>CM056995.1:29138910-29853800 GCA_029891345.1 Dryococelus australis | reverse complement strand
GTGAGCCTTGTTAACTGTAATCCAATGCAAAGGTAGATTAGGTCTATAAGTGTGTAAAGTTTAGCATGTACTCAAAATAATCTGGGCAGTTTTCTTGTTCCTGTTTTGTTCCGTTCATAAAGTAAAGGCCTATTTACATGCACCGACATGTCTTAACCAAATTTGGATTACAGTAACCAAATTTGGATTACAGTAAATAGTTATTGATTATTAAAGTGTTATAACATGAATTTACTACAATATTATCTGCGGGAGTGATTATAGTCTCTTGAAATATCTATGGTTATTTAAAAATACTCAAAATATTCACCTTTTAAAACATAATAACATATAGAATACATGCAACGAGCTACTAGATATATTTCGAAGGAAATTATTCGCATTAATGTGAGCACTTCTTGATGCCTGTCGCATTTTATATATGGACGTATGCACCCGAATGTCAATAAAGATTACGTATTAAGTCGTAACTCAGTTTTTATTTTCATTTATACACGAACTGAAGTATAAATAAAATTTCTTGCATGTTTCATGTGTGTGTTATAGCACCATTACGAAAAGTGTTAAGAGCTCACTTTGGCGCGAACAGTCTATAGTACAGTTACATCTAAGCTCGACAGTTCAAATCGAAGTGTGTTGTCATGATGTGGTTTCTCACCGAACTGCCTCCATTGGCGATTCGTGCTAGTAATGGTAAGTAACCCAATTTGAAATACTTGGTGGCTGGCAGACACCACACCGACCAGGCACCTAACTGATTGGTGGATACATGTGTAAGTGTACTTTCTAGCAATTGACCTCTCAGTGTTTCGCGCCATGTTATGCGAATGTTAGCCATTGTGGCGTACACAACTAACATTTGTTTGATAATATTTCATATTGTGATCACAAACATGGTTCGCCAACATTATATATATATAATACTTGCGTTATCTTGGACTGTCTTACACACGAAACATTCACGCATATAAATATTTACTAAATGAATGTTTCTGTAAGAATTACCTTTCTTGGGGGATTAGTTATTGCAGTTTCTAAGTTTGAGTCCAAATTGGTTGACAAAAAACCAAAAATTTAACAGGTGGAAGACCGTATTCAGTGCCTATACGAAATAGGTACACAAATAGAGATAGAGAATTGCATTTTATTTGTAACACAACTACCAACATCTGACATTGAAGTCCCCGCACTTTGACCTCGTACCTACCAAAATCGTAGAGGTTATAGTGACGTAAAGGGTTGGGAGAGTGGAGGTACGTTTTAAATATTAATAATATGACACGCAGTCAAATGAAAAGTTACTGAGCCAGAGTTCCAAAGTGTCGTACAGGAAGGTCCATCCTGATCCACTCAAGTTCTATTTAGCAGAGGTTGTTAAAAATATTTAATCATTTAGCACCAATTTGTTCTACTTCCTAACTCTTTTTTCTCCTTTTATTAGGTTTGGTAGTGCAAGTCGGAAAATGAATAAATTCACAATACCAATTTAATTTGTAATGTTGTGAGTAGAATATAAAAATTACTTTGGCGCAAAGGGATGGGGGATAGGAGCGAAGGCATCACTTGCCATCATGTTGGAATTTCCCTTTTTTCCCCCCAAAATTTCCATGTTTTTCTCAAAATGATCTAAATGTCCCTAAAAATTTAGATGTTCAGTTATCCCCTAAAAAATTCCCATTTTCCCAGGCAGATCAGTGACCCTGGGTAGAGCAGTGAGACGGATCAGGGACCCAGGGTCAAGGATCAACGACCCCGGTGACTGGGATCAGAGATCCCAGGGGCAGAAGAGCAGGGCCAGGACCTTTGTCCTTGACCTTTGACATTTAACCAAAAAAATCCAAAAAAGTAAAAAAATTCGACAAAATTAAAAAAAAAAAAAAAAATCGTCCCAAAAAGTATATTATTAAAAGTACAATAAATATTTAAAAAAATATTTAAAAACGTATTTTAAAAATTGTTGAAAATGTATCATCAACCATTTATTAAAAATTATTTATAAAACTTTAAATAATTCACTAAGAAATTTATTATTAAAAATGCATTCAAAATTATCTTTAAAATCTATAAAATATTATTATTAAAAATTATTTAAATAAATATAAAAAATAGTTTAAAAATGTATTAAAAATGAACTTTCCAGAGGTCACCCCTCACCCATACACATCCACCATCTTGGTAGGTGCAAGGGGCGACCATCTTGATAGGTGGCCACCATGTTGGTAGGCGTCCACCGTATAGGTAGGCGACCGCCATCGTGGTAGATATCACCTGTCCGCCATATTGGATGCAAGTAACCATGACCTCAAACCCATGACCTTGAATGACCAAAACTCGAGAAAAAATACTTAAAATTCAACAAGCATAATTAATTACAAACTACCACTGCCATACTGGAAGTAGGTGCCATCTTCCTTGACCCCGTGACCTCAAATGATCTTGAAAACCAAATCTCGAGAATAAATACATAAAAGTCAAAAGCATATTACAACTAACTACTACCACCGTATTAAATGCAGGTGACCTTACTGTGACCCCTTGATCTTAAATTACCTTGAAAACAAAAAAAAAAAATGAGAAAAATACATCAAAGTCAGCAAGCACATTTCAAAAATATCCACTACCATCATATTAGATGCAGATACCTTGACCTTGACATTATGACCTTGATTGACCTTGTAAACCAATAAAATACATTAAAGTCATCAAGCATGTTACATTATAGACTACTAACGTCATATTAGGTGCAAATTAACTTAACCTTGACCCCATAACCATGAATGACCTTGAAAAACAAAACTCGATAAAAAAAAATAAAAGTCTACAAGCACACTACAATAGTAACCACTACCACCATAATAGATGCAGACTGTGTTGACCTTAACCCCATGATTTTGAATGACCTTGGGAAAAACACTCTTAATAAAATACATAAAAGTCAGCAAGTATAATAAATTACACATTACGGCCACCATATTAGATGCAGGCAACCTCGACCTTGACTCCATTACGTTGAATGACCTTGAAAACAAAATTTCGACAAGAAATACATGAAAATCAACAAGCATATTACATTCCTAACTACTATGACCATATTAGATGTAGGTGAAATTAACCTTGACCTTATGACTTTGAATGGCCTTGAAAACAAAAACGCGAGAAAAATACATAAAAGTCAACAAAAATATTACATTACTAACAACTACCACCTATTAGATGCAGGTGACCTGAACCGTAGCCCCATCACGTTGAATGACTTCAAAAACTAAAAATAGAGAAAAGGTACATAAAACTCAGCAAGCATATTACTTTACAAATTGCTACTATCGTTTTAAATATAGACAACCTTGACCTTGGTCAGATAACCTTGAATGAACTTGAAAACAAAAATTCGAAAAAAATACATGCTTTAGAATTCGTGTATGTATAGTTGTATGCCCTTTTCAATCCACTGAAGTTATCACTGCCAAATTTATGTCTTAGGTACAACTTGTGACCTCGAACAAAGCGATTTGGCCATTATACTTATGTCTTCTGGTAGGCACAGTTGCCTGCAATTTTTATATGGTGAATTTATAGCTGCTATATTCATATGTATCACTCGTGATATCGAACAAGGCGATATATATGGACTACCATACCACAAGCCTTCATTATTCTTTGGATAAACCTGTTACTGATGCCACAATTGTTGGCAACCCTATCAACTACTTTTTGATCGATATGTCTTAACACTCATACCTATTTAGCCTCGCGGTCATAACACCTACTCATACTTTTTTACTTCTTCCATTTCTCTTCTATAAATAGCCTTTTTATATATTCCTAAATATTCACTTACATATATTGAAAACTCAATCTGCAGTTAAACTGCATGTGATGGGGTAATGTTTCTAGGTCGGATGCTACAAAGCCAGAGCCGCGTACGTAGTTGTTCCACCTCTCCCCAACCAACCCCCGCAACCACGTTCAGACAAGTGCCACAACGTCTGGCGCAGACAGTAGCGTGCTTCTTGAACGCTGACCCGGACCTGGTCGAGCGAGCGTATACATGTCAGCTCCGTAACTAGGCCAAACAATCCTATAGGTCATTTGGAAAGCTTTCAGTCATTCTCGTAAAAATATCCCTGCAACTGGGCGTGCAGTGTCGTTTCATTTCGAAATATTTTCCGCGCCTAAATATTAGAGATAATTTACCTGCATTATGTTCAGTTCATGACATAGCAAAGTCATGTCTTCAGATATTATTTTAAACTGGTTTCTTCAGTTACATTGTTTTTATTCCTTTTAATAAAATATTCTTTAATGTAAGTGCTTTTAGGCACACATAACCGTTTAAAGCGTAGCGCTAATATTAACATACGTAAAAACACTTGGCTTTAGTATGTTAGAACAGATTTGTTGTTACGACGTCATTGCGTATGTAATATATAACGACTATAATCCGATAGTGAACGTAAAGTATTCCTGGGGCCGTGGTGTTATAGTGGTTAGACAACTCTCCTCCCACCATGGAGAACCGGGTTCGATTCCCGACGAGGTCACCTCCGGATTCTCGCATGTGGGACTCGTGCAGGACGATGCCTCTGGTCGGTGGGTTTTCTCATCGATCTCCCATTTCCCCCACTCTTGCATTCCAGCGCTACTCCATACTCATCTCGCTTTACCCTCAAGGACTCTCAAGACCTTGGTGTTAAGAGCCGCCCATATCCCTTCAGTCGCTCATTAAGCATCCCGCCTACGAGAGTGTATTTTGTCCAGAAGGGCGAGACGCCGAGGACGATCCAGGCACGCGCATCACATGCATCATCGTCTCTATGTGTAAGGTACTGAACAAGTGTGCAGTCTTTCCTTCAAAACGTACCTCTGAAACAACTTAAACATTAAGCCTATTTCATAAAATATTTGCTGCATTTCTTATTACCAAACAATAAAGTATATATATATATATATATATATATATATATATTTAGATTTTATTTTCTTGTCGTGAATTTACGTCGTAATCCTATATTCATAAACTGAGCTTTCGCCCATGCACTAAAACGGCAATGTCGAATATCTATTTACATTTGGACGGCTTCGTTTGGCGTGATCGGTGTGAATGTGAACTGAACCAGGCTTTAGTGTGAAATCATCCAACGGAAACCTTGGAGTGAGTGAAGAGCTTTAGGCGGCTCTTAACAGCGAGGTCTTGAGAGCCGATGAGGGTGATTGAGGTGAGTATGGAGTGGCGCCGGAATTAAGGGGCGGGGGAAACGGGAGGTCCACGAGAAAACCCGCCGACCAACGACATCGTCCGGCACGATTACCAATTGCGAAAATCCGGTGACCCGGCCGGGGATTGAACCAGTTTCGCCTTGGTGGGAGGCAGGGAAACTGTTTAAAATGCTTTTAGTAACGAGTACAGATAATCGTGCCGTTTTTATTTTATACCCGTTGCAGCGACCGTCTGTGTCCATCTTCATCGCATTACTGAAGGACAAGGGAGCTCAACAGGGCCACGATGTCTGGCGCGAGCAGTAGTGCGAGCTGCAAGCAGTGGCAACCACACACAGCCATGCGGATTATGAAGCAGTTGAATGGGGAAACCACCTGACTGCCTGTTCGTTTTGTGTCGGTATTAGGCACGCCTTCTTAAAAAAAAAAGTCTACTTGGCTTATTTATTCAAACAAATTACCGCTTACGAATTAAAATTGACTTCATTTTTTGTTAGGGAGAAAATATCTTTGGAAAGCAAGGTTAGGGTGCAAGCATGTTGAGATTGTTTTTAATAATGCATTATTCCTAGTTACACTTATCGACTAGATGAACAAGAACATAGTTTAACTAAATGTAATACACTACAAATACATTATATTATTTCCTATATAATTTCTTATGTCATATGTTTTCTCTTTTACATGTTTGTTATTTGTTTATATTTGCTCACCAAAAACTTTATTTTAGGGCTGCAAGTATTAACATTGACAAAGGAACTGAAGCCTCTGTGTTACATATCACAAGATTAACTGAAGCTGAGTATTTGCAAGTTTCATAAGAAAAAAAGTTTCTCACAAAGACTCATGGTTCTGAACATAATCATAATTCAGTCGGCAAGTTGAAACATGATAGTGAAATTTGAAGGCACGTGCAGAACCCGTATTTCACGCCATATGTAAGTGGCATCTGCAATTAATATATGATATTCGTTGGCCACAAAATTAACATTAACTGAGAACAGAGATGAAAATTGTATGTAATTCATTAAACGATCAATGTTGATGTGAAATACTGTATGTAGGTGAAACACAGATGTAAGTTAGTTAACAACAGTGACATGAGAGGGATGTAAGCGGCGGTTAACAACTAAGATCTTCAGAGCTGATTGTGACGAAGAGAGGTACAGATGGAGCAGCGACAGAAAACTGAGTATCTAGAGTACACCGACACTACCCACTGGCCAGCAGCAACGCCCGCCACGTTTCCTACACATGAAAATCCGTATGTGACCCCTATTTATGTTGGTGCGAGGCGAGTAGTCTGACAGTTACAACACCACAGCTCCTGTAAGCGATTAAAAACTTTAAAAATACACATTCCTTTTTTTTGGCGAGCTGGTATTCCCAGAGGAATAACTTTTCCTGTCCTATTGTAAAAGCGACAAGAAAAACGTGAGGCTCCATATTAAAGTTATTTAACTTGTATTGCAATGCTTTGTTAAGTCAGCAAGAAAGGCAAATAATCTTGCTTCCTTGAATACCTCTATGTCAAATGCTGTAATGTCATTTTATGTCAGATGTTTGAACGCAGATAGTGCAAGCTGACCTGGTTGGAATTTTGGGCTCACATGCATGTTAAAAATGTTTTAAGTTCACTTACAGCGCATGAGAGTGTGAAAATGGCCTTGGGATTGCCTAGTATACCCATGGTAGTGAAATGTACAGAATTCTCCTGAGCATAACTGCGAGGAGGTGGTTTCAAGTCGGAAATGCATGCAGCAGCTAAACAAACCCTGCAGCTCACATGATTATGTTTGGGTTACAGTATCGTAGAAGGCCACAGACAGTTCCTTCAACCCCCGCTCTCCAGTTTCCTAGAGGGCTGTGCTTTGTAAAAGTTATCGTATAAAGCGAAGAAATTATGCACATTTTGTACGAGTAATTGAACTAGCGTATACATTTTTTTAATGTGGCACTTGAACTTGTCAACGCTGTCAGAAAACAAGCGAAATGCCCTCTAGCCTCTTAGTTTTGCAATATATTTCATTGCAGACTGGCTGCAGGTCAAAATATTTAATCTAGTTTTTAACAAACAGCTATCATATATTTTTCTGCATGGGAAATTGTATAGAGCATAAATGAAGAGAATAAAACGTTCTACAAAAAATGTTTTCATTCATTGCGTCGATATTTTAATGATAGAGAATACGCACACAATTACACCCTAAGAGTCAGTATATTTGCGCATATGAGTACCCAATTTATCAATGATAAAATGAAAGGTAAGCTGAATTGCTTTAATAATACCTGTATACTTTTATGTTAAACCACATTTAACGTACCAATATCGATCCAGAAACTATTTATTCCTGTTATTTTGTAATATATATAATGTTTTGTTTAAAACACTGATAAAGTCTCATGTCATTCGATTGTTTATTAACAAGATGCTGTGTTATTTGTATCAAATTTCCGATAACATTCACTAGTACATGTGCAATATTTAAAAAGTGTATGACCCCACCCCTTTTTTTTTTTCAATCGTTGGTTACACGGCTCTGTGGTTATAGAATAGTAATCAAAACGTTCATGTCGTCGCCATGTTAAAAATAAGTGATCGACCCACATAAAACATATAAGTTTATTTGGTCAGCGTAGTGAATCTTGTTTGCCAAATTAGGTAGTAACAGGATTATTGTTTTCCGACATTTGACACAATATGTTTTCTTGTTGTAGCTGTACCTTACAATATTGCAGACAAAAGAGACAATATACCAGCATGTTTAGTACTTGTAGGTGATACGTTCAACACATCAAGTTTGGTTGAAATTGTCCAAAAAACAGTATGCTACATGCTGTATACCAAATGAACCTAAAATATCTATATAGACACAATGTCCAAATTAAGTTTCTTACACATTTAAATTGCATATATTATCATGGCACACATAGTATTAGATACAGTATACAAAGATTGCTTGAAATTGGTCACACCGTTTCACAGATACAGAATAGTTATCAAAATGTCTATATTGCCAGCAATTAAAACTAAATGCCTGAACCAATTAGTTCATATTAGCATGCATCTTGTTTGCCAACTTTGGTTGGAATGGGTAGATTGTTTAGATTGTTTTCCGTGTTACGATACAATAACTTTATTTTTTCATGGGTGCGCTTTATTACAAAATGATGAATGAAAATGGTTATTTATTATCATATTTACAGTAATGCCTTTAGTCGATACTTTTTTCATATAAATTGTAATCGAATTTTATGTATATATATATATATATATATATATATATATATATATATATATATATATATATATATATATACACACACATATATATATATATATATATATATATATATATATATATATATATATATATATATATATACACACATACCGAATCTAAAAAAAAATATTTGTACGACGACGTTGTAAAAGTACAGTAAGTGCCACATTAATCTTAGTTCTATTTGGTACCATTGCCTACTATAGGCCTAAAAGGTACTAGTTGCCTGCAAAATGTGGCAGGAATCTATTGTGTAATTTCCGAGATATGATGTTAAAAGCTTATTGTTTTCACGATGGCGAACCAATAAGAACGTACCTTCCTATATTAAGGAAGGTACAAAATTAACTGTGAAAATACACGATTTGGTTTTACCTGGTAAAATAATTCCCCAGATATGAAATGGCGCCCTACTGTATTAAAATAACAACCCTTTTGAAATCAAGCAAACGGCTTTGCAGAACATTCTAAAAAATCAAATGTCCTTACTAAGTTCAACATGTGCACCGAATTTGGTGAAATATGTTTCACAGGATCGAATGTTATTATGAGGGGATATACAGTGCATCACAAACAGATATTTGCATGATTATATAAGCTCATTTTTGCAAGAAAAGTAGCTTAACATTGAATGGAAGTAAAGGGGAATTCAATGTTTCAAGTTAATCAAGAAATTACGGAGGGATTATCATTTATTTCGAATTATTAAACAACTGTTAGCAGCTACATTAATTTTCGAAAAAAACTGTTTACGACTGCAAATAAATGTCTCATAAGAAAAAATAAATAAACGGTTTAAATATTATAAGCTGTGTATAAGTTTCCTTTTTTTTCTTCTTTGTTGTTGTAGTTAATTTTTAAATTGATTCAGAAAGTGTTTCGTACAACTAGTGGCGTACCCTGTTAGGTTTCCTTGCATTTTTTCGTGGTTTCACAGAATTCTTTGTGGATGTCATTATTTTAATTTTTCCTTAAATAATATTGCTTTATGATAAACACTTAAGATTATGTTGGTTCAGCGATGCAATGGGGTAGGCTACCGTTTAAACAAAAACGTTCAGTTTGACTCCATGCTACATACACTAACGCAGAAGAAAACGATGAGAATAATAAGTCTGGCGGACGAACGTTTGCTTCCACCTGAGATTTAATATAGGTTACGCCACTTACAAAAACCTCTACTGGAATCACGCTGCAGAATGTTTTGTTGCCTTCTCTAAAACATGCAGTAGTAAGTCATCTTCTTGCTCCGCATCCAGTGCAACAAATATTAACTGATCTCTGGCGTGGGGATACTTTATTATGTAATCATGTTCCAATCGTATTTTTGCTTATATTCACGACGAATTTACGCGTCATACTTCATGATTGTTTAGTTTTGTGTGGAGTGTACGACGTCAGGAATGCTATTCCCTAACGTAAATCATACAGGCTACGTAAAGAAACATACAGTATGTATTGTCATGATTACGGACAGTACACGCAGCGACGTGTGCAGAGCTCAAGAGTGCATACACAGCCGTAAGATGGCGCAGGCTAAGTTGGCCAGGCCGTTAAAGCAGCCTCCCTGTCTACGTGGGTCCGTCGCAGATCAAAGTGCCTCTGCAGCCGAACTGACGCCATAAACGTGGTTAGCGTACGCGACGCTAGAAGGGAAGAGTGTACAGAGAGCGAGAACCTCGCAGGGTTGCCAGGTGTACAGATCAGTGGGAGTCTATGTTCAGGAACTTAATGGCAACCCATTACTTCACGCTGCGAGGCGCGTGGCGAGTGGCAAGGTGTTTTATTTGCCTCTGACCATGCGGAAGAGAGATCAAGTTAATATCTGTCATAACCACGGAGAAAATACATTGGAATTGATGGGGCTCGATTTTGCGTCGTAAAGAAATCGGGAAATCTGTTCAATTATTGTTTTTTTTTTTTGTTGCAAGCATGCCGACATACGTACATTATCTGCTAAATGCTGCTCACGGTAAAATGAGCACTTTTGAGGCACTAGCTACTTTTATCTTTCAGCCATTTTTTATTCTTTAACCACCTTTTTAATTAAATATGGCCATGTAAGTAATAACCACAGAGTAAATATTATACCGCACTCTGAAATTAATGCATAAGGCTAAATTAATATATATTTAATGACTTTTATTCCAAATGAAAGAGCTTTCAAAAGTGCTCAATTTACCATGAATGGCCTATAAAATGCAGGCATTGACGGCATAGACAGATACACGTCTACTTACAAAAGAAACGCTCTTGGCAAGGAGGTTTGTGCATTAAACTGAATGTATTCTATCCCTGTGCGTGTGATGTAGGACGTAGAAAAGACATGCAATGCCGATGAATGATTTACAAATACCACGATGTTCTGTATCTTACTTCAAACATTTTGCAGGAAAGGTTTGCTAACACAAATCAAAGTGAATAAAACAAAGTGTAAATTGTAGGTTTGAGAAAACACGTTGAGTCCACACATACATACAAAAACATAAAATAACATTGAAAAAAAAATTGTTAAACCCCAAAGAATTCATACGAACCGTTACAAGTAACAAATATTTTCATATGCTCTAATGACTCCCGTAATACTTCCCATCAAGGCGACTGTGCAATGTACTGTAAAATGATATACGAGTACAAACATGCTGAGACAAACCGAGGAGTGGATGGCCAAACGTACTTTCGCGTAGAGAAGAAAGTGAAACAAATCCGTCAGCGAACTTTTACTAATCCATGCGCTATTGTAAGAGACCTACGAAATACTTTCAAAGTCACTGTAACCAGAGATAGTGAGAAGAGTATTTAGCAATAGTGACTATAATGCAAGAACACCACAGAAGTAATCGTACATAGGGAAATGTAATTATAAGAAGAAACTTACTTCGCGAAGGTATATTTACAGAACGATTACTGGACAGACGTAATATTTCCAGATGAGAGTAAATTCAAGGTTTTCGATCATGACAGTCCGCTGCTATAAGTGTGGAGAAAGTCGAATAAAGAGATAAATCCCCAACATTCTCGTCCTACCGTCAAGCATGGCGGGGGTTCAGTTACGGTGTGGGGTGCATGAGTGCATGTGGTGTAGATGAACTGATGTTTATATATTGACTATTGGATCAATAAAACTATATTGACCAGTTTAAACATAATTTGCGACATAATGCCATACAACTTGATGTAGTAATGCACATTGTACCAGGACAATGGTTCTAAGCGCAAATCCTGTGCAACACGAATATGGCTGCTGTATAATTGTCCTCGTGTAATAGAAACTGCGCCCCAATCCTCAAAATTAAATTCAATAGAACATATTTGGGCATACTTAGACATTAAGCTACGTAAAAATCATATTTCAAGCACGCGGAACTTGAAGGAGAAAATCCTTCATGAGTGGAACAATATCCCTCCTAGTGTCATACAAACGGTAGTAAAGTCAATGCCAGCGCGTTTGAGAAGCATTCTGAAGCAAAAGGGAGGGCATGCTAAATATTAAATGGAGAATTTATTTTATTTATGTTGATGTACGAAAACATTTGTTCTTCGTACGAAGGTGTATGACCATTTCTGATTCGGAAGACGTGCATTTATTTACATTTGTGTAATATATTACTTTGTTTCTTTTATAAGGAATGTTGTTTATTTGTTGTATTTGATGGAATGGAAAACAAAATACAGCTGGACTCATACTGTGTGTGTCAACATAATTGTTTATTGCACAGAAGTCGTGAAAGGGACAGGATGTATAAATATTTGTGATCGTCACTGTATATACATATTAGGGCCTTTTCTAATTGGAAATGCTTTCCGCGGTATTCTTCAAACAAAAGAATGATTTAGTTACATTCGCAATTTGACCTTACTTTAATTCATATGCAATCTGAACAACTTTTAAGCCAGTAGAGATTAGTGACATCAGATTTAATAGACAAAGATCTACCTATCACTGACATATAGAATGTTTTCAGTCTGAAAACAAAGCAACTTAAACGTCGCTTATATGCGGTCACGGGTAGAAGTATAAGGGCAGTGGTAAATAGCAATTAGTGACATTCGTAGATAAGTTTAGCCTAAAGGCATAAAATAGGTAATCAGCCATGTTTAATGTTACTTAGTGAGGTACAATATGACACACAAAACAAACAACATAAACTACGGTATCACTGCAAAAACTACATCATCTGTCTCCAGTTCTTATAAACGTTGGACATACATCAGCAAAGTGTTGATCATTGTTCACTCCACAGTTATTTGTTAACTTCCCTTTTTTGCGAACAACGTCCATCAGTCTATTTAGCTCTAAATTAACCAGTTTTCTAGTGATGTCTGGCCCAATGCTATTACAATTTGGTAGAAACGCCTCGTGTGTGTTTTGTGGGGAAAAATGTTTTTTTTCCCTCACTCTTCTCTCCAATTCTTCTAGAAGATTCTCAATAGGATTCGAGACAGATGAGAGTGATTGGTTATTGTATGGCATATGGGGTGTGTTCTAGACGATCCATTTCGCAATGTACTTGTGGTCACTGTCATGTTAGAAATAGAATACCATTAGGTTTCTGGAGTTCGACCTTGAATTTCATTCCTACTGATTATGTTATTTTGTTTCGTTGTAATATAAAATGTTACAGTATCATAGCATGTATTTTATTTGTTAGCATATGTCTGCATTCATGTAAAAACACATGTAACAAACAAAGGTGGTCTCGCGTGTATGGTTCTGACGTCCGCTGTTTCGGGTTCGAAACCAGCTGGCACCTTTAATTTGAATCTCAATGTGGTCATTATGCCACGTGGTGTGCCATTGGTTTTTTGTGTCACGTTTTTAGGTGAGTGTTTATTTGGCCCTGAAAAGGGCCGATGGTGTAACCTCTTTAAGAGGACCAGTATCCCTCATTCTCAACCACCTGCCGCAGTCGTCGTGGTAGAGAGACGACCAGAGAAATAGCATAGCGTTGGCTACTAGCTACTTCATCCCAGGCATACTCTACTAGCCCCAGAGAGCATCTTTATTTGCTGGCTGTGGATCAGGCCAGTTTGCGCCATCATGCGCTTCGTCTCCGACCAGACATTCTCAGTTGGATTCAATGTAAGATGGCCAATCTACGAGCTCTAGTTGATCTTGCCTTGCGAACCATTCTTGAACCGTCTGAGAAGTGTTTGTCGGAGAATGGTCCTGCTGGAAGCGCAGCACACTATCGGGATACAAAAGTCGCACCGAGGGAATCATAATGTTCTCTAGAATATGTAAATACTGCCCGGCATTGAGACCGCGTGTATTCGGACCTCGATCGTCGATTCTGTGCAACACGCCTATCCTGCGTGCACTCATCCATCCCAACACGCAACGGATGCATTGCCATAGCGCGAGCACTCGGCCACATATTTCGGATTGTGCCGGGTCCCACGAGCTGTGAAGACGCCCATTGGCCCACAATTAGCCGAGGAAAACACACACTCGTCGGAGAATACAACACCTGACCTGTCACGGTCAATGTTGTCCTAGGTAAACGCGAGTCGACAGATCCTGTGCTCATCGGTGAGCCTTTGCTACCTTGAAGCACGCCGGGATTTCAGTCCCGCCACCGTCAAGCGCCTAAGCACGGTACTCAAGCTGCCAGGAAAGTGCGTGGCACGTTTCAGCTGAATGGCGCTCCTGAAAGGAGTAAACAGCGCCTGGGTAATCAGACTATTGTCCTCGGCTGCAGTCGACACGCTCCATGAACCCGTTCCTCCGCGACGTGTCACGTCACCCATGTCCCGGAACTGTCGTACCCATCGACTCGCAGTGCTCTCTGGAACACCGTAACGTCGGCCTGCTTCAGCGGCGGAAAAACCTGCCGCCTCAACATGGCTTATGACTCTATCCCTAACCGAATGGCTGTGGTGAGACATCGCTGCAGAATGACGTTTCACTTCCTTGAACCGTCTGGCTGTGGCGAGACATTACTACACGATGTCGTGTATTAAAATGGTTGTATATGCCTGTGACGTAGAAGGTACGCATGCCCAGAGTCGAATGGGAACCAAAGATGTGCGAAATGTGTATGTTGTCAGATGATATCTGTTTAAAAATGGAGACCATAAGACATGTCCGAAACTGCAGTAAGGTCCTCAACTGATCACGTGACGAAGTTCAGGGATGCAAATGCACGGGCAATCAGGACCAAACTCTGTGACTTTGGAGGGGCCCGCTAAATGCCCAAACCGCCTGTCAAATCATCTGATGCTTTTAACTTTCGTTACCCATCGCATGACCGTGCAAACACAGAGGTGTATAATGACACGAATATGAACAGTTAAACACAGATATGTTATTTTGTGTGAGAGTAACCCTTTTTTTTGTCAATACAATTACTTTGTATTATATTTTGATTTACTATGTGAGACACCAACAAGACAGCTGATAAACGTAGTATTATTTTAGGCTGTTCACGGTAAAGCGAGCACTTTTTAAGGCCCTTCTAAATATTTCCTTTCATCCAATTTCCATCTTCCTGCTGCTTTTTAATATAAACATTGCAATGTGACCAATAAACACAGTGTATACATCCCCTGCCCTAAAAATTTAATGCCTGAGGCTGCAATACGATATATTTATTATTGATTTATGCTTGTTGGGAGGGTCTTAAAAAGTGCTCACTTTACCATGAACAGCCTATTGCAGAGACCAAAAAATAGTAAACGAAGAAATAGGTTTCCTACAGATAAAATCGACTGCCGCCTTGGCGAATGCGCATCGGGATGTGTCAGATCACAAAGTTACCTAATATATGTATACACATTCGTATTCCTCACATTGCCTAAGTGATAAAACAACTTTGAAGTACACATTTTCGTAGTCAACAATTTTACTACGGTCAGTGTTGACACATTACTTAGAATGTATCGTACATTCTGTAGGTTGTTACTTATTTCACACAAATTAAATGAATGGACATTATCAGTGAAACATAAATGTGCTGTCTGTACTTCTACGTGTGCCAAGCGCAGTAAAACGAGCAGTAGGTACGCAATAAAGCTCTGAAAGAGGTTTGGAAGTTCGAGGAGTTGTGTGCGGAGGGCCATTACATTCGCTATTTGTTAGGTGAACGCACGGTAGGAAAGAAAAGAAGGTTAAAAAATGCACGTGTGCGTCACAAGTATAGGTTGGACGTAGTTTGAGTTAGAAGGTGTCAAAAATAGGCTTGTATGTGTCTATATGTACCTTAATAATTTTGCAACATTTAGCTTACCATAGAAGAAACTGAGGACATCTGGATCACTGAAAATAACATGCACAGAAGCAACTTGCATACATTCTCAGCACTTCATATAAAATACAACATGTGAAATCTGAATAATTAATATATTAATGAAATGAAAAATAAATAAAATCAGAACAAATGTGTTATGCAATTCAATAAGATGTACAATTCAGATGTGAAATATTTATTAAACTTTAAATGTGTGTAAGAAAAATCACTTTACTCAAAAATAAAATTAGACTTATGTTGAGGACCAAAATTGAAGTACCACCACACAGTATGGAGTTAAATAAATTAAGGAAATAAAAACAAATTAAAAGATAAAAAATAAGATATGACTGTAGTGCTGCTTCAAAATTAACTGACAACTGACTTGAAATTAAATTCAGAAATAAAAATTTGTTCATAACCGGTAGTAGCTTTCTTCAATTTCTAACTTTTTAAGAAACTGACTAAGCTCCTAAGTAATTAGTTATATTTACAGTTCTCACGATCCAAACCTTTACTTGAAAATGTCAATTTAAGTTTTAATTACTTCAGAAAAATTACTCCTCACTTTCCCTCAAATAGTTAAACTCTGCTCAAATGAGATTACACTGAGTTCAATAATTTTTCGATGTTAATATGCTCCGGCGTTACTAGCTCATATGAGATCTCAGTACTACAGATTATACACAAGTTAAAGTTCAGAAAATGCCTAGTTCCGTAAGTTAATCTTCTTCTGAAAATACTATAAGTTCGTAGAAATAGATTACAAGTGAATTCTTTCACATAGGTCTGCACCCAGACTCTCAAACTCCTTGGCGTCACCTGTATTCTGATGCGCCGCTAACGTAGCTGACATGGCGCCTGGCGTCTAGAGATCGGTGTCCTGGCGTCTCCAACAAAACTCACTAATACAATTAGCTTGACATCTGTCATCAACCCTCCTCTATAATCGGCTGTGGCAGTGACCTAATCACTACTTCTGGGACTTATTACTAACTTATTTTTAGGTTGATGCTGGGGATTCCCTAAGATTGAAATCTCAGCGAAAATACAATTAACCATCCATGTTGAAAGTCCCACCCAGAAGCAAGCCTTCCGGTATCTCCATTAAAGACTAGCCAATCGCGGCCTACTTCTTTTAGTAAGAGAATAAAGTAGATAACTAAGCTTTAAAAATCATAAAGTAATTATTGAGAACAAAAATGAACATATAAACATAATATTACAATATTGAAATAACAATGTGTCTAAACTAAGAATACTGCATGAAAATTATCATAGAATATGGACATTAAGTGGACTGGTGGTTTACATAAATCATAAATTACGCGACTTAAAAATGTTACCATTACATATGAGAAATGTGTGAAAATTAATATTCAAATTACAATAGCGTGTGAAATAAAATAATACATATATAATACAATTCAAACACTTATATAGCTAATCTGCACGTACCAAACATAACATAAAAACATATGTTCTGTCGACATATGACAACAATTACTCTGTTTAGGATATTATGCTCGAGGCTTTTACTTTCTATATTTATTAAATTCCTAAATTTTACATTGAGATTGTATGTCGGTTTTGTGTAGAATAATTATGAAAATGTTTTTCAGTATTGTCACAACCAAATATGATTTTGTGATGAACTGGCAGAAGAAAGACGCATAGTCCAATCTTGAGATAATTTAGACAGCATATGCTCATTCGCAGTGGACGTACAGTAGTTGTACTAGCCTTTTAAATATCGTGGTGTGTATGATCAAGTTACCGTATTGATTTAACTGCTCTTGACAATGATCAGTAGCCAACAGTACACAGGACGAGCTCTCGACACAATCGGCATTCTCACATCATCGAGCGCAGTAGCTTCTCGATAACACCTTAGCCCAATACAAACACCACGTACGAAGACAACAGCTGATCTCCATAGACTATGTATACCACAGTCGACGATATATTCACTGTAGTTAGTTATACACCCATATGCTAATAAGCGAAAAAGAGCTCACCCCAAAACGATCTAATCGCGTGAACAGGCAACACAGAATGATTAACGCACACACTCTGTGAGTCATCTGACTTTAAATAGGTCATGGTCGACAGTGATTGTTAGCACTGGCCTGAAATTGTTCATTTGCTATATAAAACAGAAATATTCAAGTGTTAACTGGATATTTTAAAGTACCTGAGAGTAATTATCACTCTTATTATTTACTTCTCTTGAATCCATGTTTTGTTCAGAGGCAAAATATTTGTTATACCAAATATTTTATTAGACACTATGTTACTGTGTTCAGATCTGTGTTCATTATTAAGACAGTTCGCACAATAAGTTATATGCAAAGTAATTTACTACACAGCGATTACTATAATTATGAAGGCATTTTCAGATATTCCTTCACATTAAACACACAATCAACAATTTTATTTCTGTTTTAGTTTTACTGACCTAAATAAATATCACGGCAACTCTACCATTTTTCAACGTAATGACTATAGGAATGTAGTTTTTAAATATATTAAAAATCACACTTTAAAGGTTTTCTAGTGTAATTATACCATGCTCGCTAGGAAGTGTGTGACCTTCAACAATCTTGTAGTTTCCACTCCATACGGATATCTAGTGACTATGTAGAGTCTAGATGGGCAAGCAGAAGGTTGTTAACATTATAATTGCCTCCTAGTTCTACTGTTTCGTGTGGTTTTACGTTTACAGGTTGTTCGGTGTAACTTGCATGCCTTTGCAAATAGACAGTGCCCGTAACCGCATATAGTTTGATACGAGCACCGGCTGAGGTACTGCTGTAATACTCGCCGCGACTCACGTAAACGGGTTCTTTGTTTCGCCATCGCATTATAATAGTCATGTTCCTCACTAATGGCCCCTGAAAATCGATTCCTATAATTTGTGCAGGTCTACCACTCAACAAGAAGTGGCAGTGTAGAAACACGTTAATTTTGCAAATAACTTAACAGTGTTGCTTGATAAACATACTTACTCAATATCATGATAAACATGTATACAAGTCACTTGACCTATAGTTACACCAATGTTGCATGAGGCGAAAGACACAAGAAAGCGGAAGGGCTTTCAACTTTGAACTACGTTAATCGTGGGCAGTGTATAAATGGTGATATTGTAGCTGCTAAAGAATAGTTTTTCCGGATCGTAGTTGCAGCAGTGTGTAAAGTTATTTGTCTCGAAAGGAGAAAGACAAAACGTCAAGGCAGTAGCCAACGAAATTCTCATATTGTCTCTACGCAGTAAAATCGATAAATTCTATGAAGATACATTCAGTGACCACTACTTAAAACAGTATTTATTTCATGATGTTAATATAGTTTTCCAACTGATAATTTCATCACGTAAACAATAATAAAATTATAGCAAAGATTCATAACTTCACTTAATGCGTTTAAAGATTCTTAACAAAATTTCAAAACTGTTTACAGTAACACTGTAATTATGTTCTAAACAGATAGGAGGACGTTGCCTTGATTGTGGTTTTATGTGCTAAGTATGTTACACTGTTGCACCGGTTTAAAAGGCGCAGTTTAATTATTCGTGAAATCAACCCAATGTATAAGTATTATAAGACTAAACCCAGTAAATCTGTTCCATAAAGTAAGTAATACAATTAAAATGACTACTTAATAGTATTTTATTCTGATGAGTATTTTCTCTGTTGCATTAAAAGGTCGTTAATATTTATTAGCATCCAATTTTAAAACAGGTCTTTAAATTAATATTGGAATACACAACCATATTCATACAATACTTTCCTGTGCAGTGTATTCGGTCCTACATATCATTCTAACTACTGTTTCTTAACATTAAATTCAAACTGCATTCAAACTACTCCTGTTCATGAAACAGGTCCTCCCATAGTACATCATGTGTATATATTGTGGAGTCATGTTGATTGTCTTCCATAATGCGCTTCAGTTATGGCTACAAATATTCTATCATATTATTCAGATTTAATAACCAAGGAGGTCAACGCAAATAGTACATGCCTTGTTGGTTCCGAAACCATCTCTAAGCTGGTTTTCTTCTATGGAATAAAATTTTCTATATCTGCGACTATATTACTCTAAAATGCTATAACATTAAAGGGCTCGATGCTTTAATACACCGCTGGCCACCAAACTTGCAATACCATGAAGATCATGAGGCATCACAACCGGATATATTGGACAAGAATACCCATCATACACGGGTGATATGTTTATACTTGCAGCACGATACTACGTATGGATTGTAGGAAATCAGTACTTTGTGCCCCACTTCCCACCCCTCTCAGACAGAATTAACCGCCGCTATACCCACGTGGATTCGATGTGTGCGCAAAGTTCATCCGATGTAGTGGCGGGAATCCTGTCACAACCCAGTAATCGTTTGACCATGGACCACACGTTTTCGATTAACAAGAGATCCGGTGAACATGCAGGCCAGGAAAGCAGTGTTACATGTTGGTCATCCAGCAGCCATAGGACGATGTATGCCATATGAGATCGCGCATCGTCCTATTCGCACATGTCCCCAAGTTGGCCCTGAGGTAAGGGGACGACAACAGGTTCCAACACCTCAGCAAAGTAACGGGTTGCTGGTCAGCGTACCAGCGATGTGGACTAGGCACGAGAGGGACAGGAATACAATATCACCCTATGTCATTATTCCAGGTGCCAGGTCGGTATGACTATGCATTATGTAGGACTCGATCAGGCGTGCACCACGGTGGTACGAGAGCTTAATGCGACCATAGTCATGCTACAGGTAGAAGCAGAACTCGCTGGTGAAGACTACGGTAAGTTATTCCTCAGTCCATGTCCGACGTTCCACGCACCATTGCAGCCGCATGCACCTACAGTATGTGAGCATTAAGTGGCAGCCGCAGTAATGTGAGCCTGGACATGAGGCATCGATGGTCTAGACGGCGACAACTGTGTGTGAGAACACAGATTGATGTACCAGACACCTGACATCCCGAGCGACAGTGCTTGATGAGACTGTATGGTCTGTAATCGTCATGCGTTCCAGATGCCTGCCCTCGCGTTTGTTGGTGTGACGGGGCCATTATGGTTTCCTGCACATCGCTCAGCCCGTCCCTCCTCGACCACTGATCTCATATCTGCTTCGCTGTAATTACACCTCTTTCAATCCGAGGACCAATATCGCATTAGGATAATCCACAATCTCGATAGGTTAAGATTATTCCGCAGTCAAAAGCGGTAACATGTTTGTGAGGTCGCCGTGTTCTCCGAACCTACATACTAACAAAGGCCATGGCCGACTCCTTCCTCAATCCTTCCTGTGCAATTTGCTCCGTCTCTAATGACCTCGCTGTAGACGATACGTTAAGCCAACTACCTACCCACCTGCCGTTCCCAGACTCCTCACCTATACCCATTCTGTCGTATGCGGTCATCTTGGTTTTTCGTTTGTCTTTGTTTATACATTGCTGAAGGCTGCAATCTTGGATTTTTATCTGTATTTTGTTTATACATTTCTGGAGGCCACCATATTGGATTTCATATGTTTACATTTGCATCACCTATGCGGTGCTAGTGTATAAATTATCGATTTAGCCACCAGGTGGCGGCCATAATTAATTATGTTTCAAAGTATAGGTGGTGCTGATGGCGCCCTCCGTATTGGATTCTATTTTAAATGTTTAGGTAGTGCTATGTTCTTGGTTATGCCGCCAGGTGAGCGATAGCACAGGTTCCCTCCATCCCCACCCATATTTTTCATTGGCAAATTACTTAGCTTCATTCAACCCCCGCCACCACCACACTTGGTTCTCATTGGCTAATTAATCGTGTGTTTTCGGAAACCTTCGTTCTGATCAATCAGTGGTCATTCAGCGCGGACTAATGTTTTCCCCTAAAAAACAACTCTTATTCCATATGAAAACATTCCCAACATTTTAAAAGTGTCCTTAATCAGGCAGTATTCTGTGTATGTGATTGGAATATGCCAAGAGCCGACGATTCACAATCCGTGCCCCATCGGAACGAACGTCCTTGACCTTAACAAGCAGCGCTGCTGAGCGCCGTTTCGACAGCTCGTCGAGATGTATGCCACAAGACATCATGTGGGCAAAAATCAAAATCATGTTTGTGCTCCGTGCAACTCAGAAGCCCTACGACTATGAAATTATGAAAATCCATGGTACATTTTACAAATATTGTGTTAATGCCATCCTTGACTCAGAGATAAAACTCATTTAAAAATAGCAATTCCTTGTATTGTATTTGCTATGCTGAAGAAGAATATTTTGTGATGTGTGCATAAATAAATGTGTTTTGTTTTAAAACTAGATGTTTTATATCTCGAGTTATGTACTGCTCACGAAAGTTTACAAAACACTGTTTCTAAAGGAAAAAAAATTGATGTATTTAATATATCAGCTTTATTATAATTTAAAGAAAAAATAATATTCAATAAGACTCTAGCCATCATGCGTGTGTGTGTATATATATACAACTGGTGTGTAGCAGCGGCAGAGACGTCGGCAGGAGTCAGTCAGTGGGCGTCAATCTTTCCATCAATCATTCGCACATGGAGCGATTGTGGAGTATGTGGAACAATTGTGGAGCAAACGAAGCGATTGTGGAAAATGTGGAGCACAATAAAATTTCCTAGCACCATGGTGGGCATCCAACAAGCTTCGCCATTTGTTGAAAAAATATTTTGCACTTTGTTTTCAACCAGCCATCACACACAATCAGTATCGGAGGAAGGGATCGAACATTACCTACGTTAAATAACCATCTAAGTGTATTCCTGGAGTGATTTCAAGAAACCATGGAAAAAACTCCGATCAGGATGTATGGACTGAGAACTGAACCTGGGTCCTCCCGAATGCACGTACAGTGTTTTATCATGGCAGCATCTCGTTATGTTTAATAGAATCAGGAATATTACCCCACAGATGCTGGGTTATACATTACATATGTATGCATTTCGCCTCGCAAACATTTATGTGGATGTCATTTCTGGTCTCACTCCATCGAATTCTGATACTGAAACATGGGCTACCTAAGTGCGTAAACCGAAAAATTCAGCATGAACTGCTCAACATTATCAAACTTCCCTCAATTGCACAAATACAGCTAGCAACTGGTAAGCTGTCGCTGGCCTGGGATATATGCCATCTTTCACAGAAACCAATAACAGATTAAAAAAGCTGTGAGCTTGAAAAAATGTGACCTTTTTGTCTCGATGCACCAATTCCCTCACTATGGACTAAGTGGAAAAGCATTCGTCTGCTTTGATGTTTTTTTAACAGATATTTCTCTTTAGGAGTTTTCATAAGGCTGATGATTTCTACTGGTGTTGCATCAAGGCCCATTTTTGGCAATGAACTGTATGTTAAGCATTGCTGGCAATATAGTGATGAAAATGAGATAAAGAGGTGGTGAAACATATTTTTCCCCCCAATCTTCAAATTTAACACTTGCGACTTTTTTCCTTGCGAATAATGGTGTATCTGGCAATGACTTGTAATAGCAAAATACTCTTGATGGATAGAGAAACCAGATCTTTTTCAAACTTATTGGCATATTAAGACATGCAAAACTGTGCTGCTGAAGTAGGATAGGTTATGTTGTAATCTTCCCTTAGCATGTTTATTGGTTATAGATACTGCAAAATGCATAATTAGGGTTGTGAATATTAATGGAGAACAGTTCTGTTGAAGTTTGATGCATATGTTATGAATTTGGCAACTATGTGTTATGTGGTTCGGTTATCACATCCACCTATGATTATAAGTAGATATAGGGTATAGTTGACCCTGCAAACCTCCTCGTAGTCATGGGTGATGTCTATGTTATGAATTTAGCAACTAAATCTTATGTGGTTCTCGAAATTACAGTCAACTATGCTTAGAAGTATACATGGGGTATACCTGGTCCTGCAACCTTTCTCATGGTGGTCCTGTGTAATGAAGTTGAAAATTATATCTTATAGGGTTCGAAAATTGCAGTCAACTATGCTTATGTGTTAGGTCTGGTGAGCGTGTAAACCAATGCTGGTATTCGGTACTGCATTATTGTGCTAGGTCGACAGATCCCGAAAGGAATGACAGAGCATGAGACTCGGCACCCGCCAGTACGTTAGGTGTAAGGGTCCCAACACCCTTGTATATTGACAGAGCTGGAGGTTGGAATTCAAGATGGCCACCATGGGTATGAAGGAAAATATAAATTTCTTTGGAGGAAAATGAGAAATTTGTCCCATATGGCATCATCAAAGATGGTGGTTGCCTAGTTCCCTTGCCCACAGACCCAAGCCTCTATTAGATTGCCCGTTTGTATACTACTACATGCAAAGCTTTGCTTGAAGATATGCATCAAAATGAAGTACATAGTGGTTACTACATTAGAAATATAATTATATACAGCTTTTTAACGTTCTCATTACTTTCACTGATGCCAAATTGGTTGAAAAATTTCTGAGAAATGCTATATAAGCATTATATTTGAGGTAGCGCTGTCTTCCAAAATGGCTACAAATATAGACTTATCTACTGGTACCGGCAAACGTCTGTGCAAGCGAGTCCAATCTTATTCCCTAGACTGCGGCTCGGCACGGTCCGGTCTCTAGTTGAGCGACAAGATTGCATCCCAGCAACATTCGGTATTTTGTCATGAGTAACTGCACATGCAAAACCGGATACGGGGACTTTTTGATGGCGACAACAGGTAGCAGTGCTCTTGTGAATGTGTGTGCTGGAGGATTTCTTTACCATCTGTGTGTATTGTTCGATATAGTACAATTGACTTTCTGTTATTGAGTGCAATTTTTCTGTTCAAGTATTAAATAGCATCGAATTAAAATGACGTTATATAAAAGTAACAACAATGGAGGTGGAATACTTTTTGTGGTTTGATGCATCAACAGATTACTTGTTCCTTTTCCACATTTTCATAATATCTTTCACCATTAAAATGGGGGTGAGTGGAGGATATAAATATTTGATCTGAAAGTTAAGGGCGCGGCATACGAAATATCTCAACGGGAATGCATTACTCAAGATAACATTTGTTTACAAAATTTGCAAACATTGAGAGGCTCGAGACAGCATAATACTAAGCCAACTTGAACACATTTTACAGCATAGCAGTTTTATTTCTAAAAAAATCGAAAACATGCAAATATTAACACACAATGTCGTACATAGCTGTCATCTATCTAGTCAGTGCCGAATGTAATTTCGTAACATATCCACAGTTGTTGGCACGATATTTTTGAAGACATAGAATTCTTGGATTGTCTCTTTTGTCGAACTCATCACTCACAATACGGAGCCGCGAATAAATTAATTTTAATAATGAAGAACAAATTTAAAACATTTTAACTATAATAATGTTATATAAAATGATAAAAGAATATTTAGTACAATAACTGCTATACAATAACACAAAATAGAACTGAGAAAAGGATAAAGATATATTTTTATTCCAAAGAAAAGAGTGATGCATGAAGGTTAAGCTAAACTATAAAAACTTTGTCTGCAGTTTCAGCATTTAATTTAGCGCAAATATATGCAAGCGAATACTAACCAATGTGGCAGTGAATTATAGGTACAATGTGGAACAAGTAATTCATATTGTTACACTTTCTCTCTCTAGAAATTAAGTGGGCTATACCAAGTTCGTTAATGGATGGAAGTCTTAATAAAATAAAAGAATTAATTATAATTTTCTTATCTTATTTACAATGACTACAGCGAAATTCCCTAAACTCAAATTCTCACAATAAATTGAAATCACTTACTGTTCGCAATTGACACCAATTAATACAATTTATAATTAGGACAAAGAAATCAATAAAATAAAATAATTAAAGATCAGTCCCAATAGACCGTGTCTCAACCTAATCAATTATTTGATCATTTATGTTTCCATATTTGCCAGTTCGAATATTTACAATAAAATCAGTGTTACACTTCCATTCAGTCCCACCTCAGTTCAATCCATGTCCCGCCAGTAGTAATGTTCTAGAGTCCTCCAAGCGACCTCACGCACAGAAGGCTTCACTAGTAGGTATCAAACCCTCTCGTCCATTCAAGCCACGAACACCTCACTCGTCGTCGTCCCGCAATCTCTAGTCGTCGTCCACACATTATTTCGCTCGCGCACACTCGCCAGGCGGCCTCCGTCAAAGACTGCCGGCCGCTGGGTTGCGGCAGTATATATAGGTCTTAGGCCACCACCTAGAATCCTCCCAACTCGCGTGATACGTCGCGGAGGGCTGAGGCGCCAGCCAGTCTCACCAGAACAATCTCTGCATCATCGCTAAACGTATCGGAAACTCTAGCAGGCGAGAGGAGGCCGGTGACGCCAGTAAGTCTCGCCAATGTCGGCGTTCGCGGGATTCCCAGAAGAGGAACAGACAGCCACGAGAGCATATCGTTCCAGGAAGAGAGGAGGGCGAGGTGGGTCTCCGATTACGGCGCGGGGCAGCGGATTCGGCGCCAGCTGCAGCACGTAACAAAATATTACTTAAATTGTAACGTAGAAATTATCTCCAATGAAATAAGCTGCTTTTCGTTCACTTAAAATAAGATCTTATAACAGCTGACACTGTTCTGGTTGACCTATTGGCTGCTTGGCTGCCCACTGTGGCGCAGTCGGTTAAGCGTTGAGCGTTCCGGTTTTGAATCCCGGGTAGAGCAAGGGTGTGATTTATGCTTGTCCGTAGGAGTCAACCTTTCATGGGAAATGTCACTTCCAACAGGAAAAATATGAGAGAAAATTTGTCACGGAACTAAAATCATTAGTGCTGTAAATCTGGAATTGTGTGTGAATTTTATACTACTTTTACAAGTAAAACATTGAAAACTAGCAACTAAAAGAATACATGACTTTTTTGTAATAAATTAACTAACCTACTAAGTGGACTTGCAATATATAGATATTTAACATTACAGTCAAGCTTGTATTTCAGTCACATTTGTAAATAGAAAATCAAAATTAATATGTAGCATACTTTCAAACATATATTTATTTATACCACAAATATAATACAAAGATTATTATATTTTGTATTATATTTAAATAAATACGTTCCAACTAGAAATCGAACCTACTACTTCTTGAGCAAATATGTGTGGCCTTAACTTCAACACCAACAAACTAATTTACTTATTACTATAGTCTAACGATATCGTTAGTTTCGAATCTGTTTGTTAAATAATTTGACAGGAATATAATTTTAAACAGTTAATGTTTTAGTTTTTAATGAATTTCAAATAGGATTACACATTTGCACAATCTTTGTTTCGCTATCGAGAAAATATTTTCTCTTAATGAACATTGCATTTGGAATAACATTTACTGGCATAAATTATAGACAAACGTATATTACGGTCTGTTAAGTTAGTACAAATAACTGTATCATAAATGCTACAGAAATATCTTTATATTGGTTACACCGTCTGCTGAAGCCAGCATTATTTGGATAAACATATTTACAGGTGGCATTAAGTTTGCACGTGAATCGAATCGTAATTCCAGAAAAAATACATAAACCGACAAGATACTTGACACCTTTTTATATAAACTCGAAATGTTTACTGCGATTTTCGTGAGCTTTTTAATTGAACACCTAGGCGTATGTAGACTACGATTTCACATAAACTACCATTTAGCACGGCAAGAATGCTTACACGCAGATTAATTGGGTGGAATTTGTGAAGCAGATGAACACTATGCTGTAGATTGTAATTCTAGTATTTTATTTCTTGTTTTATAAACACTATGTGTATGCATTCTTTATAGTGCGGGTCAGCCTACTATAAGTAAAAAAACTCATTTTCGCGACTTTGTGCAAATAAAGATATAAAACATTTTCTATACTTTCAAAAGAAAAGCACTGGCTGGAAATTACTGTTTTATTATACTTTTATAAACTGTACGTATACATTAATTCTCGTGGAATTGCACCGCCTATTAAAAACTAAGTAGTATTCCAGTTGTATATTTTTATATGTGGTTTTTATATAAATAAAATGGTCAAGCGCAAATTTTTAACACTGAGGATAAATTTCCTGTACCTCTGCGAACGTCCTGCATCCTATATTACCTTACATAAACCTACCTGAGCCCACCGTAACTGATGTTTGTGGAATAGCCAATATTACAATATCCGATAGTACTGCCAGGCTTACGTGTGCATCTCTCCCACCCCCTCCCCCCGCCCCGTGATAATGCTTTTAACACGCTCCGCGCGCTCAGACGTGCACAGACGTCTGAAGGCTACAGTAGTTAATACGAAACCTACCTAAGGATTTGATTTAGCAGGGTATAAATTGGCCCGGTAAGATAGGACGTGATTTTTCATGCAGACAGCAGCAGCTAGTTGCAAGAGAAACCTTCATGATGTGCGCATACAGTTATTACATCTGCAACATGCGCCGATTGTTTAATTTATGTTTAGTGGCCTTATTTACTGATTCGTATAACCAGATATTCCGCTAAAGTGTGATATTCGATTTTCGCAAATGCGTACGACAGCAGGAAATTCATTTATGTGCATCGTTAATAAAAGACAAATATTATAACTACTTAACGCCTTACATAGAATAGGGTATATTTTAATTATTAACAGAGGAATTTTTCAGTTCCCTTTTACAGTTATCTGTAATTATAGTCATTTCACATACGTTTACTGTTACGTTGTTTAAAGCATCGAATGTTGCTTACATACCTCGAGACAAGCTATATTGCACAACACAGATGCTCAGATCGCCTTTATGATTGGTTTTATTTTTGCTAAGTGTTACCTGCTTGCAAGACTCACGAACATTTAGTGTGGAGCTCATGTGAGGTAATTCCGCTAAAATATTTCGGGACAAGCTATGTTGCACAACACTGTCGCTTAGCACGCCTTTACGACTGGTTTTCTTTCCGCTGGCTGCTAGCATGACTCGCGAACATTTAGTGTGGAGCTCATGTGAGGTAATTCCGCTAAAATATTTCAGGACAAGCTATGTTGCACAACACTGTCGCTTAACACGCCTTTACGACTGGTTTTCTTTCCGCTGGCTGCTAGCATGACTCGCGAACCTTTAGTGGGGAGCTCATATGAGGTAATTCCGCTAAAATATTTCAGGACAAGCTATGTTGCACAACACTGTCGCTTAACACGCCTTTACGACTGTATTTCTTTCCGCTGGCTGCTTGTATGATTCGCGAACATTTAGTGTGGAGCTCATATGAGGTAATTCCGCTAAAATATTTCGGGACAAACTATGTTGCACAACACTGTCGCTTAGCACGCCTTTACGACTGGTTTTCTTTCCGCTGGCTGCTAGCATAACTCGTGAACGTTCAGTGGGGAGCTCATGTGAGGAAATTCCGCTAAAATATTTCAGGACAAACTATGTTGCACAACACTGTCGCTTAACACGCCTTTACGACTGTATTTCTTTCCGCTGGCTGCTAGCATGACTCGCGAACATTTAGTGTGGAGCTCATGTGAGGTAATTCCGCTAAAATATTTCAGGACAAGCTATGTTGCACAACACTGTCGCTTAACACGCCTTTACGACTGGTTTTCTTTCAGCTGGCTGCTAGCATGACTCGCGAACCTTTAGTGGGGAGCTCATATGAGGTAATTCCGCTAAAATATTTCGAGACAAGCTATGTTGCACAACACTTTCGCTTAACACGCCTTTACGACTGTATTTCTTTCCGCTGGCTGCTCGTATGATTTGCGAACGTTTAGTGCGGAGCTCATATGAGGTAATTCCGCTAAAATATTTCAGGACAAACTATGTTGCACAACACTGTCGCTTAACACGCCTTTACGACTGTATTTCTTTCCGCTGGCTGCTTGTGTGATTCGCGAACATTTAGTGGGGAGCTCATATGAGGTAATTCCGCTAAAATATTTCAGGATAAGCTATGTTGCACAACACTGTCGCTTAACACGCCTTTACGACTGTATTTCTTTCCGCTGGCTGCTAGCATGACTCGCGAACCTTTAGTGGGGAGCTCATATGAGGTAATTCCGCTAAAATATTTCGAGACAAGCTATGTTGCACAACACTTTCGCTTAACACGCCTTTACGACTGTATTTCTTTCCGCTGGCTGCTTGTATGATTCGCGAACATTTAGTGTGGAGCTCATATGAGGTAATTCAGTTAAAATATTTCGGGACAAACTATGTTGCCCAACACTGTCGCTTAGCACGCCTTTACGACTGGTTTTCTTTCCGCTGGCTGCTAGCATAACTCGTGAACGTTCAGTGGGGAGCTCATGTGAGGAAATTCCGCTAAAATATTTCAGGACAAGCTATGTTGCACAACACTGTCGCTTAACACGCCTTTACGACTGTATTTCTTTCCGCTGGCTGCTTGTATGATTCGCGAACATTTAGTGTGGGGCTCATATGAGGTAATTCCGCTAAAATATTTCAGGACAAGCTATGTTGCACAACACTGTCGCTTAACACGCCTTTACGACTGTATTTCTTTCCGCTGGCTGCTTGTATGATTCGCAAACATTTAGTGTGGAGCTCATATGAGGTAATTCCGCTAAAATATTTCAGGACAAGCTATGTTGCACAACACTGTCGCTTAACACGCCTTTACGACTGTATTTCTTTCCGCTGGCTGCTTGTATGATTCGCGAACGTTTAGTGTGGAGCTCATATGAGGTAATTCCGCTAAAATATTTCAGGACAAACTATGTTGCACAACACTGTCGCTTAACACGCCTTTACGACTGTATTTCTTTCCGCTGGCTGCTTGTATGATTCGCGAACATTTAGTGTGGAGCTCATATGAGGTAATTCCGCTAAAATATTTCGGGACAAGCTATGTTGCACAACACTGTATCTCAACTCGCCTTTATAATTGTTTGTTTATTCCCCTAAGTGTTACTTGTTTGCGCGTGAGACACGGACTTTCAGTGAGTAGGTTATGTGAGATATTCGGTTTTTGCATTAACTTAATAAATCGTAGGACGAGTTGCTTCATCCAATTAAATGCTTTATATTCACTTGAAGAAACTGATGTCAGAATGTTGCTCCAATAGAAGTTAAAGAGATTCTTGGTGCAGTTAAAACGCTGAACGATTGGCCGGATAGTAATGGATATCTGTTGCTTAAGAGCCAAGGCGATACGTCTTGTCAAAAGCCGAAGATAGCCGAAGGGGACTTTAACTTTTTCCGTCGCTCATTTATTCTGACGGGAAGTGTACATTTTAAGGATAGTTATATATGTACCTATATAAATGGAGATAAATATATTTCAACATAGGCCTATAACGTATATATAAAATAAATATAATTTACACAAAAATATAAACATATCAACAAATGCAATTGTGTATATGTACATATAGTTTTTTTTTTTTCTTTTACAACGTTGCTCTGTGTTCGTACCCTTCTGAGACCCTCCAAAAATTTATACTCTGAATTGAAGTGGTAAAAGAAGGTTATACCAGGCTGGCAACTGGCACCACCTTCATTTGTAGGAAATAATTCTAAAAATAATGTATATTATTTATAGCTAAGTGAAATGCCGATCCGGTGATGGCCACATTTCCTGTGTATCTTGTGGCACAAATGGGTGCGACATTTCCTTTTTGTCAAACTCACACAGACCTCAAGAAAACAATTTTACAGGTGAAGTACATCGACTTTCATCATTGGTGTGGTTCCTTCATTGCAATGACTGCAGCAAAATAAAATCTTAAATGAGAAAAGTATTTAAAGAAAATGACTATGCCTACGAAAAATGGTTCATGCGTGCACACACAAAGCTGAAAGAAATGTCTTATTTTTAATATTAAACCAATATATACCCACAAATGACAGCAAAATGATAATGTAAAGGACGAATTATAAAAGTAATACTTACAGGCAAGTTACTGTGCATAGCGATAAGCACTTGGTTTAACATTACTTGTTACTATAGCTGTGCGTCAATAAACAGCCAATCAGAAGCCCCGACACTTTTACTATGTTATCAATTGAAAAACTAATTTACAAATCAAGAAAGTGTGTATTTTGACTTCATTCCTCGGGAAGATATTTTCTTTTGTTTATTTATTAATAATCACAACCACAGAAGATTTGTAACGCTTTTAGGTAATGTTTAAATTAAAAATTGAAATGTAAATAATTTACCATTTAAAAAATATCTCAGATCAATTGGAAATATTTATTTTTGAAAAAAGTCCACTATCATCTATATGTACAGGCCTTTATTTCGTTGGTACAAATGTAGCAACATAAACAAACTAATATTATTATCATTATATGAATTGTAGCCAGGCCACTGTCCTTTTGTGTTTTGAATGTGCTTATTGCTATAATTGTGAATGTGTTAGGTATGTCAATTGTAGCCCGGCCCTTATTGAAAGCTAGTTTTAGAACAGCTTCTTTAGAAATACTTAATTTAACACATACACTGCGTAATGTAATCTAACCTTTACAGAACATGCACTCGCAAGCAAACAGGAGCTCTGGGAGTCTGGGGTGTTGACTATGCGGTGTAATTTACAGTTACATTAAATTTCAATAACTACAATATTTTTGAGGCCAAAGTAGCAGATATTACAAACAATTATGCCTACTCAACAACGCATACCATATTTGATGGTATTTCTCAAAAGGTAGCAAGTTGTCTTGTCAAACATCCATTTTGAAATTTAAACATGGAATTGTTCTATGGGCCTAACTGTTGACAATTATTCGTAAATTCTTTCTAACTCTAATTAGGGCACACATTACCAAATAAAACAATTAGGCCTACACTTGCATCGCGAAAGAATGTTGGCAACAAGCACAGCTATAGGTCTATAGTTAACAAAACTAGCTTAAAGATTTTATGGTTTATATGTTGGAACACCTTTGGTGTAGCATCAAACTGCGACGTTTATGTTACGTTAACAATAGTAAAACTTAACACTGTAACTTGGGATGTATAACTACATGAACACAAGTTTGAGGTTAGGCCTACATTACATAGTAACATAGTGATTTCAAAACATGTCAAATTAATGAATAATTATTGACAGGCACATTTGCACTTGTTATCAAGGCAGATTTAAGAAAGGTTACATGACTGGGCGTAAATAGATACCTACAGATGTATTTGAGGTTAGGCCTACATTACAAAACTACACAGTGATATAAAAACGTGTTAAATTAACGTATAATTATTGTCTGCCAAATTTGCACTTGTTATAATCACATATTCGAATGAATGGTTGAACAGATGAGCATAGGTAGATAGGTACAGATAACTTTTAATATTATTTGTCAAACTTAGGATATAACATGTACTTTGCAAACTCACAAGAATATATTAATGTTGCGTTTCTGATGTCATTCATTTACTTTATAATTGTTATTTAACTTTCCGTTTAGAATATCACGTTACTAACTGACGATTTATAATTGTTTTTTTTACTTTTTTTACTAGGGAATAAGCGGCGAAAACACGCCTTAAAAACATATTTTAATTTGCCTCCGGACAGTTGCAGTTGAAATCTGCATCATTTCTGCAAACTCGTTCGATCACCTTGCACGGCCTCATCTCTCCTCGACGAATTAAAGAATAAATACTTTCGGCGAGATTTATAATGTCCTCCTGACGCTGACTATTCGTACGTAGTTTGCTGGAACTCCTGACTTTACACAAAATCACTAGAACACAATTAAACACTATGCGACCTATAATAAAACAATGCTGATTGTGGATAAGCTGATAAATAATTGTTGAGAAATATTAAAACACAACTTCCAGTTTCCAAATTTGTAGTTCGCCTCACAAGCAAAGCCAAGCAACAAGCATGAAGGAACCACCACAACGGGCCGTTGGTTTTGACCGTTGCGCCGATCACGTGAGGTAATATAATTATGAGTTATACTAAATACATTATCTTTACGCCAGTAATTGCTTTAAAGTGTATAAAATAAACTTCAAACAGCTTAAGAAGCCATCAATTTAAACATTACACTTGCAGTACCGCATTATTTCGTGGAACTACTTTTCACATTTCACTGCCAACATAACTGGGTGTGTTCATCCCCAGCCTGTGTGGTGACACGTGGTTATACATAGGAAGTTGCGGGTGGTGGTTTTTTTTTCAAAGGTTGATTTCTAGAGTGCTCACTTTAACGTGAACGGCCTTTACCTACGTTTACACGTAAAGGAACACTGCCATAGCAACACTGTGGTTATTTTACAGGTTAAGTAATTGATTATTCCCCGATTGTGAAGGCAAAATTCCTGACAAAAGTGTGGAGAAATTCCGTGACATGTGCCGGTAAATTATATTATCGTTGAATGTCAATTTGACTGATAATAACAAGGCATAACTTTTAAATTTGTGTTAACACTTGTTAATAGGCAATCTGAAACTACGTTCCTGGAAAACTTATATCAATGGGTGTTCAGACGGTAAGCTTCCTGTTACGTCACAATGATCACATGCGCAAAGAGCGATTTTGGCAGTAAATTACATCTCGACAGATTCTGACAGTACGTGAATGATAGTAAACCTGGTAATAAAAAAATAGGGCATTCATCCATTTAAATGTGTTAATCTGTGATAAGGAAATGACGTGATTACCGTACGAGGAGAGGCTCCACGACTTCTTCAGGATCTACAGCTGTTCGTTTGGAGTTCTGTGCGGAGGTGACTTTAATATCTTCAGCTATAGTTGAGCGACAGGTATCTGGGAACGACGCCCTGACTTCAAGTAAGATCTAACCTGGCTTTAATATTCTATCCACGCAGGATCTTACGTGAGACATGTTTATTTGTGAAGATTACAGAAATGTTAATTGGAATAGTGGAATTGTAACATATATACTTTAATTTTCTACAAGTAACTAATTTGGCTTCCTTCTTAAACACCCATAAGTCTCAAGGAGACTCGTTGAATAAAAGGTTTAAATATTATATTTTAACGTGTGTAGACAGTAACTGCAAAGTAAATTGTGCATTTAAAATAATTCCAAGAACTGCCAGTAAAATCAATCAGTGCTCACATAGCTCATATTGCTGTTACACATTTTGAGACGTAATAATAATCAAACGATAGTAGAGTGTATTTCATAAACTCTTTTATCAAATTACTTTTTTCTGACAGCAGTTGTTCTCAATAATGTTTGAGTATTGATTTTTTTTTTAAATATTAAAATAAGTGATTTTTTTGATGATACGTGAGGGAACAGTGTCTGGCTTTGTTTTGTCTTTCCTCTTATCAATTAAATTGTTAAATTTGTGAAATGCTAATTCTCGTTCTGTATAGCGTAGGAAATATGTTTGAAAGAGTTATTCATTTTACATTGATGGTATGTTAAGTTGTGACGTCTCTCAATTCACAATTATTCCATTCTCTTGTTCAAATGAATTTTCATGTCGTCTATTTTAAACCAATCTTCATTGTTTGTCTTTATCTGAGAGCAAAGAATGGCGCATGGACGTGGTAATTTTAATATAAGAAAAATAAGACCTTTTCCTACCCACTATTATAATTTACTAATCTGTACTAATTTCCCCTATAATGTAACCTCTGCGGAGTCCTGTATTCTTCCATTCTCTTCATTCGTCCATGCCATTTCAGTCTCGGTATTTCTGTTTTATTCTGTAATGCATCTTTAATCAATTTATATTTAAACTTTTAATTTCGTATTGGGTCCATTTTCGTTACCACTAATCTGCTTTTTAGGATTTTTATTTCACTTGCTTGCACAATTTAGTCATCTTCCGTCTTTATTGACCAAGTTTCCGGCGAATATGTCAGTATAGGTAGGTCGTATGCTTTACATATTGCCTCCTTGATCTCTGAACGGTGTCCATGCTCCAAATTAAACTACTCACCTGCATCATGCATTGTATGGCCCCAGACGAGGAAAGGGTGGGACCACGGGTGAATATCATCCCTCACCCCTCCCATAGAAAATAAATAAGGACCCAACATGCATTGGTAAGCATTGGTCGAAGAATGTGGCGTATTAGTAATGGAAGACAGATCTTATTCACAAATGTTAGCTTTTGAATTGTTCGTGTGAAATCCAGCGATTTGTTTCAATGCGTAAGTCGCCATGTAATCCACCAAAACTATGACAAATATTTTGGCATCCAGTGCGTCCGGCCGAATAGTCGGCACCTATATCTAGATATGAAGTTCTTATCACATAACTTATTCATGGCAAACCGGACACGATAACCAGCCTGCTGCAACGACGAGGAATGTGCGATTAAGCTTCTATGACTGTCTCAAACTTGTAGTATCATATTTTGAACCAGTATACAAAAATGTTTTGGTACTGCAACAAACAAAAACTTGAAACAGTTTTTATAAGTTCTTTGTCTCTCTCCTTTTATAACTTTTGGGTTAATCTTATTTTAAACTTACGCACTTACATTTAGGGAATTCTCCTGTCATTTAAGTTCACTATGTAAGATACTTAAATACAAGCACGTAGGCGTGTATATGTCCTCGTAAGCTACCTAACTTATCACTTTTCCCAACGTTATGTTTATGAAAATAATTTTTTTGCTCTAAAGAAAAATATGTATTTCTACTTTCTTAATTTACCAGTTAAAATGTCATCTCGCGGGTTTTAATATTTTTATCCCAAAAGACAGTGCGTTAAAACCCTGCATTTCAACAATTAGTCCTATGGAGATTTTGTAAGTTAATAAACTGGAGCGTAGGTTTTGAAATGTGAAATGTATTTGGGAGAAAATTTAATTTCTGGTAATAGGGGGGGAAATTTGTGCTGTCCGAAAAACGGTTTTAAATTGTTATGTTTTTGACGAATTGTAAATTTATTTTATGCAACGCCCGTGGTTGAGGTCGCGGAGGCCTTTCCTTCAAATGGAGATGTCTTTTCAAATCTCGATAAACTATGAATGTTGGTCCTGTTTTTTGTAAGCTAACTTAGTTAGATACGTTTAGTACACAAATCCCCCTTCCAAATAACTGAACTCTGCAGCATAAAAGCGGGGGTGTTAACATTACAAAGTAGCTCTGAATCTTTTATTTCATTAATTCTTGTTCATTTCTGATGTACGATCTTCTATCGAATAGGCTTGCTACAATTTCCTGAAATTGCAAGCACAGAATCATGCAGGATACTTATTAGATATTTGGACTTATCTTTAAATCAAATTTTTTCGAATAGCTATTAAAGAAATATACTTACTCTGACTTGCCTTGAGATTTGATTAGGTGTTTGTATATTTGTCTCAAAACAAGCAAGCGTGTATTGAGAACTAATTGTTAACGAAAGAAGATATATATGTTGCCAAAAATTAATTAAAATCTCCGATTACCTGGAACAATTTCTTTTCTTTCATCAACATGAGTGAATCACCTCCATCCCAGAATTCAATTTGATAATTTGCCTCCCCCTCTGTATATGGCATATGTAAATACTGGGACGTTTTATAAACAGGCAACAGTAGTTCATGTCTATAGTTTGATACCGGTCAGGCCGAAGAAGTACAAAAATGTGTGCTTATTCCATAAATAAGAATACATATTTACTACAATTATATAAAACTGTAATACTTAAAAAAAACTGGCATTTGTAAAGTCAGGAAATACCCTATATCTTCGAAAACTGGGCTTTGCACAGCGGCCAGGGAAAGCAGTATTGCAGCGAGCCGCATAGTCTGGTCCAGTGTGTTTTGTCTTATTTTTTATAATTTCTGGCTAAATGTGAGCGAATCACAGGAAACATATTTATACATTCCGCTCTTAAATATTTAAGAGCTATGGCTGATCGCTTTGTGTTCATTTGGCAAGGAGATCGAAGCGAGAATGGCCCGAACCTTCAACAAATGTCACCATTTGGGCACCGAGTTGTTACCTGCTGCTTTATACAAGAACATGTCTCTACTTAGTGGTTCGGAAACCATTTAAACCAGCAGGTCTAATGACCTTAACTCTGCGTAAAGATGTGACGATAAACCAAATACAGAACTACTAGTGCTTCAATCTGCTTCTTTCCCTTTTACGCGTAGTGAGTAAACAAATAACATCGACGACCGGCATCGGCAAGTTTTTTCATGAACAGATATTTTTTATAAACAACGGTAGCTGTTTCTCAAGTTGTGGAATGCCTGCAGGTCAGCAACGCTCAACACGAGGACTTCCAGTCGCAAAAGAGTCTTCTATTTTAGTCAACCCCGCAAGGACCCAGAGTGAATCGATTGTTGCATACCAGCGAGCATTTCGATTGTTTTTTGCGTTTCTCCGCATCATCATTCCTGCGTTGTGCTAGAACTCGACATCCACGAAATTTACATTATCTTTCTAGGCGTACTTTCAAAATTAATGACACGTATGGTGGTGGTAATTGTTCCCATAAGGTTAGAAATTTTTATCAATTGCTAGCAATTTTTCTTCCTCGGTCACTGGAACCTTAAGAGTCGATGGGAGTCATTTTGTCTCCATTTACCACCGATGTTAATATTTACTAGTGAATTGCAAGAGAACTATACGCTCTTTTGAAACGCAGTTTTCTGGAAACACAAAAGGAACTTAAAACCTTCAAAATAGTATTTCTAAAAAGTTTAAGTTATCATTTTAGATATTAATTTTTGCCACTTAAAATACGCAGTTTTTTTTCTGCACAGACATGTCATACAAGAAAAAGTGTCCCATCAAAAACAAGTTAATGTTTTTATATAGATGGAAAAGAATTTTATTTGTGATTAAATACGGAATTCGCCATTGACTTAGTGTTAATACTTTTTAATTAAATTTAAAAAATCTGTTTTAATGTATAATACTGCAAAGTACGTTTTGGACGTATGTCTGTTTTGAACTTCTCCTCGATAGATATGTCATTAGAGATGGTGCAAGTTGCACAGGGTAGACAGAGTGGGGAGCGACCACAGAAGCCTGTGAAGAGTATTTGCTGTTCCAGCGTTCGTATGAGCTGTTTCTCCCGTCGGAATTTACTCTCGCGGTGACTAGCCAATCATACAAGTGGGTCATGTTGATTTGAAATAGGTGGTACCTTTTTTGTTGTATCCAACATGGCAGTGCCAGAGTTTAGGTTTCAGACATTAAAATTATTGAGTAAATCTGCCAACTACACTGCATATAATCAACTTGAATAGTAGGTCATACCTACGCCGAAGCCGAAAACATAACTAATATAATTACGAGTTTACAATTTTTAAAGGGATATTTTAGTGCTATTTGAATAAATCGACAATATTAAAAAATGTGGCACGCAGAAATCTGAATATAAGTACGATTCCATTAATACACTTTGAAAACAATTAATTATACTTCTGTAATATGCTTAATTTTAAGTAAACAACAATTTGTTTTTAAAATGTAGACATTTTGTAAACCTTTCTATATTTTATAAACTGATAAGTATACATTTTAATAATTTACACTTACATGCAACTAAAATTCCTTAATAATGGACATAAGTTATTACTTTTAGCGCTATCTAGTTATTACCAACGTAACTATTACTGCTGTATACGAATTACATGTTGTGTTTACGATACCAAACTATATGTAGAATTATTATATAATCGTATATGTAGTGTTCCAAGCTCCATAAATACATTCTCTTAACAGGAATGATTGAATTAGCAGCCCCATACGAATTGAAAACATTAATTACTGGAGTTCGCTCGCTCTCGACCACACGGACAAAGTTCGTATACAAATCTCGTATACGAAGACCAAGTTGGTGTTCAAGCATGCCAAAACTGCAATCCACTCAGTGCGGCGAGCAGTTGCTATGCGAATGAGAACTCCAGCATAGGTCTCCAGGCATGGAAATCATTGGTATCGCCTCATTTCAAGTATTGGCAGTGTAATATAAATAAATAATGGAGCGTCGATACAGTACGAAGGGAAGTGGGGAGTGAATTGCCCAGCCAAATAAAAAAAAAAAGCTGAAACATTTGCAAGAATACTACAGCAGAAATGGTAACACTGCGTTTAGTAAGTAATATACATAGTTCGAAGTCTCTCATGACTTTAAATACATGTGTGAAAACTTAACACGATTAACCTGATTTTCCTTATATTACAATAGGTAACTACGTTTATCGTCGATTCCAATTTTCAATCCCCGGACGCACTCTTTACCATGCGAAACTGATTGGTTACGATTAGTTGATTTCATTAATAGGAAGAAAGTACTTTTATTATTATTTATAGTTTATAAAGAATATAAGTTTTATTACTATAAACATAAATGTGTTTCGGCTAGGTTCGCTCAGTTCGTGGTAACATCCTTTGAAGTTCTGGGAAAAGGTGTGTATGTTTTCTACATAGTACTAGCTGAAATATTGAAATTCGGTCTTTCTCATTAACCTGAAATAACACTTGCGAACAACACACACATCAGACCGAGATTCGAACTAGAAACCTTGTGGTCTGAAGGCTTCTGGCATTTGCTAGTTATTTTTTAATATCCCTCTGTGGTATAATCTGAATAGAGAAAATGTTTTATCCTCGGTCAATTTATGAATCATTGGAGAATGACTTACTGTTATTTTCTCTATAAATAATTCCCAATAAATTCTACGATTATAGACCACCTCGCCGACCTCCCGTGCCGCAGTCGGTTGGTGCGCCCCCGGTCTGTGGTGCGGGAGGTTCTGGGTTCGAATCCCATGGGTGTTAGTCTAAGTTAGGTCATCAGTTACTTTGAGAGCAATCCCCTGACAAGCCTTCGGGCATAACACTGGGAGACGTTAAGAAGCCCAATCCAATAGACCACATCGTCTTGTTTAATTTATCGTTAATTTTAACGCATGTCTCAAAATGTAGAATTCAAGTAGGTACATCAATAAAGTTTTACTGAATAGATTTTTGTAGTGGCAAATATGTCTTTTTTGGTGTTGAAAAAGTGTAATTAAAAAGGGGATGTTATTAGGAAACTGTAAGTCGTGTAGTTGTGTGTAGAGTGATTATGACGGGATAGGAGACTAGAAGAAACATTTTGCACTTTGCATAACACACTTTTACCTGATCTAAACCTGTCGTGGAATCTGGAACTCTGAAATATTTGTAGAAATAAAACTCATACACACGCCACTGAATAATTGCAGAAAAATTAAAACACACCATGGGATAAAATAGATTTAATTAGTTTGAAGCTGAACTATAAATAATTATTATAATTAAAAATTAAATTGTCTGAAAATAAACTTTAATAAGGTTAAAATTGTGTGGAATTCAAGTTAAATTAAACGTAATAAGAAAATAAAATCAATTACTCTTATTGCAAGTAGAATTACTGTAAATTCAAATTATAGCACCATCCTCACAAGATAAAACTAAATGAAGATGATGGAACTTATTTAAAAAATAAAATAATCAAACTTCTGCAAAAAAGATAAACTTGAAAAATGAAATTAATTTATGTAAATTTTTTTCCCAGAAGTGGTTCTTAATTTTGTGCCTTTTCCCTCTTGACACGAGTTTACTGAGCTCCATGTTACGGTAGTGCAAAATACCTGTCTCAAATCTCGTAATAAAAATTATCTCAAACTTTATTTTTAACAATACCCTAGAATTTCAAATAAAGTAAATGTGATTTCAAAGTTCAAACTGATTAAAATTGGATCTTTCAATTAAAATTTGCTCTGTTGCTTAGCTAGTCGGCAGTGCTGGACTACTGGGTACTATCGTCATTAAACATATTAATTACCTCTTGAGAGTTCTAAAAATATGCCATCTTAGGCGTAGAAAAGTTTAGGTTTCTGGAGATGACATGAATTTATCAATAAACACTCAGATGGATGCAGAATGACTAAAGCGTCACCTGGATGCAGGCTATACCAAAAGTCTGTGACAAGGCGTCACAGACTATACCAAAAGCCTGTGGCAAGGCGTTACTGAAGTTCCTCGGCTCCATATTAGGCCGGTAACCACTAATAAATTAACTAGTAAGCTCTAAAACCCTAAACTATAACGTCTGGGGGTAAAAACCTCAACTAAACTTATGTTGATGCTGGAGATTTTCCTATCGAAAATCCCAGCGGGTAATCTCGCCACTGTAGCTTTCACTTCCTGAAACTTCCTCAAAACCTGATCTAATTAGCGAGAAACTACTTCCGGTGAAACGAAACGTAAATCAAATTAAAACATGAATTCTCTTCCAAAAAAAAAATGTTTTAATATGAAATAAAATAATCATACAATCACGTAAATAAACAAACAAGTTGAAATTAACATATTTATATGATAACCTCATATCAGCATGTCATAGAATAACACAAATAATAATAAAAATGAAATTAGGATAGGTGGTTTACAAATACAAATATAACGTGTTTTTAATAAAATAATTATGAACTTAGGAAAGGTTCAAATAAATAACGTTATTCAACATAATATGAAAATAAGTGTTAGCCGGTGTCCAAAACACATATGTAAATAATCATGTGATATTATGTTCAAACACATATGTACTCAATTAACATAACTGCATACATACATAAATACGTATTCAACTTGAAACTGTTATAGTGTTTGTCGTTTCCCATTGTTTCCCATTGGATAAAATCAAGTTGGCTCGTAGCGAGCGAGACATCCGTTTTTAAATAGTGATATTGTGATAGCGTATGCTACATTACAGATATGTGAGTATAATGCCTAATCTGTCATGTCTTAGTATAAAATGTACTGTACTAACAAAATAAATCATATAGACTTATGTCGTAAGTAAAAAAAAAAAAAAAAAGCCAAAATTGGTTCGTTGTTTCAGTATTTTTAATATGATAAATATATTTTTTTTTTTCAGGAATGAACTGAATGTGAGATTTCACCTGTGTATATAAACTAGAAATGTCGTTGAGAAGAATTTGCTACTTTTTCAGTCAATAATACTATTATTTGCATCGCTGTTTTATTCAGTGCAAAATATCGATATCGTGATTGTTGTTTCTGTTCGGGAATATTTGTAGTAAGATTATGAATAACTTTTGTGTTACAAAAAATAAGATGGTCAATTACAAACGGCTAAAAATCAAGTGTTCCATAAATAGGAAAAATATTCCTGTAATTAATGTTGCTATATTATCATGATTTTCTCCAAGATCCTTATGCCCCACTCTTGAACGCCCCACCAATACGAAAAATTTATACACGCTATTCAAATACAAATAAGTCATTACAATGTTTTTCGATTAAACTAAAAATTTAATATTCTTAAGTAATATTATATCAAAAGTAACTATTACCTATACTAAACTATTTAAAAACTGAAAAATAAAAGTTTATATTAAGTATATATTGCATAACGTTTTTCATAGTACATTAGTACACGTTATAATATATTTCATAACAAATATCAAAGAATTTAAAAACTGCTTAGATGGAAATGCTCTGTTTTCACTATTCCCGCAGAAGGTAGCTGTACTCAAGACGTTTTTATTGTGCCGTGATTGTTATCGTTGTTTTAAAAAACGTTTAGTAGGATACAATATAAAATTAACAAACGTTTTACTTACAATTTAAGAGTTGTGTTACACACTGCAGCGGTAATTAAAATAACGGGCCAAACGTACACGTGTGTAAATATCGGATCGGTGAAGAGCAGAAAAGAAAATGTGTTTCTGCTATACCACGGAAAATATCTAGCCCAGTCAGCAGTCGAGAGTAAGTTTGTTTTTACTTAGAAAATAAACAATTTAACCAATTAAATTACACTCGTAAAATAAGTTTACAGGCGTATCTGTATTATAACTTTAAAGCGGATACGAAAAGATTGCGGAAATTTGATGTTCACACAAATTGTCTTACTTTTGACGGGTACTGTACATACTAAGTGTGCAATCACGATTTAAATGCGTAAAAAGGCTCAGGAAAAATTAATTTGTCAAAATAGGCCCTGTTAAGTAAACCAAATTGTGCATTGCAAATTATTGAGCATATAGGCTTACCAACGCTCATGCAAACATGCGGGTGTATAAATGCTGCAAGTATCTGTCATTTATTAGTAAATAGCGCAGTATGACACTAAAATACATATTTTAATACAGTAATACGTATTCGTACACAATGAAAAAGTTGAACTGCACAATAGTAAGGTTGGCTTACATCCTATTCATTATCGCATTAATACAGGGTTTAAGAGTGTAGTATTTTCATTTCTATAAAAGTAAAACGAATTACGAATGTACATCGCAGATTTTAAGAAAATGCAATCACGAAATAATGAAAGTGTTTAAAGCCGAACATATGTAATACAAATTAAATGTGCTGTTGTAATATCAGTGTTATAACAATTTTGCTGCACTGACATCTGCTAAGTTTTTAAGATTGTTTATTGCATTCCTATCTCAAGACTCATTTAATTGATACGGAAAAAGTGTTCGTGTGCCCTTGGTAATATTCCCATCCATTAATGAGTTTGAAAATTCGCTATAGTTGTGTATGTATGTGAATTCTCTCGGTAACAGAGACTGTGCGGCTGAATTTTAAGCTTAATTCATCATAGGACGCCGTCATAGCATATAGATAATGCTATGTCTGATTTTTGGATTATCTACGTATTTAGAAAACGGCCTCTCCTCGGGTACTAACCACACACATCACCACCACCAGCAGCATAGCTGTGATTAACTGCAGGGAATTTCTGTCCGTGTGGATTAGGCAGAGTGGCTTCGGAGTTGGTCTAAGGACTATTTCATTGTTTTGTGGTCGTGTAAATGCAGTGAATGCTAATATCATTCAAGGTTAGACATCACTGGGAATCAAACCCGACATCCCTTTTCGCCTCTGCAGGAGTCAACGTACGCTGTAAATGTATTCTTGTTCTTATACAGAAAATAGTGTTGCTCAGCTGCCAAAATAATTTTTAGTACTTAGCCTACGACTATAACACCGCCCTTTGCAATAAATACGTTACAGATATGTATGCTGTACGTTACGTATGAAATGGAATATTTCCTTTTTTTTTTTTTACTTTTGGCACAAAAATGAATTTACACTAATCTATTGATTCTGGCAGAATATGCATGCTAAAGTTCCTAAGTGAAATGATAAAATATACTGAAGATAAATGATTCTGAGATTTGAAGTTGCTTGTATAGTCCATTAGCTAATAGTTGATCCAAAATAATTGTACAAATTTTATAGCCAGGGCAAGTGATTCGTCCAAGAGAAAAATAATATTCCAAGCATTGCGTTTATATAAAGAATAACATCCAGCAATGTAGAACGAAAATCAGACGTAGACTACATTCGCCCGGAATCTCTGGAAAAATAATATTCCACGCATTGTGTTGATATAAAGAATAACATCCAGCAATGTAGAACGAAAATCAGACGCAGACTACATTCGCCCGGAATCTCTGGAAAAATAATATTCCACGCATTGTGTTGATATAAAGAATAACATCCAGCAATGTAGAACGAAAATCAGACGTAGACTACATTCGCCCGGAATCCCTGGAAAAATAATATTCCACGCATTGTGTTGATATAAAGAATAACATCCAGCAATGTAGAACGAAAATCAGACGTAGACTACATTCGCCCGGAATCTCTGGAAAAATAATATTCCACGCATTGTGTTGATATAAAGAATAACATCCAGCAATGTAGAACGAAAATCAGACGTAGACTACATTCGCCCGGAATCTCTGGAAAAATAATATTCCACGCATTGTGTTGATATAAAGAATAACATCCAGCAATGTAGAACGAAAATCAGACGTAGACTACATTCGCCCGGAATCTCTGGAAAAATAATATTCCACGCATTGTGTTGATATAAAGAATAACATCCAGCAATGTAGAACGAAAATCAGACGTAGACTACATTCGCCCGGAATCTCTGGAAAAATAATATTCCACGCATTGTGTTGATATAAAGAATAACATCCAGCAATGTAGAACGAAAATCAGACGTAGACTACATTCGCCCGGAATCCCTGGAAAAATTTTTGCAGGGCGATAACGCGACAAATATTTGTTGCTAATATTAAAGTTTTGGACATATTTGGTTTGGTGTTGGACCGAAACGAAAGTGAACTAAAATAAGGTAATCTTGGGTTAATGATGGTAATATATATTGAGTAAGGTTAGCGTTTCCGTAGTAAATATAATGAAATTCATGCACATTTAGTTTTAGTTTTGAATTGAATACTTATTACAAAAGTGGAGGTTTTTAGCGCTCTCTGGAATTAACAGCTAGGGGTTTAACAAATAGGCATGTTTCACTATACAATGCTTTTCTTTCAGGTAGTACATAGCTCACGTGTGCCAAGAATGTAAACAAATGTACGATTTTCAAAGAAATACTGACAAAATCGTTTATGAACCAAAATGCAGCGGATCGGCACCTAGTACTGGAATAACAATGTTTTTTTTTTTTAGTGAAGTGGTTAAGACACGTCTCATTTTGTTAACGTCTGCTGTGGCACTCATATAACACGTAAAAAAAAAAAACAATTTCACACGATCAACGTGAAGCCTGGAATACGTATGCCTGTCGTCAACTTATTAACTACGGCTTGGTAGCGCGCCTGCGGCAGATTGCCCTCATGTGATGACGTCACAGCCGTCAGTGTTGTCCGGGCACGGTCTCTGTAGCATTCTGAGGTATAAGGGAACAGCCAGGAGATAAGCTGATGTTTACAGCGATAAGAGATAAGCTGATGTTTACAGCGATAAAATGAAAACTTCCTTTCCATACCGCTCTACGGTGCTACACTAATCCTCACCAGTCCGGCGTACAAAATGGGCATAACAACCGCGATGTACCACGCATCTTTCCGGTGAGAAAAACACGCATTTCAGGCCAAGTCCCTCCGATTCGAAGTTCAGCGCCGAACAGAAATAATTCCCCACAACAAAAAAAAGATCAGTAGATATTTTCTTTCCAGTAAACCGGTGTTTACTAAAAGTTATTTGGTAATAACGTACTCAAAAATATCTGTAAAAATACAGGGTTATAACCGGGAGTCTGCAGTACTTACTGGTTCGTAGAAGGACACTGTTTATTTTCAGTTTCCGTATTTAATACTACTTTCTCTAAAAAATAAAATTACCCTATTTTACTTCAGTGGCAAAAAACAGCGTTATAATGGAAATTCTCTTTTTAAGTCAAAATATATCATTTATATCCAACATTTTATGTTACTGTGATTTGAGCACCTTGTGCTCAAATTGTGCTTAAAATTTGCAGTCTTGTGTGCTGCTGATTTCGGACAATCAACCAGTTTGGTAGCTTTTTCATGAGCGAGTAGACATAAATAACACAGCCACTAATACTTCTGCTCGGAAAATCATTAGTATTTTAATTATTATCAAACGCACTTTTTATTTTTCTTCAAAAGTTTCTAATGTAGGATTGTGGGTAAAAACTGAAAAATAAATACAGTTAATAAGTATGTTTTAATATTCATTTATTTAGTACAGTACGACCCACCTTTCATTGCGATATGTATGTTGGAAAATTAAAATAACTGCAGTTTTACACATATACTGCGGACCAAACTAATATTTTATTCTAAATTCTACCAACAGAAAAACAGTTTTAGTGTCTCTGATGATTTATATCAAGGGAGAGTTGTCAGGGGTGTCTTAAAATTCTGAAGTCTTTGCAGTTCTTGGCAGAAATTTCCATCGTTGCTACTTAATGTGATTGCGGTCTTGCTGTCGAAATCCTCTAATATTACAGGAAGCGTAGTCCACCGTTTAAGAGTGGGATGGACCGCCGTGGGATCTCTGCGTCCGAGGTCAAGAAGCGAGGGAGCGGTACGGGCGACACTATCACGCACACCTAGTGCCTCATCGCTCCTACGCGCAAGGCGTGCAGTGTTCCCGCCGTAACGCCGTACTGTGCACATTAGATCTGTAACATAGGTTTTTTTTTTTACACGCTATGTAAGACCACATATTAAACTACGCCCGTACCTTTGTATTTTTCCCTTGCCGATTAAGGAAACTGCCTAGGCTAGCTTTGAAAATGCGATATTTGACCATTTTCACGATTTTTTTTCTCCAAGAATCCCTTAATATCACAACATTGGGGTATAGATAGTTACTTTTATCTTTCCTGACAAAACCTCGATTTAGCAGAACATTTATTTACCGAGATACGCGTATTCGCGCAAACAACTATTTCACAAAAAATGCGGGAGTCCATCCCACTCTTAAACCCGAATCAAGGATGTCTGTAATGTTTACGGCGTGCATAATTGTTCGTAATTTTTACCTCAGCTATTAAAAAAAACTCTCACCATGAGTAGAGTAAATAATAGTTTCAAGTTTCTACTTTTCTGCATGTTCACTGCTGTTTGGAGAATTGGTTGTTCAACTTATGTTGGATTTTCTGAGCTTGTCTACTAATATTAAACTTGTGAAGATAGATGAATGATTCACACTCTTAATTAAGAGTATTCCAACAAGGGAACAGTTAATAAATGTGTGGGAATAAGTCAAAAATAGCATGAATATTGAAGACAAAACGTGATTATTGTTTCAGACTTATTAGAAGTACTAGTTTCTCGCACCCGTTGATCGACTCAAAAACTAATTCTGACAGTATACACTTGACGGAAAACATATCATCTAGCTTCATTTTTATTTATCTGGATACGTTACATTGAAATTAATTATTGAGTTAGTATGGAATGTTAATTTACTTTTGCTTGTTTACAGAATTTTTAATACACGATAAGTTTGCTTATAAGAGTTATTTTTATTCCATTACTAGCTTTTACCCGCGGCTCCGCTCGTGTATTTATAGGGAATAAATAATGAAGTTTTTTGAGACTAAGCCTCGTCGTGTTACATACTAGCGGTGCATCTAAATTTCGCATAAGCATTACCGGAACGCCTAATTTTAATTGGAGCTTCTGTGAGGGCACACCTGACGACTCTAGAGAATTCAGGAACTCTCCTTGACTGTGTCTACTGACAAATACTCCGTTAGTTCTCCTTGTACCTCTTTCAAAATGTTAGAATTAATTCTGTTAACAATGTCATTTTTTGGTGCAAGAATAGCTCTTTGACGTAGCCATTGGTCGTCATTTACATTACTTTGTAGATCTGGGTAAACGCTAGCAATCAGTTCCGTACCACACTGCACCAAATTACAAAAATCCTCTGGTAGTGACACACAGCCGTTGGCATCAGTTCCCAACCGCCCATCTCCAATTTTTAATAGTTAACCCGCATAATGCCACGTATCAAAGTCATTGTATATGTGCACTCTCATATTTGTTGTCAAACTGAATTTATTGACTTTTGCGCATAAGCTTGACGATTTGAGACAGGCTTTGATTTCATCTGCAGGTGTTCCCCTCTGAATCGAACGACTTTAATTACGTTTGCGAGACATAATACACTAACAAACAAAACAACGGAACTAACAGTCGAAAAAGTAAACAAACAAAATACAAAATCAACAAATCCAATCCAAAGAGAAATGTACAGCCTTACTTATTTGTCTACCTTATATCTTAGGTCAGTGTACTATTACGTCTGTGTACTTTACATTTTCCCGAAGGAAAGAGATATTTTCAAGGGATGAAAAGTAGCCTATGTCACTCTCCGAACCCTCCAACTATCTCTGTACAAAAATCACGTCGATCCGTTGCTCCGTTTTGACGTGAAAGAAGGACAAACAAACAAACACGCTTTCGCATTTATATAGCAGTAAGGATTCTCTTTTTATAAACTTAGTTTTTCTTCCAGCAACTTACCTTACAGGGTAGCAGGTAGTAGAACTTAAATTTTTCCTTAAGTTTTGGCGAAGTGACTTTAGGTCTAGGTCAAATGCTGTTTAGGTGAAGTGACTGTAGGCGAAAATATTTAAGATCTAGTGCCTGTAAGTCGAGTTTAAGGTATAGTGTATGTTGCTGGAGTTAAGGAATTTCATCTTATTGAATTTATAAGTGTTTTAGGATAAATTACTGAAGAAGAAATCGCTGAAATAGGTGTAGGCGAAACGACTTTATGTCTAATTCCTGTAGAACAATTGACTTTAGTACTACTGAGTCCAGGTGAAATGACTTTAGGTCTAGTGCCTGCAGGTAAAATTTCTTTCAGGCGAACTGTCAGCTCAGCAGACGCTGTAAGATAAACCATTTTAGGTTAAAGGCAGCGTTTTCACCTTACAGACTAGTAAACTTATAACGGATGAATAACGTCAATGCTTGGTCTCGAGATAAACACAACTCTCTACTGGGAACTGTGGTACACAATAATAAGCGATTTGTATGAGTTTTAAAGCAGTTTGTTCCAAACTCATGCCATTTTTCTGTAAAGCAGTATTAAAGTTGAAAACAAGGACATTACTTAGCTTACCGAAATTGGTAAAGAAATTTTGGTAGTGCTGTGCGATTTGATCGATGTGCTCTTTGAAGTCGATCTATGTATGTAGGTCGAATTGTGGTTCTGTTCATATACGAAATGAGGTCATACGGCGATAATGAGTCAATTTTTTTCTTAAAAATTTAGGCCTTTTTATAGTAATGAATTCATAATAAAATATTGTATACAAATTTAATGCAAACCACTTAGGCACGGTATCTGAAAAAAAAAAAAAAAAGTATTTTGATGTGCCTTTCCATGATGTGCCTTTCCATCTCTGCATTTCCTGTTATTCACGGCGAAAAAATTAAATACTATAATCGAGTTCCAACGGAGTAAAATTTCTCATCTTTCGTATAGGAACGTTCAGCAGTCGAAAGTATAGTGTCGCGATGCTCAGGTGAAATTATATGTAGCGTCGGGAAATTATAGCCAATGAACCAGGCGAGAAACTGTATTTCATTTGAGTGCTCGAAGACTCGTATTTTGCCCAGGTTATGTTTTATGCGGGTAGACCGGCTCCTTTAATTATACTGTCCCGGTATGATGAAGTATCGCATAGTTGGACAACGCGGAGGGCGAGGGGGGGGGGGAGAAGGAACTAGAAATGCTTCCAAGAGCTTGTGGAGATGTAAGAGATACCTGAATGTACACCCAAGATGTGGTTAAAGGCTGTTCACGATAAAGTGAGCACTTTAGGAATGAACCTTTAAAAAAATTCACTGGTCGTACATGTATATATTTTAATGGGCGTACAGAGTGGCATTCGCCAAGTAAAGTTGGTAACGATGGATGGAAAGTAGTTCCATATCTTAACGTCGAATAAAAAGTGTTAGGTAACCATTCCTGGTAACTTAAAATTAATTCTTTCACTCTCTGTTTTTATAATGCATCGAAGAGTAAAAATGAGCAGATTTGTGAGTTATTAACTTTCTTAATAATTTCACAGTTTCATTTGACTGAGCATGAATAAAGTAATGAGGCCCATGGTAATGTTAGTTTTACATAAGGAGGAGGAATACACAACGTGTATACAAGTAGATCTTAAGCAGGGCTTTCAAAAGTGCTCATTTTACCGTGAAGAGCATATAGCTCTCTCATATAGACAAATTTACCCTGAAAGCAGCCTTAATAAAACTATCGGTGAAGTTTGCCAGGTTACGGTTGACCCTTAAACGCAATACCATAATTTTTTATTTGCTGACTGCCTCGAGGCAATATACGTTCCTAGCGTGAATATAAAATGCTACATCCGTCGACAGCGTTTATGTTATTTTTACGGTGTTGACCTATATCCTGCTTTCACTCATAAAATATACTGGCTACTTCTAGACATGGCAGTAACTCCAAAGACTTTTAAATTTAATACTAAGAGATTGGCAAGCGTCTTATTTCGAAGAACCCACAATCATAAACAAAAATCCCATATCAAATATTTCTAGGAGCCATACTCAGGCATCAGTCTCGATGATATCTTGTATTGCAATTCAGTTGCCGGATGAAAACAATACATTTTAAGACACAAAATAACTGGCAATTAGATAATAGGTCGCGTTGTATGTACACTGTTTGTTACATTTTTCTTACTGCGAAGTCAACAAAGAACGTAGTTAGGTGAATTTGTACTATGGACGAAAATAAGTAGATTACTGTGTACTTTTAATGTGAGAAAGAGGCAAAATACTTTGGTTCGTTGACAGGCCATCTAAGTTTTTTTCATTTTATTTGCGGAGAGAATAACAGCGCTTGTTTGAAACTTTAGGCGTGTGTTTATTTACAAGAACACCAATACTTCTATATTTAGCTCGTAAGAAAATTTCGCGATTTTTTCAACGCATTGATAAAATACACTGGCGACAAAAATCCGTTTACGTGGTTCATAATTTCAGTTGTGTTTGAAAATGAACCATTTTTATATCAGCACGAATCACTTCAGAGATATGTTATGTTTTTTTTTTTTTTAACAAAACGTTTCGTCGTGATCACAAAAGTTATTATATGTCGAATTTGTGTGTGGGCGTGCAGAGAATTTCATAATACCGGCTATTCACACGAAGGTCCAAAATTAATTCCAGTTTTACGTGCGGCATAAATACGATGGCTTTGGTAAGCATTTTAAAGCGTGTCGACGGAAAAAAGTTTGGAGCGTCCGAGCGTTTCGTTGAATCGGCTGCGGTCACGAAAGCGCAGGGCTTCGGTGGTGTAGCGGTTAGACTGCTCGCCTCCCACCAAGGCGCGAATCGGGTGCGGTTTCCGTGCCGGGTGGCTACCGGATTCTCGCAAATGAGAGTTGGTGTCGGACGATTCTGCTATTCGGCGAGGTTTTTTTTTCGACGATCTTCCGTTTCTTCCAGCTCTTGCATTCCAGCGCTACTGCAGCCTCACCTCATTTCACCCTCACCGGCTCTCGAGACCTCGCGGTTCAGAGCTCCACCAACTCAACTCAACGAACTGCAGTGTTGCGAAAATAAACTCACAAAAACGCCGAGAATAACAAGGCTTTAGCAAATATAAAGTCGAACGATATTTTATTTGGTAATAAGTACTGATTTTGCGGAATTCAGCAACGATGATCGAGTAGCTGAATTAAAAAAAAAAAAAAATACTTTTTTTCCTACTTTAGCGGTTTTATATTCTGAAGTATTTTGCTTTGTGTTCGTTTCGGAAGGTTATACTCTCGAGATATTTGGCAGAACCAATGTAACGGCAACAATATAACAAACACTGTAAAAGAAAATTGTGTAAATTTTACACGAATGCACGTGGCAGCACAATCTTCACACATGTTCGCGTATTTTTTAATGTACATTTATATATGTACTTTTACTGTGTGTCCCGTGTATATTTACAAATTAAATGCCGGCGTAATTTTACTACACTTGTTATTCTTTTTACTAATCATTATGTTCAATCACAAATAATATTTATGAGCAATTTTACTTTTTTGTTACCCAATATCAAGCCACAAAATGCAAATTTACGAGTGAAGTTACAGGAATCTGCTGCACGATAAGATTTAACTCTATGTGCGTGTGCATATATATATATGCGTGTGTGTGTGTGTGTGTGACATATTTTCGGTATAACCCAAACACGTCTTACATAGGGTAATTTTTCAAAGGTGTGACTAAAAAAAAAAAGTGTGGAGATATTACAAACAGTACACACACACACACACACACACACACACACACACACACACACACACACACACACACACACACACACACACACACACACGCACGCACACACATATACATATATATATATATATATATATATATATATATATATATATATATATATATATATATATATATATATATAAACTGTTTGGTTATATCGAAAATACGCCACTTATTACAACTGTTTTGTTTAAATTAGACTTTTAGTTATATTTTACCTATAAATTATAACATTTTATTTACAATTAATATAAATAATATCACGGGAGAAAGTAGATGTGCGTGCAGTGGTAATCTCTAGCATGAAGTAGATCTCATTAGAAATATCATTAACCTGAGGTCGCACGAATTTTGTTAGCGGAGGAATGGTCTGAAAGTAGAACTTTAGCAGGGCTTCGAAATATCGGACAACTAGAATGGTTAGAAACCAGCAAGAGTGGGTTCTCGATGAAAGACTGAAGGAATAAAGACTTGTACTTATTTTGTGCGTACTTAACCAGTCATAGGTTCCCCAGTAATTATAGCCGATCAGAATCGAAGGAGACGAAAGCAGTCGACGCAACCGCGAAAAACGGACGAGAGTGAAGATTATTTACATATATTTAATTATTTGTGGTTGTTGCTGCTCGTGCAATCGTTTTGAAGAAACTCGCGATATCCTGCATAAAGGGATGCCGATGCCAGCATTGGGCATTTGCGTCAATAAATCTGAAAAGGTTAATTAAAGCGAATTCAATAACCTCTTCCAAGAAAAAAAAACGTGACCATGAACGGCTCTTTAAATTAAGAGGATACTGTCTCTAGATTAAAATAATTCACTGCACACAATTTCACACCCAACATGTGAATACAGTTTCCCGCCAACAACTGTCACTGCGTTCTGATTGGCCACTTCTTCTCCACTTGTACTTAATATGTAAAATATAACGATCTCTTAAGTTGAGCCAAGACCGAACACGACTCATACGCAACCCGCAAACTGCAGTCATAAAGCAATACCCTCGAAAACATTGGTTTATATTCTAATGTATCATACCAATTTTATAATTAACTTTATTTATGTCAGTTTCAACCATAAATATTAGTGACAAATGGAGGTACTTAAAAATAACTGTAAAAATTATTTCCTTTATTATTATTATTACCATTTTATTACACACAATAATAATAGGGATAATTACGATATTCCATGACGAAAATTTTCTTGCAAATTCTGCATTCTAAAGCACCAAGAATGGAAATGCGCTAAAATTTTGTTAAAATTACCGACTATTTTAATGATTTTTTTTTCTTTTTTTAAAGTAAATTATAGTAAAATATTTTGTAATGTTGCAAAATGTTTACATTCTTCTTTCATATACAGCACAAATCGAACTTTTCTGAAAATTTTTATGGTTTCTGTACTACCTTTTTTATGGGTTCTTAACATTGTTTAGTCGGGTGCAGTACGCAACAGACAGTTGCTTTACTTCAACATTAAGGGTCCTATGTACCTGCGCGTCCGATTTCAAGAAGCGAGGAAGCGATACGGGCGATACCAACACGCACGCCTAGCGCCTCATCGCTCCTACGCGCAAAGGCGTGCAGTGTTTCCGCCGTAACGCTGTACTGTGCAAGCTAGAATCTGTGACTGTGGGGTTTCATTACACGCGATGAAAGTACACAGATGAAACGACCTGCTTCTAATCTCGTACTTTTCTCGTACCGCTTAAAAGAAACTACATAGGTAAGCCTTAAAAATGCGATATTTGACCACATTCACGATTTTTTTTTTTCTCCATTTGTACACTTGGTATGATGAAAGTAAAAAGATAGTGATATAGACAATAGCTTTTTTTTTTTTTTTTTTTTTTTTTTCTGGCAAAGCTTCGTATTTCCAAAACATCTATTTACCGAGAGACGCGTTTAGACGCAAACAACGATTTCACAGGAAACGTGTCTCAGTACATAGGGCCCTTAAGTTTTCTGTTAAGTCAATCGTAAACCCACCCTGATTCAGCACGGCGTGCGAGCTCCGAGCAGAAGGTATTGAAAACTAAGCAGACGTCGGCAAGCGCAGCGTGCGAGGTCTGCTTCGATGCGTGTGGCAAACGAGAAGATTAAAAAAAAAAAAAAAAAAGCGACACTCGGTCGCGGAAGACAGGAAAAAGAGGTATAGGACAGGGAGTAGCCAGCGGTCACAGACTGGACGCGGGAGGTGAAAGTCAAAACGGTCCTGGTTTCCGCAGAGGGAGGCGCGCTCGGGAGAAAGAGTATAAAACAGAGCAAGTGCGTTTCCGTGGCCAGCACTCGTCAACTGCTCTGGCTATCCGCACACGCTGGGCTCAGCCATGAGGTTCCTACTGGTGAGTAGTCGCAAATTCAGGGGCGAAAAAAAATATTTGGATTTTGCCTGTGTTGGCGACTTTGCGTGAACACGTTTACGTTGACTCGCTCGGACGCCTTGATGCTTATTTTACGTTCCCGGCACCGCTTCACTCGATCATATGGGGTTTCATGGGTATCACTGGATTGCCTTTGGGATGATATTTCCAACAGTGTACGATTTCTGTATTTCGACTTGGCTTTTCGACGAGTATATATTGTGTTAAGTTTTCTCAAATTTTTGCACGAAACGCATACAATTTCACCATAATGGCGCCACGCAAATGTTTTTATACACGGAATCGATAGATCTTGACGAGGGCTGTCGATTGAAACTTAAACGGGCGTCGTAGCTTCTCCTAGTCAAAAGTTATACTACGCGGAAGTTATGAGACGCGGCTAAACGAACTAAAAATTGCGGCGCCATCCCCTCCCTCTCCCACCCCCCTCCCGGGCAGTCATCTCGCGCAATGCTTCGCAGCCCTAACTCCACCTTACATATTCTTCGATCTTTTGGCAATCGAGTGGTGTATTTGAATTTTGATTGTAGACGATAGATTCGGAGCTGCAATGCCAAACTGTACCCCCCCCCCCTATTTTGATACTATCGTATTTTCTGGATTGCCTCCCACTGTGGTTGCAAATTTGAAGACGTATTCACGTCAAAATGCAATGATATTCCCAATTTCGTATTTTCGCGAGACGGCCTGTCTGTTTGCAACAGCCACTAAATAAAAAATAAGTTTTAATATTGTGTGAACTATTTCTGATGAATTTTGAAATATATTCTTACTCTGTATTTTAACTATCGTAAAAGCGGATCGTCGATTTGCGGTTTGCATTCTCCATCACGCTACCCTGCACACGCCTGTGTGTGTGTGTGTACATAATGTTTAAATTCATGGCAAATCTAGTAAGTGTGCTTGTGCTTTGTACTCCTAGCATATTAATAACACACATAAGTTCTCAGTGATTTTACGTTTCTACTTGACTGAAACATGAATAATCATTTTTAATTTTTCTATTCGAAATTTTCTTGATTGACTTCCTCTATGGTTGCAAATTTAAAGACTTATTCCCGTCACAACTTTCTTCAGAAAACTCCGATGCCATTCTAATCCTGTCATATATAAATATAAATTTTTACGTCGATACTTACTGAAATGTCGACGTTGTCAGCTAAGCTCCTTAAGGCGCGACTTCATCGTTTATGCAGTGATTCTTCTGTTTTAGCGCAGTATTTTCAATTCAGAGTATCCTAGTTATTGAGAAATGATAACTACAGAAAATGTACATTTTACGAGCTATTTAACATTTTTGTGCATAACTTGGTAGTTGAAAAAATGCAGGCACGTTTTGATATTTTAAAATTTACTTAATACTATTTGTGACAAAATTGTTTTGTTGATAACTCGCATTTCATTTCTGTACTGCAGAGTAAGATAATTAACTAAATTTATATCGTTAATTTTTTTTTTTTTTTTTAGATTATAGATTACAATAAACTAAACTTACAGGAAATCAAAGAATCCGATATGGTGTATGACGCCGAATCTTAAGGCTATTCAAAAGTCAAGATATTTTCTTGTATATTTCAAGGATATTTAATGGTTTCATGAAATGATATCAATAATAATTTAATTAAAATATCAATTTATTAAAAAAAGTAACTTTTCAAACGTTATAGCGTAATATTGATGCTACAAATTACATAAAGTTATTAAAACACATGTTTTGATTTCAGGTCAATTATGCCCTTATTAAAGACTAGCATGTTGCAATGTCTTTGAAATCAGTCACGTGGGTGACTTGCGGTTAGTTTTCAACTTCTGGACATTTTGACTTATAACTCAATCTCAAATATTAACTTTGAAATACGGGCCAACAGAAAAACAAATTTCCAAGAAATTTAGTAGATATATTTTATGACATTCTAATAACACGAACGATAATTTTGAGCGGTATCATAAAGTATTAAATTTAATGAATTTTGACATTAGTGAGGGAAAATATGTACATATAAAATTTCCACAACTCTTTTCATCACAATAATAATAATAATAATAATAATAATAATAATAATAAAAACGGTTTTCCTCCATTGTCATAAATCTTCGAGCTATAATTTTGTATTACATATACAAATGTAATATAGTGAAATTTAGGAAATAATTTTTGGCTGTTGAACTTTCTTAAAATGCGATGAAATACTCTCCTTTTGAGTGTTAAAATACTAAGGAATTAAATAAATATTTTGCAACACAGTAATTAGGCGTAGTTAGCATATACAATAATAACACGTTAAATTGATTATTTTTTATTTCGAAAATACGCTACGAAATAAATTTTCAACTCGTCTAGAAAACAAAATTGACCAAGTATTAGTGACTACGCATACAACAAGCGAGTTCATTCTTACTATTAAGCGTCTCCAGTAATCAACTAGGAATATGAATTGCACTGTAGTTGATCTACGGAGAGTTGGGAAATCCGGGAAAACAATAGTTTTTTTTTTTTTTAAGGAGGTTCGCCATTAGGATGAAACTGAAATTGCAAAATCGCTGGATATCAGGATATAATAATTTTTCTTTTGTATTATTTCTTTTGTTGTAACGTGTATTAGTTGATTTGGAGATGCTTAAAATTTTTTAACGAGGCAAGAAAGTGAAATAAAAAACTGAAATGACAGCAGACGTGCGCATAACGGGAAGAAAAACCATCTAAAGAAATATATTTAGTGAAGGATTCCTATCTCCATCCTAGCAGGTATGAAAGGGAAAAATATTATAACAATACGCCACGCTGTTAAAATATGAAACGCACACAAACATATCACAAGTTTTTTATAGGAATATCGAAAATAATGAATAATGTTTTTGGGGACAAAAATAAATGAGTTAACGAGTATTATATATATATATATATATATATATATATATATATATATATATATATATATACATATACACATACATATATAATATCTATTTCGGTCATTCATACCAGACAAACAATATATACATTTCTAACTCAAATGGTACGAGGATACTAACACACGTTTTTTGTTTTCTGTGTCCAGGTCTCCACCTTTCTCCTGGCTGCCGTAGTCGCAGTCCGAAGTGAAGCCACAGAAGAGAAGAGACATGAAAAGCGAGGTGTCCTGAGTGGCTACGGAGGCGGCTATGGCCTAAGCAGTGGCCTTGGATACGGCCATGGCACCGGAGGTTACGCCGTCGGATCTGGGATTGGCCTCGGTTCTGGTCTCAGCTCTGGAATCGCTCTGAGCTCAGGCATCGGACTGGGCTCCGGCTATGGACTGGGCTCCAGCTATGGACTCAGCTCTGGCTATGGACTAAGCTCTGGTATTGGACTTGGATCTGGTATTGGACTTGGATCTGGCATTGGACTGGGCTCTGGCATTGGACTGGGCTCCGGTATTGGACTGGGCTCTGGTATTGGACTGGGAGCTGGTATCGGCTCCGGTATTGGTCTGGCCTCAGTAGCTCCAACTGCAGTGCGGACCGTGACCCAGACCGTACCAGTACCAGTGCCCCAGCCCATACCAGTGACTATCAACAGGCCCGTGCCCGTACCTGTTCCACAGCCTGTCCCAGTGTCAGTACCAAGGCCATACCCTGTCAGTGTCCCTCATCCTGTACCTGTCTCTGTACCCAGACCATACCCTGTGAGTGTTCCCAGGCCAGTCGCTGTTCCTGTACCTCAGGCTGTACCTGTACCAGTTCCTCAGCCTTACCCCGTCAGTGTTCCCCAGCCTATTCCTGTGCAAGTACCTCAACCAGTAGCAGTACCAGTTCCTCAGCCCATCACTGTGACTAGGCCAGTAGTGGTGGCTTCCGCCGGCTTGGGAGCAGGTCTTGGAGGTGGTATCGGCGGTGTTGGTCTCGGAGGCATCGGCTACGGTTCTGGACTTGGAGGATCCATCGGTAGTATAGGGCTTGGAGGCGGTAGTCTGGGAGGCATCGGCTACGGTTCTGGACTTGGAGGATCCATCGGTAGTATAGGGCTTGGAGGCGGTAGTCTGGGAGGCATCGGCTACGGCTCAGGACATGGTTACGGAGCAGGTTATGGGTACGGCTCTGGTTATGGCCACGGTTCCAGCAAGTGGTGGTAATATTTATCAGCCTTCTCAGTTGCCATGATAGGTAATTTCAAGAGTTACCTTTTGACTGCACAGATTCACTAAGACCATCATAATCACTCGTCATACCAAACATCAACCATTGTTTTCCTTCCCATGGCACTTTCTTTCGATTGGTAGATGACCAGTAGTTATTCACTTAAATGTCATCTGTCTTTCATATTCATGTTTTCATTGTGTGAGTTGTGTGTTCATTTCTTTCATTTTTGTTACCTTATTCTTGTATTTTGTAATAATAAATGTTTTCAATTACATCTTCTGTGTTTTTTTTTAAATCAAATATATAAACAAACAGGAAATTTTTTGGCCATATATATATATATATAATGAATCCTTGACGATGTCAAACACGTTTTCTTTTCCTTTCTTTCCCTTGTGATAATATGTGTGAAATAATATGAAGAAATTACACAACACTAAAAATCTTACACATCATAAACTGCATTATAACAGCAATACGAATTTTTTGAAAATTGTTATTAAATTCACTTAGATAACTTTTTACTTTTATTTTTGAATTACTTTTAAATTTTCGTTTGAAATATTACTACATATAGCTGACAATAATGTATACCATATTTCGAAATTTTATGTAAAAATGCACTTAGGCTTATACATACGTGTGCATACATAAACTCAATAACTCACTGGTTAGTCAACGCACAGCCCAGACTTTTAAAACTATAAATATTTAATTAAATGTGTCATGGCGTAGGCAACAATTATGAAGTAGTTTCCGAAATGTAACTCCCGTTACTATGAAAAAGAGTAAAATGTGTATTCACGAAATCGTCGATATCTCTTTGTATCGTTGTGATACCACATTATCTTCTGCTTGTGAAGACTGCCAATGCAACAGCCGAAAACCAATTCTAGGTTTATTTGAATAATTAATCCTTAGTCATAGACTGAAGCTGATAAAGTGTATTTTTATAGATGTTTCAATAAGCCATATAAATCACAACGCTTGCTTTTAAAGTTTATTTCGTACGTTCTCAAGTCCACGCCTTTAACAAGAATATTTCTCGCTTTATTACCATTTGTGGTCACTGGAAGAGAGAAGAGATTTTGGCGCTTCTTAACAGCGAGGTAGGGTGACTGAGATGAGTATGAAGCAGCGCCGGAATAAAAGGGCGAGGAAAACGGGAGATCCCCGAGAAAACCTGCCGACCAGCAGCTACGCCCAGCACGATTTCCACATGCGAAAATCGGGGAGTGACCCGGCCGAGGATTGAACCCGGTTCGCCTTGGAAGGAGGCGAGCAGGCTAACCTCTCAGTCACAGCGGCCCCGTCCCTGAAAGGTTTTCAGATGAAACACGATTATTACGGTAGCATCATACGCTTTGGAGAGGATTAATGATCCCTGCTGCGTTGCTGTATTTGATAGTTGCATCCTCAGGTGGGTGGCTTGTCATTCGCGATCCCCCACCAAACGCAGGCAGCATTTTTGGGGGGTGTGATGATAACTCTCAACTCGCGCCGAAATTAAACCGCCGTCAGATTGTACGTGAAGGAAGGACTTTGCACACATGTGTGAGCGTCGCCTTAGTCTTCTCCGGGTATGCTCGGAGGAGAACTATTTTTTATACCATATTGTAAAATGAAGAGAGTTGGGCTGCTCTTAATGGTGCCGGACCCAATAAATCAATAATATTATTTTTTGTACCAAACATTGTTCAACTTGTACCTTGGATGCTTCATCACAGGCACTAAAATTGTACGCTGTATGTTGATTTCACTCACAACTCAAATTTTACACAAAATGAACTTTTCATTTATCCAGTAAAGTAATTCTGGATTGATATATTTTCATAATTAGAATCTGATTTTATGAAAATATTTAGGGTACTGATGGACTACGCCAATCAAAATAAAATAATACAACAACATAAATGAATATTTTCATATTACCTGATAAGATTTTTTTGAATAATTTGATGTCAAATTAATTTTTTTCTGTTCACTGAAGCCATAAAAACAAATAGTAACTAAGTCGTACAAATGAAAAATTTACGAAGTATACTAATGCCATTGGCTACTCCGTGACATAGGCCCTATATGTCATCACCAAATAACAAGCCACATATATGAAAAATTGTTAAATATAAAAAATGTTTGCATATTAAAATTTTTTTAATGTATGAAATATAATTCGGTGATTTCACATATGTTACACGGTAGTCAATGACATAAGTTTATTTCAATTCATACGTGGCTTGTTTTTATAAATGTTTCATACGTTTTTGTGTCATGGCAATATATATCTTTATATTTTGGAACTTGTTTTGTTTACAGAAACAAAATATAACTGTACACCAAACGAAAAGATCACTTCAGATTAAACCTTTATTTAGTACATTATAGTTTTTAGATATTTAACGAAACTTCCTAAATGCTAAGCTAACACATCGACACATTTATTTAACCTTTAAAATAGAGGAGCTGAATGGATCACAAAGGATACTGCTGGTTTATCGTAACCACAATACAAGGTTTTCATTGCCATTAGCATACATGTAGATGAAACAAATATTTTTTTTTGTGATACACCTACTTTGCAGTGGTTCATATTTAACGACATTTTTTTTAAAACAACAAATCATGTGTTGCAACAAAGAAAATATGTATAGAATGCACACATACCTTTCATTATGTTAGAGTATCCAATGGAATTTAAGTGACTGGAGTTCCTTCTGAAGGCAAGTTTGGCTATGACCATGAATTAAGCCCCAAAGGAGTTGCTAAAGTTGGCAGGGAGAGATTTGATGTAAGGCTAAATCTCATATGATCACCACTACTTGATTTGCTTCAGATTAAGCACACCTAACTACTTATTAATCCTAGAAATTCAGGAAGGACTGTAAATATGGTGTATGCACGTTCTCAGGTAAAAAAAAAAAAAAAAAAGTAAACCACCCGAGCAGTGCACATGGCGTCTCAGAATGTTTGAAATTCACGTTTAACCCACGAAACTATTATAATACATGTCAAGGTTACTTCACACTTTTCTGAAGCCCTTCTAAAGTTCTCATTACAGGATATTCCTCAGTATAGTCCAAGCTAAGCTTAACCTTGTCTATAAAATTAGACCAGAGGACAACGCACATCATTCCTGCGCACTCAGTTGTAATAATATATTGCATGAGAACTATTTCTTACTGGGCGTTACCAACACACATGATTTCTCACTGTTTGAAACTCACATTAATTAAAAATGAAGGATTATAGTTTATAGGGAGAATATAACTAACATTTCAATTTCAAACAAGAACTATATTTTTTTATGAACACAAGTATAAAACGCTTGCTATACATGATGTATTTAGAAAATAACTAAAAACGTCATACGTAGGGTGATTTTTCATTAGTTTGATTCAGAAAGTGTGAAGAAACCGCGCATAGACTATAAACGTGCACCCGAAGAACTTATCTAGATAACCTACACACATTTCATGCGAGGCATGTTGTGTGCTTTCGAGACGCCACTCACAATAGAAACACTCTCTGGAGCTCTCCAACATTAAGAGAAACTGATTTTTCAAAATGCTCTATCTCAAAGTATACGCCTCGGATGCATTTAAAAACAATAAACTAAACAAGATCGTGGGGATAATTTATTTATATAATAACTGATACGACACTAATGCTACTGGAACTGAACGTTAAAAAACCAAAAATAAGTAAATAAAAACGATAAATTCCATCGCGTGTCAGATGTCTATGATAAAATAATAAATGAAAATTAGAAAAATTTCATTATTCCTTCCTATAGTGGGCATTGCAGAGTGAAAGCAACATAACAAGTGATGAAACAATTTTAAATAATAATACGAGTATTTATAATTATTATTGTACCGGTTGAATCACACAGTGCCAGATAGTCAAAGGAATATTTGACTGAGGTCGTTAAAAAGTTTCAACATTCTAACTGTCGGTTTCACTCACATCTTAAAATTTCGCACAATTTGTACTATTTATTTATCATGTAAAGGAATTCTAGCTTGATATATTTCCATAATTTGAATCTGATGATATGAAAATATTTAGGGCACTGATGGACTAAGCCAATCAAAATAAAATAATACAATATCATAAATTAATATTTTCTTACAATCTGATGGGATTATTTTCAACTAGGAACAAACGCTTGAAAGTATAAAAAACATTTATTGTAATTGGAAATATGAATGATCTTGCTGGAACAGAATAATATTGTTGCAATTATATGAAAGAAACTTTTATTTAATGTGTGGTAACAAACAGTACAAACATTACCTACATGCTTTCTATTAATCTAGTTATTTTGTCCCACGGGAAAAATAGTGATTACTGTATTAGATAAAAGTAAAATTAATATATTTGTTTCATTAATGTAGCTCTACCTTTTGTGATGCTTAGTGATTATAAAGCTAGGCAATTTAGTATAATCGTCTCAAGTTAAATAAATGGCACAGTGACGGGAAATACGCCGGAGTAAAGTAAAAATAACATGATTCTTTTGACGTCTTAGTGTAAGCGAACGAAACGAAGCGCTGATATACAGTATACAATTCGTTTCTGAATAAACTGTCACTACACTATCCGCTATATTTTGATAGCAACTGCTACTGTATAAACTGCTACAGAAATATTGCTCAATGCAGAAACGAAACTATTCAGAATCAATTCTTATTACCGCACAAAAGCCGTCAGAATAAATCGTTCAAAAAACTCCGAGGAAACACATAAAGCAAAATTTATTTTTAATACACCCAGTAAAATAAATTTTTTAAGTTACAAATTACATAATATACCTTTTTTTTTTTGGATAGCGTTTCTTTGGTTGAAAAAAGTGTTATAATGCATCATTACACAATATTTTATAAAACAATAGCTTCCTTACCCGAAGCAAAAACTGTATTGACAAAATCATTTGTTGCCTGGAATATAAATTTAGTCGGTTTAACATTTATGGCAAGCACAGACGACCATCAGATTTCAGACAGTCAACAGAAGTGCGTATTTCCTTCAGTTTAAATTTATTAATATGAACACATATCACAATATAAGACGAAAGTGTGAGCAATTAATCTAACTTTATTTTTCAGTCCAGTGCCTATTACTATAATGTAATTTAAAATGTTTCGTTTGTGTATTTCTTAATTAGGTTTATATATTTCAAATTAAAAATAACTTCTTGGTTACAAATAATACCACAGTTTATTTAAAAGTGAGCAGAAATCTATTTTTGATACAATTATGCAAGTTTCATCAAAACGTCATGTCAGTAAATGGTATATGCATTGATGCTGTTTGCATTTATGAAATTGTGTAAGTTTATATAATATGGCAAAAGATTACGAAATTATTTCTCAGCATATAAACAAAGCCAGGAGCTTACTGCGCATGGCTGTGCGTTTTTGATATGCGTCGAAATTTATACTAATGATTATATCTCTCTTTTTTAACTCAAAGTTTAAAATTGTTCCGTATATTAATTAAAGATACAAAAAACACAATACTGAGCGAGGCGGGACAGTGGTAACTCACTGGAATCTCATTCGGGAGGACCCGGGCTCGATTCCCGGTCCTGCCATCCTAATTTCGGTTTTCCATGGTTTTCCGAAATCGCTCCTGGCGAATGCTGCGATGGGTCCCAAACAAAGGCCATGGCCGATTCCTTCCCAGTCCCTCCCCCAATCCCTCTTCCGTGCGCAAACTGAACCGTCTGAAATGACCTCGCTGTCGTCGAGACGTTAAGTCCACTTACCTACCTATAAACATGTTACTACTGTTAAGGTTTTATGTTTTGGTGGTGGAATGTGTATAATGTTGATACGTAATTATTAGCGACCAGCGTAATTTTTCTTTTGCGACAAGCTAAAATCCACAGTACTGTATCCGTCCACTCGAGCCGGTGTTGTTCCTCCACTGGCTGCTGTCCAGATGTTAAGTGAATTGCATGTGATTAATGTCCCCGAATAATAACGCGAATTTTGCAGGTCTCTAGTAATGACTTCTGCGCGCACATTTACTTGGCATACAATGTGCGATTATTAAGTAACATGTGTGGGCATCCCTGAGTAGAGAATGTTTCCTTGATGCTTCCAGAGTAAACAACCCGATGCCCTTCCTCCCGTGTGGTTCAGTGTGCCTTTGGGCTTTGGTGAAAGAGAACTCCATTTAAAATCACGCCATCTTGCCTGGATCATGATTAGTGTTTAAATCGAGCAGAGAGTGAATCCGAGGGTCAAACCGTGAATATGAATAATTGCATTTTGGTCCTGACTAAGTTGAAAGAACGAGGATGTAAGAAAATACTGAACCTTTGGAAGAACAACATCAGAACAATGTGCCTGCTCACTAAAGCATATCTGTAAAGACTATTCACGACAAAGTGAGCACTTTTTTAAACCAACCTTAGAAGAAAGTCACTGTTACTAACCAACATGTATTTAAACAGGCGCACCGAGTGACTATGAGCCCAGTAAAGTTGGTAACGATGGAGGAAAAGTAGTTCCATATCTTAACGTCGAACAAAATGTGTTATGCAACCATTTTTGATAACTTAAATTATTTCTTTATATTTTGGTTTTTTAAATGTATCTATGTGTAAAAATTACTATATTTGCAACAAATACACTTTTATAATAATTCCACATTTTCAGCTGACCGACGCATGAACAAAATGATGAGACCCATTGCAATGTTAATTTTACATAAGCCGGAAGGACACACGACGCGTATACAGGTAGATCTTAAGCAGGGCTTTCAAAAGTGCTCATTTGACCAAGAATAGCCTATATAGAAGTTTCTCGCATACAAACCCATCCCTGCGCTCGAGCATGGACGGTATTCGCCAAATCTGGCACCGTGTTACTTCTACTCCCAAAGTACCAAGAATATTAAAATGAGCACTTTTTTTAAGTCAGTTAAAGAAGTAGAAAGAAAATCGACAGTATTGTAGAAGCAAATTTCAGTTGTTGATGGACTGGACAATTTATTTGAACAGAGAAAGACACAGAGTTTGCGGAAGAAGACTAAATATACGTTGTAGTATTTTGGAAGTAGACAGCGTTTCTTTTTTTCACCAGTGATGTTACTTAACAGCAACAACTCGTGTTACATATATATATTTTTTATATTTAGATATTGTGTCACGACGATAAATGCAATAGACAAAGGTTACCTTGTTAATAAGGTGAGAAAATAAGCAGTTCTGTTAAGTATATAAGTTTTTTCTCTATAGATCCGATAACAGCATTGATAAAAAAAAGTATACGCTGGAGGAACCAAATTTCTGTGACCAAAAACTTCCAAGAATATGGTTTTAGGGTGAGCAAATAAGTAGGCTGCTGATACAATATAAAGACTAAAAATTTTTTTGGAAAAATATAAACAAACATTTTGCAGCAAAGCGCTGCATCTGTTAAAAATAATACACTTTACAAATAAGAATGTAAACGCGCAAAAATTATGAATAAAAAGACTGAGTCATGAGGCGACTTCTGAATGCGAGCGTATCAGATAATTTTAGAGATGAAGTGAAATTATGCTCCACTGCGTGGCAATATAATTATTTTCTGTGTATTTAATTTTGTGTCTGCAAGAGAAAACCTGTACTTACAAAAAGGTATCAGCTCTATTTGTACGTACATATTTTATAAGCAGCTTATATTCAACATTATTTTTGGCACACATAACGCTGCATTGTATTTAGCAAAACCAAAAGTTGTATAATGAGGGCTAGGCTGGTCCTATTAGGAAAGATCTTCAAAGAAATGCTTAGTTGTTATTTGAAATGTACTACATAGCAGACTATTATTAGACAACAGTTTCCATCTTTATGATATAAATAAAGGAAGAGCAGGAATTACATTCTAATAAACAAGCCTGTACTAAAGTAGCCGCTTAAGGGAAAAATTAATTAAATGGAAATACGCGTGTGCTTCCAAATACAAATAATTATTTGTATGTATGTATATATATATATATATACACACACACACACGCACAACTATACATACATATGGAAGAGACATACAACTAGTTATGTATGGATATATGGAGTTAGACGGCGAGACAATTTATGTGAGAAATAATGAAAAGAAAAAAAATACTCGTTTTACAAAGTACAGGATTATGGATACAATTAAAATGTAAAAGTGTAAATAAAAGAGTGTAAGATAATTTTGTGGCTGATATTACCATAACCTATTACAATATATTTCTACAACCTGGAGTGAATTCAATACATCATAACCCAAGCAGTCGCATTTTAGAAAAATTTCCTGAAATTAGACAACTTTCCGGATTTTGGAATATCTCCAACGAAAATTTGACTTAATTTTTTTTTTATTCAGACATCACTATTAAATCTGTTGAAAAAAAAAACCCTGAACAATGATTTCACATGATATTAATCTGAAAACGCATTTTTGAGTACGAAGAATTCGTATAATTTCAAAAAGTTGTCCAGAACGTATAAATGTTTGGAACGCAGAAGGCATGCGCAGAAACTGGAAGCCCCCTTGGGGAAGTTAGTTCGCGTATAGAGAGCCATCGCCTTTAAGTCGGAGCTCACGAGATATTGCACTCCCGAGATAGATCTACTTGGCGAGCTGCATCTGATACTAGCGGTCTGGCGACCGCGTTACTTGAGAGGGGTCGTTGACACAGAGAGCACGAGAGCCGATATGAACCGCCGGCTCTCGCGGAACTTTAGTGATGGGCAGAAGGCGCGAACCACATTCAGCGAAACTCAGTACGGCTTCCTAAAGGACTTGATAAGGCTCGGCCTCGAACGCGCCATCTTGAATTAATGGTCTCTGATTTATTTCAGTTCTTTGCGGGAACTTATTTTGAAACATTAACTATGATCTCTCTGCATATTGCATAATGCTATAGCACAAACGTATATTATGAACCTTTTTAACGAATTATGACATGATTAGTGCACAATAATTTTTACATCATTAATAAGGTTTTAGCTGTCACACAATTACCAGATAACGTTTGGATTAAACTTGGCGACAACATTTGAAGTTATTTGTAGAATTTTAACGAGATGCAGCAAAAATTACTTTAATTGTTTTATTGAAAAAAAAAAAATGCCATGGCACATAAATTAAAAATTTAACATGACAGATGAGACCTAGTCTTAAAATAAAACTCAGGCTTGTTTAAAGAATACTTGTCGTATGCGTTATTTTGTAAGAATATTAACTTTGAACTGAATACCAAGAAGAATATATCTTTGATGGAAACGATCGTTAGGATTGATAAATATATATAAGTATTTGTTTCTCACTGTTTTCCATAAAATAACGCTAACTTCAACTTGTAAGACAAACCTTATGACAGCGTGTCTACATTAAAATGCGTGTAACAATATATCAGTCCGTAAAGAAATTTATACAGGTTTCAAAGGGGGGGAGGGGGTAATTTAATTGGTCATCATGTATGCGCACATTTTGACATGCGGACCTGTTAAACTTAAGACAAGCCGCAAAAATTATCCATGATCACGTAGCCTTCGAAATTTTTCAAATGTCTCGAAGAAGACGTCAACAACGAAGAATTTTTCAAGTGTAGCGGGCGAACTGGTGTAGTATTTCTCATGCAAAGAGGGCGAGAGATTGTTGAACACACACAAGGAAGAGAGAAAGATAAAGGGAGATAGACCGAGGAGGAGAGAATGGATTCGCGGGTGATTGTCGAACGGATGATTAAACATACAGCGAGATGTGGTATAAAACAGCGGCGCCCTAAATGCGCGCTCAGCACTCGCTCTCTGCATGCCACAGGACGCTGCCATGACTATCCTGCTGGTGAGTAAACCATTACAACAGCCTACGAGAGTTTCCTTCGTATTAAAAAAAAAAAATCAGCACAATTTCTGCATGCTGTCTGAACTCGGCAGCTGTGCGAGAATCGGCTAATCTTCACAGAGGAGGTCGTTTAGGCGTCGTTACGTGCGGTTTCATGTCCCGAGTAAGGCGTTTATCGGATACTGTTTTACATTACTTATTTTTGTTGTATTATGCGGTTATCTAAATTCCGGTGCAATATTTAGTCATTAGAGTAAATATTTGCAATAGAGCAGTTCCTTAAGTCTCTTATGAAAGCATACCAATGCCATTGGTTTAACATGAAAGCGAAACAGAGTTTTAGAGTTACGATAATTAAACGTTATTAATAGACTTTTTTTATGAATAAGTTCATCAGGGAAGTATTTAAGTACACATATACTTAAATTATTTTTATATATTAAAAATTATGAATGAATAGGCGTAACGATATAAGTCACTATACATAGTTATACAAAATGCTGTAATAATTAAACTATTTCCTCGGTCAACAACTTCACTTATTATGTTCAGGCAGGAGCCACTACCGCAGATATTTTAAGAGAATTCAATCCCAAAGTTATGTTTCGCTGGCCTTCGGTGTAACAAATCAACATAAACATCAGCAGTTGTCTCAACTACTTTAATCGAATTCTTCAGTGCTTTAACATTATACGCTACTACACACGTAGTTGATAGCTGGGTAAAGTGACCCGTGCGGAACAATAGTCATCAGTTGTTACTCCGCTGGAGAGTGCTGCCGTCTGATGGCGAACGTTTGAAACAGTTAGGAGGGAAGTCATGTGTTCTGAAAGCAAGTAGGGACAGGGGAATTTCGCGAAACCAGTGATCTGTAGGCTAGGCTCCGCAGCCCTGTATATACTCGGGCCTTAGGTATTTCTCCATTGGTTGCTGGCCAGAGAGTAGCCAGTGTTACCCCACGCCTGGCAATATGGGATTCGCTACTTGATTTTTTGCAAGTCTGCTATTGGCTCAGATTCGTCCACAAGGTGTCTAATAAACCGTGGTACAATTGCATAGGGGACCTCAATGTACGCGTGTTTGAAGTTTAACTTGTAGCGAAATGAATTAGCGAAATATTTCTAGCCCTACTTATAAGTAGGGACAAACTCGAATTTCCCACACGTGCTAGATTTCAATACCCTACGGGCCTACCAACTGTTTTATTTTGCTTAATGGCGACGTACCGATGTGAGAATATCTTCCCCTACTTAACTGGCTAATAAGAATTAGGCAACTTCAATACCGTGCGTCTTTGATTCGCGGGCATACACCCAAGACGCGTGACAAGGAAATTATTTAATTACGAAAGTAGTTCTGACCTACAGTGTTATGAAATACAACTGTTCGTGAAATCTTTTCGCGAAATTTGGGTGTACCTTCTTATAAGTTATAGTTAGAAACTTGCAAAATTTGCGGAATCATTTTGGGACAAGCTAGAAATCAAAACACTTGTGTTTATAGAACTTCAGCCATTGGACCACACGGAGTTTGACACCTCCTGGAGAACGCTAGCCCAATCGTCGTATTCCACTGTGACAGCAGACAACCAATGTGCATTTGACAAAGGCATATTTGCAGACAAGACTTTAACGTTTAGCCTACAGGTCATTGAACTCGTGAATTTTTCAGGTCTCTAGTCAAATTTTTTATTGTTCAGGCATGACATGGTAAGTGATGAATTTTCTCAGTAACTAAATGATTCGGCTTTAAAAACACGTGCCATAAATTGTAAAAAATATCCTAGCTTTTACTTTAGACAAGCTTTTGTATAGGTTGTTTACGATAAAGTGAGCACTTTTTAAGGCCCTTCCAAAGAGCATTGACCACTAATAAATATGGCTTATTGGAGTCTCGGGAGTTAACTTTTTGGAGAGGTGAAATGTACACATTGTGTTTATTAGTCACGTAGCAATGTTTATATTAAAAAGTTGCGGAATGATAGGAATTGACTGAATGGAAAAAAAAAAAAAGTGCTCACTTTGCCATGAATAATCTATATAGTGGCGTCCAAGAGGGCAAAGTATCCAGCCACCTAGTTTAAACTAACGGGCTGAAACATTCGCCACTTTATAGTGTTACCAAAGAGAGAGAGAGAGAGAGAGAGAGAGAATATTATTTGACGGGAAAAGTAACCTTATGAACAGCACTGACACTTCTAGCAGACAGCCGGAATAAGAGGCTAAGTGCATTTATCAAACGCTCGACAATGGCCGACGCATGATTGGATTAGTTTTCGTGTCTTACTATAATTTAATTCTGTCCCCAGCTGACGGATGTATATTGTATATCAACCCGGAGGAATTGTTAAAAGCTTAGTACGTAAGTGACCAGACAGTGGCCACTTCATCTGACATATGACTGAACGTGGAAAAATGGTTTTTTCATAAACAGGTTTTATTAAATTCAATAAAAAATAATTATTCGCAATACTTAAAAAATATTACGTTTAATTGTTTGTACAACTATATTTAGTAGCGGCTATTCGGATATTCCGTATGCTTCTTCGTGAAGAAAGCAAGATACTAATTTTACTGTGTTCCTATATATCCCGGGATACCGAAATTCTTTTGTGCCACTTTCACAGGTACGTCATTTAAAAATGGCGGCCATTTCAAAATGGCCATGGTTACATTCATAAATCCGGCTGTAACTCTATTTTCTTCTATCCGATTTTCATTTCGTTTTTTAAAGCGAATAGCTCCTTTGACGCTAGTTAATATGTTTTCCTACAAAATTTCTCATAAGTCTAACCATTTTCCTGGAAAGCTTTGAAAAATGAAAATTAAGAATATTTATTTTTAATTTTGTGTCACTACGAAAAATTAAAGCATAAATCGACAATAAGTGTTTTGATAAAGGTGAAAGGTAATTTTATAAGCTTTCATTTTATATCTTACACAAGGATGCTGCTCTTCAGTACAGCAGCATAATAAGCGAAATAATCTGGGAAAGTTTACGTTTTAAGTGACAAATGTTTCTTATTATAGTTTACTCCTTATCTTTAACTTTTTTTATCCTCACATAGTCTGCGTTTACCTTATGTGCAATATTTCCACTACAACTGAATTCATTCGTATTATTTTGTAACTGTGGCAAGAATGAGTTGGTCGTTTGGGAAAAGTAGAAAAATGAAGAGGTATTAGAAAACCATGTTTTAAATATAAACATTTTATAATATTTTTTGGGGTGTAAAATTGACAATTTAAATAAAAACATTACCAAATTTGGGCGTTCTTTTTTATGTATGATATTTAAGAATATTTTAAAATTATATTGAAATCATGTTTACTTTAATTGTGATTTAAATTACGTCTCATGTCGAACCGTTTAATATGAAGTTATTATTTTATTTACACGCACATCATTGCACTGGGTAGACCCAACAATACGCTCAACATGAATCATTTTGTTGTAATTTTTTCACATTAAATGAACATCATCTACATCTTCATTTTTATTTTCGAATATGAGTGTTTTACTGCTTACACAGTTTTCACACAAGTCTTCATCTCCAAAACAGCTACACATTTCTGTGCAGGGGAGGTTAGTTGTGTAACACTTGCAGCGAACGCTCTGACACTTTGTTTTGGCACAGCTGTTCTTGACAAGCTCAAGTATTGCTAGAAGGGCTGGAGTATTGTTGCAAGTAACAGGGACTAAGGGGCCATCTTCGTGCTGCCAGCCAAAGTTTGTGGGATTGGGTGAACTAGGATGTCTTCGGTCGCACTGACTCTATTCCATTGCCTGGAAATGAGCCGTCAATACAGCCAGTTTTAGTGACGACCTCGTTGGAGGGAGATTTTCACCTACCACTTGATTTTCTGTAATAAGTCACCACCTCAGATCTCCAATTTTAATGATAGTTGTACTGGGTATGTACACTTTGCATAGGAATCTCTCCATCATTACATAATCAGATACTACTAAGTTTTACCGAGGTTCGCCAATCGATATATAATATTTTTGTCCGCTGCCATGAAGGACTTCCAGAAACTTAATATACTTTTTTTTTTTTTTTTGGTGAAATGATACAGTTAAGTCAGCTCCCGATATTGAGTATAAGCCCACAAGTGCTTCAGCTTTTGGATTTCCTAACTTGTTGGACATTAGTTAAAGCTGTATAGTTTAGTTCCTCTCTCCCCTTTCAGTGATGAAGTTTATATTTTGTAGGAGTAACGAATACTTGCTCAAAGCAAGAACAAGGGCATCTGTGTCAGAAGAGAAGATGTCTAATTGTGTTGCTCCAGCCTTTTTTGTTTCTATGACATGCAAAATAATCATTGTATCTGCCTATCCACGTGTACTGCTCAGATAAGATGAACATTCTTTTGTACCCTTAGCAACCTGTCTCCAAGCATCTACCACATCCAAACCTGTGCATGCCAAATTTTTTCGAAACTGTTCAGCTAAGAAGTTAGATAATTCACTCTGTGTCTTTTCATGGGAAAGGAGTTTCTGTTTCGATATTGTGTGAATGATAGATTCTGGTGGAATTCTGTAATGAGTTGGCTCAACATCACCACAGCACTTCTACCTAGGCAACTGCTTGAGGGAATCCTCGATGTTTAAGTCAAATATCAAGTGGAGGCATTTGTATGTACAAAACTTTAAATTTATACGACTAACAAAGTAGTCTGCCAAGTATCAACAAGTCTTTATGTAAGGTGGTTTGTCGAGCGCTTGTAACTCAGCCATGTCATCAATAATAACAACGTAGCCATAAGTGTTAGGTTGCATTGCTTCAACCACATTTGGGTGGCTATCTTCATGCTGGGAGTTGTCCGATAATGACTCGAGTAGTTCCTTTAGCTTGCTCTTCTGAAAGCAGTGTAAAATTGTTCCATCAGGGGCAAACATTGAGCGTTGTAAAACAGAAAGTTAATAATTACTGATGGTATCACACACACATCTGCTTGAGGAGGTGATCTGGCCACTATATTCATTCTTGCAAAAAGGTCCCTGTCTTGTTTCAGTTCCAAAATTGCGTCTTTCATTTTTATTTAAACTTTCTTTACTGAGTATTTGCAAATGCTCAGATGCAGTTTGGTTATGGGGTCCCATAGGTTTACTTGACCAGTAATTATACTCTCCTTTGTGAATTTATTAAATGGTTCTTGATAAATTGTTACACGTATCCTCGTTCATCTTGGAAATTTGTTGAATCTTTGCATAGTACTAAAAATTCACTTGGAATTAAATTTTTTAAAATTACATTTTCTTTATTAGGATAAGCACTTCTGTTTCTTTTCTCCTAAGACGAACGTATTCATCATTCTTGATATAATATGTGGCCTGCACATTAGGTAACATGCTCCATCAGTCGCATCTCACACGTCAACTTTACCTCATGTGAGAAATAATAAGAAGGGTGTTATTTATATTTATATGTCTTCGGGATATTCTATGTGATTTCAGGTCTCCGCTTTCGTGCTGGCTGCCGAAGTCGCAGCTGTGATAGCAGGCCCACAGATCCTTGACGTCCCCTGCGCTGGTGGCTATGGTGGTGGATACGATGGTGCCTATCGTGGAGGCAATGGCGGTGGCTACGATGGTGTCTATGGTGGAGGCTATGGTGTTGGCTACGATGGTGCCTATGGTGGTGGTTACGATGGTGCCTATGGCGGTGGTTACGATGGTGGATATGGTGGTTGCTACGATGGCGGTGGCTACAACGGTGTCTATGGTGGAGGCTACGGTGGTGGCTACGATGGTGCCCATGGTGGAGGCTATGGTGGTGGCTACGATGGTGCCTATGGTGGAGGCCATGGTGGTGGCTACGAAGGTGGCTACCTAGGAGGCCTTGGAGCTGGATACAAAGGCGGAATTTATGGACTTGGATACGATGGTGGTCTAGGAGGAGATCTTGGTTACGGCTACGGTGGCTATGGTGCAGGAGGTTACGGTCTCGGCACTGGGGATAACCTTCTGTATGGTCCAGAACTGGGAGGTGAAACGGACTGTGGAGCTCCAAAAGCACCGATAGTTGAGTACATCACAAAGACCATACCTGTGACGATGCGCCATCCTGTACTAGTACCTGTCACGACGCACGTACCAGAATACATCACAAAGCTCTGGTTCGTAAAAGTACCCCAACCATATGTAATCCCAATCGAGAAACCTATTCCGGTAATAATAAAAAATCATATACATTACCCAGTAGACCAACCGTATCCTGTTACCGTTGAAAGGCCCGTGAAAGTGATGGTGCCAACTCCCAAACTCGTTGCAGTTCCTCGTCCAGTCAAAATCACTGTCCCAAAACCTATGCCAGTATACAAACCATATCCTGTAAATTTGCAAGTTCCTCAACCCATCCAAGTCACTGTTAAGAAACCTGTGAAAATTGTTGTGCCACGTTACGTACCTGTGAAAATTAAAAAGCCCTATAATGTGATACTGAGGAAGTTCATTCCTGTGTTTAAGCCACAGCTATACCCTCTCCCTGAGAAGTCGCACTGCTAAAAATTAATTTTTATGTATCGACATTGTGACGCCTCTGTAAATTTACGAATAACTGCATTTTTTATAATCCTCAATAACATGTGTAAATATATTCTTTGAAATATATCAACCTGAAATAAGGAATAAACATTTTTTTATCGTAATGCAATATGCATTTTAAACAGAGTAACTTTAAATAAATCGCGAGTAAATCGTAAACATTTAATTCCATAGTCCATCACACTATCCTCTTTTTCTTTACCTATCTTTCTAAACAATGGAAAATTGTATCTACAAATATCCCATTATTGTAACATTTGTAACTTTCTCACGTTTTCTTAATAAATCTCATGAATATTTATATTTGTATTTTTCTTATGTTGAAAACTGGTGAAAACAATTAGTTTATTTATTTAAAAAAAATTTTTGGGGGTGAATGATTTTTATTTATTTTGATATGTTCAAATTCCATTAATTTTCCTTTATTTTTAATTTACAGCTAAGTAGATTCCAGAATTAAAGAAACACGAAATTTTTACATATTTCCAACACCAATTAGGTAATGTTTTTAACTGACAACTCCTACACTAACAACCAAAACACTCTGTAAATTATTGTACTCCAGATTAAAACCGTAGCAGTTTAACACGCTACTAGACAAATAAAACTAAACATTCATGAAAAATACCCCAGAAACAACGTACATGACCCAGTGGGTAGTGTCAAGCGTATTATGGCGTATCGACGTTAATTTGCTTCGAAAAGCAACTTCGGGTTGTGCCGTGTTTTTATAATGCGTTATAGCGACTGTGATCACCCTTCCTTGCGACGATCGCTATCGTTTAATTCAACGCAAGAACTTTGCGTCGACGCACACTTCGCGTCGACAGTTGGCAACACTTCGAATCTCTCCTTTGAATAAAATCGAGGAAAGTTGTTTCAGTTTCCCAAAGATATTTGTGACGTCAATGAAATTAACAACACGCGGGGGAAAAAAAAAGAAGCAAATAAATACGCTGTAACATTTGGGAATTTGTGCATGTTTGTTTTACCTGTGTCAGTAATTTAATGTGTGTTTATTATATTTCTTTCAGGTATTTTCTGGCCAACTAAGCAAATCAAATTAATATTTTAGAATCTGAGTCACGAGAGTAATTGCATCACTGAAAAGACTTTGGCTTATGTGAATATTTACATTTTTGCTAACGTTTTCCTTGCCAGAGAAACTGTTTCCAAAATATATTATATGTTAATGATTGCAGATAATTTTTGTACTAAGAATCAGTTTTTAATTAATTATATCATTCTCTGAGGTACACTGTTTGAAAGAGACCACTGTTTACTTATAAAAGGAGCAGCACTAATCGTGCCAATCATAAGAGAAAAACTTTTGTCTCATATCCACATTTTTGTTTTCACTGGTAGGAACGCTTCGAGAGAAACGAAAAGGAAGAACTGCTGTTAGTTTTCTTTTAAAACGTTAAAAGGCATTCAAGAATTCACAAGTTAACGTTGCTGAACCCGTAGTTTATGATAAACTATTATTCTATTATTCTGTGAGCTCAACGTATGAAATGTCGATTGAATAATATCGCAACGAGAGAATGCTGTTAAGATATTACGTCAGCCAGGATTTGATGTCGGCCAGCTTGTCAGTTCTACAAGGAGTATACAGACCTCACAGGATTTTGATTGCTGCCAACTAGTCTTCCAGATCTTGCGGGACGCTTGTGATCAGCACCCGGTTCCTGGTGTATGCGGATTAGACGCGAATACAAGTCTCGAGGGGGTGGGGGGGGGGGGGGGGTCACGGGGGTCACGGGGGTCATGACCCACACTCCCCGAAACCTTAGACAATTTTTTTTTTGTCACGGGAAAACGATTGTGAATTTTTCCATAAAGTTGATCGCATTTTAACGTTTCTTGAACAGTTATTAGTACTGCAGCATAAACTATGTTTATTTGAGAGCACTCTCTTAATATTTTATATCACTCTTGTTTATTAATATGGCAACAGTAAATGCCACCAGCACGTGGCGGAAGAATGAACTACTACGCTACGCTACTTTCTGCGTAAATCGTTAAGATTAATTTAAACTGGTTCTCTTTCTGAGCTACACGATCACTACTAGACACATTTGTATTCTGTCCTGCGTATAATTTTTCTCGTTGCCAAACACTTGTCAGTTACCGGAGTAAAAGTTATGGTTGCAAATAATAGTTATACTTAATTATGGGAACGGTGATGTAATAAACAAAAGAGTATACATATATTTTAAGTGGACAAAAAATTATTAAACCAGTTTTAAACCTCGTCGAGGGAGAGAAATTTTTATTTAGGCTAAACATTTGTTTTATTTCGTGCTTTCGAAATGCTTATTAGAATTTTACGCTAGAGTAAGTTGATCTTCTTGCATTTAATTTTCTCAATTACGTGAAAATTTATCTTTTCTCACGACTACGGTGCATGTTGATCAAGTGTAAAATATAAGGAAATGAAACATGCCTCTAGCAGTATCTAGCGCGCGACAGCAGTACTGCTATGCTTAGAGTTACTTAAAAGTCATAGGTAGCAGTGGAGTTACTATTGCCAAAATTATGATTATCATGTAACTGTTAAATTTAACGTTGATAACTGTAACGTAACCGATAAAATATTTTAACAGTTAAAATCTAACGGTTACGTTTAATAACGCTCATTCCTAGACGCAACTCACATTTTAATTAGAATAGTTGTTACTGAAGTTAACGGTCAGCGAGGAAATTATCCATGGACATGTTGGTAACACTGAGGACAGGCGTCAGGTAGCAGATTCGATTGTATTAGCAGTGTTTACATTTGCAGACGTAACTACAGTAGCATTTACATTCCTGTAATTTGTGAAATTGTGACTGTGATTAGTTTACGATGAAGAGGCATAGAATTGGTGAGTTTTTCAAACCGTAAACAATGGAAACATGTGGTGATAATAGTGCGACTGTGAACACCACTTCTGCAGGTGTCAGTGAGTCTCTGCAGGACACAAATCAAGTAAGCACAACCTAACCAGAACTTTTTCAGAACACCCAAGGTCACAGTCACTTGTCTAGTGACTTAGGATTTTATTTTGGGATGACAAGTGCAAAGCGATTACTCCAAAGTAATTATTCTTGAGAAGCCATGGACACCTTCTGCAATTAACCAATTCCCCTATAATGAAGTGGTGAGAATGGGAAAGCCTACTAAAAAATATTCCCAGAGATCACACTTAGAAAAATTTCATTGGCTGGTTCTTTCAGATTAAGACAAAGGGCTATACTGTAAATATTGCGTACTTTTTACAACTGGTTCAGGATGTGTGGTTATAAAAAAAAAAACATCCTTTGTGAAGACTTGTAAAAGTACCATTGAGAAAGTTTGACAATATGTTAGGGGAAAAGGGCGATTTGGTTGTACATGAGAAAAACCAATACCATATCATTGTTGTTGATGCTGGGGAAAAGTTTCTCTTGACATACCACAATCCTGCCTTAGAAATAGCAAATCAAATTCATTCTCAGCGCATGGCACAAGTACAGTAAAACAAGTAGCGCTTGAGTCCTATCATTAAAACAATCATTTTACGTGGTAAGCAGAAACATTCCTTTAAGAGGCCACAGGGATGATAAGAATATTGGCAATCTTCTAAGTGGAGATGAAAAACACAGAGTAGTAAACAATGACGGAAATCTCAGACAGTTGCTTCGGTTTAGGATGGATGCTGGGGACAATAATCTGCGCAGACACTTGGAGAGTGCTCCGTCCAATGCTACATATATTAGCAAGCACACTCAAAATGATCTTATTAATTGCTGTAAGGAAGGGATTCAAAGTACTATCTTAAGAACAGTTAAGGAGGAACAGTTTTTCTCTGTAATATTCGACGATACAACAGACATTTCTAGCATTTGTCAATTGAGTATATATTTCCGATATCTTCGTGAACATGTCCAGAGGGAAAATTTCATTACATTTGTCAATGCCTACGATATGATTCGAGAGGAAGATATTAAATAAGAAGGATGAGAACGTCGCTTCAGTGGAGTGGCTTTAGGCCATATCGTTGAGGATATCGCCAAGCACTTTGATTTAGACTTGAAGTTTTGTGTAAGTTTTGGGGTTGACAGTTGCTCAGTAATGGCATCCTAAACAAAAGGTGCCATCCAAGAACTAAAGAAAATAGCCCCACACGCTCAGCGCCGTCCGTGCAACAATTATATCTGAATAATTCGTTTGCAAACTCCTCGAAAGTAGTTTCATGCAGAGACTGCAGAGACGCCCCTGGAACTATGAAGAAAATAGTATCTTTTACCAACGCCTCTCCAAAGAGACATGATGTCTTTAAGAAAGAAATGGGGGCTTCTGTTCAAGGTATTTGCGAAACCCGTTGGGTCGAAAGGCACGAGGGGCACCTTCAGTCCGAAGGGGAATAGACTATTAAGATTCACAATGCTGTAGCAGAAATTTCTACGTGGCAGGACAGAAAGACGTTATCTGATGCATTTTCTCTCATGCAAGCTATCCGAAGCCCAGAATTTCTCCTCTCAGTTGTGTGTCATAATGGTATTTTAAGAGTAACTATATCACTTAGTCGCCTCCTTCAAACACCAACACTTGACTTAAAAAAAGGCTGCTGATGCAATAGAAGACACTGAAAGCATGCTTGAAGAAAAGCGAAAAGGCTGAATCCATCTTTAGTGGCTTCTATTATGAAATAGCTGAAAAGTTAGATACTGATTTAAAGATACCACGACTTGTTTCACTCCAAACCAGCCGTCAAAACCACCCTCCTGAGTCGTGTGAGGAATACTTCCGAAGAGCTGTTTATATACCACTTAAAATCAGAAGATGAAGCCGCTATAAGGGAAATGGTAAATATTTACCAGGATCTCATTGGGCAGTCTGCTACTTTTATAACTATAAAGCAAGAGTTCTCATTGTGGGTTCAAAAGTGGAAGCGGGTCGTGAAGAACAAAGAGAAACTTCCAGATTCCGTTTTAGAAGCATTTGAAAACTGCGACATTGACATGTATCTCACCTGCCACAAACTTGTGCGGATTCTGGCTACACTTGCAGTCAGTGCAGCAACCGCGGACCGCAGTTTTCTACCCTGCGTCGACTGAAGACTTGGCTTCGGGCTAACATCGGTGAAGAAAGACTCACTGGGCTTGCTCTCATGTCGGTCCATCAAGAAATTCCACTAGACCCAGAAGCCATTATTCTTAGATTAGCTAAGACAAAGAGGCGCCAATAATTTGTGTTTTTAATATTTATCCTTGCTGAGTTTATACTGTTTTGATTGTTACTTTATCTGTTTGTTTTCTCTTAATACAGAGAAGACACTCACCCCTAAGAGGGAGAAAAGGGATAAAATGTATTTTCACGTTTTCCTAAATAGTCCATTAACCCGCTAACATACCAGTGTGCTCTTAACTTTAAAAGGTTGCCTACATAAATAATTCTATTTTAAGTTCAAATCCTAAGATGGTGAAAATTTGCAAAGAATAGTATACGACAACTTGAATTTGTCCTGTATATGTATTTTATATCAAAATTTACTTGTATTAGATGTTTTTTTTAAACATTTTAGCATAATTAGTTTTATTAAACTACTTCGCAGATCACATTGGGGCCACCGATCATAAGGGGCCTCCAAACGAGGAAGGGTATAAGGCTCTAGGTTTCATATGGATACCTTTGTAAAACTGTTCACTTAAACGAGTTTCCTCTTTAAAAAATACTAAAATTTTTGACAGCTGTATATTCTATGTTTAGGTTCAAAAATTGATTAAATACCACCAATTTGCACATTAAAATCAAAATTTTCCTTGGTTATGGCCCCTACGCTAACACATATCCTGTGACCCCCCCCCCCCCCAAAAACAAAAGTCTAGATCCGCCCCTGATTCGCATACAACAAAAATAATTATGATGGAGTCCAGACTATACTGCTGTTACAACAAAATATTCAATTACAGCTTGTTACGCCCCTTTAGGGCTAGCAGTGCTAAAGGAAGACAAGGAAGGACGCATACCATTAAAAAAATCAATGAAGCATGTACACGAAAATTCCAAAATCAATAGACATACATTGAAGCCCATCTATAATTTATCACCAAGAACAACAACTTTGCAACCTGATTTGAAAAATATAAATTGCATCTATAATTTTCTGTTGCTTGCTACCAATCGGTGAAGTGGGCGAAGGAGAGAACACACATGCACTGGAACAAACAGAAAAACAATAATATTAATTTATCCTGAGAAATCACCCAACCTGAATAAACACTTGTGAAATCCCATTAAAAAAGGTAAAATTACTCCCTGGGTAAAGTAAGCACCATTTCAACTTTAAAAGTTAAGTATGCCTGATGATTCACTAAAAATTACAACATGGAATACTCATTTCAAGAATACCATTGGGAAGGAGCAAAAACCCTCATTACACTTAACCATGAGCATAAAGACACGCCATAAAATATCCACTTAACTCCTTGGCATTAAAATTCTTTTGGCAAATCGTAGTCCAGGAGACCGTTCCTACAACACGCCAAACAAAGGAAGAATCCACCTGTTACAAACATTCCCATAAAAATACAATATTTAAAATTCACACAATCCAAACAGTGAAGAAACACTTCCCTACAAAAATCCGTATACACAAAAATCGCTTTAAAATAAAAACACTACTAAAAGGGAAACTCTACCCCTAGCATAACAACTGCGTTCATTGCAATACTTAACTTGCGTAGGTAGTACTCATATTACGCGAAAACACGTCTAGCATGGTGAAGCCCCGAAGTACGAAGTGGTATAGACATGATCTATCGCCGGCCAGCCCGCGCAACTCTAAGAAAAACACTGCACACTTGCTCGGGCTGGGGACGAACATTTACACGCGAAAACGCGGCTCTGGAAGCTTAAGAAGGCGGCGGGAATAGCGGAGAGGCGTATGGAAGGTGCCAGAGTGTGCGAGGCTGAACTCGTTGCCAGCAGTAGCCACCAGACAGCGCTCGGCAGCGCCAGGAGCGCCGCGTGCCTCTCGTCAGTATATCTCAGAGCTTGGAAGCGTTCAGACGTGCGCCACCCAATGATGAGGAGGGAGAGGAAGGGGGGGGGGGGGGGCGAAGAAAAACAAAGTACCTTTTCCTGCAGAAAAAGTATTCCCCTCTTCAAACAAAATAACGGTTTATTAATCTGGGCTACCAAATACAGACGTGGGTAATAACAAAGCAGACTTGCTAACCAAGTTCATTAACGTCATGTAGTTCTGTAAACACACCGACCCCATAATAGCAGCATTTAACCGTACTCCAGAAAATTGTAGGCACCACACATATCACCAGCTAGCGGGACTAAAAGTGAATCGTTCAGGCAGGACAGTCTTTGGCAAGACAGGAGTACTCACATAAAATTGCTTGAGTTTGTTAATTGACATGCGTGTCAAACTTGAAGAAGGGCTTCAAGCTAAGCAATCTTAACTAATTACTTTTGAAAAGGATAACTATACAAATGTTCATTATAACTCTTTCGCTCGTTAGCTAACTATTATTTATTTAAACTAAATGCTCAAAGTACATAAATATTTAAATGACTTAAAAATTCTTTACCGACTCTTATCAGAGAATACTTATATTAATATTTCATAGAAACCATATTAATAATGGAGATAATTGTCACACTACTAGTGTCTGTCTTTTAATTTGATTGGCGCAGGATACTACCATAATTTTGTTTTCTGTTAAGATATATTCTTTAATAAAATTAATCGTATTTGCTTACTGAATGGCCTATAATTTATTTTCTGATCGAAGCAAATATGCGTTTTAAGTATTTCATGATGTTATAGGTATAATCTTGATATTGATTATCTAGTTGATTTTCATGTAGCGTTGTTGTTTTACGGCTACTAACGTAGTTCAGTTTAAGAGGACACTGCATATGAGTATTATATTGAGACGTCTTTTATGAAGTAACATTTCACTGTCAATTTACAAGGATTATGATGTGAGAGAATTTCTTTTATTAAAAATGGTTCATCAGCATTTAACTGGTGATTTGCTAATGATTGAATTTGTGGTAGTTCGTAAGGAAAATGTACGTGTTGTGGACTTGAAAAATGTACAGTGCAGTTTTAGGAGCAGAAGAATATGTTGCATGGTGAATTTCCATGTACGAAGGTAAATGAAGGTGTTTATATATATATATATATATATATATATATATATTATATATATATATATATATATATATGCACACACACACGAGCTAGCTCGGATTTGCCGTATCTACAATATTCTGTAATGCAATGAAATAATACAAATAAACACATTATAAACATCTAGTACAATTTTGAAACGTGGTCATCTAGCATGAAGATACTTCTTTTGTAGGGAATAATATGTTTGTTTTCGGAGGGGATAAGGAATGCACAGATCTTCTAGGTTTACCATATAGACTCTGTATTGCTAAAATATCATCAGTTTGTAATGTTAGTCGATCAAAGACATAAATTGGGTACATAACAGCCTCGTAAACATTCGAATGATGTATTCCTAATGCATGTCCTATTTCATGCAATAGCACAACGAAAAGATTTATTTTTCCTTTAGATTTTTTGTCATGTTTAAGATACCAATCTTCTTCAGCATCAATGTGAATTTCAACTGGTGAGTTATCTGATTTCGGAAAAAAAGCATGAGCCAGCACTCCTCCTGTGTGGGTATTGAGTATCATTTTTAAACATACTGTCAGTATGTTAGACCCACATACGAAAAACTTCTTGAGTTAGTTGTAGTATGTCATAATTGGCCAACACATAATGATAGATCAAGTATACTCATTCCAACATAAATGGGTTTGTTAAAGAACAGTTTCGTTTTAATCATATTAACTGCAACCAAAGAGTTAATAAATATAGTTCTATCTTTAAAGTTTGGTTTAGCCACTAGTTTATCCATTTGCTTAGAACTTGTGCACAACCGTATATCCGCTCTGATTCTAACATTTTTCATTGTTTTTCCAAAAATAAAATTGTTCATTAGCTAGTAGAAATCTCTTTGAAATACATTTGTAGACTTTGTTCGCATATTTGCGTTTAGATCTATATAGTACTTGAGCCAATCTGATTGATCAAACTCCAAAACTCTATGGATCTTTTTCAACTTCATTTCGAGACATAGATATTGCTTAAGATTTACATATTTTTCTTATGTTTATTTACATATTTTTCTTTACTACCCAGATTAGTCAAGATTTTGGGATATTTTGAACCTTCCGGTATTTTATTTTCTGGTGCCAATGGTTGATCTTTGTGAAGATCATGTATTTCATGTGGGTATTTCAAATCAACTTCCAATATATAATCTTTGCTTGAATCATCTTCTATTTTTGTTACATCTATATTTGTATTACCACACTTAAACCCACCATAGGGTAAATACTGGCTCATAGCCCATCCATATAAGTTAATGGCATCCAGATGTGTAACATAGAAGATTTCCTTTGTACTATCATAAGCATTCATGTATTTATTATTTGTTTTAGCATATCGCTTACAACATTGTGAGATTCCACCACGAACACCTTATTCTATCATCAAAATCACGTCGTAATCTGTTAATAATTCTAGTTCTATTTTAGTATGTTTGACCATAGTATCCCATGCTAACCCTGGGACTGTGAAATACAGTGTTGGATCTAGCATATATGTTTTGAGACACACATCTCTAAAATTTTCCATTATATCAGACGATATCAACACATCAGATTTGTTATAGAGTTCTGTGTACTCTCTTAGAGATTTTATGTTGAATTATTCCCATGCCTTTATAGCAAATTTGTAATCTTTGTCTGTAATGTCGCATTTATTGAGTTTGTTGTAAAATGCATCCTTGGATGGAAGTGTTGTCTCACGAATTTTTTCAGCACTATCCATGTAGTCATGGATAAACACCTTTTCTTATAACAAAGTCAAGAAGTGCTTACACGTTTCTCGGAATTGGCTTCTGGAAAGGTTGCTAGAGAGTTTATCGATACTTCTAGCCATAAATTTAAATGAGTCAATAAATATAAGATTTACACATTCACATATATGTTTCGTAAAAGAAATATATTTTTCTTCGTTGTTGGGAATTAGATGAATTTTATTTTCATCTATGCCAAGATCTCTTATGAATGAATGTGTGTCATAGCCAGATAGATTGTGTATAAACACTGGGACAACACATGGATTTTTATACGATAAGTTACTATCTATGTGTGCAGCTCCCCTAAATTTCCCCGTAAGATGATCATGATCTCTCACAGAATCACCATTCAGAGGCTTTTCACATATATGACAATGGGTAGCTGTATCATAAACAATTTGTTATTTCTGAGTTAGTGGAAGCATTGGTTTTTCATTTGTGTATATATCACTTTGCTTCTTCCATTAGCATTTTAACGAATACAGTAGATGCACCAGATCCTTCATAAGTAACTGGTGGTTTATAGTATCCATGTTTGTATTTCACACAGTAACAGAAGCTAATAGGCTCGTGTTTTTGGTATGGTTTCGTGTAACATTCGTCGGGGTTTGGTTGGCAAGTTTCTATTTTAGTCAGCAAACATTCAAAATCATCACCTATATCACAAACAGAACTCTCAAAGAATGATTTTGGTTTTTAAATTTTAATATGTCATTTTTTCCTTTAGATGGTAGTTCAACTCTAACACCATCGTGATCTCGACAGTCTTGTTCGTGATCTTTTAGCTTATTTACAGAGTAGAAATGTTGCAATCATCTATAGCATATAAATATTTTGTGACCATTATTTGTTACTTGTGATAAGTCTCGAAAGAATTTTTATCCAGCAGTAGTGGTCGTTATTTTCGTCTTTGATATATAGTTGGTTCATGTGCTTATCCGTCTAATTTGTTGTTGTTTTAATGGACAGATTATTTATTTCTTACCACCATCTTCTTCTTCGTATGCATATACATTAATAGAAATTCCACTTCTTTTCTCAGAGGTTGGTATGCTATCCAATTTCATTGGAAATTCCAAACCCTTAAGTTCATCATCAAACTAATGTTTGTAAGCTATGTATTTATTCACTCTTTGAGGGTCTTTTTGAACTTGATGCAATGCAGATATAACAGACCACAAAAAACATTTTTATCATTGTTCTTAACAGTAATTACCGCCTGCTTAATTTTGATTTTTTTTCTGGGAGATCAACATAAGAACTGCCCTTGAATGGTACATATTTATTTATTAGCACTTCTAGTTTAAATATTCTGTTGAGTATCCACTGAGATCCCTTTGCTTCGAAAGCCCCCATCTCAGCTATGATTTTCGACATGCTGTTGGTATAATATTCTTCCAGATTAGTTGATTTCAGTATAATTTCGTTCTTTGTTTTAAATGAGCTTTCTACATATTCAATATTCTCATCAATTCCCCTTTTGTTCTCAGTGAGGAATTTCATGTTCACTTTGAATGATTTTAGTTTATTAATTAGTCCCGTGACAGTTTCTTTTACATCGTTTAGGAAATGATTTGGGTCTTTGTATGCATTCACATTCTTTACAGCATAAGTCTTGATCCTACTTTGAAATGCTGTTTCGATTTCTTCTATACTGTATCTGGGTGTGTACTTATGAATTTTACTTCTCAAGTGACTTATTATGAGAGATGGTTTGTATTAGTGACTACACGTTTCTCATTTCACTTGTTTCTCTCATGGGAACTTCTGTTTTGATATTAAATGTTGTGGTACTTTAAAAATTTCGCATGCATTTGTTGGTTCTTGTGATTTATTATGTATTGGTGTAAGACCTTTGTGCAATCTGCTTTTAAGATGGCTTCTTATGAGAGACGGTTTGTAAAAGTGTTTACAAGTTTCATACTTGACTTACTTCTCTTGAGATTTTTTCTTCTTTCTTTCCGCAAAAACGTCTTTCTTAAACTCATATTCTTTTCATACATTACCAGTTGCGTTATTCATTGCCATTGTCATCATCATATTATACATCAGTTGATTTTTATTTGCGCTCATCTTTATTATATAGAACATTTTATTTTTTCATATTCAAATTTTCTGAGCCTCTTTTTTGCAGCTGCTCCCGAACGCAACTTTTTATGTGTATTTTTGCAGATGCACTCAAACGCAACTTTTGTAGTCACTTTTTGCAACTGCTCCCAAACGCAACTTTTTGAGCCACATTTTTGCGGTTGCTCCCAAACGCAACTTTTTGAGTCACTTTTTTGCGGTTGCGTTTGAATCGGCATTTGATGTTTTGGATAAGAAAAACAATGGTAATTTTTCTGACGGTTTTCTGATGGTTCGAGCATTTAATTTACCGTTGGTTTTCTGATAACTGGGGGTTGCTATCGAATCGGCAATTTGATACTACTTATGGTGTAAATTGTAGTATGTGGTAGAAGACTACACAACGTTAGCAGGAATAGTTGACTCAAACGGGCCTTCAAAATTGTTGTATTATAATTGAAAGATAACATGTACCTTGGCACTTTGCGCGATTTATTTGGGAAGTAATCGGGGAGTTAACACTACGCCGAAAAAAAAAAAAAAAAAGAAAAAGAAACAGAAACTCAGTATGACAATATTTCCTAGGTTCGAAGTTTCCCGAAGTAAGGCCTTCCTAGGGTCTGTTGGGATAGTTAATAATTGTACTTGATACATCCCTGTTCGTATCACTGTAGGCCTGTATTTGTACAAGCGGTTGTCCATTCTTACAAGAGGTGCTCTAAATGCCCACTCTGCATCAGAATGAACGGCTCGACACATCGCATCAGTGACTGTCTTGACATGTTCAACATCCCAGGTGTACCACTAATCATGCATCTGGTAGCCTTGTTCCCACTCTGGTGAAGCACTGAAAATGCCCGTACCTAGTGTTGCGCTTAAATATGATGTTGAGACGTTCCCACGGGTAATAATTCACTGGATTCAGATCAGGGGAACGTGCAAGCCAGGCGATTGGTCCTGTACGACTCGTCCACCTATATGGCAATCGTTCAACTAGATAGTCTCTGGACACTCTTCTGAAATGTGGTGCCACCCCCTCGTGCATGAACCACGTGCACTGTATCATAGCTGACGGGATATCCTTGAGTAGAACAAGTAGATATTATTGCAGAAAGTTACAAAATGGTTGGCCTGCCAAGCGCTTGGCTTTGGATGTCAACAGTAAAATTTGCCCCGCATTCGTAGTCCATTCGCGATTAATTACAATTTTTGCTGAAGCCTTGCCAAAGTTATATTTCCAGGATATTTCTCCGCATCATGTAAACAAATATTAGAAAATTACACCACAGGACCAATGCACCGCATTCCTGCGCACTCAGTGTAAAAACATTTTGCAAAAGAACAATTTCTTACTAGCAATTTCCAACTCACCTGTTTTCTCTTTGTCAGTATTCTTATTAGTTAGAAATTTAAAAATTATGATTTGTATATAAGATGTAAGTAGTAGGATTTAGGGAAGTCTGGAGCAAGGGATACAGGAAGTAGGAGCGTAGGAACGGGGAGCAGCCATGTTGTAACATCACCCAACCATCATATTGAAAGTAATTGAATCTTTTAGCCCTGACCCATAATCTATGACCTTGACCTTTGACTACATATAACCCAAAAAACTTAAAAAAAATCTAAATATCCCATAATACAACAAATTTTTTTTTAAATTCCGAAAAAAAAAAAAATTATTTTTTTAATTATTAAAAAAGGATCTCAGAAATGTTTAATTTTTCCTGCAGCAAGCGACCCAGGTACAGGAAAGGCGACTCAGGTGACCAGTATCAGTGATCCAGGGGTTAGGAGAGCAGTCATTACCTGTGACCTTTGAACTTGACCTTTGACATTTGACTCAAAATATTCAAAAACTCTCAAAAAAAATCAAAAAACTTAAACAATTACAAAAAAATCCCAAAAACACTCTATTAAAATTATTTTAAAAATGAATACAAAGATTATTTTAAAATATTATTATTTTTTAAACCTTCTTTAAATACCGAAGGTCACCGAATACCCATACCAATTCTGTCATCTTGTAGAAGATCACCATCTTACTAGATGTCACACATCTGCCATTTTGGAAGCCAGTAACCGTAACCTTGTCCCAATGAACTTGCATGTCCTTGAAAACAAAAACTGTAGAAAAGTCGGCTAGTATATTACATTAGAGAATACTACCAACATATTAGATGCAGACTACATTGACTTTGAACCCATGACCTTGAATTACCTAGAAAACCAACACTCGACAAATAATACATGAGCATCAGCAAACATGTTACGTTACAGACCACTACCACTATAATAAATGCAGGTGACCTTGACATTGTATGTTTATGTGACTAAACCAGGTTCATCATACTAATAGCGACCACATGCACTAGTATGTTAAATTAATGGTATGGATCAGCATTTGTATAGGCTTGATTGACATTAATTTAAATTTCAATATTGCCAGGTTCTGGAGACTTGAAATGTACGAGGACAGCTAGGACGATAATCATTTATGCTCTTCTCAGACGCCAATCCACACTAATCCCCAACAATCCACACCAATCCACATCAGTACACACACCAATCCACTCATCTATACACACCAATCCACACCAATTAACGCCAATTCACACACCAATTCACGCCAATCCACATACCAATCCACATCAAACTACATCAATCAATCGCAATCCTTCAATCAATCCTAACTCTTTGATCAATCTTTAGCAATCCATTGGCTTATCGGCTGCCTCTATCCATACATATAAGAAAAGAATCGATTCACCTACTGTCTCCAAAATTTGTACATGTCGGCAGAATTAATGTTTACGAATGCATTCAGCTATCCGTGCAACTTTATACTAAAGTCATTATTGACATTCTATTTACAGATCTTAACGCTTATAAGAGAGTGCTCATAACACCACTTTAAAGTTGTAAAAGATAAAAGGATACGACACACCAAAATTAAAGGAATAAACAATTATTTTACAATAATAATTTATCACTATTTTATAATTACCTTTTCAGAGGACATCAGTCCACCACATCATCTCATATAACCTCGATCCTTAAGTTGTGTTATGATCGAAACCACCTCTTTCATGGTCGACAAATCCCCACATTGTTACACATCGAGCATATATCTAAGCATATCTACAGGTTTGTTGGGTTCCTCGATAAACATATCGTCAGCATACTCGGCGTCTTCTGCCTTCATGGCATCACTTTTTGAAAGAAACTCGTTGGGGAAATGCGTGGGACCGTCTCGTAGCGGGAATAATCATCGTCTTCAACACTATCACTGTCGTCATATTTATCATCAATGTTTTATTCATGATCATCTTCACTTCCTACTTCATCATAAATATCAGGTTCACTTTTCTTTGGATCAGGAGTTGTACGTTAATCAGTATTTAGAGCTGATGGTAGTTAATTTTGAAGTTCATCGACTTCACACGAACATCTTGCAAGTGTACGTTCCGCTCAAACCGACTGTACCGCACTCATTCTGTCTTTAGCGACAAGTGTCTAGTCATAATCGTCTGCGGACACAATACTCATCGATGTTGCAGAAGGCATTTATTACATCACTTGCTCGCTCCCAGTAGACGAACCCTTGCAGATCTGACTATGTCCCTTCATTGTATCGTCTTGCAAAAGCTCCGTGTGACCATTGTCGCAATGCTTCATCGCGCGAAGAGGTCTCTTCGTACAGGCCGTTCTCTCATGTCGTCAAACATTATGACCATAGGCGAACACTCGATCGCAGAATCGACACCGGAGACACCCAGTTAGCGATGATGCAGGTCGTGGCTCCAATTTAGTTGAGGTCAAAGGCAGACCTGGGTTTCGCAATTCAGCTTTGTGGTATAACGAGAGAGCGTTTCCAGTTCGATGTTTACCTCACTGAGTCAGAACGTCAAATGTCCTATTTTCTATATAAATTCTGCCCCTTTAGCAATAAAGTGTCTATCTTGTACTCACAGAAGAATTTCCCCATAATACTTATATGTAAAAATGGGAGCGATCTGAGAAAAACCAAATACTTGCTCACACGAGATAACATGCATGTACTTACATAACAGTACGTTACTTTAATATGCGTGTAAGCATATGTATATATAAATATAGAAATTTAAATTGATTCTATATTTTCTATATTTATATGTACAAAATTATGTAAAAATTAAATTAAGAATAATTTTATATTCCTATATTTACATGTACATATTTATATAAATACATTTAAATTATATTTATATTCCCATATATATGTACATAATTATGTGTAAATTAAAATTAAAATAATTTTATATTCCCATATTTATACACGTATGTCTATATATAAGTATGTATAAGATAAATTGAAAGAATTTTTATTCCCATATTTAAGTTTATACTTAATACTTATTTATATACCTATTATTTATTATGTATAAGTTAAACTGAATATATTTTTATATTTTACATATTTATATAGCTATACATAATTATGTGTACATACTTATATATATTAATTTAAATTAATCTTATATTCACATATTTATTTGTACATATATATAAAATATATATTGAAATTTTTTTATATTTACATATTTTATAAATAAAAGTAAATAATTTTATATTTACAAAAGTATTTATATACCTTTACCTATACATATATTGTAAATATTTTATATTTATACAATTATTTTATATACCCATATTTATTTTACTACATTATTATTTATATATTAATTAAAACAACTTTATATTTGCTAATTTATATACCAATTTATATACATAATTATGTGTAAAATAAATTATGGTTTTATATTTACGTATATTACTCTATACATATGGTTATTCATATCCACTTGCGTGTTTTCTTGGGCGAATGTGTATTTGGGTTTTATCAAAGTGCTCCCATTTTTGCACATAACTTTTATGGGGGAAATTATTTTGTGGGCACAAACTAGACTCTTTACTACTAAAAGAAGCACATTAATACCGAAAAAAATTGATGTTCTGACTCCATGAGGTAAATTTCAATTTGGAAGTACTCTCTCGCTATACAGCAAAGATGAATTCAGTAAACGAAGGTCTGCGTTTTTACCTCAACTAACATGGAGCCACGTCCTTCATCATCGCTAACTGGCTACCTCCAGCGTCGATTCTGCAATCTAGTGTTCACCTATGGTCGAAGTGCTCGACGACATGAGGGAACTCCTTTACGAAGACCTTTTCGCACGATGAAGCATTACGACAATGGTCACCTTTGCAAGATGACTGACGCAACGAAGGAAGATAGTCATACCTGCAAGGGTTCGTCTACTGGGAACCAGCAAGTGATATCGTCAATACCTCCTGATACAGCGATGGGTACCCATCGCTGTAGCAGGCGATTATGACGCAGACAATTATGACGATACAGTTAATGCTAACGACGAAATGAGTGCAGTCCTGTCGGTTACGCACACTTGCAAGATGGTGGCGTGAATTTGACGAATTTAAAAATAAACGACGACCAGCTCTAAATAATGATGGACATACAACTCCTGCTACAAAGAAAATTTGACCTGATATTTATGATGAAGCAAAAAGTGAGGACGATCATGACGATAGCAATGATGATGAATATGACGACCATGATAGCGTTGAAGACGATGATTATTCCCTCGACGGTCCAACACATTTCCCCAACGAGTTTCCTACGGCAAGTGATTCGAAGAATGCAGTATATGTTGAGTATACTGACGATATGTTTACCGAAGATCCCAACAAACTTGTAGACAGGCTTAGATATATGCTAGATGTGTAACAATGTGGGGATTTGTCGACCATGAAAGATGTGGTTTCGATCATAACACAACTTAAGGATCGAGGTTATATCAGATGATGTGATGAACGGGTGTATTCTGAAAATTAATTACAATATAATAATAAATTATTACAAATTTATTGTTTTCCATTAATTTTTGTGTGTTGAAACCTTTTAGTCCTCACAACTTTAAAGTGGTGCTATAAGAACTCGTTTATAAACGTTAAGATATGTAAATAGAATGATAATAAAGACATTAGTATAAAATTGTATGGATAGCTGATTGACACACACAAACCTTCATTATGCTGGTATGTACAAATTTTGGACACAGTAGGTGATTCGTTTTTTTCTTATATGAATGGATAGAGGCAGCCGACAAGCCCATTTATTGCTAAAGATCGATGGAAGAATTGGGATTGATTGAAGGATTGGGATTGATTGGTGTGGTTTGGTGTGTATTGGTGTGGATTGGTGTGGATTGTTGTACGGATTGGTGTGGATTGGCGTGTATTGGTGTTTGGATTTGTGTGGATTGGTGGGAATTATTGTGTTGATTGGTGTGGATTGTATGGGATTAGTGTGGATTGATGTGGATTGGTGTTTGAGTAGAGCACCAATTATTATCGTCTTAGCTGCCCTCGTATATTCCAAGTCTCCAAAGCCTGGCAGTACTTAAATTTAAATTAATGCCAAGTAAGCCTATATAAATACTGATCTATACCATGATTGTAACATACTCATGCATGTGGTCGCTATTAGAATGATTGGCCTGGTTTAGTCACATAAACATACAATGTCAAGGTCACCTGTATCTAATATGGTGGTGGTGGTCTGTTCTATATTATGCTTGCTGACCTTTATGTATTTTTCTCGAGTTTTTTATTTCAAGGTCATGGGGTCAAGGTCAAACTTATTGACTTCCAATATGGCTGAAATGCGACATTTACCAAGATGGTGGTCGCCTACCAAGTTGGTGGAATGGGTATGGGCGAGAAGAGACCTTTGGAAACTTAAGAATTTTAAAAATATTTTTGTAAATTATAAAAACAAAATTAATTATAATTTTTAAAAATATGTTATATAAATATTCTGGGTATTTGTGAAATTTATTTATTTTTTCAAATTTTTTGAATTTTTTGAGTCAAAGTTCAAGGTCAAAGACCATAGGTAATGCTCTCCTGACCCCTAGGTAACTGATACCAGTAACCTGGGTCACTGATCCCTGACCCTGTGTCGCTAATCCCTCTCGCCTACTCCGGGAAAAATTAGGATTTTCCGGGGCACTTTTCAAAATAGTTTGAAAATAATTTTTAAATAATAGTTTTTTTGGAATTTTTAGTATTAAAGGTCAAGGGAAACGGTTGAGATAGAAGGTCATGGGTCAAGGGTGAAAGGTCAATGCCTTCCAATATGGCGATAGGGTGATGTAACAACATGGCGGCTCCCCGCTCTTGTCCTCTTACTCCCTGTATCCCTTGCGCCAGAATTCCCTACATCCTGCTACCGACATAAGTAAAATTTAATTTTAACCAAAAATAAGGTAATTTAACGTTAAGACATTTATAAAACGCTTGTGACACTAGCTCTCAGCAGTTTCGCCACGAGGCGGAAGGTAAACCAGGATAACTTTATGATACATAATCGTTAGTAAAAGCACATCGCGCCCGGAAAAGCTGTCCGTATGCAGCCAGCCACCGAGACAAGAAGACGCTGCCCTGGACCGCAGCATCATCGCACACGACCGTCGTTTCCGTAACGCCAACCAGTCTACACCGACGACTCAACATGAGGTGATCGTGCACACATGGACGTTAAGGCTAAACTAAATAGAGGCACTTATTTAACAAAATATCCCTCTGCGCGTTACAGTAATTTAAATTGTATTATAATATTTTTAATCCTCATATAACACTAATTATTACCCTTTTTATACGTTATTACGTGTGCGTTGTGATTTACCAACTCCCAATCTAAAATGCTAACCGAATGGTTTAAGTAGTAAATATATACGAACCATTACAACATCGAAGGAGACGCGTTTACCGGAACACATGCACACAATCACAGCAGATGCCTAAACAGATAAAAAAAAAAATTCATATATCGAATTATGTAAAAATTGAGATTATTAACTTATATTTCTTGTTTGTCTTGTTGGCATCAACAGTACATAGACTTGTTCGCGGTATAGGGTGTTCACGGTAAAATGAGCACTTTTGAAAGCCGTGCTCCAGATCTAAATTCCGCCTTATGTAAATTTAACATAGCCAATGATCTCATCAATTTACTCATGCGTCGGTCAAGTGAATCTGTGAAATTATTAGACAAGTAAATATTTAAAAATCTGCTCAGTTTTACATTTCGATGTTTTAAAAAACGCAGAAAGCGAAAGGAATAATTTAACTTACCGCAAATGTTTACCTAACACTTTTTATTCGCCGTTAAGGCGTGGAACTACCTTCGGTCTGTCGTTATCAACTTGTCTGTGGACGCATGTCACTCAGTGCGACCGTTTAAATACACGAAAGCAGGGGCAGTGACTTTTCTCTAGGGTTGATTATTTCAAAACTTCTCACTTCATCGTGAACATCCTTTAGAGCGAACCCTTTTGAAATTAACCTTTGAAAAATATCGCCGTCCGTTACTGAGTGAAATTTCAACGGGCCACGTTCACAGGCATGCTATCTGTTAAAGTTGCCAACGACTTAGGAAAAATAGTTCCATCTGTTGGCGTTGCGATTTTAGTTTGGCGTTCCAATTTTCGGATAGCGAATTTAATTTATTTGATTTCTGTTTGTTTCACGTGCGTAAGTATAAGAATTATCATAATAGCACCACATTTTGTTACCAGCAAGCTCACAGTTGCAGTCTATAAACGCATGAATAAGGTGATGTGATCGATGGCAATGTGAACAGTGCATATGGTGGAAGGATACAAATAAGAGGAAAAGTAGATCATATACAGTGGTTTCGCCGTCCAGCCTATAAAATTACATGTTAATGATCGCGTTAACAGGTTTATTACGTTTCACAAATCTAATCCATTTACAGTTACTTCACACTTTTCTGAAGCCCTGTCAATGTTTTACTTCCATGATGTACCTCCGCCTCGTGCGAGCTAAGTTTAACCAAGTCTGGAAAATCACACCAGAGGACAACGCGCCGCTTTCCTGCGCACTCAGTTGTAATATTATTTTGCATGAGATCTATTTATTACTACTGCGCTACCAACACACATTTTTCCTCGCTGTTTTCATTCATATTTACTATAAAGAAATATTATAATAGTGTAAATAAAATATAAGTAAAACTTTAATTTAATAAAAAAAAATAGATACGTCTGTGTTTACAGAGGCATAAAACGCTTGAGACATGGCATATTTAGGAAATAACTAAATATGCAATACATGGGATGATTTTTCAAAGGTTTGTGTTAAAACGTCCGAAGAAACCACGAATGAAATATAAAAAAAAAAAAAAAAACATTCTAGGTAACCCGTAAGTGAAGTCAAATATTGACAAATTAGGAATCGATGTTGTCGGTTGTAAGGAGCGCAGTATCAATAAATGTGTGTGATCCAAGGCGATTCACGGTAAAACGAGCCCTTTTTTTAAGACCCCGCCGAAGATTTCTCTTTATCAGATTTCTATCTTCCTGTCACTTTCGAATATAAACACCGCCCTCAGGCTAACAAACACAGTCCATACATTTCACCACTGGTCTGGTGCTGAAATCAAATCTATTTATTAGTGGTTAATGCCTGTTAAAAAGGCCTTAAAAAGTGCTCACTTTACCGTGAACAGCCTATTACCGTCCTGTCGAAGCCGGAAGAACAACTGAAAAGCTAAAAAGTTCCGTTCGGTAGCTTACACAATGTCGAACATCTCATGGACACCTTGGAGTTCAGTTTCTACCGAGAAACGTATTATCGGACAGGAATTTACATACGTACGATACCGCTCATACGCGATTGTAGTTTTATATGCATAAGAAGTTGCGTTGCGGCTTGCGGTCTCGCTGACGCCAGCGTCGTTAGCGATGTTATTCCAGCACTCAGGTGGCGGAAGTTCACCAGACCACGAAGAACATGCATCAGAATGGCCAAAGCGGGAATTGAACCGGAGTTCTTGCGGGTACGCGCCTGGAGCGTTGCCTAATCGCCACATCACTCGGTTCGAAATTAACATGGCATGAAATTGACATTCAGAATACCAAAAAATATAAATTTCTCATTAAAACACGATGCAATCAAAGGCTGTTCACGATAAGGTGACCACTTCGAAATCAACATTTGAAATCAACCTTTGAAATAAGTCACTGCTCCTAACTGCATATATGTTAACGGGCGCACTGAGTGACATGAGCCGAGTAAAGTTGCCACCGGTGGATGGGAAGTAGTTCCATGTCTTAACGTTGAATAAAAAGTATTGGGCAACCGTTTCTGATAACTTAAAATTAATCATTTCACTTTCTGCTTTTTTTTTTAATGAATCGTTGAGTAAAAATTGTCAGATTTGTAAAATATTTACTTTTCTAATAACTTCAAGGTATCCCTTAACCGACGCATGAATAAAGTTAGGAGGCCCATGACAATGTTAATCTTTCGTAAGGCGGAAGAATACACACCGTGCATGCAAGTAGATCTTAAGCAGGGCTTTCAAATGTGCTCATTTTACCGTGAACAGCCTTTTACATGGCTGTTCGTTATTATACCTTCCATCATAATTATGTCTTAAAAACCGCACGGCGATCAATATGTTAACCCACGGAACGTGAAAGTAGGCATCTAAAGAAAGCGTCTGGAAAACCGGTTGTAGCCAAACGTAGCGGCACACGCATATTAAGAAGTATATACACATACAGCATTTTGCATTCTATGTAACATTTGCGCGCAAGTAGTAGAGATTTCACAAAAAAAAAAAAAAAAAACATGTAGCACAAATGAAACCGGCTACCTCTGCCAAGTCAGGATCGTACAACTTTAAAAGTTTTTAAAACTTTCAAGTGCAGTGGAAATATTTCTTGTCTGGGGTTCTGCCTTCCCGTGTTTAATCGTCGAGTTCTCCAAGCTAAAACGTTACTTGGAAATAAATAATGAAATGAGATGTAAAGATTTGGCCAACTGAAAACTGGAAGGGACTGGTTTGAAGGAGTACGTTTATCGGATCAAACCGGTGCTTCTATAAATGATAATTTTAACGTGAATATTCAGTTATTCACCAAAAGAAACATTTTTTTTTGTTTCGGCGAAAAATGTGATATGATCAAAACTAAAATACACACAACACTGGAATTCACACAGTTCTCACAGATGCGATCGGGTTCCCGTCTGCTTTAAATATCCTAATTTATTTCCTCCATACAGTGATTAGAAAACACAATCAACTACGTGACGGAGCAGCCGTTTGTCACTCCTTCCCTGTGTCTGTCTGTGTGTTGAGGAGTTTTAAAATCCAAACTGGTATAAATGGACTTGCCCGGTCAGTTTATCACTCGTAACGGAGATCCAAGAGTTACGATTTTCGGCCATATACACGGTACGAATACCCGTCTAACTAACTCGTTTGACGTTTGTCCCGTCGTATAATTTTCAGCGGCTACAATTTCGTAACAGTTTGGGCAAACTCGGAATCGCCTCCATCGTACGAGCATCGAATGGTTTGTTAATCCATCATTCCGTTGTATTTTTACTATCCCCGACGACGAAGGGTGATCGACCAATCCACGGCATGTACACTGTTTTTTTTTAAATTCAAAGTGCATATGCCAGAATTCGAACTCATGACCCTTGGATCGTGAGTCTAGAGCGCTAACCACTACTCTACCTGACTGTTGTGAAAATGAAGTTGGTTTTTTGCTTACATTAAATTGTTATAATGTCTTCATGAAAATTAAATTATTATGATTTAATTAATTTACACACGAATAGAAATCGAATACTCCAGCTGTATCGTATACGAAACATTATGCATTAAAGGGTTAAATTAAATTAACCATCAGAAAGGATACCAAAAAAAAAATATTCTGTTCATTAGTATGGAAATAAGTAATTGAAAAAATGAGATTTTTAACCTTCAACCTATACCACGGCAGAAAAATGACCCCTGTAATCAAATCAAAACTGCGGCATTCTCACTTATGCAAAGAACTGATATATTAATGCATACGTGATCGTTGATCAAATTTCGCTAGTAATATATCTCCAAATTATAACTTTCGTGACAAAAGAACCAATACCACTTTCCAGTGTACTAAATTAAAGGCAATTCCTGCTAGCATAATCACGTAATCACAATACGTCAATGACCCCGTTCTGAAAATATGTAAAAGCACATCCCGTACAAAGATGTACAGAACCACGTTCAAGCGTACACAGTATAATAAGAACATGATTTAGAGTAAAGCGTATTGTATTAAGAACTATATGATGTTTAACTTGTAATTTAAATACTCTTATCATGGTTGTTGTAGCTGCGTATGGTTGCCAAGGAAATTCACTATTCTTTTCGTCATTGTCAAACACCAGACATTAATAACTACCGCGTGCGCAAAGAGCTTTGAAATACGAAAATCCAAACCATATTGGTTACAACTTATTCTGGCAAATAAATTCATACTCAAGTAGTTTCTCGGGGAAAAAATTGTTCCCCACCATAATCATGTGAAAGACGGCCTATGGGATGCGTACGAAAATTGAAGATTTTTTACTGTGCTACAGTATTTTACTCATTACACGCTCCTAAATTTTGCAGGCTAATATTTCAGCTTTGTAAAATATTTAATTGATTTGCAGAGAGTTCAGGGATACAAGTTTTTTTATGAACGTATAGTAAAATATTTTATATTTAATCCACGTTTGTGATCATCAATCTTTGATCTGAGAACTACAATAATTTCTTTTTGATGAATCAACCAAGAACAAAAACCAGGATTTATTTCAAGGAAAACACTGTTAATATACTATTAAAGATAATTTTGCCGTAACATAAACGTTTAGTTTATTTTAACGCATGTCTGCGGTTTTTAGCTGCTTTGAACGAAAAGATACGGTGTTACAATACCGACAAAGCATGCCTTAATAGAAGTACGTTTATAATAGTTCAGCATGTCAGCTGCCCCGGAATAGCAGCGGGTACATTGAAAAAGTCCCGTAAACACGGCTAAAGCTTATACCATCATACAGACCAGCAGACGAAGGTCCCTGGGAGAATGTGCGGGAAAAGTGCGAAAAGTGCGAACCGGGGACCGGAGGCGAGTCAGCGCGTGGTATCGGGGAAGCAGCAGCGAAGACAGGAAGAGTCCCTGGGGAGAGGTTAACTGGACCTGCAGTGAAACGGGTCAGGCGAGACTCGGATACCTGCTCTGGCTCAACAGGTCAGCACTCATCCACTGCTCTGCAACACTCGAGCTCTCCATACTGGTGAGTAACGCAACTTGCGATATCCACTCCTCTAGTACAAGAGCTAGAGGACTGCTCTTGTAGGGGCGTCGCAGAAAATGTGGCCTTAGGATTCATGATAGGAGGAATGGATTTATTGGGACCCGAGAAAACCCACAGGCCTTCTACAATCGCCACCGAAACTGCGGACTTAGGTTTAGCTGGGAACCGAGCCCGTAAGGCCTTTATTGGTGGCCGGTTTGCTATGAGCGCAGTCAAACATACTCTCTCGACTTCCACAAGACGTAGCGGTAATACGCCTGCTTTGTCAGCAAGTTATCGTGGGATTTGATTCCTCTGGAGTCCGTATCTTAGTTCAACAAAATTTTTCAGCATGGCTTTAGACAATTAACTTACGAGTATTGGGAAAGTAAGCATTAATGTAAAAACAATTCTGTTTTGAAAATTAGGCATAAGTCATTAACAACATGTAATGATGGCAGAGATTATTAATGGTATACTGTCTGGATTAGATATAGAAATTTGGTGTCATTTAATAACCACATATAATTAAATTAATAACGAAAACGTTTTGCTGAAGAAACCATACAAATTCACCTAAACTTATATATATATATATATATATATAATTATTTATTTACAGTCAAACACAATAATAATGTTAGGAAAAAGTAATTTCAATGACTTGCAAGATTTATGCCATTACTGTTTCTAAAGATAAACTTTCGTGATCTTGCAGCTATAAGCGTGTACAGTGGTGCGTATGTATTAGGCATGTGCGTATTTATGTAGATCACTTAGATCTAGGTATATGTCTGTATCTTTGCATAATAAATGCCATACATTTAGTAGGGTGTCACGGAAACTTATCGGTATACAAGCCTGTGTGCTGTCTCCCCATTACAACTGCGTATTTATATTGTTTTAATTTTTTTCTTTTTTCAGATTTTCCTGCACTGGCCATTTTTTCTTGTATGTACGATTACTAGTAATGCTTGATCTATTAACATTTGTACACATAAGAAATGTCTGCAGGTCTCAGCAAGAGTATACGTTAAAATCGGTTTTCATTTGTAGTAAATTTCCCAAATGAATTCGTTTTCTGTATATGTTAAAAATAAATTACCCATAAAACAAGTATTTTTGTTTAATAGACAACTTGCTTGCTTTATGAATTTGGTCGTCAATTCTGGGTCAAAGAATTATTTTCTATGGTCACAATTTCGAAAATTTACTTTTTATGCCATCGCATTATGGAATAAACTTTTTTTATTATTCATAGTTATTAAATAATAAACTCTGGTACATTACTTCGAAAACATGCGATTAAGGTAGATTAGTCATTAACGCTACCTACCATACCATACACAGGAATATTTTGTGTCTTATATTTGAGGCTTATTAAGTGTCCTTTAAAACTTATATGATGTAAATATAACCCCATATTTTTCAACAGAGATAAAACAGACTCTAAGCTCTCTTCTGAGTGTCCATGGTAATAGCTACGATGGTTGTGGTAGTGATATTACGGTAGTATGTGTGCATGAGGTTGATGGTGTGATCGCGCGCGTGCGCGTGTGTGTGTGTGCGTGAGTCTCTCGCCCAAACAATTAGGCGAAAAATTGAAATTTCGTTTAGAATTTATCAACCTCAAAGTTGATCGACGCGTACTACAAGCCACTTTACTGTATCTTGAAGTGTGTAAAACAAAATATACAAGAAACTTGCACTGGATCGAAAATGGCTGCTGTGAAAAAATTATGTATCAATGAAATTTTCGGATTAAAAAAAAAAAAAAAAAAAACAACAACACTTGTGAGGTTATGAACGAATTTTGTTTAAATTATTTATAAAACGACTTCAATTGAACTTTTTCCTGTTATCAAGTATGTTAGAGTTGTCGGTAATCGCAAGGCTCTTCTTTTATCTACTCTATAATGGTATATAGTAATAGTTCATAAACTCATGTATTACCATTTTCACCCAAATTTTTCATTAAAACTTTTAAATTTAAATTTTTTTTCTATTTGGCTATATTCAAATGATAAATCAGGAATTTTGTCAAAATTTGTTTAAAAATAATGCCAGATATACACACTGTTCACTCAAACGAAAATTGAAGAACTTAACGAAACACACGCTATATATATATATATATATATATATATATATATATATATATATATATATATATATATATAAGTAGTTCGTACAGAATCATCTATATCACAGGTTAGTCTTACTTCCTTTTAGAATATAGTCTATTCGGAGGTTTCTTTACACATTTTGAATCACACCTTTGAAAAATCACGCCACATATGAAGTGTTCGGTTCGTTCATAAATGTGTCACATTTCGCAAAATTTTTATACTTCTGTTAACAATAAAGTATATTATTTTTGGTAAAACTGGACTTTACCTTATAAATGATTATTAAATTATAATATTTAATTTGTAAATTTTATGAATCAAAATAGCGAGAAAAAAATGTGTGTAGGTAACGCCTAGTAAGTAGTATTTATTATGCAAAATATTATTAAATTAAATTCCTAGACACGGTCGAGTTTTAATTGCATGAGGCGGAGGAATATACTGGAAGTATAACGTTAGCAGGGCTTCAGAAAAGTGAGAAGCAACCATGAATGGACTATATGAATAATCACCTCATTACTGTGTTAAATAAATTTCAAAGCAGAAGCAAACATTGCAATGATTAGTTTTATAAAATTAGTTTAGTAATATTTAAAAATACAAGTATGGTCTACAAGAAAAATTCAACAATTTTAGTCGTAAATTTTTATTTTAAATTTTATTTGCTAATTCTTTAATATTAAAAGTTAAAGCTGAACATTTCTGAAATTTTACTGGCAACACAAAATTGTTCTGTTACAAAATAACAAATCGGTGAGATCCTTTCACAAGTGACGGTCAGTCTGACACTTGAATTGCATTGCAGTGTGTTTGAAATATACGTTTTATTTTGAAAAAAATTTCACACACAAAAATAGCGCACACTTCAAACGAGATAGCAGTGCCTAACACATTCTGAACACTCAAACATCGCTAAAAGTAGCATTTTCAAACAGCTGTTTTCAAAGCACGGTTATCTGATACATGCAAAACCAGAACATTACCCTGATTGACATTGGTAAAGCCTATTCACGGTAAAGTGAGCACTTTTGAAATCAACCTTAGAAAAATGCCACTGTCCCTGCTTGCATAATATTTTAACGGGCGCACCGAGTAGAAATGCGAACCGTAAAGTTTGTAGCGTTGGACAGTAAGAAGATCCATATGTTAACGTCGAATAAAAAGTGTTGCGTAATCATCTGGATAATTTAAATTATATATTTTAATTGCATTATTGTTTAACACCTCAGTGAGGAAAAATTTGCAGATTTGTAAATTGTTTAATTTTCTAATAGTTTCTAAGTTTAAATTGACCGACGTACAAATTAAGTGACGAGGCACATGGCAAAAGTTAATGTTATATAAGGTGGAAGAATACACAATGTGCATACAAGTATATCTTAAGCAGGGCTTTCAAAAGTGCTCATTTGACCGTGAACAGCCTATATGGATGTTTCATCGATTGAACTATAATGTTACATCTTGAAGTCACACAGTTACACAATTAGGATGGAGACAAGCATGCACGCTGTTTCAGTCACTTTGCATGTAGAGGCGATGGGAGTACTTTAATAACAAGCGTATGCAGCCCTTTCCGCTTCCTTACCTCATTGCTTCAGACTTTAAAAATAGTCACAAGTAAGCGAAAAAGACAAATTTTGATATGAGACTTTAATTTCTGTGTTTGGTAATTGTGTATTTTCTCTTGATAACCTCCAAATATTTCTCAGGTATTGCGATAACAATGGATAAATTTAGAAATGATTAACACAGAAAACACATTTTACTATACCAACATGTGTATATCATATTAGCAGGTATATGCTTTGGGGTTAAAATCGATTTCTAAGGGAAAATGTAGTAGAGATGGGGTTTTTACACGAAGACTACTAAGCTCTAGTCACAGTAGGAAACAATGCATTAATCAATGGTTTAAACGAGATTTAAATCTGGAACATGGGCGTCCGAAATTTAGCACGGTTGATGTTTGGCATCGTAGGACGTTTGAGTAAAGTTTTTTTTATTAAATTAAATGAATTTGTATCCCTCGAATAAAAATAAATTTTACGATGATATTGCGACGTTCTATTGTCGTTTACTCTCGCACAAATTAAGCTCTGAATATTTACATCCATGACGAGTTTGAAATAAACACAAATATACGATATTAATTTAACCAATTTATACCCACATTTTTAAAACATACATTATGTTTTTTTTCTCAGGTTTCCCCACCGTAATTAAACATATCTGTAAACAGTAATTATTATTTTACAATAAGGGAAACTTGGTAAAATTATATACGCTTGTAATTAAAAATAAGCACATATTTTTTGCATCGGTAGGTAATCATAGAAAATATCCTTCAAAATAAAAATTTTATATGAATGTTTTGACAGAAGTGGAGTAGGTAACCAAATGCCGTGTAAGCGAAAATGGAATATTTCCATTTGCTACCTGATATTACATTCCAACCATCATTTACCTATCTTACTCATCATTCTCATTTTTCATTATCACCCAAAAGAGTGCTCTTAAATAAGCCTATCTCTAGGGAATCACATATAGTTACATTTAATCAGAACTTCCCAAGTTTTAAAGAATTCGCATGTATGCAACAAAAACATTCTCCATTTTCAGGTCTCCGCCTTCCTCCTGGCTGCCGTAGTCGCAGTCCGAAGTGAAGCCACAGAGGAGAAGAAGCATGACAAACGAGGTATCCTGAGTGGCTACGGAGGCGGCTATGGCCTTAGCAGTGGCCTTGGATACGGCCATGGTACCGGAGGCTACGCCGTCGGATCTGGGATTGGCCTCGGTTCTGGTCTCAGCTCTGGAATCGCTCTGAGCTCAGGCATCGGACTTGCCTCCGGCTATGGACTGGGCTCCGGCTATGGACTGGGCTCCGGCTATGGACTGGGCTCCAGCTATGGACTAAGCTCTGGCTATGGACTGGGCTCTGGTATTGGACTTGGATCTGGCATTGGACTGGGCTCCGGTATTGGACTGGGCTCTGGTATTGGACTGGGAGCTGGTATCGGCTCCGGTATTGGTCTGGCCGCAGTAGCTCCAACTGCAGTGCGGACCGTGACCCAGACCGTACCAGTACCAGTGCCCCAGCCCATACCAGTGACTGTCAACAGGCCCGTGCCTGTACCTGTAGCACATCCTGTCCCAGTGTCAGTACCCAGGCCATACCCTGTCAGTGTCCCTCACCCTGTACCTGTCTCTGTACCCAGACCATACCCTGTGAGTGTTCCCAGGCCAGTCGCTGTTCCTGTACCTCAGGCTGTACCTGTACCAGTTCCTCAGCCTTACCCCGTCAGTGTTCCCCAGCCTATTCCTGTGCAAGTACCTCAACCAGTGGCAGTACCAGTTCCTCAGCCCATCACTGTGACTAGGCCAGTAGTGGTGGCTTCCGCCGGCTTGGGAGCAGGTCTTGGAGGTGGTATCGGCGGTGTTGGTCTCGGAGGCATCGGCTACGGCTCTGGACTTGGAGGATCCATCAGTAGCATAGGTCTTGGAGGCGGTAGTCTGGGAGGCATCGGCTACGGATCTGGACTTGGAGGAGCCATCAGCAGCTTCGGTCTTGGAGGCGGTAGTCTGGGAGGCATCGGCTACGGATCTGGACTTGGAGGAGCCATCAGCAGCGTCGGTCTTGGAGGAGGCAGTCTTGGAGGTATTGGATACGGTTCCGGCTACGGCTATGGTTCCAGCTATGGTTCCGGCTATGGTTCCGGCTATGGTTACGGCTCTGGCTTAGGCTATGGATCTGGCATTGGATACAGCTCTGGTTATGGCCAGAAGCTGAGCAAGATATGGTAATATGTGTTCCTGAGAGAAGCACTTCGAGGATCATCAGTCATCGTTCCAAACATTCGCATTCTTTTTTCTTCCATGGAACTTTACTTCAACGTTTAAAAGATCAGTAGTTGCCCGCCGGTAACTCACCCCTCATTCATATTCATGTATTTTTGTACTATTTTTGTTGCAAATTTTTTTGTATTATGTGTTAATAAATAATTTAAACTACAACATTTCGTTTATTTTGTAACTTACTAAAGTAATTAAACCCATGGAGACTATACGTGTGTTCGCCAATAATGGAAGTCGTCGTCGACATTACATAATACCTACTCTACGTAATATCATTATAAATTTATGAATTTTTGTTTTATCTCAGTAATGATAGAAACTAAAATGTTTCAAAAATTTTAGTATTTTCATAATTACCAAATACTGGTAGCAATTGTACACCTTATAAACTTGTACATTTTATTTGAAACATTTTTTTTTCCAACTGTATTATATATTGAATTCTTTCTTCGTTGAGCAAGTGACTTACGTTGATTACATTTTATTTGTATATCTTTGTTCGTATTTGTCCGTGCGGTAGCACTACTGACTATCAGTCGGGAGAATGTAAGTTCGACCAAGGGCTGTGAAACACAGGGTCGATTGCATACCTATGCAGTTTTCCAGGAAAACGCCCTTTCATTACCTGATACCGCAGTTGATGCCTTTGAATAACTCTTTCACACTTTTACTCCCCTTTAAAACAATGTTTAATAAAACATATTTTCTGCGTTCTTGCTCGTAGCTGTCGCAAGTGGCACTATACTTAGCTTGGAACATTCTACTTTTAAAGTAAACTCTGACAACTCTTAATGGAAGATTAGTGATAATATATGCGAACTATTTTGGAGGAGTGGCGGGCTTTGGTTATCCATTGCACAATGAAATACGCCGATCAAAACTTGACAACTTAGTTCTCGATTCATTATCCTGCTATAAGTTGCGTACAACAACTATTCCGTTCAATACCGCCCTTAACCGAACCACTCAGCTGTTCGTATTACCTCAAGACCTACATGGCTACTGTCGTGATTAAATTACACTGTTTATTTCACTGTTCTAATTAAAGGTAGGTTATTTGACGTACTGATGTTTCAAGATGAATCTATTCTCCGGAAGCGTGGTTTTAACTATAATCAGCTTTTTAAAACAGAGTTCATTTTATCGTGACGTGTGGGCATAATAAGCAACTAGTTTAAGTTTCTAGAAACATTACTTTGATATCCAGCCTGATTTGTGGTTAATGAAGTCAACGAGGGGAATGTACAAAAACTGTCATTACCTTTCATTAGAGGGCTAATGCCGTTCGTTATAAGAGGAGCAGGAAATTCCAGACAAAAGGATTGTATTTATGTAGTCAGATTTGTTCAGTCGTCTCTCTTAGTTTAAACTTATGGTATTTATTATGCCGTAAATATTTGATGGTTTGCTAATTTGAACAAAATTTATAAGATTATTATACTGAAAGTAGCCGATTAACTTCCGTGAAATAAAATTTACACACAAAGCGTACAAAGATATATATATATATATATATATATATATATATATATATATATATATATATATATATATATATATATATAAATTTTAAATATGGGTGAATTTGTAATTGGTTATTCTTTTAAACCTGATATATTTACACAATTTAACGCCTACCCAATTACACCAGACATAAATAACAACCAATATTCAATTCGACAAACAAAATATTTTTTCCCCAAAAAATGAAAGAAGATTAAATAGAAATATTTCCCTCCACTTATTCGAACTCCTTTTAAGTCCCACTATACAAACTATAGAAAGTATATCGAGATAGTTAATTTTTTAAATCTTATAGTTGTCCACCCTACGCTGTTTTTGCAAAGAATGTACTGTTCTAAAAATCAAGGATTTAGGCTGTCTTTTCTAATACGATTTTGAGGCGTACAAAAAACGCCATAGCGATGGAATATGTGTATATGTAAGAATAGTAAAGTGCTACAATAAACGAAAACTTTTGGTATGGCCTGTTTTCACTTCATAAATATGAGTATTAGTAGTTTATATGATATTGTTGACAGCTTTCGTGGGTATCAATGTCGAATTGGAAATGGGAGACAGGTTTGCTAATTGGTTTCTTTTCATAATGTTATATATATTTTAATTATTGATTTAATAAGTTTTCTACATAAAATACGGAGAAAAAAAAAAAGCGAAAACTTCATAATATTCTAACTACCTCTACTTGAGATATGTAAATCATATCGTATAGGTAAGCCCCCTAGCAGAGAAGACTTACAACTTGGAGGTGGGGATCACAAATACACATAGGAAGTGTGCTATATGCATACGACTGGTTTTAAATTACGTATATGGTATACTTTCTCATTTATATTTGTTGTTAAAAATAGACAGAACTATTGTTTTGTTGCGATATCATCAAACTGACGTATATTTTCTCGTGTACCTTTTTGCTAAAAATGTGTTGTATTTGGTTCTACATCCTCCCTCCCTTTCAAAAGGAACATATACAGTCACGTCAAAAACAACATTCGTTACTATGGGCTGACCATCTCACTATAGTCTATTTGCGGTTCTTCACATGTAGTGAATCAAATCTTTGAAAAAATTACCCTATGTATGACGCGATGGGTAGTTTTCTAAATATGTCATGAGCCATAAGCTTTTATACTTGTGTTAACATAAAAGTATATTATTTTGTTGAAATTGAATTTTTTTTACATTTTATCTATAAACAACATAATTTTTTTTTTTTTGTGGTTTATGAATAATAACAGTGAGCAAATACAGTAGGCGAGTTGGTAATGCTTACAAAGAAATAGTTCTTATCCGAAATATTATTACATTGCGTGAGCACGAATGCGGTCCGTTGTCCCTTTGGTGTAATTTTCTTTACTTAGTTAAAACTTGCTTGCGTGAGGCGGAGTAATATTATGGAAGTAGAACTTTAGCAGGGCTTCAGAAAAATTGCAAGTAACCGTGAAAGGACTATGCTGGAAATTCAAGGTAAAAATTTAAAATATTAAAATGTGATGCACGAACTTTTAGGATTTTTTATTTGAGGTACTTCTAAACGAAATGCGACTCTTGAGAAGCAACATTGCATACGTTGTGCAACGTGTATTGGTGATTGGGCTGTTAGTTTCACAGAGCACTGTTAAGAACTGTTAAATCTTACTGAATCGAATTTAGTGTTATGTAATACATAAAATATTATCCTAACAGTGCAATTTTGAGTAGATTTCGGACGATTTTAAAGGCTACAAAATGAGGTTGGGTTTAGTTTAGCAGATTATAATGTAGCCAGAAATAATTACCTGTAGGCTGTTCACAGTAAAGTGAGCACTTTTGAGGCCCTAGTTACTTTTTCCTGTTTCTTTATCCTTCTAACACTTTTCAAAATAAATATTGCTATGTAAGTAATAATCACAGTATATATATTTCGTCGGACTCGAAAGTTAATAAGTAAGGCTACAATAAAATACAATTGTTTAATATTATCACTGCATAGTGTAAAAGGAAGTCCCTGGCTCGCCAAACGGATTTGGATGCGGTTTTTACTTTTATGATCTGCATTTATCGACCAAGGTTTTTGTGTATTAAAAATTGCCGTAGCACTTATAGGAGCTGAGTATTAACGGTATTAGTGACTCAAGTGGGGAAAAAAGTTTGCCCTCAGCTCAATTGATATAATTCTTTCATTGTTAGAAGGCTACATCCTTCCATATAGCTATAAACATACATCAAGTGGGACCACAGAGGCCCAGTGGCTAGAGTAATCGCAAGTGGGCACGCAGTGATTCAGTGGCTAGACCACTCTCAAGTGGGGCTGCAGTGGCCTAGTGGATACAAATATATCAAGTGTGGCCGCAGTGGCTAGAGCGATCCAAAGTGGGGACGCAGTGGCTCAGTGGCTAGAGCACTCTCAAGTGGGGCCGCAGTGGCTCAGTGGACATAATTATATCAACAAATATATCAACTCCATAAAAACTTGAGCGAGGCGATGGCGGGCTGTTTAATTTACAATTGAGTCGAAATAATTGGATGTACGCAAAATTATCAATATATATTTTTTATATTTTAATTAACTACTAAATTATTATAATCCTTGTTTGCCATACATGTATTACTTTATCAACAATTTTTAATATTTTACAGTTAATTTTAAAATGTAAAACTTTTATTTTGTAATAAAAATGATTTTGAAAATAAACTGATACCCAGCGAAGCGGGCGAGGATACAGCTAGTTCCAAATGATAGCGTCTTTAAAGTGCACACTTTACTGCGCATAGCGTACAGTTACGCGTATGTGTAAAGTTTTCACAAACATACGTATTAATTGTTTTTACGTGTGTAGTTCTAGAGGGATAGTCAAAGAAAATGAAGCAAGAATGTTTCTCTTCGTAGCGTGAAGGAGGTTGAACTGCAAGAAGCACTTATAAATAGTATCAATGCTGGTAGTTGCTTCACCTATCCAAACGCAGTGCCTCAGTGGAGAGTGAGTGAATAGATTTTGGAGGCTCTCAACAGCGACGTCTTGAGCATAGACTAAAGCTGAGGTAGACCGATCTCGCTGACTGCGCACAACCAATCTCCGTGTCCCAACATTGAACTTCTTTTCTGTCTACACGTCTATAAAAAATGGCATGGATTGGGTTTGAGGTTAGAAACACTGTTTAGTAAACAAGTGCTTTTGAGATGTTTTATACTTCCTCTAACCGATTTGTAATGCGTTTTGATTAATTTTAAACTCGTAAAAGTATTTTATTAATAGAATCGTGCTTGTCATTTGAAAATTGAGATATAAATAAACACTTTCAACAATGTTGACCATGTGACTTTGACAGTTGTATGTGACTGGGGTAGGTCAATGTTGGGTACATGCGCAGAAGACGAATAAGCAGTCTACCTCGTCTTTACTCTATGGTCTTGAGAGCCGATTCTCAGTAGCTCGTATGCCATACTTCACAGACTATTCTAACAGTTGAGAGTGCGAAACATTGCTGCGGTGATCTCTGTGCGAGGCGAGCGGAAGAATGAAAAAAAGATGTGCGGAAGAGAGGAAGATAAGGGAAGATATGGCGGGGTGAAAAAAAAAAAAAATATATATATATCTCTTCCCGGGTATTGTCAATATGACGATAAAGTAAAGAGAAAGATGTAGTATAAAACAGTCCGGCGACGAGATATTCAACAGCACTTGCTCTCCACGAGCCGCACAGCACGACCATGAAGATCTTACTGGTGAGTACGCCATTGTTTGATAGTGATATTGCGCTAATCGAGTACCTCGCCAATCTCAAACGTCCGCTGCATTTTACAGCTGCACTAGGAGTGGCGCGACTTCTTGGCCAAATTTATTAATTCCGTGCCCTGAAGGTCACGCGTTCGTATCTGGAGAAAGTCATTTTAAGAGTTAATTGGAGCTGCGCGTCCAAGGTCAAGAAGCAATGGAGCAATACGGACGACACTAACACGCGCGCCTACTGTCTCATCGCTCCTACGCGCATCGCGTGCAGTGTTTCCGTCGTGACGCTGTACTGTGTAAATTAGATCTGTAACAGTGGGGTTTTATTACACGCGATGAAAGCCCACAGATTAAACTACATCCGTACCTTTGCACTTTTCTATTGCCGCTTAAGGAAACTGCACAGGCAAGCTTTAAAAATTGCGATATTTGACCATTTTCACAATTTTTGTTCTCCAAGAATACACCTAATATGAAAAAAGTGAAATAATAGGGACATAGATACATATATATTTCTAAATCTTTTCTGACAAAACGTCGTATTTGCAGAACATTTATTCACAGAGACACGCTTATTCGCGCAAACAACTATTTCACAAAAATCGTGCAGGCCCACATAACTCTTAATGCCATTTTACATTAGCTGCAACTTCAATGTGTGCCGGTCCTTGAAATTTCAGCATTTCAAACAAACATTTCATTAAAACGCTGTGTTAAAACCAGCGTAATGAAGATGTTATTTTGATCTTCTTGATCACATATTTCTTCTTTAGATTAATAGGAATATTTGTAAAGATCATTAAATAACTGACGACAAAATGGTTTCAAAGAAGTTAATTTGTGTTTCAGCTCTAGACAGAAACATAAATGTTTATACCTACTTATAATCAGTGTTTAGGTAATGATGTAGAAATGAGATTCACGATTAAAACGTATTGGTATGAAGATCATAAAGGTAAAAAAGTAGATACGATGCAAATCACAAGTATAGAAAATAACATTTCATATCTTTACATTCATAAATCTTGGCCGGAACTATTGTATATTAATAAGGGCCCTAAGAAAGTGTTTTCCTGTACTATCAAGACCGTGTCAGAGGTATGAACGATCTTAGAGTTAAGCATATTTATATTTCTGTGTACATCAAACAACGTAATTCTTCTGAGTACGAAACTCACTTGATGAGGAAAAAGAAGGGGGGGGGGGGGGATTGTCGATTAAAATAAAATTTGTTTTGAGGCACAAAATTAATTTTTTGTATGGTGACAATTAAATAGTTTGTGGTTGAAAGTGAATTATTATGTGCATCTCATTTGATTACCCAAAAGTTCGAAATTTTGCTGGAGCAACTAAAGATTTCAGTTAATGCACGTAATATTATAATTTAGTTTATGTCATAAAATACTATATAATAAGGCCGACACTCAAACCCGGGACGTGTAAACGCCAAGACTACGACTTAACGATAGTGTTCAATGTGATATCAAAGCAGGTGGTCAGCTACGAAGTTATTGCTTTGTTTGTTTCAAAGGAATGAATTCGCTGTGCGAACAAGATATATTTCAATGCAAACACTATTCAAATATTTTTTTTTTGTTACATGCAACTTATTATTTCTCTCGCTGTACACAAGCTAATCTAAAATTTGGCAGGTTAGTGGAGAACAAGTTCGCAACACAGAAAACAAATTACAAAACTAGTTGCAGTGCACTATGACCCAAAAATTCATTACAAAGAATAGCGACATGGCTGACATTGGCACATTTGTTAGCTCGTACTCATTTGCATGCAAGCGAAAGTTAGCCTATGAATTGAGTATGATTTTTTTCGTGTTCGGCAACTACACAGTCTATAGTAGGGTTCTCGTGGGCAAGGGATTGATGTACGTTTAAGTAGCATAGAAGTCGTGTAGTTAACACGCCAACTGAGCAATAACGAAATCACCCTTCAGGTAGAGCCATGTGTCACCCATGGCCTTCCACCTCTTACTTAGATCATCAGAACTCAGAAAGTCCTGTGGTCCGGTTGGAATGCTATCCTCACCCCTACTGCCTGTCTATGACAGTGTCGCCGTTTTGTGACCTACCATCGCGCCAACCCATTATTGAGACAATCCTTTCCCGCTGGACTCCTCCATAATGCCAATTTTCAACCATCTGCTAGCGTTAGTTCAAGCTCAATTGACCATCGCCTTTGGAAATCTCTTTTGGGTTTAAGCAGCTTTCTTCACTTTCCATTGAACTCTTGGAATTTTACAACGGACTCTCCTTTGTCAGAGCCAATGCATTTATTCCCGTTGAAAATCTGTACTTACGTGTAATGCCCTGAGTTGTGAGCAGCTCAACACCCGACCCAGTGGTCTAGTCTACATACCGACCGTCGGCAAAACCCACATGGACAGACACTGACAGACAACCCTTTCTGGTAGCAAGGAAACCAGCGACATAAGAACCTCTCGTCTTTCATTGATGATATTAGTGGTACAATGAGTCGGATGGACGCCCGCAAAGGCAGTGTCTATGACCGATGCATCACATTACTTTACCGTGGATATATTGGCCTTCTTTAGGACCTACACTGCCTGGCACGTCAGCTGTTAGCGACCCTTTCTCTCTATCACAAAGAGTTTATAGCCCTTTCCTCCTAAGGCATTGCTATAGTGACTTTCAAAGATTTATGCTAATAAATGCTTCAATTTACCACTTACCTCCTTATTCTAGATTCAAGAACGTCATGGAGAACACTTCATCTGTACCTGACACCGATGATCTTACGTGACGAGCGACTTCGTCATACAGTCTAGATGTATATTTTTTCTGTGATAACCACAGCTCACAGTAAAGCAATTACTTTGGATATCTCCACAAAAATAATAAGTTTCCATGGGTTTGTGTTGTATTACAGAGATCTCTTTGGACAATTATAAGGAATTCCTCTACTGGACATCGCTATTGAGAGATGACGTCCACATCCCCCGAGGTGTTCTGTTGTAAGAAAGAATAACAATACTAACCATGCAGTGCATGCAATTTAAGAAGCAAATACTCCAAAAAGTGGCTAAAATAAAAAAATACTGTTTATGATATTTTGGGTTCTCTTGAAAAAGGAATTCTCATGTAACTAGAAAGTTTGTACCTGAACTGAATTGCTAAAAATATGTAGTATTTAATTTTTATAAAGGAACACTTTCCTACCTTCCTTCAGAAGACAGACAATATTCTTTGTCTTCAAGTATACCACTGCTTAAAGGGTCGGTCATTGGAAACATTAATTCATGCCAGAAATGACAGGTATATATTTGTTTGTCATTGTTTGCATCCAGAGAGAATGTTCTGTTTGATTGCAGGCTTCTTCCGTCTTGGCTGTCCAGGTGGCAGTTGTGCTGGGAGGCCCACCTGGAATCCCTGCTGGCTCTGGTGACGGTGGTAATCATGGTTGCCCCTTGGGTGGCTATGGAGGTGACCTTGGTGCTGGTTATGCAGGTGACATTGGCCCAGCTTATGGAGATGCCTTTGGACATGGATACAACAGTGGTCTCAAACCGTACGCAAGCGGCCTAGGAGGTGACCTTGGACATGGCTACATAGGTGACCTTCTCCAAGCTTATGGAGGTGCCCTTGGACATGGATACAACAGTGGTCTGGAACTGTACTCAAGCGGCCTAGGAGGTAACCTTGGTCATGGCTATGTAGGGGACCTTGGCCCAGCTTATGGAGGTGACCTTGGACATGGATACCACAGTGGTCTGGAACCATACTCAAGCAGCCTAGGAGGTGACCTTGGGCATGGCCATGTAGGTGACCTTGGTCTGGCTCATGGAGGTGCCCTTGGACATGGATACAACAGTGGTCTGGAACCATACTCAAGCGGCCTAGGAGGTGACCTTGGGCATGGACATATAAGTGACCTTGGTATGGCTTATGGAGGTGCCCTTGGCAATGGATACAACAGTGGTCTGGAACCGTACTCAAGCAGCCGAGGAGATAACCTTGGTTATGGCTATGTAGGTAACCTTGGGCCGGCTTATGGAGGTGCCCTTGGACATGGATACAACAGTGGTCTTGAACCATACTCAAGCAGCCTAGGAGGTGACCTTGGTAGTGGCTACGGTCCGAGTGGTTATGGTCTCGGCATTGGAGACAACCTTTTTCGTGGTTCTGGACTGGGCCCTGATGCTGGTTGTGGGGATGAAAAAGCACCGATAGTTAAATATATCACAAAAACCATACCTGTGACAGTGCGCCATGCTGTGCCAGTACCCGAGATCAGATACATAAAGGAATACGTGACAAAGCTCATATTCAAGAAAGTGCCCCAACCTTATTCAGTTTCCGTCGAGAAGCCAGTGATGGTAACCGTGAAAAAGCCCTTCCATGTCCTGATAGACAAACCTGTTCCCATGACCGTAGAAAGGCCCATGCAAGTATCTGTGCCAACTCCCAATTTTGTTCAAGTTGCTCACCCGGTTAAAATCATCGTCAAGAAACCTGTACCGGTATATGTGCCACAACCTGTACAAGTGCCCGTACATCGACCCACCATGGTGAATGTTGACAGACCTGTGAAAATTGTTCTGCAACGTCTCGTACCTGTGGCAGTGGAAAAGCCTTATAATGTGGCCATGAGAAATTATGTGCCAGTAGCTGTACCACAACCATTCCCAATCCCTGATAAGTCACACTGTTAAAAATAGTTTTCCAAAACTGTGGAAACTATATCGTTCATAAATATTTTGTTACATCCATTAAATTACTAGCTGATGACTTTAATACTCGACTTGTAATGTAAATACATCACCATAATGTGGAAAATTTTTTTAATGTTATTTTTTGTATTGTGTGTAGTATCATAAATACTGAGATTTTAATTTTGTGTCAAGTTTGATAACAAAAGTATATTGTAATTAATACAAAAAATACTATTCATATAGCAATATTGTTAGTTTTCCTGTTAATAATGTTGTTTACGTATATGAACATATATTAAATAACCATGATATTTGGCTGTACTAATTAAAATTTCGCATAATGGTAACACGTATTTGGTGGGTGGATAGTCTTCTATGTTCAGAACTCTAGTTTGTTGCATACACCATGGAAAGTTGGAAATTATTACCCTCTCGCACTGTGTACATATCTTTAGTCGAATAATTTCAGAAGTAACTAGTACATCACTACTTCCCTATCAACTCGAATATTTTCCTTGTTCTTGTTAGGCAGTGATTATCTTTCGTGGCATGTACATCTATGGTATTAAAGTGCTTTTCATCTGCTTAAATCTTGTCTCAAGAAATGTATACTAATCTCTGCATAAACTGTTCATTTGACTTCAGTATTGATGTTTTATTGAATATCTTTATGGAATAAAGTTTATGAATGCATTATTTGGTATTACTGGTATTTAATAAAGCCATCAACCCCAAAAATGCAATCATTCTGCAACAATTATTTTACTATTTATTCGTTTTCTGAATGTATTGTATCATGCTCGGGATACAACTTATGTTAAGTTATCATTAAATATAAATATTTCCTATACTCCGAAGATGGAAAATTGGTTATGTTTTTACATATATTTGCACATGACCAAAATGAGTTTTAAATAACGACATGTACTAAAACAAATTCCAAAAAAAAATTTATAACATTATTTTTTGTGTGTATTATAATTTGGTTCAGTTTCAAGAAAATTCGACAATTTTTCAGCTGAAATACTCTGACCATCAACAGTTACCACAAAGACTCTTCTGTATCTTACAAGATGCTATATTAAATTTATACTTTACAAATACTCTATACATTTTCTTCCAAATAATAACAAGAAATGTGACTTTAAATTGAGACAATTTTTATACCGGATCATTTACTAGTAGTTTTCCATAAAGTCGTAGTTTTTTTAAGACAAAGTAAAATGTATTTTAGGGAAATATGTTTCAAAAGTTTTGGTAAGAGCACAATTAAATTAACTACCATATGAAACGTTTGATTATGGTTTTTTTTTTATGTTTCAGAAAAAACACCTTCAGTGATTGCAATCATTAATAGATTAAAACTTATATAAACATTGTAAAACCTTTTAATTTACACTACCTTTATATTTAACGTGTATAGGATGAGTTAATCTTATTTCACCGACATTATATCTTTAGTAAAGTTTTACGCATTTGGATGGTGTATTTCGCATTTAAGAAAGATTTATTAAAATTCATGTTGCAGTGAACTACGGCCCGTTACAGAATGTTGTGTAAGGATCAAGAGCTAATACCTCAATCAACAAAACTGAATTTACAGAAACGTTAAAGATATACTTAAGTTTGCATCTTGTAGTAATAAATAAAATAAAATAAATAAAATGTTCACATACGTTACTACCTTAATCCCTAACCTCAACATAACCTAAACTAAACTCGATCTCAACCTAAGCTCAACTAAACTAACCTCAACTAACCAATCCTGACTCCAACCTAACCTTACTTCACATAACCTAACTTCCATCTAACCACTACTTTAAAAAACCCAAAAACTATACTGAACTTAGAATTTCTTGCTCTCAAGTATGTGTGTATATGTTTATGTGTTTGTGTATGAGGACTGGTTTATCTGATGTCATTTAAGAGAAAGTTTATGACAGGGATTTTATGAAATTAAAGATCAGAAATTAATTTTAATAACATTTATTTTGACAAAAATTTTACAATCATTTTAGTTTCGCTTGACAGCAGTTCATAGTTCATCACCTTCCTCTTGTAGATTTCTTAGCTCATCCAGGGCACAGGAAATGTTGAGATTCCGCTCCCTACATGATTAGAGGAAGTTCACAGCAGTCTCTTCCCTGAATGCATGGACCTATTCCACAATGTCTTGTACAGGCTGTTGTTCGTTGCCATAGTTGAACCTCTCTGACAAAAGCCTGGAGTCGATGGTGCATTCGCTCTAAGGTACATGGCTATATGATGTATGCTGGTTGGACATCATGAGCGAAATGAAGTCATTCTACAACTGTATTTGTACAAACTTATTATCAGTCTCTTCCCATCTTCTAATAAATGACTAAGTAACCTCCATGAGTAGTAGCTGTATAAACACACACTTGCTCTGACATGTTACAACTACCACTGTCAAGATGGACAGCTTATAACCATACAGCGATACCTAGGTACACAGCCCTACAGCGAAATATTAAGAAAATTATTTGTTCATAATGTCAGTCTTCTGTATCCATGAGTCGTGGCTAGCATCAAACCCAAGCCATCGTACTAGAACTTTATTTCCTTTGCGATGTAAAATCTTCTCAACTAAATAATCATGTGGGTACTTTGTCTTTTGTATGTCCTTGCTGTAAAATCTACCCCAAATAGCTCTACCTTCCATGTCCTCTAAATAATAAATTCTTGGCTCGTAATGACGTATGCATGTTACTTTGAAAATTTCCGTGCTCCAATTGGGAGTATACCCTTTTGCCACTTACTCTAAAATAGTCTCTGATCTCTGCCTTAGGTTTGCGCTCATCCAATTATCTACTTATTTAAAAAAAACAGTTTCTAAGAGTGAATTATCTTTATCCACAGGTTTCATTCCAGTCACATGATGCACCATATTATTATATTCATGCACGAGCGTAGGCAAAATTCCCAGCCATTTGTAATTTCCTTGCATTGAAAATGTGTGTCACATTTTTTCTTTTTATGTTTGGTTAAAACGTTCGATGATTCCAGCCTTAGTAATACCACCACGTGTCGAGTGATGATTAATATTGTATTTTGTCACCAGTGTTCGAAACAAAGGATTATAAAATTCTTTTTCACGATCTGTTTGTAAATTTTTAGGTGAACTTTTGTCATTCAAAACAACTTTCATTGCACAAGACACTTTTTTTTTTTTTTCATTTTTTGTTTTGACGGGTATTGTCCACACATACTTTGTGAAACAGTCTATGACTGTGTGCATATACTTATGTCCTTTATTTATTCGTGCATATGGTGTCATTTCTACCAAGTTGGTCTGGTAAAGATCTTTTCCTCCAAATAATATTACTTTGCGACACTGATAGTTCCAGTTTGCAGGTGCATGCAGCTCTCATGATATTCCTTTCTTGCTCATCGTATATATCCACCTTCACATAATTCTTCTAAGATGGAAGTTATTTCATTCACATGAGAACTCTTTCCAGCACTCTGGGAAGCACATAGTAGCCGCAAACAGTCTACTAATTCATTCGGGTCATTCCAGTATATGAAATCCACACACCAACCATTTTCAATTTTATTCTTCAGATCCAGACCTATGCCAGACACACTTTCTACCTCTGGAAACAGCTGATACACAATACCAAATTTCGCATGATTTTCATCTTAATATGCATTGGTTGCCGGATTATTATTCTTGGAGTTAGAACTCGTTAGTGATAGCAGACATTTATACTGATGGAAAACTTGTTTTGAATATTCCTTCCTAAACAATAATTAGTAAAGTTTAGGACTTGCACGGATATTTTACAGTACCAATTTGAATATAATCTTGCAGGAGGAAAATATTTCCTTGTTACCCTACCCATATACCATCTGTTTTTGCGATGTGATCGGATTAAATAATTTTTCATCCTCCATACCCCATTCCAGTTTCGATCGCTAAGCTGATAAATTCTTTGCAGGTACTCTTTGTATCATGTGGTATAATTCCTCTGCGACGTCAGACATCATACTGATTACAAACACATTATACAGCTTACTTATATCTTTTCTAGATGTTGGAGGCTTTCAACATGTTGGCATCATTTGGCACAACTATTACAGAAGGCAAGTTTTCAGGCTCGTATGGTAAATACTTATGTTCCCAAGATTTCTCATCACATACAACGTCCATCAATACTGCTTCGATTTTTTTTCAGTTACCTGGTCATTAATAAAGCTCTTAATTTGAGCAGGCATGTCATTAAGTTTAGCATTGACACCATTTAAGCAGTTGTGATTTCTTCTCTTATATTTTTCGCTTGCTGTGATATGTTATCCATCGATATTTTCAGTTGCATCGACATTGTCTTTTGGGTCACCTATGTTCTTAAGTGTCTTCCGACCAGCAATATAATGGCCATATGCCGTAACTATAAGACACTCAATCTCTGCAGGATGTATTATTCCACCTATGTAGCCAAATTTGGATATTACAGACGTCATCTCTTACCGATGTACAACCAAGAACTTATCAAATCCGCACCTGTCCATGCCCTTATATAAGGGAAAGTCTTTAACTATTACGAGGAAGCCATTAGGTTCTTTCCAGCAAATTGAGTACACCTACTTAAATTTTTGAAATGTCATGTCTGTATTAACATGATCGTAATAAACATGCCTGAAGTTTAAATTGTCCATGCGAAACAAAACTAGCATATTTGCATTATCATGGAGTAATTGTTTGGGTATGCATGAATAAGTTTGACAGAAATAGCAACAGTCTACATTTACATGCCTACCCATGCTAAAGTATGCTTGAATACATCCTTGCTTCTCGCATGTAACATCATCAAAAATGAAAACAGAACACAGCAAAGCTTCACTCGGCGGAAAGACTTCATCACTATCATTAAATGGGAAAAATCCCATAACATCTACAGCTCTTAGCACATATGCCAGATACTGGTACTTTGGCTGCTCTAAGGATTTGGAATACAAGTACACATTGTCAAACCGTACGCCATTTGGCTCTTCAATTAAGATTAGCATCACACACATTTTCCCACAATTGGAAGGTCCTGCAATAATACATTGCACAGTATTTTGCAGCAGAGGATCATGACGCGATTGATGAGTCATGTTTACCTCTACCTTTGGAAATCGCACAGGCAGACTCAAGTCCTGCTTATTAATCTTTATAGTATTGTATTGTTTTCTATGATAAAGTGAGTGCGGATGGTGTGGAGAGTAGTGTGGAGGGTGAAGAGAGTATTGCGGGGGGTGCAGAGAGTTGTGTGGAGGGTGCAGAGCTAATTGCAGAGTGTACAGAGCTAACTGCGGTGCATGCAGTGCCAATTGCGGTGCATGCGGTGTCAATTGCAGTGCGTGTGGTGGCAATTGCAGTACGTGCTGTGTCAATTGCAGTGCATGCGGTGTCCATTGCAGTGCATGCGGTGTCAATTGCGGTGTATATGGTGTCAATTGCAGTGCATGCAGTGCCAATTGTGGTGCATGTGGTGTTAATTGTGGCACATATGGTGTTAATTGATGTGTTAATTGCGGTGCGTGCTGTGTAAATTGTGGTGCATGTGGTGTTAATTGCAGCGCACGAGGTTGTGATTGCACTAGCACAGTGTTAAGATTTTGAATGCCTTTACAAAATTTCTCTCCAAGTAAACCGTCGCTAGCAAAGCCTACATTTAAATGACATTCTGGAAGTTCTCATCAGGAAGGTTGTGGCTTAGTTTGGTAACACACTATTCATGGCTGTAAACACTTTACCACAGAAGCGGCACCTTGTAACTTTCTTCGAGGCATAAAGCAACATCCTGTCTCAGGAGATATTTACTATTCCACGGTTTGCACAATACTGGCTGAAAATGTTTCTAAAGTGCATACCTTTATATGTTTACTCGACGATCTTTATACTGAGAAAACAAACTGTATAAATTAAGTCTACTTGCACGTAGACTATTAGTTGTGCAAAAGGCTTTGTAGCAATCTGTTTGTGTTATGTAGTCGATTCTTTCATCTACAAAGTCTTTACTATCATAATGTATTTAATATCACGAGTATTTGTTCTATATATCTTTTACCTCATGCTCTATATGCATAATCAATTGTCAGGAGTTACTACAAAATAACCAAACATAAGTAAGGATGTTTTATAAATGGTGCACAAATATGATAATTCAAACATTTGATTTAAAGTATAAAGTAGAGGGACATAGTTGATTCAATGTCAGTTTATTCTAATGCCTCGAAGAGGTAAGATAAGACATAGTCTCGTTAACTCGCTGAAACAACTTACCTTTTGAGCTTCATACTCCTGGATACAATTACTATGAACACGGAACCAAGCTAAATAAACGGCTGGCCAGAGGTGACCGTGGCATTAACGCATTGGATGAGGCGTGTAAGGAGCACAACATAGCATATACAAGGAGTAATAGATTGGAAGAAAGGTACACAGCATACGAAGTTCTCGCCAACAAGACAATGAAGATCGCAAAATCGCAGAGGTCCAGATTCGGAGAGAGACTAGCTACTGGGGGAGAAAACAAGATAATGAAAACCAAATTCAAGAGGGGTATATGTCTGTGAACAAAGTGCAGCAAATCATCACCAAATGCCATATAAATGGAAAGGAGCAGAAGAACCAAGTGCAGAAAATCTACTCCAACCACCACACGAATGGCACAGAGGAAAAGAGCAAATTGCAGTACATCTGCAAGCAAAAGGCTAATTCGAAGAAAAACATCAAAAAGGTTGGCAGTTTCCTACCTTTAATCCTGCCAGCACTCGGTGCTCTCGGTGGCCTGATTGGTGGAGCAAGCAGTATTGCCAGGGCAGTGAACACTGCCAAAAGTCAAAAACGTCAGTTGGAAGAAACTGTTCGTCACACTAAGCAACTGGAGGCTGTAGCCCGCAGCTCAAGAAATGTCAATCGACTTTACTTAAGACCATACCCTACAGGAGGTGGCAGTCGGAAAAAAGAAGGAAACAAGGCAAAGGGAAGAAGTGACAGTAAAGTTATTACCTAGTTGTCCACTTACAAATATCGATTTAGAAAAGTTTGTATGAAAACTGTAAATTCCACATTTCCGAGGTGTGTTTATGCGAAATACCTTACCTCACAAACCCAAGACTAATGAATCAGCAATTATAAGTTTAGACTCGACAAAAGGACATGGAACACACTGGGTAGCTCATAAATTTTTTGGAAATAGAGCGGAGTATTATGAGAGTTTCGGTAATTTGAGACCTCCATTAGAGTTTCGCAAATATACGCATGGTATGAAAGTAGCGTACAATTACAAATCCGATCAGTTGCCAAGCACTTGGAACTGTGGTCACTTGTGTCTGTGCTTTCTTTCAAAGTAGTCATGTCTATAACTTTGATACTTACAGGCAATAGTGCAGAACTGCGAGCAGTGCATTTCCCACCTCTTGAGCTGGATGGGTCCTGGAGCGTAGAACTGATTGACTTTCAAACATATTTATCAATACCTAATATAGATGGCTCCAACTGCAAGTTCCGCTATATTAAAAAAATGATAATATCGAAGAAGTATCTGTATCCACTGGTTCTTATGAGATAAATGACATTGCAGCATACAACAAACAAGCGTTGGAACCTAATGTAATATTTTTACTGCGAGGAAACCCAAACAGTCTGAAAAGTGAGATGATGTGTAGCCACAGTATCAACTTTACCAATAATGATACTCCAGCAACCATGTTGGGCTTCGAACACAGGATTTTTTAGGGAGGCAAACTACACGAATCCAAACATCCAGTAAATATAATGTCTGTGAATGTTATAAGAGTAGACTTTAATTTGGTCAGGCGCTCATTTCTCAATGGTCAGCCGAGCAATACTCTACACGAGTATAGTTTGCTAGTCTCTCCTGGGTTCAAGGTTGTGGAAATACGAAAATCTCTTATTTACACTCCTGTGCTGAGAAAGACTGTGTGGGACATTATTGTTTGTATAGTCGACCAAGAGGGGAGGCTGATTAACTTTGGAGGTGAGAAAATAACAATACGTTTACACCTGAAGAGATGAGTGTGAATTTTAGGACAAAAAAGTATAAAATGACTACTCGCAGCAAACCAAAGCTCAGTACGTCGCGAGGTGTCAAAGTGTTAGCAAGTGCTAACTTGAACTACTTGAGGAGTCTCGGCCGCAAAGTATTAAAAAATGGATCACGAAATACTGAATGTGGAGGAAGCTATTATCTGCGAAGATGCAATTACCAAAACAGAAATTCATTTAAATGAACCATATATGCCAGGGTCTTATTTGCCATCATCAGAAGTTCGGGTACTGGTAAAAAATCAGGACATTTACATGGTGTCATGCAGCTCATACTTGCGGTTCAGAGGGACGATTACCAAGGCTGGAGGTGCTGTTCCTGCAACTACCAATATTGTTAGAAATGGCATACTACACATGATAGATAGCATATATTATGAAATGAATGGATTTGAACTCGACCAGACTAGAATGTGGGTATAACTGCCACCATGAAAAATTATCTTTCGCTCACACATAACCAACTACCCGCAGCCAAAATGGCTGGATGGAGAATAGAAGATGACTATTAGCTCCGAATATACACTGGAGGAAAACTTTAAATATGTATCCCACTCTCAATGCTGTTGGGATTCTCTGAAGATTATAAGCACATAATAATTAACTCGAAACAAGAGTTGGTCATTGTGTTGGCCAACATGCAAACAAATCTTACACTAGCAATACAAACGATCGAGTGACTACTACCACACGTGCAAGTAAATACGTCCGAATGTATAAAATTACTTAGATTTGTGGAGAAAGGCACAAATTTAGTCATTGCATTACTCTCATGGAGCCTGTAAACATATCCAAGCTCACTACAATCTCAAAACATGAACTGGAATTTTAAGTAGTGTTTTGTAACCGAGAAGCCTCTGTATATTATCATTGCATTTTAAACCGGCAAGCAGAATGTAGTGAATGCCAACCGTTCGAATTTTGAACACATAAAAAATAAAGAACGTCAAAGTATTTCCAAACTATGAATCCTATCCATACTTGGACACAAACGGTGATTTGGCTAACAGAGTTTTCATGTATGCATACCAGATGTATGCACAGTACTAGCAATCATATTATGGACACATGTCATCAATAACATTGTGTACTGATGAATTCAAGAATATTGCTCCTCTCCTCATGTTTGGCATGAGCAGACAAGACGACTGCATTAACACAGGCATTATAGATTGCAGAATTGAAATTACTGCTACAGACAACGTAGCTGATGGTACACAGGCCTATGCTCTCATAATCCACGACTGCTTGGCTACATACAATGTTCGAGACAAAGTAGTTAAAATACTGGCATAAGTGGTGTTAGTAGTTCAGTTGCTCTTCAGCCATCGACATGTTCACAAGTATCTAAGGGTTCTCCTTGCAAGGGGGATATATTATTAAGGAAATAAGTGTAGCCAATGCTGACGGTAGTAGCACTAGCAATAAATTACCTCCATTTCCATGGCACCTACTCGAACAGAGAAGTAAAAAACGAACAATGGCTCACAAAATATTATCATGGACTCTACTGGCAAGACAGTGATATGGTTTATGACAATATAAAAAGTTCACTTACCGAAATATTTGGAGATGAAGAAGTAGTCTTCATTGCTGGTTACGAACAAAAGAGGTGGCTCCGAATATATTTTCCTGAAAATATTACAATAATTTATTTACAAACACAGTATGGTTGCCCTGCTCTACGTAATTTGAAGATGTACAAGGACTTAGATCATACATGTAGTGCTTGCGAGCAGGATTGGACATGCCCATGGCAGAATGCTCTGATTCTTAGAAAATGGAGTTTGGACGAGTTACATGATGATGAAACTCAGTATGAGTCATGAACGAGGCAGCAGTAACCTGACCAGTAAAGTGGAGGAGGAGAGACCTAGTATCATCAGTTGTGATCTAGTCTTTGTACTGTCAACATGTCTGCACAGTTCCGACCTGAAGATGTTGCTACATAGAGTGATGTTACCATAGGCTACTGTCGTGTGCATTTTTAGCCAGTCGGGCTTCCAGAGCAATTACAAGCCTGCAACAGATTTGAACATTGGGTCAGCACGAATGAAGAAGATGGTTTTTTCAGTTTGGTTCCAGTACCATACTGCTTTATTACCTGTCCAGTGTACCACCTTCGACCAGACTCGGATCTGCCCTGCACTACCAGTGAGCTGATTAATGAAGCAAAAGAAGCACGTCTGCACAAAATTTGGGGGTAATAGGAAATTGTATATTAATTCAGAAGACCAGACAGCCACAAGATTACTTTGGTGGTCCGAGCACTGTGGTGGAGAACGCCACACTGCCATTTTGAACCATAGCAGAACAACTTGGGAGACGATGTGGACCCCAATAACCTGTGATGTGTATGCTGCATTCTTACTCTTAGCATCAGTCTTCAGCCAACTCTGTTGTGTGTGAATCTTGTATCAGCCATCATCCCAGTTAGTCGACAAGATGTTTGATCCTACAGAGAATTATTGGTCTGTGCAACTAGGGTTCCAAAGTGGACGATCCTCTGGTAACATATGTTGAACTATGTGCAAATGACATACACATTTATTATTCATGGGACACAATAGCTATGCCAGACCATATAAAATCTGAAATTGTGAGAGACTGTAACAGCAGCGAATGTGCAATTAACAGTGTCGACTGTATATGTCAAATTTTCCATACACACTACTAGAAATGAAGAATCAAATTTTAAGTGAAGTGGACAAGGTATTTGATGATCCTCAATGTGAGCAATTAATATCGAGGATACTAATGAAAAGTTCTTTGGCACATTACAAACTATTTAAAGAAGCATCCATAGTGCCACTACAATATGCGGAAACCTGTACTGACAACCTGCATAGAGCTGTGAACTGCAATGAACCAACCTGGACTGGTTTGCGAACTAGGATGTGTGTGAACGAACTCTGTCCTGTCTACAGAGGAAAATTACTAAGGGAAGAAAAGTTTTCACCATCAAATATTCGAGCCAGGCAGGCCGGACTTTATGAATAATTAACTTATGGTTTCGTAACCCTAGTTGTCTATGAACCATGCACTCAGAAACATATATTACAGACTCTAGCAGCAGTAGCTACATCAGCAACAGCAGTGACTTTACTTCCAGTGATTCATCCACTGGTGATTAATGTTCCTTCAGTGAAGAAGATGAAACTATTTGCCAGAGCAAATGCATGATGCCATGCTCCAACTTCATCGACCTGATCCTGTCACTGATAAGAAGAAGGTGATGGCAGTCGAGGATCTGTCAGATGCCTGTTTGCTGTCGACCGCCGTCACATCAAGATGGAGAGCTGCCATCCAGCAAACAACTATGTGCATGTGAAGCGTAGGCACACTAGTGTCGAGTATTCCTACTGGTCTGGTGGCGAGTTAAAGACCTATGAATAATTCTGTGTTGGAAATCTACACTGACTGGGAGCCAGCAATCCTATATCGTTTGAGCCATGTCAGCAAGTCATCGATTGTCATAAGGCCATCACATGCTGCTGTGTGTACTCAATGAGAGAAGACACCAAGCTACCTTGCTCTCTCAAGGAGGTCGAGGCCTTCGCACTTCTACGAGACAAACTTCATTCCCCAGAGTGCAACATTGCTGCCTGCCAGCAGCTGCTGACCACCAGTTCCCTGGAGATGGCCCCAAGGTACCTGATCCAGGCATACCAGGATATGTCGGAAGTGTTCCAACCAGCTAAGTAGAAGCAGTTTCCAGCAACAGTTCCAGTGATGTCAACAGTTCCAGCCGTGCCAGCTCCAGCAGCCTGTGGACCATCCATGCCCACCCTCACTGAAGAAGATGATTCTACTACAATAGACACTGAAATACTTGCAACATGTATTAAAAATATACTGAAAAAAGTGTTAACCAATTCATTGAATTTTTTGTGATTTTTTTTAGAGATAAGTATAATGTGTGAATATATTTACGTGAAAATACCAAATCTTCCATTAAAAAAAAAACCTTTTTCCTATGTTTGAAATACTCAGCATGCAAAAATAAGTAAATTAACATTCAAATGAAAATATTCAAAAATAAATAAATTAACATGCAAAATTAAATATAAAAAAAAATGCAGTGAGCAAATGAAACTTTTAAAAATTAACATGCAAGCTTAAATATTTTTAAAAATTACCAGAAGGAAAGGTATATTGCAAATGTTATATATGTGACATACAGTTGAGACAGGCTTACATATTTTTTTCAATAACTGGACTAGTACAAACCTGCTCTAGAATTCCCAACATCGTGGCACCAGGAGATGGAGACCAGATGTTTGTCAGGAGATGACTCATTATGTAGAAGTCGTTTGTCTGGGTAAAATTCAGTTACCGAGTCATCTGTTGATTGCACATGTTGAAACTGATCGGAATTCGCGACATTGTGGCGCCTGTGAGGATGACTTGGTGGGGAAAACCCAGCTGTGGGGGGAAGCTAGATAAGTTTAACTGGTAAGGGGGAAGGAGAGGGTATATATGCGAGAGCACGAGGTCTCGAGCTCAGTTGTTGTTTGTCTGCCATCCAAGTAAGAGCTTGCTCTTTCGTTCGCCTACTGTCTTCAATTATTTTATGAGTGATATCGTGTTTACTGCTTATTCTTCAAGTTTCATTTAGTGCTTCATTAGTGTAGTTAGTCACATCAAGATTTTACATTAGATTTAATACATCAAGAGTTTTAGGTTAGTTATAACTTCAAGAGATAGGGTTTTAGTGTGTTAGTTAGTACTTCAAGAAGTAGGTAGGGTTTAGTGAGTTAGGCTTAGAACTTCAAGAGTTAGGTTAGTACATCAAGAAGCAGGTAGGGTTTAGTAAGTTAGGTTAGAATATAATGTTTTTTTCATATATTCATCAGTTTTTACAACCTAGAAATGGAAGGAATTTTGTGTACGTTTTTCCTTCCGAAATAGCATGTCGAGGCATGAGAGGAAGTGTAGTCTCAACCTGCATCAGGGAGAGCAGCTGATGTGCGAGAAGTGTGGAGCTACCATTGCTTGTCAAGATGAACAGATGAGACATCAGCGCAGCTGTAATAGTAGTATCAAGAAAACAATGACCACCAGCTGCAAGTTTTGCAACAAGCAATTAGTACAATTATGCCATGCATGTCGACATGAAGCAGGGTGTAAGTAAAACTCAGACAGTGAGCTATTGAAGTGTCATGGCTGTGGTGTCCAGTTTGCTCGCCGTGACAACTTGGAGATGCATCTGAAGATTTGTAAGGGGAAATCCACACAGCCTGTCTTGAAGAAGAAATGTGTGCGACCATTGGAATATAGCCAACCATCTTGCCCGAGGACACTATCAACAACATCCCATCCGAAAATCGTGGTGGAAACTGGGTTACCAACATCAGTTCATCCGAAAATCGTGGCTGGGTCTGGATGGCAACAGAGTTTGGATTTGTTGAGGCAGAAACCGTGTTCTGTGGTAATTTGAAAACCCTTGTGGTCAAAAACACTGATTTCAGAGTCCAAGATATTTGTAGCTACTTACACAGTGTGCATGATAACATAGTTAGACAGCTGAAGGAAGTGATGATGGACCAGGAGTCAGTGAATTTCGATCTGTGGTTGGACTGCAAGTATGGCAAACCAGAGTCCCACGAGGACCAAGAAGGCCAGAGGGCCTTCAAAACTAAGAACTTTCCTCTTTATAATGTTGATGATGTTGAGGAAGCAGTGGATGCATGTATACACAAACTTTGTCAGGAGGAGGAAGACTATATGGACAAAGGAAGTGGCTGGAGTCTAGCTACACTCAAGAGACTCCAACTTCGAATAAACAAGCTCGATCCTCTACGAGCTTTTAGATACATCAATTTGCCAACTGTAATTAAAAACATAAAGTCCATAGTCAATCCAAAGAATGAGGTTGATGAAGAGTGCTTCAAGTGGGCTCTGCTGGCAAAGTATGTCGAAGAAGCATATCCAGAACGTGTGAAACAGAGGTACGAGACTTGGAAGATAAGTTCAACTTCAGCAGTATCGACTCCTCTACACCGCTCCACCAAATAAAGTTATTCGAGTAGAACAATCCTGACATCAGTATTAATGTATATACAGTGAATGATGAAGTGAAAATGGTGCCGTGCGAGTGGTGAAGGAAGAAAAGACCGAACATTTCGACCTCTTTCTCATCACAGACAAAGAAAACATCCACTACTGCTACACCAATAATTTTTCACGGCTGGTGCTCTCACAGCTTACAGGTCACAGGGAGAAGGCATATGTCTGTAAATGGTGTCTTGAACACTTTCACGACCAGTCTCGAGTTTCTGGACTGGATGGACAGCAGTGTTTAGATGAGCACAATAAGTACTGCAATGAACATTCCCCATTTCGTGCCGACATGCCAGAACTAGAAAAGGATTTGAGGGCACCGATTCTGAAATTTGACAACCACCACCATGCAGATAAAATGACCATTGTTGTTTATTGTGATTTTGATGCGATGTTGGTACCATTTCAGACATGTCAGCCAGATCCATCTCAGACATTATATTTATGCTTATCAAAAGCACCAACCATACAGTTTTGCCATATTTATTAAAGTTGATAGTGCTGTTATTCCCTCAACTCTAACATCCAACCTACCTTCCAAGCCAATTTTGTATAGGGGAAATAATGCTGACAAGAAGTTCATGGAGGAGTTTGTGAGTATCGGACATAAAGTCTGTGATATTTATGCTACTTCAATAGCAATGTTGCCATTGACTCTTATCTAGCAAGAAGACTTTTAAAGGGTCAAGAAGTGGTTTTACTGCTGTTCCTCTTTCAAATCGAGAAACAAGACAGTTAAAGACCAAAGCCATTTCACTGGTCATTAGATTGGAGCTTCATGCAATGATTGCAACTTGATGCGCCGATGTCCAAATAAGTTGCCTGTTCTGTTTCACACAATCTAAGTTAAGACATGCACTTCATCACTAAACAGCTGGGGTATGATTCTCAAGACATCTTCATCATTCCCCACCCTGAAGAAAAGTTCATAACCTTCTCCAAGCAGCTGGGTGATCGATTTTCAATACAGTTCATTGACACTTTCCATTTCATGTCTGCCAGTCTTTCATATCTTGCTGAAAAACCTTACTGCCGACCATTTCAATCACACTTCTCAATTTTTATCTGCTCAACAATTCCCTCTTGTGACAAGGATAGGCGTGTCCCTTTATGCTCATATTGATTCATGGAGGAAACTTGATGAGCCCCAGTTGCCTGCAAAGAGCGCATTTCACAACCACCTCAATGACTCAGATGTTTTTGATAGTGACTATGCTCATGCTCTGACAGTGTGGGAGGCCTTAAGATGTAAATCCCTTGATGATTATTTCAACATGTCTTTGAAAACTGATGTGCTTCTGCTTGCTGACTTCTTCGAAAACTTTCGAAGTACCTGTCTGAACACCTATGATTTGGATTGCATCCACTATATAAGTGCAACAGGGTTCTTCTTTGATGCCATGTTGACAACAACATGTGTTAGCCTTGAGCTGATTACTGATTATGATATTTAGATGTTTATAGAGGCAGGCATCAGAGGGGGAGTTACTCAGTGTATGAAACGGCACTACACTGCAAATAACCCATATGTACAAGAAACATATGATTCCACAAAGCCTACCCACGTATCTTCAATATGTTGATACAAACATTTTATATGGTTGGGCAATGTCGTTGCCATTTCCAGTTCGCAACTTCGCTTGCATTGCTGATCTCAATATTGATTTCTTGGCTGTGCGAGATGAGGTTTATGTTCGCTACATCATCGAGTACAATGTGGAATATCCTGCTGAGATACATGACAAATACAAATATTTGCCTTTCCTCCCTGCGAACCAATGTCCTCCAGGCTCGAAGTTGCATAAATTGCTGAAAACTCTGGAGAAGATAGAGAATTACATAGTCCACAACATAAATCTAAAGCAGGCTGTGGAACATGATTTAAAGGTCTGTAAGGCCCATCACATTCTTCAGTTTGAACAGGCTCATTGGTTTAGACTGTAAATCGAGTTGAATACTCTGAAGCATCAGTCGGATCTAAGTGATTTTGGCAAAGATTTCTTTAAGCTTGCCAATAATGCTACATTTGGCAAGCTCGTGGAGAACATGCATAAACAACAGATGGAGCTTGTGTGCAATGACGAGTTATAACACTTGTGATGAAACCTGCATTCAAGGACCAGACTGTATATGAGAAAATCTAGTCCTCATTAAACTAGAACATGATAACATTTTCTTCGATATGTCCATCTATGCTGGTTTCGTAGTTCTTGAACTTCTCAAAACCCTTATGAACAGATTTCACTATGATGTCATGAAGGATAAATACAGCTCCAGCATCACTCTGGCCTACATGGATTCAGCCTCATTTATATATGAGATCCATACAGAAGACTTCTACAGTGACTTGTTTGCAGATGGCGTACTTTCCAATAAGTCTGACATGTCCTCTTACCCCGACGATCATCCACTGTACACAGATGACAAAAAGAAAGTGGTAAAGAAATTCAAAGACGAATGTGCTGGCTCCATCATGACTGAGTTTGTGGGCCTTTGTGTCAAGATATATGCCTCTACAAATGTAATTATGGCTCTGAAGCAAAAAGGCGAAGGGTGTGTAGGAGTGTGTTGTGAAGAAAAAGATAAACTTTACCAATTATATTACCTCTCTACACAAGCAGCAATAGATGGGAGTAAAAGTGCATATCGTATCCTCCGATGAAAACCATGCCTACACCGAATGTGTAAATAAGCTGGCCTTGTCATGGAGGGATGACAAAAGAGTTATTTTGGATGATGGAGTGAATACACTACCACATGGCTACTTTGGTAAATAAATACTATTCTTTACCGCATTTTTTATACCATTAATGAGGTCTCGACTTGTCATGATACTGAACCCAATGATCCAGATAACCATTCCAGAAAAGTTTACTTCGGAGGCTTGCTGAAAGGTAAGAGGAGAGGGGGAAGTGACATTGGCATACAACAGGTAAAGACGACTTGTTAGATGCACAGTAAGCCTACTGGAGAGAACTGATCATAAAGATAATATTAAGAGATTCTAAAAGTTTGGGCCGTAGTACCTTGTGTATACATATTTGTATATATTATTGGCAAAAAAAAAAAGAAAAAACAATGCCATAGAATATTAACCCTGCCTGCACTACATGTTTATAGTGTTGCTGGTCGCAAGACCAGATAAAATGGGGAGGGCAAAGCTGTGGTGAGTTGAAATATGGTATTGATAGTTTCGCAATCGAAAAGGAAGGCTCTGTAAATCTTAGCAGTTGGAACTTAGCACCAGTTGGAAACTAGCAGCCATCCACACAACATGTCCGACACCTGGGGGACGGAGCTTTATGACACGCTAAGTGAAGAGGATGCCTTTCACTTATTGCCTGATGACGAGGATGAGATGTGTATCCTAAGCATCCACGAGGAGCTTTCTGCTACCCTGCTTCCGAAGAAAAAGACTGTGCAAGATGAAGCTATATGGCCGTCTTTGGAACTGTATGCTGCCCTCGAAAATGCAGCAGCCAGCATACAGCACTATATAGCCATGGGACCAAAACCACTGTCTCTAAGTACAGTATCCTGGAGCGAATACACCATCGACTCGGTGCTTTCATCAGAGGGGTTCGACGATGGCAATGAAGAGCAGCCTGTACAAGACATCATGGAAGAGGTCCGTGCCTTCAGGGAAGAGGCTGCTGCGGACAGCCTCTAATTGTCCAGGCAGTGGGATCTCAAACTTTCTCGTGTCCTGAATGAACTGAGAAATATACGAGAAGAAGTTGGTGAGCTATGTGCTGCTGTCAAGCAAAACTGAAATGATTGTAAAAATTTCTTCAAAATAAATGTTATTAAAATAAATTTCTGACCTTTAATTTCATAAAATCCCTGTCTTAATATTTCTCTTAAATAGTATCACACATACTTGAGAGCAAAAAATTCTAAGTTCAATTTTTTTTTAAGTGTAGTGGTTAGATGGAAGTTAGGTTATGTGAAGTAAGGTTAGGTTGGGACAGGTTTGGTTAGTTATGGTTAATTTAGTTGAGCTTAGGTTGAGATCGAGTTTAGTTTAGTTTAGGTTGAGGTTAAGGTTAAGGTAGTAATATAACCTATGAAGAGTAGGTAGATGGGAACTATTACAAGTCCTGCATGTGAAGAAAAATATACTAAGTCTTATATGAGTGAAAATTTACAAGTCCTGACATGGTTGGAAAAAAAATGTAAACAGAAGCAAGTGCTGCCTCCTGTCAGCAAAATGTACACAAATGACAAACAAAAATCCAAGATGGTTACCTACCGCACCCGGTAAATTAAAGTATTATTTTTGTATATATCATACATAAACCTTCGTCATACTATATGCCTTGGTAGCCGAGTGGTCTAAGGTGTTAATCTGACGCCCCAAGGTTCAGCAGTTCGATCCTGCCCTCTACCCGAGAATATTTTGAGTACTAAAAAATGCACTGCTCCTAGCAAACAACTCGAGAACTAAACAAGATGGCTGCAGTGACACTATCACTTATTGTAGCTTATGGCAGAACCTAAGGTTGGTGGAGGTGCTGGAACTGCATAGGCAGCTCGCCTGGTTGGTAACCACTAAACTATACCTACAGCGCTCCTGGTAGCTTGCAAAGTTAACAGATTTCGAATTGGTGGCCGATAAGGAGGAATGTAAGAGCATGAGGTGGAAAGAAGGTGACCAATAAAGGATGTATAAACAAGTTGGTGGAATGAGAGAGCATGAGATGGAACAAAGGTGACTAAAGAAATGAATAAACAAGATCGTGGATGCTGAGGTGGAATGATGGTGACTAATAAAAATGTAATACAAGATGGTGGACACCGAGGTGGAATGATAGAGCGTGAATAAATGGAATCCAAGATGGCGCCCGGAAATGACGTAATCTAAGATGGCGGTCGGAAATTATGTAATCCAAGATGACGGCCGGAAACAAGATGGCGTTCGGAAACGACGTAATTCAAGATAGCGGCCGGAGCAGGAGCCGGATACCTTTGTCACAGAACCCTCTAATTCATACTACTGTGGTGGGTAGCACCCAAGCGGACCCGATTCGATTCTAGGCGGAGTCGCTTCCGGACTTTCACATGTGGGAATCGTGCCAGACGATGCCGCTGGTCTGCAGATTTTCTCAGAGATCTCCCGTTTCCCCGGCCTTTTATCCCGACGCTGCTTCAGACTCACCTCACTTCAGCGTCATTGGCTCTCAAGACCTCGATATTAAGAGCTGCCAAAATCTCTCCAATCCGCTCCACTATACATTGAAATTTAAGAATAATAATTTTTAAGTACTAATATGATGGAGCTAGGTAGCGGAAAACTATTTAAAATATTGATACAGTACAATGTACTGTGTACCATTTAGTAAAAACATTTTTAGGTAGACATTATCCTACATACTACAATAGCTTTGTTTTTAGATCATATCGGTAGGGCCTACAGATAATGAATTTGATAGCCATGTTGAGGTTACGTGTTGTTACAAGAAGAGGCCGCGGTGGGTGGTGGTTAGACTGATTGCCTCCCACCTAGGTGAACCGTGCTCAATCCCCGGCCGGGCAACCCCGGATATATAAATGGTGGGAAATGTTAGTTTGTTATGTGTTTGAAAATATTTTTGAGTTTGGAGTTCCTTATATAATTCTCTTTTGAAGATTAAAAATATTTTTCCAATGCTAGACTATCCCCATAAGGCAATAGCGTACTAAAAATTACTTGTACAATACCATGATAATAAATATAATACATCTTCAATAGATTATGCCTTTTTATTGGGTGTATTTAAAAGCACAAAAGGATATATTTAATACATAAACAGGGATGATGCATGATTCATGCAGTTTAAGTTTTGAGGTGTTATTAAACCTGTTGCTGATAAAAATATTGTGGATCTACACCGATCCAAAATTTGAGCCCTGTAGTAGATCTCCACCAGTTGTGACATTATTTGATCTTAGATTTATAGTCTAAACAATAATTCATTATTTTTTGTGCATTTGCCTATGGAAACCTGCAGCTTTTTTCTTTATCAATGTGCTCAGTGTTTATTTATGCTCTTCATTTACTTAAATGTCGATTTTCTAAGTAAGACCGTATAAAATCAACATATGGTATGTTCTGTGGTGTTTCGGCGTCACTGTTATGGTTGCTGGAGCCAGTTAAAACCGAATATCATCATATTTAGCCCAAAAGGACAAGCTGTACTAACATAGAATATCTAGTTTATTAGTTATTTTCCTAAACTATATAGCTTTCGGAAACGAGATAAACATAATTATCTAACAAAAACTTATTAGATTTTTTCTTCCATAGAAAGCATTCGCAATAAACATAGCGTCGTAGATTCGCAGGCTTTTACGTCAATGTTTAAAATCCTAAAAGACATATTATTTACGAAATCGCTACGGAGCAGAGGTATTGAGAAGAAAACAATTCTCTCTTAATTTTGTATTATTAACGTGGATATAAGATACTGAATGAATAACAAGGAAGATCAACACTTTTTGTTACCAAAACGAAATAATAAAATTATTTACGAATTTCAGAAAAAAAATGAGTTTTGTTAATAACATAAAAGTTTTATCTGATATGTAAGTTGACTTCGTGTATAGAATTTCTTAAAATAGATTCTACTTAACCTGAGAATGTAACTATGGCATTTCAGTTCTAAGGCATCGTTAAATCGTTATGGATTCAGCTATTCATTTGCTAACTCAATTATAAATAAGTTTCCCGTATGATAAATTGCATTGTTTTCGTTTCATGTTACTGCCCTAATTGATGCATTCATACATAGTGACTATCTACATCACGACCGATAAAGATATATTCAACCAAGATTACACACGCGCGGCTTTTTGCAATTAGATAAATGATTTAAGTGGCGTAGGTTTAAAACGAATCGCCTTGTAATACTGCTAAATGTATACTTAGTATATCGCTTGCCTTATTTAGCTGAAAAAATTTATCTTTTAGAAATTTTAATACCACTGAATGTGATCATGCCTAGTGCTGCTATTTAGAAAACTTACTCATTCTCATAATCTAACGTACATTTATGTTAAGAAAAATGTCTCCGCTTTTACGGGCAGATAGAAATTACAGATGTCACGTGTCACCAAAGAAGGTACTGTATATAACCGCCTTGATGTCACCAAATTGAAATTGTTGCAAGTAAATGTAACTACGTGAACTGTTTAGCTTTCCGGTGAAGGCGAAACGAGACGCAAATGGAATGCAAGGCAGGGAAATCGGGAGACCACCGAGAATACCCGTCGACTAGCGGCATTGTTCAGCACGATTCCCAAGTGAAAAAAAATATATCCGGGAGCGACACAGCTACGAATCGAACCCGGTTCGTCTTGGTGGGACACGAGCGCTCAACAACCGCGGCCCAGGTTCCCGATGAACTGTCCACGGGCAGTTATTTAATAAAACTGACGAATTCCAATGTTATTGAAAAAGCATTTGCCAGGAATTGTAAACAAAAAAAAATTATCGTGGTTTCAGATAGTTGTATTGTGCACTTCATGCTCTGATGACAATAGGCGTGGCGAAATGAGTTTGTCAGTTTTCTTGGAAAGAGTGATCCTATTCCGAGAAATCAGGAGTCTCCGATCAGCGAATCTGCCGATGCTGGAGCAACGTCGGGCGGAGCCAGAGCAGAGGTGGTCCAGGAGCTGGGTCGAGACCAGGCTTGGGCAAGCCGTCCTTCTTCACCACATCTTCACTACACGAACCGACCGAGGATCTCCGGCGATTCGAGGCTGTCCGTGGTAGGTGATCTTGAGTAGAGTGCAAGTGCGAGCAGGGTGCGAAACGAGTCGGGTAGAGCGATTAATGTCATCTAAAGTAATTATTGAATCAGAGAAGAATTAGTAGTTATAGACTAAGAGATATGAATTTAACGTAATAACTGAAGTCATTATTAGTAAGATAGTTGAGGTCTGAAATATAACTAAAGGTAGGAGTCAAGAAGTGTAGCGTTTATTGTATCTGTGTAATTTGTAATTGATTTTAGTTTTGTTTACGTAATAAAGTTTGATATTAATGAAGCAACCGATGGTAGTAATTTAGAGGAGTTAATACAGTCGATCATGGTACTTTGTTGAGGGCCTTGAGCCAGTGTGGTTATGCAAGAATATAGATAGGTTGTAGACTTGGCTAGGCACTACAACAGTATGTAACGAGTAGCTATGTTGCATTGTATAACTACAATATCATCTGTGTGGCATTACTGAAGTATGTTGGGTTATGGTTGGTATAGTACCCACTATTCCTGGTCAGCAGGGTTACTCATATTTTGTTTTTTATGTGTGAGTTGTGGGGGTCAGCATTCAATTGGTATGGATGGGTGGTATAATCAGGTGGTTTATTTGATTGGTACTTGATCGTACATTATACAGTTAAGATATTTCTCTTTTTTTTTTTACTGGCCGAAGAGCCGAAAAACTATGGCCCAATCACTAAATGAAAACACGAGTGTACGTCTCACAAAATGAATTTGAGAAATCCACGGACTTGTCGAGAATGGATGCATCCTTAGCCGGTAAAGCCTGGTTCACACGTACGACGATCACACTGAGCAGACAGGGTGGGAAACTATAGCAGACAGGGTCGGAAACTCTCCTCGTTTCCCGCAACGAGCCGTGCCCGGACGTAGAGCTCACGCTGATATTTCTGCTCGAGGAAAGAGCAGGCTTGGCCTGGGCACTGGCGTGTGGTGAGCTCTTGCAAGGTAAGGTGGCGTTAGATCTGTCCTGTGCCCTGTTGCTTCCTAGTTCACGCTTCCGCCAGTTAAAACGTAGCTCGGTGGCTGACGCAACAGCACGCGTGTAGTTGGTCCTTCGATGCTCGCGTGTGAAAAGTAACGGGCGTGGCTGTAACTGGCAAAGAAGTGAATGAACTTGAGTCAAAGTAAGAAGAATTTAAAGTTAACCTCAACTGAACAATTTCGAAGTGCACAAAATCAAAATCCCGGAAGCAATAAAAACCACAGTACCACCGAAAAGTAAATAAGAAAAATAATAAAAACATAGCCAAGTGCAGATGTGTTAAAAGAAATTAAAAAAGAATGAAATAAAAAAATCTAATCTAAACAAACGATCTAACCTGTATACATGCTTTCATAAATAAACAAAAAACTAACCTAGCAAAAGTCAGTCGGCTGAGTAAAATTGATCCGCCAACAACAACAACAACAACAACAACAATATATATATATATATATATATATATATATATATATATATATATATATATATATATATATATATATATAGAGCTGTAGACCTACGAGGGCATAAATCGTCCCAAATTCTAACTGTAACAATCTGCTATTCTTCCCCGTTTGCAATACTCGTTAACAATATTTACAAAACCAAACCCGTACATTTTCGTATTAAATATTGCATCATATGCGCATCTGATTTGAATGTTTTCATTTCACGTAATTTATCAACTGGCATGCAAAACTGAAAGATTTTTTGAGTATCACAATCACGCAACACAATTACCGTACTCAGGGAAGAAATGACAAATAAATTTTCACAACCTCCTAAAACAATTTGTTGCTGCATCCGACCTGTTTGCGATGTGTCGCTCTGCCCGCTCGCTTTACCTGGATTGGTGAACACGATCATTTTCTTTCGCAACGCATCGATTCCTTTAGTCTCCTCCACCTCCAAGTTCGCGAGCAGCGAAGCCTTGTCCAAACGGTACACCCAGGACGTCATGAGGATGCTACAACACAACCACCAAGCGAACAATACTCCACGCATACTGGCAGAGTGGCGCAGCTTTGAAACCTCCAAGCGCGAGGCGACTGGGGAGAGTCAAAGCGACCTCACTCGTAGCTAGGGTGTTTCACAATCACTATAAATTGATTTCCCCTCCCCCTACACCTGTGACCAGGAATTTCATTTATTTAAAGAAAAATAATGTGCAAATGGTTCGTTAATTTTAATTACTATGAACAGTTTTACTTGCCACAAAAAGTCAATAAATTATGGAAATGTCACTATTCTTTTGGCCAGCTGAACGGCAATATCGCCAACAGTATCCATGTAGTAACGGGCCACGAACTCAACTTGCCCTCACATAATACAACAGTTGGAGAGTACCTTCAAATTTGAGGACGCCGAGAATTTTGCAGACATAGCGCGTCTCCACACAAGCGTCTGCAGTTCGTGGACATTTACGAACTGCAAACCACCGTCCAGGAAATGGAAAGGCGAAACTCCCCGCTGATCGTGCAGGCAGCTCCCAGGTCAGTTTCATGGCGATGACCCGCAGCAGAAAAATAGGGCTCCACAGGAGTTCGGCAGCGTTTCCCAACCAAGCTCAACACACATGGCGTGAGCATTTAGGACGAGCAGGCAGACTTATGTCCACAAGTTTTAAAACAACCACGTTTCATACAATGTTGAACGAAATACGTATTTTAAATCCCAAGCCCATACTGGGGCCCACTAGGCAACGCCATACCATAGCTCTGTGTGCTACAACTTGGCACATGTTACCCCGTCTGTTGCTGGTTCAAGACTGTCGCCGCCGGTTCAAGACTGTCGCCGCCCCGCGCGGCCGTTACCACGAGTGGCAGCGCTGGCGAGCGCGTGCGCTCAGCTGACTTTCTAAAGCACTCAGTTACCATACAACACACTATAAGATTACTAACTAAACTATAAAATATTATACAATGACAAAATAGAAATACTAAATATAAAAGTAATGCTGAACATATTTTTTAATGCCTGGCCTTCCTAACCGTGAATTTAATAACTTAGCAACCACTCATAAGAGAGCGCCACATTCAAAATTGCCAACTACTGCATACCTTTCATTTCGTAAGTGACGACTCACTCGTCAAAAATAATTAAATGTTTATTAAGTTGGCAAAACCCATCAACAACTACAGCGTGGCGTGTGTGGTGTTTTAGTGTACTAGGATGTGTGTATTTTCTACACAAAGAGATGAAAAATGGGGAAGGAGAAATGCAATGTTATAGCTGACTCTTACACCCGTGAGTACTTAGCCATTTGTAGGGGGAGAGGTAAGGGCTATTTCACATTTCAGGCACATTTCAGCTAGCAAGTGCGTCGACCCACTGGGTTGATAGTGGTCATACTTCAGTTTGTAATTGATATTTATGACTTATGATAGTCTGCTTGTTACGTCCTTTTTAGGGGCCCGCGGTGGCTGAGCGGATAGAGTGTACGCCTCCCATCAAGGCGAACCGGGTTCCATCCCTGGCCGGATCACTCCCGGATTTTAGCAAAGTGGGAATCGAGTCGGTCGATGCCGCTGGTCTCCCGTTTCTCCCGCCTCATTTCACCCCTCGTTTGCTCTCAAGACCTCGTTGGTAAGATCTGTAAAAATCTCTAAACTAAACAAACAGTTATTTTTAAAATACATGACGATTCATGATTCCTATTACACACTTCTAGGAGTTGAAGAGGGCGCATAGTGGATTAAGTTATGATGAGGAGCCCATGTCCGGATACGTACTGGATGACAAGTATCAATATTTCAAAACTTCCGCCGCATGGTTGGCAACCCAACTTGACAACGGGCGATCTCTGAGGTCACCTGGTGCCACGTGCCGTCTGCTTACAATCTGACGTACTGATCTAACCGTCACTTCACTCGCCATTCAGTCGTTGATGAATGCGGTACATTACAGAATGTCTGAATACATGTTTACCGAGAACACTGACATGTTGTTAATTTAGGGAGAAGTTTGACGCAATGGTAGAGATGCTCGACGCCTGTATCTGGAGCGCCTTCAGAGTCGCGTTACTCCGTCACATATAACAGGAGCTGCGGAAAACGTGTAACTTCAGAGGTAGCACGACCAACAGTTGTGCTCCTTGGAGGTGCCGCGCTTCCGAGTGAGTGAAGAGATCTGAGCGGCTCTTAACACCGAGGTATTGAGAAAACCCGTCGACCAGCGGCATCGTCCGGCATGATTCTCACGTGCGAAAATCCCGGAGCGAACACGGTTCGCCTTGGTGAAAGGCGAGTAGTCTAACCACTACACCACCGCGGCCCCTGCCACACTTTCATCTTCAAAGGAGGGGTATAGTTGATTCACAGTAACTTCGGCCTTTTCTGAAACCCTGCTAAATTTTTACTTGCAGGCTATTCCTACACCTCGTGGAAACTAAGCTTAACTACGTGTTGAAAATTACACAGAGGACAACTCACCGCTTTCCTGCGCACTCAGTTGTAATATTATTTTGCATGAGAACTATTTGTTACTACTGCGCTACCAATACAAAAAATTGTTTCTCACTGTTTTTATTCATGTTTATCGTAAAAGAAATATTATAATGCATAAATAAAATATAGGTTAAACTTCAAATTAACAAAAAATAAGATACGTACAGCTGTGTTTACAGAAGTATAAAACGCTTGATACATGACATATTTAGGAAATAACTAACCATATCATACATGGGGTGATTTTTCAAAGGTTTGCTACAAAAACGCCAAAGAAAGCGTTAATGGACTATACTTCATTGAGTTCAAGAGAACCTGTCGACGAGTAATCGAGTTATCGCACATGCCATGAATGTGTCTCAAAGCAGTGTCTAGCGTGTAACGCAAGAACAGAAAGTACACACGACACGAGAGGGCACATGCAATAGGTCCGGCCAATTAAATGCCATGTGACAACTCCTGTACATTATTCCTACACCGTTGTGTGGATGTGCCCGAGTTTCCACGGCGCATTCTTTCCATCGAGCACATTTTCTTATGAATAAAACCCTCGTGTAATACACATCTACCAAAAAGTAATTGGGCACTTGTCCACAATGTTTGCTCGGTGGTTGTCACCCCGTTAGAATCTCGTAGGGCCACCTCTTGCGGCTATAACAGCAGCCACCCTGAGCCATTCTTCTTGCAAGCATTCCATGAGTTGAGCAATGGATTTTGGCCACGCCTGACGAGCCCTCACACGGCGATCCAATTCGTCCCAAAGATGTTCTATAGGGTTGAGGTCGGGCCAGGCCAATCGGCGAACATTTTTGTCGGCGTACCACTGCATAGTAGCTCTTGAAACATGGTCCCTGGTATTATCATCCTGGAAGTAACACTGGTCCATTCCGTAAAAACGCCACAATGTTGGGAGCATTTCATTATCCAGAATGTTACAATAGGCCTCTGTGTTCATGCTACCACTGACAAACACCAGCGGTCCTACGTCGAAGGCCGTGAAACACAAGTTAACTGAGGTACTGAATTGCCTATTTTCACGGGTGCCCAGTTACTTTTTGGTAGATAGTGTACATTCCCGCGGGATTTCAGCAAAGGTTCGGCATCTGTGTTTGGGCAGGTATCCTCGATGGTCACGTGATTGGGCTGTAAGTTTCCCGCACCTCCTAACGGGTCACACGTGGTTGACATTCCTTCAAACAGTACTGGTAGAGTTCTTGGAAGATGTCCCACTAAACATTCGTGAGTGAATGTGGTTCTAGCATGATTGCACATCAATCAACTCAATTTTCACGTGCCGTTCGACAATATCTCGATCGATCATTCGGGGAAAGGTGGATATGTCGGGGCGGATCGATTTTTTGGCGGATTTATTTCATATTCAGTGGAGTGGAGAGATTTGGCGGCTCTTAACATTGGGGTTTTGAGAGCCGATGAGGGCGAAGCGAAGTGAGTATGAAGCAGCTCCTTATTGTAGGGGGGTGGACAAGGGAGATCCCTGAGGAAACCCGCTGACCAACGGCATCGTCCGGCACGATTCCCACATGCGAAAATCCGGGAGCGACCCGGCCGGGTATTGAACCCGGTTCGCCTTGGTGGGAGACGAGCACACTAACAGCTCGGCCAACGCGGCCCCAGGGAAGTGAGAGAAACAGAAGCTGGCTGGCGATATCGCGCTCGAGAGAGGCTGGTGGGGGCGGCCTTGACAGATGTCGAGGAAGAGCCGGCCATTGTGCTCGAGAGCAAAGAATATGGAAACGAGAAAGAGATTTCACTATCAGGCTGAACGTCTTTGCTTATTCCCTACCTACAGTCGGACCACTAACGCTTCTCTAGTAACCTACCTAGAATAAAATCATTATTTTGTCGCGGCTATTTTCTAACATCAACGTTAATAAAATATGATTTTAGTGGACATGGTAAGGCTTTTTTCCAACCTTAATAATTACTAAACAGATGTAATTAAATTGGTTTGTATTTTTCCGCTATTTTTTTATTATATCGCTCTGCACTGCGGTACTTGAATCCGAGATTCCCCAACTTAGCTACTATGGTTGGAAATATTATAAATTAGTTTCTTGTATCCTAGTATTCTTAAATTTAAAATAGTTTTGCATCAGATGATATTAATTATAATGAAAAATGTTGAACAAATGTACTTAATCTCAAAAATGAAAATTATCCAATTGACCATGTTCGAACTAGCAATTTTAGGTAACTTGGTCATATGAACCTATTTTAGTTCCTTAAATTATGATGTATTCTTAATGTCAATTAATAGTTTTCACTATATACCCAAACATACTGAATAATTACAATCTCCTAGCATGTTGTTTTAACGGTTTTAACCATCAAAAGAAATACGAAAGAAAGACTTAATCAAGAACGCCAACTTTACGGAATAATTACAGTAAGGAAAATTGAAAATAAGTATCAAATTGTTGACTTAGTGCTTAACATCCATACGAGTAAAGTTGATTTGATCTTGAACGTAAAAAAAAAATGATAACTGTGTGAACGTCTATCCGATTAATAAATAATTTTACGATTGAATGACTTTTCGATGTTGGTACAAACGGAATTGTTGGTTCTCGCTAAAGCACCTGTCACACCACAGACTAATGATGCGGTAGACCGATCTCTCTGGCTGAGCACAACCAATCTCGGTGTCCCAACATTGAACTGCTTTTCTGCCAACACGTCTAGCGAAAACTGCGTGGTTTGGATTTGAGGTTGCAAAACTGATTTGTAAATAAGTGCTTAGAGATGTTTGTACACTTCCTCTAACCAATTTGTGTTGCTTTTTGAATAAATTCAAAATGGTTAAGGTTTATGATTATTATAATAGTGCTTGTCATTTAACAATTAAGATATAAACAAACCTGTTCATCACTGGTGACCATGTGACTTCAACAGTTGTGTAGGATTGAGGTAGGTCAATGTTGGGTACATACGCAGAAGACGAATAAGCGGTCTACCTCATCTTTAGTCCATGTGCCACACTGTCAAATCTTCGCCTTCAACTATCTCTGACAATAAAATATGAACACAAAATAAGGCCATCAAATTTTTCCTTCCAAAAAATTTTATCATGTAATCTTGAATGGGTTTGAAATTGTGTCACACCGTCAAGTTTTTTTACTAGGATAACCTAATTTGAACTATTATTTAAAATTATTTTGATTGTGAGGTATTGCTTTGGTTTTTCCATGTATTCCACTACAGGATGAAATGTAAGGAATGTTGCTATTTATTTTCGCTTCTTTAATAAATTAAAATTTTATTTATAAGATATGTTTTCCGTACAATGGAATTTAATGCCTCTGAGTACGTAATATTATGTGCAATATTCACTTAAAATAGCATTCATGCCCAAACAGCTTCTACACAAATTAATTATCTTCATGAACTATTTTTTTCCAGCACTTGTTCGTTATTTTAGAGTTTCTTGACGCCCGTATTTGTCATGCACGATTCTGATTGGCTGAGACCGTCAAACATGAAAGAAATTTTAGAACCGGTCCAATCTTCAAATGTCTGATGGAAACTGAAGCCATTCAACATCCTCAGAGAAATATGGCGGCGTTTATGACGTTTTGAATACGTCATAACTGTCCAACATTTTTTGACCAAACTTATTTGAATCAATTAGACTTAAAAATTTTACAGAGTGACATGGGTTTAAGGATCCTATGTACTGAAAGGTTTTCTGCGAAATCGTTGTTTGCGCTTAAACATGTACCTCAGTAAATAAAAGTTCTGGAAATACGAATTTTTGCCAGTAAGGATTAAAAAAAAAGAACTATTTTATATGCCAATATCTTTTTAATGTTATCATATAAAATGTATTTTAAAAAAATTCAGGAAAGTGGTCAAATATACTATTTAAAGCTTGCCTATACAGTTTCTTTAAGCGGCAAGAGAAAAGTACGATAATGCACAGGTAGTTAGATCTGCCGTTTTTCATCGCATGCAATATAGTCCCTGTATTACAGATCTAATTTTCATAGTACAGCGTTACAACGGAAACACTGCACGCTTTGCGCTTAGGAGCGATGAGGCGCTAGAAGTGCTTGTCAGTGTCGCCCGTATCGCTCCCTCGCTTCTTGACCTTGGACGCACAGCTACATAGTCCCATTAAGAGTGGGATGGACCCGTGGGAACCTCGCGCCCAAGGTCAAGAAGCGATGGAGCGATACGGGCAACACTAACACGCACGCCTAGTGTCTCATCGCTCCTACGCACAAGGCGTGCAGTGATTCCGTCATGACATTGTACTGTGCATATTAGGTCTGCATCAGTGGGGTTTTATTACTCGCGATGAAAGGCCACAGATCAAACTACGCCCGTATGTTTGTACTTTCCTCTTGCCGCTTAAGGAAACTGCGTAGGCAAGCTTTCAAAATGCGATATTTGACCATTTTCACGAATTCTTTTTCACCAAGAATACATTTAATATGACAAAAGGAAAGAAAATATAGGCATAGAAATTTTTTTTAAAAATGTTTTCTGACAAGAAGTCGTAATTGCAGAACATTGATTTACCGAGATACGGGTATTAGCGCAAACAACTATTTCACAGCAAATGCGGAGGTCCATCCCACTTCTTAAGAGCAGCGAAAGCCATATATATTGTGACTGGCCCTTGCTCGAGAGGAACGTCTTGCGTCAGATGACGGCGCAGCATCCACACCTGCCTCCAGCGACGCCAGCCCGCCACGGACATAGTCGAGTAGGCCGCATAACACGTAACACACACTTAACTAAACGCTATGCGCGATAAAGTGAGCACCTTTTGAAACGAACATCAGAAAAACGTCGCTGCCCCTGAGCGCATATATTTTTAATGAGCGCACTGAGTGGCATTTGCCTAGTAAAGTTGGTATCGATGGATGGAAAATAGTTCCATATCTTAACGTCGAATAAAAAGTGTTAGGTAATAATTTCTGACGAATTAAATTATTTCTTTCGCTTTCTGTTTTTTTAATGCATCGAAGTGTGAAAATGAGCATATTTGTATAATATTTACTTTTCCTAAAAATTTCACAGTTTAACTTGACTGACGCATGAATAATGTGATGAGGCCCATGGTAATGTTAATTTTACATTAGGCGGGAGAACACACATCGTGCATACAGAAGTTAAACAGCCACTTGTACTGGGTAGCAATATGTCGGGATGCCGCTACCCGATCAGCACCGTATTACACAGTATACTCCATTCACAGTTGCTTTAAACTTTTTTCAAGTCCTGTAAATGTTCTACTTCCAGAATATTCCTCCGCCTCGTACAAACAAAGCTTAGACAATTACACCAGAGGGCCATCGCACCGCAGTCGTGGGCATTCAGCGAATTTTTTTTTTTTTTTGCAAAAATAAACAATTTCAGTATTCACAAAACGTTTACTTAATGTTGTTAACTCGACATTATGGCATGGAAATGAGTGCTCTTCGTCGTTACCAACTTTAATGGGCGCACGCGAATCAGTACGCCTATTAAAATATGTGCAGTTGGAGGCAGTGACATTTTTCGAAGGTTTATTTCAAAAATTCTCAAATAAACGTGAACAGCCTGTATCAGCCGGCAGCCCTGCGAACAGGGACTCTTTCGCCACGCACAGTAGCCAATCAGACACGATGGTTGTTTACAGAGCCTCGCGCGGCCGGTCGGTGAATGGTTAAGCTGTGACGAATAGAGGACCGTCACAGAGGAATGTGTGTTTTCTGGTTAATTTTTGCCGAGGTTGGCAATAATCTGGTAACTTGTAGTAGGTTAGTGAGCTCGCGTTTTTATTATTAACCTGTATCACATACGCCTGCCTACTATTTAATCATATTGTTTTTATTGAATTATTTTGTATTTGATTATCTGTGATAGTTATATTTTCTTATTAAACGCTATTGTAATTGCTTATAAATGTATCGCTTTTCCTTTAATACAGTGCGCGTAAGTTTGGAATGTGTAATCTGTTCCGGGGAGTCGTCACCTGAGTGCGCCACTGGCGGTCATCGATGACGTAGGCAGGCGGGTCCTTGCGTGGCGCGGAGTCGTGTGAGATAGTATGTATAGTCCGTATCTCGCTTAGATGGCAGTAAAGGGCTTATGGCGCTCACCTTTGCCAGATTGCTTCAGTTTTGTGACGTAACTGGCAAGCTGAGGAACAAATGCGCGGGTGAAGGAAACGGTCTGATTATGATAATTTTTATCTGTTTACCTCCCTGCCAGCTCGTTAAGGAATCCAATCCTGCGACGCGAAGGAAAGCTAAGCGGCCCCTTTGAAGCTAAAGCCTGTGAGAAACCCTGTGATCGCATGGCGCGCACGCAACGAAAATGGCATTATTTTTTTTTTTTATAAAGGCTGGATAAAGATAGCACATCAGCCAACAGTGCACGAAGGAACAAGGACAGAGGTAACGACAGGAACCATGTATTGGAAATCGAGAGTGTGAATGTCCATTACACCGCACACTGCAATCTAAGAGCGAGACGCTCCATGTAGTGGGCGTCCCTCCCCGGGGCTGCTATACTTGATTGGAACGGCAGATACCCGGCCCGGTCACTGCGCCATTCAAAACCTGAAATGTGTCTCTTGGGCGGGAGCGCGTGCTAGTGTTTGCACAAGTAATAATACTGAAGTATGCAGGAAAACGAAATCCACCATGACAAGTTTCGGCCTTCGGCCGCGTGTAGTTTTTTCTAAACTTGGAACTTGTGCGGCTTTATGTCAAGTGGGTTTTGGTAACCAAGTATCGTAAACATGCGGCACGTAGTTTTTGCAATAATTATAACGTGCTGGGTGAACCTACACGAGCAATAGACGAGGAGGGCTTGCAAACCCGCGTGGTTACGCATTGTTGTGCGGCGTGTGACCAGCTGATGGGGAGGTCCCACATTCACCGGCTCGGCATGTTGGCATGTGAGCAGCGTGTTATTTAGTCTATCCCGGAGCCGGAGCGGCCCGACTGGGAGGTCCCATTCCTCGAAGTTTGTTTGCTGAGTGAGCAGCGTGTGCCGTCGTCCAACCTGGGCGCAGGACGATGGTGTTCCACGCGAGAGTTTCTTCGCTTGGCCATCGCGTCTCAGCATCGCAGAACGAGGTGGGAGATCGACGTAGTTTTGGCGGAGGCGAGGCCGCAGAGCGATATCGCGTACTTGACACCAGCACGGCTGTAGCTACTATACCGAGTGGAAATGCAGTCTTTTTGTGGAGTCTGGATCAGACGTAGGTATCGCGAGCACGTCCACCTTACCTAGACACGCTTTCCTTTAAAGTTTTGTCTCCGAGGTTGATGTGTCTGAAGTTCGTCACTTCTGCAGTCAGTGTTCTGTAATCCGTAGGAGACAACACAGTGAAGCACGTGCAGTACAACACAATATAACCCGTTCACGGTAAAGTGAGCACTTTTTAAGGCCCCCCACAGCAGGAATAATAGCAAATAATTTCGAGAGTGGTGAAATCAATACACTGCATTTATTAGTTACATGACAATTTTTATACCAACATGTAGCGGAAAGACAAAAATTGGCTGAAAAGCAAAGTTGAGAAGGGCCTCGAATAGTGCTCACTTTACCGTGAACAGCCTATACATTAAAATGCCCCCCCCCCCCCCCAGTTCTGTCGAAAGTGAAAGGTAGGAAACTGCACTCACATGCGTGAGAAGTGGTTTACAATGTTCTGCAGTTTACAGAAAACGAAGCGGGATTGAGGGAACCATCCAGTCCACTTGAGAAAGCGCAGCTGAGAACATCTAAGGCGATGGATGTGCCTCGTACCACAGTGGAAACAATTAAGAGGGAAGCTAACCAGAAAGAAGCGTGCGAAGGGACGTCTTTCTCAACACCTAACAAGAAACGGAAGAAGACCTCTAAATATGACCTTGATACCTCCAACGAAACTGTGGTACGATGTACTGTTTACAGTTTCTACCTAAATGAAAGACGTGTGCCGACTGCCGAAACTCTTAAGACTTAAGCTAAAGGATGACATAAATTACCAACGAAGTAATTCAACTTTAAGAAAGACTTTGAAGAAGCTAGGATTTAGGTGATAAAAAAAATATATCAGCGCCTGGTTTTAATAGAAAAAACAGATATTCCGTAAAAACGTATAGAATATCTCAAGAGTATGCGGCTCTATAGAAATGAGGAAGGTACAATTATTTACATGGATGAGTCGTATATTTTGTCATCGCATGTGAAAAATAAAATGTGGAGTGACATGTCTTCCAACGGTCTTTTAGCACCTGTGGCTGAAAGTAAGTGGTTAATAATGATTCACGCAGAAGGCGAAAACAGTTTTGTCCATAATGCTGTTGCAAATGGAAGTCGCATTAGGCAACAGGGGATTATCACAAAAATATAAATAAAGAAAATTATGAAAAATGAATTAACAAGCAATTAATACCTAATCTTCCACCTAACAGCAGATAATGCTCCCTATCACAACCTAAGGGAAAACCAAACACATACTTCCAGCTCAAATAAGATGCAAATGCAGCCGTGGTTAGGCAAGGGGAATATATTTTCTTTACTAGCGACATTTTAAAACCAACTTTGTATGACGTCATAAAGTAACACAGACCTCGGCAAGTGCAGTACTCGGTAGACAGCTCACTCGGAAATCATGGCCACACAGTACTTCGTCTGCCATCCTATCATCCGGATTTGAATCCGATAGAAAGCATCTGGGCAAAAAGTTAAAGGAGAAGCCGCTTCAGGAAATGTTGCTTGCAATTTGACGGATGTGAAAAAAAATCCGCGAGGTCGCATTTAATCGAATGGCGCCAGAATACTGGATACCATTTTGCAATCACGTCTAGACACTCGAGAAAGGTTATGACGACAAGTATGTGCGTTTTGACATCGAAATTGATAAAGTGATTATAAATTCATGTGGCACGGACTGTGGCAGTAGCGGCAGCAGTGAAGTTTACACGTCAGACTCATCAGCTGGAGCAATGAGTGGCGTTGAAGAACTCCCGCAGTTGTTCATACCTCAGTGGTAAGCAGTCAATGTTTTCTACTTTTCTCTACCTGCTGTGAAGGCTTTGTTTTATTCCTGTTTCTCTCTTCCTCTTTCTCCCGCCCCTCCGCACGTATGCCGCCCTCCCCTCCATATGTGTGACGTAGCTCGGAGTTATTCTGCGTCTAGTGTGATTTAATTGACATTGCCGATTTCCGTGTGTTGCCGTCTCTAGCTCCCCATTTGCATGAAATTATTAAAATAAAAACATTTATAGTGTTATGCAAAGTTTCATTGTGGCCAGCAAAATTTCAGTGGATTAGCTTTTGAGGAAATGGATACGTATTTTGATGGCTCGTTGATATCAAGTAAAATGATGGTATTGAATCGTCATGCCTTTATTGGAAATTTTATCGAAGATTTCCTATGCAAAAATTATCTACGTGACCAAGACAACATTGAAGATAATAATAAATAACTATTATAACTGAAATCGAGAGAGTAGCAAATCTTTAGGAAATCCTATAATGGTGCCGGTATGATGCGAGTGTTCTGCTAATATAATCGTAGCATTAGATGCATTTTGTAATGCGAAGGTTGGGATTTTGCTGGGTCGGAATACGTGGAAAATTTCATACGAGGCATATCGAGTGTAAGGGAGTAGGTTGTTGTACAAAGGGAAAGCAAGTGAGGCAGAGCTGACGTACCTGATACCCTGCGCGGGTAGAGGGCGTCTCAAAGCCCACATCGGAGGAACAGCCGCATGTTGCACTTGTGTAAATGTACCTCTTCTATGGCCGCAGCTTCACCACCAGCTTTTGTGTCTCTCGTCTTAGGCAGGATTTACTTTAGACCGTCAGGCCTGTCCGCCATCCGCCCGTCCGTCATACACTGGTCCGTCTCCCAGCCGAGCAATTTACAACCAAACTTCGTAGGTCCGTCGTAAGTTCATTGCTGCAAAATAATAAAAACAAAGCATGAGTTTATTACTTTTGGTATTGAACAAAAGGAACTCGTGATTCCAAACGTAATTATCAATTAATCTTTAGGAAATATGTAATTTAATTTCATTTCACTGTTACATAAACAAACATACGAAAACAAAAGACAACCAAAACAAAACACTGCACACACTACACAGCCTTGTTAAGAACTTGGGATCAGGGAGGAGACACTAGATAGAGCTAACAAGCGCGTTATTTGGAGTTAGTGCCTGTGGAAATACCAACACCGACATTTTACTACTAGAATTAATGATATTATTGAACAGATCGGTTTTGAGTCAAAACTATGAGTGTTCTGTATCTCAAATATACTGATTTAACCTACACATATTTCAGGGGCTGATTAAATAACTTACCAAAAGGCTTATACATATTTAAAATCTTTTTGTACTGCTTGTGTAAGATTTATTCTATTCTGTTGGTCACATTTGGAGGTAACGTAAATATTTCAAACACAGAGCTAACACAAACATCACAGGCATATATTTAATTATTGCCGAAAACCGTATTCGGCCACTAAATGGTGTTAGTCAGGTAGGTTCAAATAATCAATTTTAAAACTTCGTTCTAGAACCTCTCAAGAATAATGTAAGATTTAAACATACTGTAAAATGCTACCCGGCAATAGCATAAAAAAACAATAAAATGTTCTTTTTGTAAATAACTTATGTTATTAAACATTGAACACATCGTGATTATTAACTACTTCTATAAAGTGTATTTATTACAAAATAATCATTTAAAAACTATAATTTTTGTTTTATTATACTAGGTGATTATTTTTCGTAATGCGTATTTGCTGTTGGTATTGATCCAGGCACCTACCACCTACCCACCACCCCTAAAAAATACTTCAAAATAAGAAGATCTCCTTACTTGCTCTGTGCTCGGGATGAATGAGTAACAAAACGTACAAGTTTATAAGGCTGTAATTTAATCCGTTTGTCCGTCAAAAGTTAAAGCTCACCCAGGTTGGGAACTCTCGCCGACCTGGGGTGCGATTATCATTCTCTTGCCGCTCGTCGGGGATCAGATTTACGTGGAAACAATAGGCCAGGTATAAGTTGGCATATCACGAACTGTAATTTGGTCGTCTGCCTATAATCTGTTCGCAATAACTTCACACTTTTTGAATCAAACCTTTGAAAAAATATCCTACGTAAGACGTGTTTGGTTGTTTCCTAAATTTGCTATGTATCACACGCGTTTATACTTATGTTAACATATAAGTGTTTTATTTTTTGGTTTAATTGGAAATCAACTAATATTACTACATAGTATAAAAGGAAGTCCCAGGGCTTGAAGCAAAGCCCCCTGCTGGGTGAAGGTCTAAATAAGACACTCACTTGCTCTCATGCTGATACCCATGTTTGGTTCGCATAAGTATTGGTTTAATACTTGCCGGAATAGGCTGACCGGCATACTTGATGTTAGGCCCGTGAAGAGTGAACATTGTCTGAGGATACCGTGCTCGGCCATGATGATGGAACAGGACATGTATTCGTGCTGATATTGTAAGACACCCTTTTCGGAAATAACCAGCTGCAGACAGCACGAGGCCGGTTGTCATCAGAGCCAGAGCGTTCTGTGTTCACATATGCGAAACGTGTACATCACGTTTTGCCCGATGTGTTTAATCGAGAAGTCATCTTGCAACGTGTAACCCTTCCCTGTTTGACATGATAATTATCGAAAAACGTATGCGCATGTTGACGACTTAAAGACACATGACATGCTCTCAAGCTGATACTGAAATTGTGTTGACACAGTAGATGTGGAGTGGGTGCACATACTGATATTCCCTCCACTACTGAGCAGATGTGAACATAGTTTAGACCAGTAGAAAGGAGGGCATACTACACCCACAGCAATTCACACACAAAGTTGTCAACCCGTTTCGAAAATCAGCTGCATTGAGGGGTCAGCTCCATTAAAGGGGCCAGCTTTAGTGGGAGGTCAACTGCAGTGAGGGGTCAGATTTAGTGAGGGGTCAGCCTACTGGGTGAAGGACTTGCTACTTAGACTGGTGCAATACTTAATTCCCACTGATGGAATGTGTGTGAGTACCGAGTTATACCCATGAAGCTACTGTGGTACGAACATCGGTTTTGTTTGGCTTGAATATGGTGCAAACTTATATGATATCTACCGTAGAGAATGCCTCTATGGATGTAACTGCTTCCATGGCTGTAAAACAGTGTTATTCCTGAGGAATGATCTTCAGCAAAAGCAGTCAAGGTAGTCGCCATGAATGAAGCAACTGTACTAAAGGACCGACCTCCAGAATACTAAGATGTGATATGTGTGGTTCTACATTTGGTAGAGACGATAATCTCAAGAGGCTCACTGGTACATATGAAGGTAACACACTTTTCCGTTGCATGCGCCAGCATGTATTGTCGCACGACAAGGCTAGCCTTCCTGCCGATTCGTATTGTACTTTTATATGCGTTCGAGCGCCCATAGCATTACGCGGGCCTGCGTGGTGTTCCAAACCAGTGTGCGAAGACGGAACTACGAGTGCTGCTGACAACGATGCGTGCGAAGAAGGAACTATGATTGCTGCAGAGCATGATGTGTGCGAAGAAGGATCAATTACTGCTGCAGTGCATGAACCAGAAAGATCATCAGGAGTTGTACGTATTAGACCTGCACCGCGAACATGTGAAGCGAAAACCGAAGATTTTTACCCAGGACACCGACAACGAATCGGTGACCTCCAAGTCTGCTGGTGATGCCGATGTGTATTCTTCTGATGACGATGATGTGTCGACAACTGCAAAGCAAAAGTGTACACATTTTGCTGGCGATAATGCATATTCTAGTGATGACAATGAAGTGCCGACATTTGTCAAGCGAAGGGGTACACATGGTTCTGAAGACCCCTAAGACCTAGTTGATACACTTCGCTTGTTGGTTTCCTCGCTGAGAGTTGGATATATTTCTGTCATCGGAGAGATACATGACATTATTGATGAACTCATTGCCAGAGGCTTTATTGAATGATATGAGATGTATGTATGTGTGTGTATGATTCTTTTATGCATGTAAATAATACACTAACAATAAATATTTTCTTATTTCCTACTGGCTAAACAATGTACCTAGTGCTATGTGTTAGCGGTCTGATAGAGTGGCATCCCCAGTGTACGTTTTTTTTTTTCTAACCTCTGACTGTAATTATTTCCAATGAACATGCATACATTTTTTTAAATTGCATATAATGTTGCTGATTTTTTTTTTTCCCTTCGTACACTCTAGTGGGCAATTGGGGAGAACAAGCAGCTGTCTGTAGGGACCTGTGTTCGAGATGTATCTCCATGGGTAAACACAACATCGAGATTATCATAGTGGTACGGCTGAACATGTAATGCTGGACGGAAGCTGTCTTAAATTCATACATTAATGGTTCGGGTCGATTGCCTGTAATTTCAATGGCTTGGAACATGCATTGAAGGTTCGGACAGAGTAAGATTGTCTGATATTGCAAAGGTCCGGTTGGTACATGACTGCAGGTCGAAGACAGAGTATGATTTCATGCTAGCCTCTTTATGGGCAGTGGGACCGACGAATGTCTGCAGGCGGTTTAGCCTGCAATCTCAAGGGAAATTGAACCTACCATAAATTATTTAGTCAACTAGAGTACAGAAAATTTTTTTTTTTTTCAGGTGCAGGGATTTGAACCCACGCTCCCTTTTACTGTAACCAGTGTTTATATCAGACGCTTTAGGCCGCTCGGCCAACCTGACAATTTTTATAACTAATGGAATATTACATGGCTCTTTTTTTTTGTCGAATGGCATACTGTGTATGATCTGCTTGTTTAATACGTGCAGTTTGGTTGGTATATTTCCCTTCGTTCACTCTAGCGGACGACGGGAGAAAGCACACAGAGCAATGCATATTACTATCTCTCTCTAATCGCGCGCGCGCGCGCGTGTGTGTGTGTGTGTGATGGGCTTGGTACGCGAGTGCAGGTCGGGGACTGTCTGTAATTACGAACACTGTTGTAGACAAAGACAGTTAGTCTTTTCGTGTTGGGGTTTTAGCAGCGGGGCCCCTTGTTTCACCCTTACCAAACGAACATCCAGTTTCGACTTTATGAGGACTTGTATTACCACTCTCTACGGGAATCGAACCTGCGATACCATGGTTCAGGGTACATGAATCGATTCCTTTCAATAGTATACTAGTACGTACATAGACTAGGGGAGGTGTTGGGGACGCAGTTACTTGGTCGGTATCTATAGTGCACGGTGGGCGGGACCGGTTATTGCAATCTCCGCTTCCAACGAGGTCACATCGACGTTAGCCAGATGCGCTCACGGCCTACGAATAATTCGCTGCTACACAAGTTAAGGTAAGGGGTAATTCGTTCCGTAATAAGCTTATCGGTCTAGCATGTGTTGTTGTATGTGCGAGATGTAGCGAGCGACATCTCATTACGTACATACATCGAAGTCTCGGTACAAGACGCACGAGCGCAAGGTCGGTCGTCCTCCCCCCTCCCCCTAGTGGGGGTGGTACTAACCGACTATCTGGAAGTATGGACGTGCATCGAAGGTTCAGGTATGTATGTCTGATAATTATTATTATGACCTGCTTCGGTACACGAATGTGGGTCGGAGATAAAAAAAATGGATTTAATACATCCTGTGTGTGTGGCTGTGTGAGTGTCTCCCACACCCACTTTTCAATTTAAATGCTTCAACCTAATTTCACCACACTTGGTACAAATACATTATTTGGAAAGGATAACGGAATTTTATAATTTTCAACCACGCTGGGCACTTACTTTTAAAATGGCGGGCCTTAAAAATTCTTTGAGGATATGTCACATCTAGGGAAACATTCAACCGAATTAAACTAAATTTTGTAAGCTGACAGAGCACTGTGCGCAATACATTTTAATTTGGATAGTGTTGTAGGTCAGCCATTTTGTAAGATAGTAACAATAGAAAAAATATTGTACATTATTTCTCGAAAACTATTCAACCAATTCTCACCCAATGTGGCATGTAAATAATACTATGGTAGGCCATGTAAACGTAAGTGATTAAACTTAATCAATATCTTATTTTCAAAATGGTGGACATAAAAATATTTTATGTTTATTTGTTACATCTGCCGAACCATTTAATCAATTACGCTCAAATAGGGTATTCTAAAAATATGTGTTACAAGCGTCGTACATACCAATAAATAACCAATTTTGTTGGCTATTTCGGAAGACAGCATCATTAAATAAAATTACTATGTCATAGCTCAGTAAATAATTCACTGATTTCTACCAAATTTAGCAAATAGGCAGTACTGATACACATTATGTTTATTGATATGGTTTAGGTATATCAAACACTTGTTTTAAAAATGGCGGCTATATAGCCATTATAGCTCAGAATGTTGTTTCGTCAAAATTATTTAATCAATTCCAACACAATTTTGTCTGTTGGCAGTAGACATTACAACTATCAACTTTAGCTATGTGGAACATTTTTGTCCATCATTTTGAAAGTAAGCGCCATGAGAAAAAACAATGCTTTAATGCCACATCTCAGTACACAATTGAGTAATTCATTTTAATTTGCAAACAAGTAGCTCTGATGCAGATGATGTTAAGTATTATGTTTTAATCATGTCAGGTATTTATTTTCAAAATGGCGACCATATAGCCATTTTCAGCTTATGATGCTATATCGTCCAAACCATGCTATTAATCGTATGTACACAGATCATATTTTGTCTGCCATTTTGTAAGATAGAGCCATGCAAGGAAATAAATTTTTGCCATATCTCGGTAAACAATTCACAGATTCCTTCCAAATTTGCAAAGAAATAGTACTGCAGCAGGTGGTGTAAATTGGGTTTAATGAAGGTCAGCCTCTTATTTCAAAATGGTCTATAAATAAATATTTTAATTCAGCTTATTTTATTTGTAAACAAATTTCGACTTAATTTTGTATGCTGATAGTACTAATTACAACCATCAAATTTGTCTTTGTAGAACCTCATTTCTCTGTTATTTTGTAAGTTAGCGCTACCATTAAAAAATAATGACTTTATCTCGTACCTGGAGAAACAATCAATTCCATCTTACAAAATTTGGCAAAGATGTGCTGTGGCAGGCCTTAATAATATCCCCCCCCCCCCTCAGATCACACATATATTCAGAATGGCGGCTATAAAATCATTTTAGTTTTTTGGGTGATATTTACAAAATTATGATATCTGTTCTATCTTAACTTTGTATATTGGCAGTATACAAGTATCGAAATTGATATTACGTTATCTAGTGTCCGCCATTTACGAAGGTCTCTATACGAAAATTATGGAGGTTTTATGCCATGTCTCGAGGACCACTCAACCGATTCCCATAAAATATTACAGTGGAAAATTTTAAATAAAGTTGTACCAAATTATGCACAGTACGATTGCTACATAATGTCATGTAAACCTTCAAGATTTAAATTTTTCGGACAACGATGTTCATGATAGCAGTTTCATAAATCATTTAGGTACGTTTGACAAATTATTACACAATTTAACCAAATTCAACCAAAACATGTATGTAGATGGTATACATTCGAAGCATTATATATGGAGCTTCTTTTTCTGGCAATTTTGTACAGTAGCATCAGATAAGAAAATTAAGTTTTTACATCATATCTCAGGGGCCAAACAACTGATTCCCATCAAATTCGTCACACAAGTAGCATTGCGGTAATCTATGTAAACTTGCATGTTTTGTGTGGCTTAGTTACCTATTTCCAAAATAAGAACCCTGTGAATAATTTAGGTTAGTAAACTCTATTTTTCGAAACAGATCGATTAAATCCGAAGTTGATTCTCCGAATCCGATCTCGATAATGCAGTAAATTACACGCTAGCTTTTCGTACGAAGTTTTCTTGGTTCAAGTCCCGGGTACGGCATGTGTGTATTTGTAATTGCGTCACTATTGTTGCATAAGTATATGGTTTCATTTAGAAAGTTATTGCTTTCAAAGAGAAGTCAAGTCCTTCCTACAAACTCAGTTTTTAATAAATTATTTAAAAGTTATTTGCACCTATGTTGAGGAAAATGGGCTCATCAGTTATGTCAGTAATTTCTTGTTTATGTTAGCAGTGCATCGTGTAAACATAGAATTTAGAGGTGAATATTTTTGCTGGTCCACCATTTTTGAGATAGCACCATATGGAAACATTAAGATTTCACATAATATCTTCCAAACTACCTAACCAATTCTCGCCGGACTTGGCAAGTAAGTAATACTATGGTGGGCCACGTAAACAGAAGAGGCTTAAATTAATTTGACACATCTTTTCAAAATGGCGGCTGTACAAATGTATTAGGTTCATTTGTTATATCTTCATACAGTTGGGCGTATTTCGACCAATTTTATTATGCTGAAAGTATCTGCAATGTGCATAAGTTATATCAACAAATAACCACTTATCCAGCCATTTTGTAAGATAGTACCAAGTGAACAAATAAAGTTTTTATGTCATATCTCACGAAAAAATTTACCATTTCCTATCAACATTTACAAACGAGTAGTATAGTGGCAGGTGATGAAAACTGGTATATGTGGAGTGGGTCCGACAATTATTTTCACAGTGGCTGACATATAACCTAATTATTTTAGTTTAGTGTGCTATATAGTCCAAACCATACAATCAATTCCATTTTAACTTTACATGTTGTCAGTATTATTACAATTATATAATGTGTTTAAGCAGAGCCTCCTTTTCCCACCATTTTGTTGAATAGTGAACAATTGACCGATTCATATTAAAATTTCGCAAGTAAGTAGTACAGCGGCATGTGATCTAAACGAAATTTTTAAGTGGGTTAGGCAGTTATTTATAACTGGCGACCATATGGCAATTTTAGCTTAGTATGCTATATCGTTGAAACGATGTGATCAATTCCGACTAATCTCTGTATACTAGCAGAGTACATAACAACTACCATATTTGTCTACACAATGTCCTTTTCATCCGCCATTTTGTAAAAAATAATCACATTAAAAAATTTAAATTTTTCATATCATATTTTCGGAATTAACCAACATAATCGTGTCAAGTTTTGCAAACAAGTCATGATAATTGATATAGTTCAAGTAGGTCAGACAGTTATTTTCAATATAGTGACGAGGAGGAAGAAAGTCAATGTGGTTCCAGGCAAAGGAATCACTTATGATGACATATCCTCAGCTGGCCAGCCTGAACGCTAGAAACCATCGAATTCTGTGGCCCAAAACAAGAAACAGAAGAAACAACATGAATTGAAAAGTAAGCTCAAGCATCGGGAGCATCAGGAAATACCATCTAGTAGTGATGAAGAAGAGATGGGAATTTTCTATGCCGAAAGTGATGACAGCTTAGGCTCCTTGCTCAACTACAATGAGAGCGACACTGGGAATTAAGATACGAATGACGACCCTCCATGTGATGTGCTATCGAATGACTTAACAGATGGCATCAGATTTAATGAAGCACAAATTACCACCACCTCTCAACACGGCTCAAAGAACACACCTTCACCTCTGAATTTAAACACGGTGACTACGTGGCCGTTCAATACAAAGGCAGGACCTACCCTGGAAAAATGGTAACAAACTTTGACCCAGCTAGAGATTTTTATGTCTGTAATTAAAATTTTTTATTTAGTCTGATCTGGCTTTGTTCATAATGTAATAGATAATAATAATATTTGTTCCATTAACAATTATTATAATACATTTTATTACTTAAAATTTATTTATTGCAATTAAATAATTTACGAAACAATTTCATTGTTGTAGCAAAAAATATTTCTTCTGGGTTATTTCGACGAAAAATCATTTCCTAACAAATTGTAGGTGCTCTGTTTTATGAAAGTGCCGTTGAGAATGTGCCATGCCACATTCTCTGCCTGTTGCAAGCCTGAAAAGAAGTTGGAACAACCTCAACCCTCTCAATGGGGTTTGATTGTGCCAGAAAATTAATACAACCCCTCCCTTACAAGATAAAATATATTTTGAGCAAAACTTCAAGAGGTAAAATATGTAGCAATACCTTTTGTAAATATCAAACCATTTGATCAAATATTAACGAAAATACGACAAGATAACCTCAGAACATGGTACATTCTCACCCCATTTTACGGTACTCCAGCTGTTGTCAGTCGCCTGTGCGTGATGTGGGATGGTACCGGGCGTTAAAAAATGTTAATGTAACTGTGTCCGGATGGCAGATGCTCATATCATGGGGTTTCGTAACGCTTGGGGCACAAGATGGCGCACCATGTCTTGGTGCACCATGTCTTGGAGCACCTCTGAGACATCATGCAGTATAAAAATTATTCATACTTCGGGATTTTGGAGCGTGCGGAACTGATTGTGGAGCGAGCGGGGGTGATCGCGGACGGTGCTGAGTAGATTGCGGAGCGTGAGGAGCTGATTGGGGAGCATGCCGTAATGAGGAGTCAGTCTTTGTGAGGGGTCACGTATGATCCCTCATGCACTGCAACCGACTCCTCATGCACCGCACTTAACACTTCATGCACCACACACAGCACCGTGTGCACCACACTTAGCACTGTATGCACCACACTTAGCACTGCGTGCATTGAACTTAGCACCATATGCACATTACTTAGAATTGCACGCACTGATCTTGGGGGCAATTTTAGGTCATTTTGGGGTTACTTAGTGGTCACTAAGGGGCCATTAGGGGTCATTTTAGGGTCATTTTGGTGCCTCTCAGAGGTCAGTTTGGGGTCACTTTGGGTCACTTAGGGGTCATTTTTGGGTCATTTAGAGGCCATGTTGGAGCGAAAAAGGGTTAATTCAGGGGTTTTGTAGGGGTCATTTGCGGAGCAGGAGGGGACAATCTTGTGAGGGTTCGGTTTTGCAGTTATCAGTTGTCTGCTTTAAGTGTGACGATGAGTTCAATTGGAATGAAGAACTTGTCTGGAAGAAACTGTTGAAGATGCACGCTCCGCAGTGAGGTGTCAGTCTGGTTAGGAGCCAGTCTTAGGTGGAGTAATTCTTGCGAGGGGTCAGTCTTCTTGTGAGGAGACAGACTTGTGTTGGCAGTGATAAAATGTAACTCCTTCACACTTTGAAATAATAACTTCCGTACTAACCATAATTTCAATAACAATTCTCAGTGTCATATAGCTAAGTGTATTTACCACAAATAACGAATTAAAAGGAATCTTTCAGCTAAAATTAATTTTATGTTTATTTTTACAAAAGTGGGTATGCATTTTGGCACACAACCCATTCGAGCATTTTTTTTAGTATTCATATATTATTTCAGTTTCTTATGTATTTCAGTACGTAAGTATTTTGTGGTCATTATAACTACATATTCTAAGAAAACTTCAAATTTGATATAATTTGTTTATCTGATATTTTATGTTTAATAACCAGTTATATTTAAAGTTAATTAAATGTGTTGTATAAATACTTATGAATTTTTGCATGCAAACTTAAATACAGGTATCGTTCTAAATAAAGCATTTCACTAAGTTTTATACATACGTTTTATATACATGCAATTTATTTACATGGATCAGTAATTTATATACAAGAACACACAACCATCATGCAATATTTGTAACTTGTAGTTATTTCATATTCAGTGTTCAGTGCATAGCTTAACAAGAAATAATGACACATAAACATAAATGCGGTTGGCGTTTAAACAATGGTACCTTGGATTTGCTCAGCAGCAGCACAAACTTCACAGTGTGGCACAGTGAACGGATTTTAAAATCGTGTCAAGTTCGGCTTTGGAAATTGAATCACTCAAATTCGGAAGCGTGCAGGTTGCCTCCGCAAACGGAAAATTCACTGCGCCATCGATGCTAAGGTCAGGTTCAGATGTTCGTCGATATTTAACCATCTGGTAAGAGCTGGGTTAGGGTTTGGAGCGGGGTCTCTGACAGGATAATCGTTGATTCAAGGGGACCGCTTGCTGTACTGCGGTGGCTGGGTCTACCAACTCCCACATAGATGGTTCTGCGATGGCGGCCTTCGAGGTATGCATATTCAATGTTGATGACGCACAGTTTGGCGCTTGCAGGGGTGGTTTGCCTCGACGTGTTGCCGCAGCTGCCACGTCGTCAGGCGAGCACGAAAAACTGGTGTCTTTGGGCATGTAAAAAACACAACACTAGCCGTAGTCTAGGGCACAGTCGATCACCTGCTGGCAAGGCTCGAGTGAGTCGGGATCCCTAGCACCGATTCAGTCCAAAATTACAGTCGCACACCTCTTCATACTCCTTGAACTTTCTACTGGACCAGTAACTGTAAGCATACTCGTCGACGTATCTGGGCCTGTTTTATACAGGACTGGTTACAAAATGGTGACGCCTCCTCCATCTTGGAGGTCGGCCATAACGTCGTTTCACGGCCCCATGAAGCCTTAACCGGAACATTGAGACGGTCTCGCTAAAAGTAAAGGAACATTTGCTGTAGGTAACTTCGCCTTCCATGTCCGCACTGTCAAATGTTATATGTTACTAGAGTTAATTTTTTTTTTCAATTTGTAATGAATTTGGAGAAGGGGGTTTCAGTGGGGCCAAGGTTAAAGGTTGCCGACATTCAACATGGTAGTTGGAGTCAGTGATATAACAGGTTCCTAAACGTTCATTATGTTCGTCAATATTTTGAATATTTTTTTCTCAATTGGTAGAGTTCAAAATCATTGGGGTCAAGGTCAAGGTCACCAACATCCAATATGGTTGTCGGAGTCACTAACATAATATGTTCGCCGTTTTTTATAAGTTTTTCGAATTTTTTACAATTTTTTTTTTCTCGAAATTATTCGATTTCAAGGTAACTAGGTTCAAGGTCAATGCCACTGACGTCCAACAAGGGTGTCTCGGTCAGTGATGTAATACGTTCCTACATTTTTATTAGTGTCTTTCTATTTTTACATTTTTTTTCTCGATTTTTATGACTAGGGAGTGTGAGGGTTTTTTGTTGATAGGGTGCGGTGAATGTGAGGTTAACGTTTTATATTCCTAAATTTTAGAATTTTTTTTTTTCTTTTTGAGAATCAATTATTCGATTTTTTTTTGCTTTTTTTCTGGATATTTTTTTATTGGAAGGGTGTTGGGGTGGAAAGGTGCTGTGGTGAGGGCCGTGGGATGAATGTAATGTTAACGTATGTTTCTCGATATTTCGAATAATTTTCTTTCTATTTTTGCTATTTTTCTCCATTTTTTTGTGATTAAGGGTGGGGGAGAGAGGGGGTGGAGTGAAGTTCTCGGGATGAGTATGCGTTTAAAATTATATATTCTTCGACTTTTAAAATCAATTGTCCGTTTTTGCGCGATTTTACCCGACTTTTTTTATGCTGGGGTGATCGGGGGAGGAGGTGAAGTAAGGGTGGTGGTATGGATGTGATGTTAACGTTATACGTTCCAAGATTTTTTAAAATTTTAAATACGTTCTTTTCCGATTTCCCGTGATTTTTTTTATAATTGGAAGGTAACATTATAGGCTTACGTTCCTCGAATTTTAGATTTTTTTTTTTTTTTTTTATGTTTCAGGATTTTAAAAAAATATTTTTGGTTCAAGGTCATTGAAGATCACGAGCACAGGGTCAAGTACACCAATATCCAATATAGTTTCCGGGTGCCATCACAACATGGCCGCCCCAGGCCTTCCGGCCGCCTGTGATGCTATCGAAGGCTTGTTATCCGGAATCCGCTACATGATAGCTGTGCCCGACTTCCCCAAACTTATCTACTCACTATGCAAATAATTAAATTAGAGACATATATTTGAATGGGCTAGCCATTTTGCAAGATAGCATTAATATAAAATCTAAAAAATTTACCTAATATCTCAACCGATTACCATCAAATTTGGCATGTAAATAATACTATTGTAGGCCATGTAAATATATACGATTTGAGAATTAAAAGCATCTATTTCCAAAATAGTGTTTCTATAAATATTTTAAGCTAATTTGCTATACCTACCACACAATTTGACAAAATTCTACCAAATTTTGTACGCTGCAATTGTCTCCTACAAACGTCAATTATGCTAAAACGTAGCCTACATTTGTACGCAATTTTTTAAGATCGTGCCACATGAAAATAATAAAGTTTTAATGCCACATCTTGAGAACAAATCAACTGACAAAAAAAAATTTGGCAGACAAGCATTGCTACGGCAGGCAATGTAAATTAGTACGAATTTATTAAGTCCAACACATTTTTTTTTTTTTCATAATGCCGGCCATATAAATATTTAAGCTTAGTATGCTATATCTACAAACAAATGAAAACCAATTTCAAGCTAACTTCGTATGTTCGCAGTATCTATTACAACAATCAAATAATATTTGTACACAAAGCCTCCACGTGAAAAAATAGATTTTTATGTAATATTTCGGGGAAAAATTGTACAGACTCATACCGAATTTATAAATTAGTAATAATACAATACACCGTGAACACCGATACGTTTTAAGTAAGCCAGATACTTATTTTCTAAATGGTGGCCACATAACCATTTTAGAATATTGTGCTATAGATATAAAACCATGTACAGATGTCAAGTTTTCTCGGAATCCTGCCAGTATCTATTTCGCCCATCCAATGTGTAGTTTATATACAGAGCCTCTTTTCTCCACCATAAGAGAGCGCGGCATTAAATAAATCTAATGTTTTGTCATATCACGGAAAAAAATCTACACTACCAAATTTTGCGCAGAAATAGTACTACAGCACGCCATGTAATTTATATCGGTTAAGTGTGCAAGAATCTAAATTTCAAAAATTGCGACAGTATAAACACTTGAGCTTAATATGCTATATCTTTGAAACAATGTAACCAATTTCAGCCCAACTTTGCATGCGTGCAGTATCTATCCCGACAATAATATATGTCTCCACAGCGCCTCTTTTGTCCGCCATTTGGCAAGACTGCACGACATGGATAAATAAAGTTTTATTTCATATATATAAAAAAAAAACTATCTACCGATTCCTGGTTGGTATGCTAACCGTATCTCTAACGATCAAAAAAATGTCTATACAGAGCCTCTTTACTCCGTCGTTTTGTAATGTAACACCACAAACAAGGTATTTGGTGTCTTATTTAAAAAAACAATCAACCTATCTTCACCATACTCTGGCGACAAGTTATACTTCCGTAGTCCCTCCAAATTTGTGTGAAATAGAGTTGTCACACTTAAACAGAACAGTCGGGTAAATGTTTTAGGTTAGAATGCCGTTTAATCCAACTTAATTGAAACGAAATTTTTTTGCTGGCAGTAGGCCTATGTGTGACAATAATCGACTGCGCTAATACATAACTTGTTTGTCCGTCATTTACGAAGGTAACACCAAATGAGAAAATATAGCGGTGTCTTCCATATCTCGAAGACCAATCAACCGATTCACACCAAGTTTGGATACATGTCGCGCTACAGTAGGCCATGTATTCTTACATGATTTAGAGGACTCACATACTTGGATTTGAAAATGACTGTCCCGTAATTATTCCATATTAAAAAACTCGGTATTCCAAAATTTAGACTAACGACTCCTGTAATGCCGTTTGTTCTATGCCAGATTACGGTATGAAGGGTTCTAGGTTCGAGTTCCGGGTAAGTCATGTTGAAATATAGTTTTATATTTTATATAAATATGTAATATAGAGTATAATGTGATGTGAAGTACACACGCAAGGCCTCCTCGTTGGGATAGTCAATATGAAATATAATCATATTATAATAAAATAGATATGTGCTGTATATGGTGTAGAATTAGCATACGCAACAATGGGACAACACATATAACACTTGAGTGACCAGGCTGCACAGCTGACTTGCAATAAATCAGTGCGAAAGGATGCGATCTTACCTAGGCTGCCTCTGTATAATTACCCGGTGCAGTCCTGGGCCGGTAGGGGAACAAGTTTATTACCGTTAGCACTCTCTAGAAACTAGCATTTGGCACGTACACCATTTATGTATGTACATCACAATAAGGCAGGCAATTGAAAACTCTAGTAAACACATATGTGAGACCCTGGGTAAGAAATAGGTTAACTTAACACTACAGTAGAGAAAATGACAAAACAGATACGCCCTTTGAATATATTTCATTTATTATACTTTTCATTTCCTTTAGTATTGTAATTGTTTAAATCAGAAATAATTAAAAACCCTGATGAGAATATGAGAAAAGCTATAAAGACAACACACTATCCTAACAACGCTAGAAGTGGTCATGCCTAGCCTACTTGAACCCTTTTATAGTTACGTGACATAGCTTGTCAGAGTCTGAATATACTTATTAAAAAATATAAACAATTAAACTGTTCTCTGTAGTAAATATTGTTTTAAAACAAATTGTGCTCTCATTAAACAGTCTAGCTCTGGTTGAAACTACTCTTATCACGGGTTTTGCAGTGGGCGTATGTGTGCTGGAAATTGACGTACTTATAAAAGTCAAGATGGCGTCGCTTGTGTACTGATGCTAACGGACATCGAGCTGAATTAAACTGTAAATAGAATTATGTCCAGATGAAAATATCAGATCTTTGTGTAGGACTTATCTTTTAATCACCAAGTGTATTGATTATAGGATGCTTTTGTAGGGAAACGGCGTAGCAGGATTAAGGCGAAGATACGTGGAGCTCCGCTCTACACGTACGTAGACGGCGTGATTAATCTATCAATCTCCTGACCACTAAACCTTGCGAATGGGTGACCATTGACTCCAGCTCCATTGCTGGTTACAAATTTACTTAAAAGTCTGTTCAGGGACACGTATACACACCCTAAAACTAATTTAAGATCCTGTCTCTCCGTCCACTTCAGACGGGAGGTCCTGCCCTACGTCTGACGTCGTTGGAGGTTGCTAGCGAAGAGAGCGTTAGTTTCTGCAAGTTGACGCACCAGCCAATCAACAATCAGGATTTAAACCTGCGGGCCAATGGGGGTCAAAACAATTCAAACCACATACATGAACCACTTCTAAAGACCAAAATGAAGAAAAACCAAAGAATACGTGATCTCGGAGCTGAGATATAATACAATAAAAAGTAGAAACACTTACAAAATTGAGATCACCCCAAAAATAAATATCAATTATATAAAAATTAATACACAATGAAAAATGGACTAGCTTATTAATATTACACATAAATATTATTGCCACCATACATTTATATTTTTAAATTTTACGTGTTAAGAAAAAATAAAATTAATAAAAATTAATAAAATATACATAGGCATTAAAAATCATACGAGTGACATGTGTGAAAAATATTACATAAAATCTTGCATGACAATATGTGTAGCAATAAGAACAGGGAAAAAATAATTAAAGTTAATTGTATGCATAAAAGCCCTATTTTTATGGGTGTTACACTGTGTGTATTTGTAATTTTCGTGCTATTATTGTATATGTTTCTAATTCCATCTCTGATGATATCTCTATTAATAGGACATCAATATACCTACCTACAATATACAAGTTTAAGGATGTTTTATCAAAATTATTGGCAAGCTTGTAGAGGAAACTAGGCTCATTGTCATTTATCATTAGATATAATGATAACTTATTTTTCTTCGGATTAAGTGTGATGACCAATAATGTATGCAGGGAAATGTTCAGAAACAGATCTCATTTCGCTTTCCACTTTTTCTAAATCATTTAAAATCTAACGCAGAAATTGAGCCGATTTTGCAACAACAACAAACCAGAATGGAAAACCACACGGCGACAACGAAACACAAAAATAATATTGTCAGGTCGATGGCATCCCGAACAACCTACGAATTACAAAAAAAAAAAAAATCTCATAACGACGGGTTTGAAGTGACTAAAGGCATATTCACAAAACTAGCTATGAAACTAGCACGTGTAGAGTGCAGAGCGACAAACTGCAACCAGAGAATTTATGAATTTTAATCCTTTCAGACCCACTTCAATATACGGTTTCATGTGTTGCAAACACACTTGTTTCGTTGTCACGGCCAGTGGGCTGTAGGCTGTGTGTTCGGCTACAGCTATATGAACCAATTATAACCTAGACCACTAAGACTGCTTGCGAATCATTCACCCACAGGGAAGTTCATTTGTTATTGAGCTTTGGAGTGTGCAGCACAGACAGAAAATTACCTATAGGCTATTCACGTTAAAATGAGCAATTTTGAAAGCCCTACTTACGATCTACTTGTATGCCCGTTGTGTATTCCCTCCGCCTTATGTAGAATTAACGTTGTCATGAGTCGCATCACTTTATCAATGCGTCGGTCAAGTGTTACTATGGAATTATTAGAAAAATAAATATGTTACAAATCTGTTCACTCTTATACTTAGACGCATCGAAAAAACAGAGAGGAAAAGAAATAATTACAGTTTGCACAAAAATGGTTACCTAACACTATTTATTGGACGTTAAGATGTGGAACTATTTCCCGTCAAACATTATCAACTTTACTGGGCGCATGTCACTCAGTGTGGTGCTCGTTAAAATATATGCAGGCGGGGACAGTGACTTTTTTTGTAAGGTTGATTTCAATAGTGTTCACTTTATTGTGAACAGCCTTTACACGCGTGTAATGTACACAATTGTGTACATTGAATCTGAATAGGTTAACAATGAACATTCTAACATTAGCTACCAAAGTGCTTCATCGCTCGAGTTCGTAGGCGATAATGGCGTGCAAAAAGAATCTCCCTTATAAGCAGGCACTTTCAAATGGAGATACGGAATAGCGAAATATTCTGTGTATAAGTCCGGCTGGGGAATAGGGGCACACGCATGCAAAAAGAAAAAAAAAAAAGGAGGATAAAGTGAGATACGGCGGCGGGCAAAGAATGGATACGCGCCTAATTGACGAAATGTCGATTAAACATACTGCAAAACATGGTATAAAACAGAGCTGTCGCGGCAGTATGGTCAGCTCTCGCTCTGTGCACTCTACGGAACACAAACATGAATATCCTGCTGGTGAGTACACATCTGCAATAGCCGACGTCATTTTCATGTAATACAACATTAAGAACATACATTGCTTGCCTCCAGAGTTTGGTAGTTTTGTTAGGATTGTCATACCTTCGTTGTAGCGGTTATACAGTTGCTAACTATATATATGTATATATATAAACTTACGAAAAATATATATTTCAAACAATACAGTAGAGGTATTTATTTACAGGTCTTTTTTTAAAGACACAGCAACAAAATTAGCAATTTATTTGAAATGCAAATTTGCAAGTGCTGTAAAGTCATTGTCTATAGCAAAGTTATTTTGAACGTAATTAATTATGTTCTTTATATTAAAAGAAAGGGAACACAAATACGTAACTGATTAAGACCGACTAGCCACGCCTGCATATTCAACCACAAGTGATACAAACGTATTTATTGAAATATTCCAAATCTGTTCAATTCTGGAATCAAAAATATTTCAATGACTCTTAACTGTACTAGATAATCTATAATTAGTTTGTTGAAGCATATAGATCAATACGTTAATGTGTGTTGTATACACACACACACTTGTTTACTTGAAACGGTTCCACTGTTACAGTGCAATGAGAGTTACAATTAGAAGAAAATTGAATAAGTCTTTATAAATATACAAAAATAAATAAAAACAGAAAATCGCTGAATTGTTTATATAGTAAAAACTACCCAAACACAATTTATTATAAAAATAAAACTTGTCTCTTAGGTAAAACTCAGGGTAGCAAGTATTCGTGAGTCATTCGCTCTCAATAAGAAGATATTCATTAAATTACAACTATAATAGCACATGATTTAGACATATGAATTTAACACAGTTTAAAACTACTTACACTTTTCTAAGATAATAGCATCAAACTCATCACAACCAATTACGTATCCTATTAATTAATATTATAGTCATAATAAATAAGGAGAGACCTCCGATTATCTCCAGTCATTTAACAAATAAGCAGAAGGACATTATCAAAAAACTTCAAAATAGTTTAAACACTGTTGGAAATTCTTGAGAAAAAAACTTTCAATAATAATAGGACGTCGGATATTGTTGTGATTTTAATGTTTCTAAACTCTTATTTTATTATTTATTCTCCACGACCCCTGAAATTACAATCACACTTTGGAAATCCCATTGACGTGTAAATGGACAGTGTGAGTATTCTCCTGCTCTAGCGACATCAGTCAGGTGTCAAAAACTATCTCGTGTGAGAAAAAGGAAGCCAAATATTATTTCCGGTTGTGCACCTTCTATATAAATGTTCTCTGTTATTTCAGGTTTCCGCTTTCGTACTAGCTGTCAAGGTCGCAGCTGTGACGTCAGACCCACCGAAACATCATGTCCCCTCCGGTTGTGGCTATTATGGTGGATATGATAAAGGGATTGGTGGTGGCTATGACGGTGGCTACGGAGGTGGCTACGGAGGTGGCTACGAAGGTGGCTACGGAGGTGGCTACGGAGGTGGCTACGAAGGTGGCTACGGAGGTGGCTACGAAGGTGGCTACGGAGGTGGCCCCGGAGGTGGCTACGAAGGTGGCTACGGAGGTGGCTACGAAGGTGGCTACGGAGGTGAATACGGAGGTGGTCTTGGATCTGGCTACGGTTCAGACGTGTATGGCCCCGGTGTGGGGTATGGTTATGGACTGGGCCAACAATATGGCTGCAAAGCTAAACCATCTGTGGAATACATCACGAAGGCCATGCCCACAACTGTTACCCAATCTATACCTATTACTAAAGTCGAATATGTTCCAGTAGTTAAGGAAAAGACCGTAGTCGTGACAGTGCCCAGAACTTATCCACTCCCTGATGAAAAGCCGGTTACGGTAGTAGAGAAAAGACCCATTCATTATCCGGTAGACCAGCCCTGCCCTGTGACCGTTGATAGGCCCGTGAAAGTAATGGTGCCATACCCCAAAATTGCTCTAGCTCCACGCCCATACCCCATCACGGTCAAAAAACCTGTACCAGTGGCTTGCCCGAAACCTTTTAATGTGCCAATCCCTCGACCCTTCGCAGTCTGTGTCAAAAAATACGTGCCAATTTCTGTACCAAAGATCATTGCCGTGCCAGTGAGGAGACCCTTTCATGTATGTGTGACAAAGAGAGTGCCTGTACCAGTTCCTCAGCCGTACCTAGTACGTGTCCCTTGCACTTGTTAAACGATTTGTATAGGATCTGCGGAAAATATTTCCTTTATAGCTATCCGGATGCATCTGTGAAACTGCGAATTACTGTCTTTTGAAATGACAGGGAAGAAATTTCGTAGTAGGATCTTGTTTCTTAAAGGAAGTAATGGTACATTTCTTACGGTTTAAAACAAGCACGTATCTCTTCAACCGTCACCGCCCTTTGTCAAAATTTGGTATTTTTGTAGAGTGAAATTATTAGAATTCTTTTTTATATTTTACGATAGCGTGTGAAAGTGAATATGATAACATGATCAATGGTGTTATTAGCATGTTGCATTGATTTTTGTTCAACTAGAAAGACATTGGCGGACAATAACATTGGTTTTCTGTATAAACCAAGTAAGCTTTGGTAAGGTTAGGTTGTTGGTGCATGTCTCATTATTCGTCTGCCTGTTTCGGATTATTTTGATCACCAATGCTTATCGTGACAAATATTTGTCATTACTCCTTTCCCTGTCTTCGTGAAAATGTATTCATGTTTTGTCTAAATTGTTCGTTCTGCTGTAACATTTAATGGGTTTCCTTTCTAACTTTATTCAAATAAACTTTTTGAATCTTATTTCAACTGGCTTTCTTTAAAATACCATCACCCTATGAGTAATTCGTATAACATAATCTATTTATATGTTCAACACTACTTTATATCGATTTGTTAATGTTACTTTAACACTCTTTTGTATCTCGCTGTACAGTTTAGTTTCATATATTCTGCAAAATTACGATGTAGAAATCAAATGCATACATGTATACATGTGCAGCAGACAGTTGTTATTCTGTGCTTAAGTCAAAGGTTTTATAAACACTAATGTTAAAACTGTCAATCACTAAACCATTGAGAGTACCTTAATGTTTTATATTATTAATTTTGAATAAGAGTGCATATTAACATAAACTTAAATAAACAAACGTTTGTGCCTAAATGAAAGTGATATTTTTACAAAATATTCACGATCATTTATATGTGTCATAATATAAAGATATTGGAAGGAAATTATTTGCAAAATAGCAAAAATTTACTTCGTAATATAAAAAACACACAATTTGTAGCAAAACAGAAAACTAAAGTTCAATTAAACATTCTCTAATAAATAGCTTATATATTTTTAAATATTGTAATTTCTGGCAATTAAATTGTGAAATATATTTATAACAACTATAACCTAAATCCTTTGTAAAAACTATTTTTGATAAATGTTTCAGACATTTATCAAAACCGAATCTTAAAAATTGGGAAAAATGGTTTATGACTACAAAATCAATCTCATGTTTTTTAATTGAGAATTTTACTGGCAAATAAATTTCTTTCTTTTTTTTTTTTTTTTTTTTTTTTCAATTATTCGTGTATGTTATAGCTAATAAAGCAAATAGGGCTAGACGTAACTATCTTATACAGTAATACACAAAATACTAAATAAAGTCACGTGAAAACAGTGTAATAATTTTATTCGAAAGTTGGTCGTACAACTGTACTGAGGTTTTTAGGAAATAGAGTAACGTTTATGAAAAATGCAACACCAAGAAGGATACATGTGATTGAAATGAACTTTATACCACAGATTAGGTACATGACAATACACAGTTGATTAGGATTATATAAATGTACATAATCTTTGTCCTTGAGAATTCGGTATAGTGTGAAACTCCCACGTGTTGCAATCCGAGCACCTAAACGTCGTGGCATGGAATCAAAGAGGACCCGGGTATATGTTCTGGGGAATCTCTCTCCACGTGGTTTGTATGCGAGTCCACGAATCATCAACAGTGGTTTTTGGAGGTCCGTGATGAGCAAGTCCCCGACCAACCATATCTCAGACATGTTCGATGGGCAACATGTCAGGCGAACGTGCAGGCCAGGGAAGCAGTGGTACCCATCGTTCATTGAAGAAGGCTGGAACATTCCTCGCCACATGTGACCGGGCATTGTCCTGCTGAAATATGGCACGTGAAGTCGCCTGAAGGAGGGACAGTACCTCGGGCTCTAAAACCTCCCTGATGTAGCGGTTTCTGTTCAGATTGCCCTCAGTACGTAGGAGTCAGGATCGCATGTTGTATCCAATGTCGCCCCAAACCATAACACTTTGCGTTTGTCCGCTATGCTGCTCCGCAATGTAGGCTACCAGATTGCGGTCAACACGGTAGTGTCTAACATGTATGTGATCATAATTGTAGGACAGGTGGAAGCGGGACTCGTCCGAAAACATTACACTTTGCCACTCAGCGCGCCAGCGACGGCGTTCACGTGCCCATTGCAGTCTGTGGCGTAGTGGTTTCTGGACAATGGAAGACGACGCAATGGCATGCGTGTCACCAGTCCAGCCCGCAGCAGACGGCGTCGATCCATCGACGCAAACAGGTCCACACGCGTAGCAGTGCTCCAGTTTCGAGCCAACACTGTGGACGAGGCTGTACAGTCCGTTACAGCCATGCGGACAAGATGGCGGTCCTCCCTTACTACGGTCACATTACGTGGTTCAGTGTCCGCTCGTCGCTGCGTAAGAACCCTCTTCTACCCTCTAATTCCACACACGCGTCATTGCCGTAGCAGCGTGCCCTGTGCGATTCGAAATGTCACGCTATGGCAAACATATTTCCCTGCGACCGATCATTCTGCCCCTTTCGAACTCACTCACATGTTGATATGGCGCCCTTTGACGTCGACGAGGCATACTGGCACTTGATTTCACTTCATTTGACGGCTCTTCACTGACTGAGGTGGGCGTAACACTGACCTTTCCGGTCACACAATAGAGGATGCTGCTGGGCCTACGTGCACGCCATATCTCTGCAATCGTAATCACTTATTGCTGGTACACTGTTTTACACATCTTCCGAGTCTGGATTCTTTCGGGTCACTCTTTCTGTGTGTTGCAATTTTCACAAATTATAGTGTAATAAGATAATTTTAAAACCAAAATTATATTCACCTGTTGCTCTTTGTACATAAAAAAAGTTCAATCCCTTGATAGCGTCATCTAATTTTTCAAGTTGCTGAAGCTCAATATAACAATGGTGAATAATGCTTAATTTAAGTTAACTACAGTTGTATTTATATTGAAGTTGCAGAGGGTATTTTTTCCTAACTTGTTTATTAATAGCATTAGATAAAACCAACAGCTCGCTGCCGAAATATGAATTAATGAATGTGAGAAAAACGTCTCTTCAAATTAATATAATTATGTAATCAACGCAAGGATCAGGATGAATGTGATTACTACAATTCAATACAAATTATAAAAATATGCAATTTTGTAGTTTATTCAACAAAGCGCACCAACTCAAAAAATACAGAATGAAACGAGAAGTCACATCAGTGTTTTAAGTTGACTTAAAATATGCATTTTTATTTAATATCATCGTTAACGTTAATGGGTTCATAATAAAGGTACTTCTTTTGACACCTAAATTTAATACTAATGGAGATATGAGTCATTGGAGATACATACTTAAAAATGTACTTTTTGCAAAACACCGGAAACTAAGTAAATGAAGTTATAGGTTTCCAAACGTTGTTTTGTGTTACCGTGAATTTCAACCCAAGAACAAAAGCTCGTAATTACCTACCACCCTTAGTGAAAGTATCAAGGGTAGCTACGCTCTTTATTGATAACTTCTTTTTTTTTTTACCTTTAGGAATTATGAACATATGATCTTGGTTTATTGAGCAGTTTACCCTGATTATGTGAAATATTTTGATCATAAACCATTGCTACACTATACCCTCACAGAAAACCAAGTCAGAAACATGAAACAAAGACAAAAAATGAGCTAAGAGTAGCTGAAATAAAAATATATGTAAATAAATGTAGACGAAATCCCACACGGAATTTCGTCAGATAAATAACCAAATAGAAAACCAACAAACAAATTTCAGAACGAATTATTAAACGAACGTAGTGATAGCGTAGTGTAGCATTGGTGTATGTCCAAAATAATTCACATTATCTTTCAGCGATATTGCAATAATCTTTCAAACATCTGATCAGTATATTCAGAAAAATGATCTGTTGTTGCAACACCGTTTTCGTGTATATCGTACACAAATTTCTGCTGTAGCGGTACAGTTCCTATCAAATACGCAATACTTCCTACATTCATGTAGGATAAGCTGCTGCGTCTACTGCACAGACGATAATGGATGATACATAACACGTTGTGTGAACATCATTAATATGCTTTCAATACTGAAGAAGCTGCCTGTTTGTTTCTGGCAACAGTCAGTATGTGATTCCCTGCAGGAAATGTTGGTAAATACTTTTCGCGGTTTCTTTACACTTTTGGCGTGAATACGTCTTTAAATTTGCAACCATAGTGGGAGGCAATTCAGAAAATCCGATTATAACAAAATCGGGGGGGGATAAAGTTTGGAATTGCAGCTCCAAATTTATCGTCTACATTCACAATTCAATTATACCACACGATTGCTAAAGGCCGGCACTAATATATCCGCCGTGTGTACCGTGTTTGCTAAACATGAAACTGTTGTCAATATGCCCCGCGACTTGTATCCTTCTTTGCCGTGGCGGTGATATTTCTCCCGTCACATTACCCTCCTCTTCTGAGAAGCGAGATGCCCTCATCTCGTGTAACGTACTGTGGTAATATGGTAATAGTACTGGTATGTTCGGTCATCAAGGTGCTCGTCTGCTTCTTGTCAGCTGGAATATGGCAAGTTTTAAGATCTCTTCAATATGGAGGGACTGTGCGGAGGAAAATTTGAGGATCAAAGAATATGTTACGTTGATTGAGGACTGAGAAGGGGGGGGGGGGGAATTTTGAGTTCGTTTCGCCGCGTCTCACAAATTACGCGTAGTATAACTTTTGACCAGAGAAGCTAAGATGCGAGTTTAAGTTTCAGTCGATAGCTCTCGTCAAGATCAATCGATTGCGTGTACAAAAACATTTGTGCGGCGTGGTTACGGTGAAATTGTATGCTTTTAATGTACAAAATTAAGAAAACTTAACAAAATTTCAGCCCATACTTGTCAAAAAGCCAATTCAAAATACAGAAATCGTATACGGTTAGAAAGAGCACCTCAAAAGCAATCCAATGATATCCATAAAAGCTCATATGATCGAGTGAAGCGGTGCCGGGAACGTAAAATAAACATCAAGGCATCCAGGTGCGTCAACGTAGACGTATTCACCCAAAACCAACGGCCGTGTTCCCAACACAGCCAAAGCCAATTTTTTTCTCGTTAAATTAAACAGTGAGAAAGCATATGTTGTTAGCGCCTAGTAAGAAATAGTTCTCAAGTAAAATATAATCAAAACTGAGTGCGCACGAATTCGATGCGCTGTCCTTTGGTGCAATTATGTAGTCTTAGTTAATCGTAGTTTACAAGGGGCGAAGGAATATCTCGGAAGTAGAAATTTTGCAGGACTTCAGAAAAGTTCGAAGTAACCGTCAATGTATTATACTGCCTGCGGGCTTGGAACTGTACAGCCCAAAGTTTTGTGCGCATTTGACACGAAAACGCTAACTCCGGGGCAGTTGCAAAAAGCGGATTATTTTTGTCGATTAGGTCATATGCGTCAATAAACCAGTATCAAACGTTCGTAACTCCTAACGTTAAAAAAGTCTACAAAAAGAGGGTAGCTAGCATTGTTATTGTCATTACGGAGGACATTATTGATAAAAGTTTCCTCTTAGGTTAAAGACCCCGATAAAATAAATACATGTTTAGAAAATTTATTTAGAATATTGTAATTTAATTTTACTTTGTTTCCGATATTTCGCAAAAATACATTTTGAAATCTCAATTTTCAGGTGCCCATATCACCCTTGATATTAAATTTTGGTAGAACATGTCTGCATTTTTACATTTTATTTTGCATGTGTAACAACCCAACGACGTTTGTCGTTCGAATGACGCCTCATCATGAATAGTAAAAGGTTTCGTGCGGAAATGAGCATCGAAACTTTTTGCCTCACATTCAGAAATGTTTCATACAGTAAATGGATAGTCAGCAATGTGTACCCAGTGGTTGATTCACAATCAGAATGCATAGGCACAGAGCATAAGACATTTCAATATAACATTCATACCACTTGAAATCTTGTGTGAAATTGACTCACAATCGAATACTTACATGTTGTTTTTAATCAAAGACATTTTGCGGCGAGTCTGACTTAAGTTGGGGGTTGGAAAAAAAATGTTTTAATATTCGGTTGTCTTTAATGCTCATAAAATGTACTTAGAAACGGGACAGTGATTTAAAATTATTGTAAATTTCTAGTTTTTTTTTTTTTTTTTTTGTTTATCATTGGCTTTTCATATCCTAAATATGTAGATAACCTTTAAACATTTCTGCTACTTCACTGTCGTGCCGTTTTGGTCTTCAAGGAATAACTACTAACGCTGTGCAGTGGTTTGTTGGAAATGTGTTTCTTCAGGTCTCATGCCGAGAAGGAGCCTGCACCAAAGGATATTAGTGAGATTGATCCAAACAGGATAATCTGTTGGAAGACTTTTCCAGTTCATGAGGGCAAGGCAGACAATACTGCTGTAATTAGTGTTTTTGGTAATGCGTCTATGTATTCACGTAATAAGATGAAGATGGAACTTGGTGATCAGATTTGGTTGTATCGGAAATTAGTTGCTACTACTGGTAACATGCATATTTTTGATCACGTTGAATTGTTTTTCAATCTGTAATTATGTGTTATGTATTTTTTTATTTTAAATCCGTGATTATGTGTTATGCATTATTTATTTGCAAATGAATGTTTTGTAGGTACAAAATTTACTGCGGCTTTTTTTTTTTACATCCCTTTCCTTGATATTAAAAAGGGGGTGTATTTAGGGAGGGAATATTTAAACATTTATTTTAAGCTATTAAATATATGGAGTGATATAAATACACGTCAAGGATATCACACTAGATACTCAAAAAGTGCACCCTTCAAAAATTATATTATTAAAATTAATAGTAAAATTTATGGAGCTTTCTTAGGGAAACGTCCAACATGGTAAACAGAAATATATTAATAACATTAGATTGACAAAAGACATGCAAGAACAGTTAAATTCACCCCCCCCCCCTATTTTACTATGTGGAATAACTCTGCCTCCATTCCAAATAAACAACTTCTTCGAATATTTTATGCTCTGCTCTGATGGGCTGTTGTTCCGTGCACCTGCACAATAAATTATAGGCTGTTCACGGTAAAATGAACACTTTTGAAAGCCGTGCTTAAGATCTACTTGTATGCACGGTGTGTGTTCTTCTGCCTTATGTAAAATTAACATTGTCCTGGGCCTCATCACTTTATTCATGCGTTGGTCAAATAAAACTGTGAAATGTTTAGAAAACAAAAATTTTACTAATTTGCTCATTTTCACACATCGATTCATAAAAAAAAATAAAAATAAAAAAAACGAAAAGTGAACGAAATATTTAAGTTATCGCGAATGATTATCTAACACTTTTTATTCGAAGTCAAGATATGGAACTATTTTCCATCCGTGTTACCAACTTTACTGGGCAAATGTTACTCAGTGCGCGCATTAAAATATATGCTTTCAGGGGCAGTGACATTTTTCTAAGGTTCATTTCAAAATTGCTCACTTTATCGCGAACAACCTTTAAATATAAGTGATGCGCGATGGGGAGACATGTCGCTAGGCTAAACAGGAATTTTGATAAGAATCTTTTAGATGACTAGAATTTTCCTTTTTTTTTCAGCACTCATCTTGAATCCAGTCCTCGAAGGAATTAAAATAATTTTACTTTAATGAAATGACGAATATGTGGTTGTTTTCATTTTGCACTCGAACTGCTTCCCCTGGAAAAGGTAACCAGTGACCTAGCCACTGAATTTCGGTGTTGTAAATAATTGATCTAAAGTTATAAATTTAACGTTACAAATTAATAAAAGGAATGTCTGAACTTTATGAGCGAACAGAACTGAATCCGGGAAGAAAGAAATATAGTTATACATTTAGAAACTTCCATATGAACTCGTGTTTCCTTTCTATCGAATGGCTTGGAATCTGGCTTCATGCATTTAATGTTAGAGGAATATACGAATCGAAGTGTAATAACCTTGGTAAGCAATTCCTTACAATTATTATTTTAAAATAGCTTAAAATGTATGGAGATATTTGCCTAAATGTTACAAAATTTAGGGTATTCTAACTAAATTACTGATACTTATCATGTTATATGTAATCTAACGTGGCAATTCTGTGCATGTCACCTCCATATCGCTTTACAATACGTAAATAAAACTAAGAAATAATAATATTTTATGTTATAAATGTTTTTTTTTTTTTTCAGATCTTTTTTAAGGTCTAAATTAATTTGGATTGTGGTTACTAATTCACACTTATTGCCTAAATAAATACACATGTATAACTACGAACATACAACACGCAATGAGAGTATTTTAAGAGATTCATTTTGTAAACATAAAAAAATAATTTATTCTCTGAAGATATAAATTTCAATTATGCATTCATTCTGCTCAAATATATCTCAGTAAGTTAGTGTTAATTTAATGTTGTTTTCTTTTGGAGTATATAGATATATATCTTTATTGAAAGCAAGTGTCAAATACAAAAAAAAAAAGAATTTTAAGTTTAATTACAGCTGGACTTATCAAAAGAGATGCCTGTTACTGTATATGCCGAGGGAGGTAGGACTGCAATTAAAGGGTTAAATAAAAAAGTTATAATCCGAACAGGCAAATCGAAATGTTTTGCCAATGGAGAGAGACATCTGATGGCCATATGTTTAAATAAAGTGTAACAGTTTAACGAACCGTAGTCCAGTGTTAAAATGAATACAAATATTACCGACGTTTTTTCAGTAAAATTCCCACTGTCCTGGGCAAAGAAAATTTTCTCAAACAAGTGAACGTCGCTTACTATTTCCTGAAAACTAAAAGATTTTATTTCTGCTTGTAATAAAATGCTGTGGTTTTTATGTAAACGGGGATTTTGGCAGTGAAACGTGAAATGTTGACTATCCTGGCGGGGAATAGTCCATAGATTGCCTGACAACACCGCATTATTTTAGTCTGTAATATTGTGCCAACTTCAGATGTTCCAACTGCAAACATGGCACCATGCAAGAGGCGGGAGGAGTAAAAAAAATAAAAATAAATAAAACACGAGAAGTGATCAAGTGGAAAAAAAAAAAGATGAAAGAAAGTTAATCGTCAACCACAGAAGGTAATATATTACTGTACGCGCCACAGGCCAAGGTCGCAAGTATGTTTCAATAACAAGCTAACCTGACATTTTAACAGTTTTCCACTATGATGTGTAAGATGAAACTATAATATAACAGGATAACGTTTCTGCACGAATCACACACACAAACACACACACACACACACACACACACACACACATATATATATATATATATATATATAAAGAACAAATCATAACTAATGAATTAAACGGAATATGTATTGTTATTTCTTACGTATTAACTAGACTTCATTTTTCCAAACAATTCCAGAAGATGCAAGACACGGGCTTTCGGCCCCTCTCATTGGTACAGGAACGAAAGATGAGTAGGATGCAGAATTGGCAGGTCTGATATCCTGCCACATTCCTCAGTGGCAAAGACGAAGGTTAAATCACTGCAACGAAGGCCCTAGTGTCAGTCACAACTAAAATGCTATTCTAATAGTGATTATTATACATACAGCGTAGGAGTTGACAATTAAGACTATCTCACAACTCTTTGCATGTGGCTGTGATTGTTGTAATTTCCTCTCTGATATAAAGGGGCTGTCCCTAAATCGTCTATGTTTTTCTGAATTCTCCGCAGCTGACCTCTCTGGATACTATGCGGAATTGGGGCCGCGAGGGTTGGGCGATTAGCACGCTCGCCTCCCACCAAGGCGAACCGGGTTCATTCCCCGGCCGGGTCACCGGATTTTCGCAAGTGGGAAACGTTGCCGCTGGTCGGCGGGTTTTCTCGGGGATCTCCCGTTTTCCCCACCCCTTCATTCCAGCGCCGCTCCATACTCGCCTCAGACACCCTCATCGGCTCTCAAGACCCCGCTGTTACGAGCCGCCCAAATCTCTTCACTCACTATGCGGAATTAACATTAAATTGAAGCATACATAAATGTAATCGCCGACGTCTTCATTCTTAGCAGATTTATGTACGATAGATAGGGTGATATAGTATTTCTGGAGGATAAACTTAATTTGAATTGCATCTTCTACTACAATAGTGCGACTGTCAAAATATGTACACAAGATATTTATATTTTTTTAAAATTTTATCACGTGAATGTGCCATATTTATACGGGAATTTAACATCAAGTTTATATTCCCACGTAATTACATATAGTCTACAACAAAACGTTACAGGAAAAATCAATGATTTCGATAAGTTTGAGTTCGCAATAGAAAAACCGTTGCAATTTAGCAAAGGCAGAAATGTTTCTTGATCTAAATCGTCTACACAAGAGGAAAAATGCGGCTAGAGAGGTCAATTGTGTGACAATCGAATTCATGCAAAACATTTGGCTACAATGTATACAGATTAGTGATGTGTTTTATTCACGCATGTTGTGGTGTTATGTCTTCGGTACTGATGATGGCGGAACGACTGCAATATTCACGAACATGTATGATGAGATAACAAAGAAGAAAGGGTAAAATTGTCCCACCTCTCTGCTACTGAATTACTTTAACGTTGTAGGAATTCAGCAAGAGCATTTCGTTTTTGTGTACAAGGCTGTCCTGGACGAAACAGTAACTATCGCTTGGTCAGATTTATCTACATGATAGTGCACTGCACAAAACTTGTTGAGGTCACATATATTCCCCATGAGAGAGCAGTCATATTTACAGAATGATCAAGACTTCAGCTGGATTGAGTTGAGTTTAATTCACAGATTTGGACGGCTCTTTAAAACGAGGTCTTGAGAGCCGGTGAGGGTGAAATGAGCAGCGCTGGAATGCAAGGGCTGGGGAAACGGGAGATCCCTGAGAAAACCCCCTGACCCCTGCACGATTACCATTTACGCAAATCCGGTAGTGACCCGCAACCGCAGATTCATTCAGCTGGATTGAGATAAAGGGGAAACATACTTCGGAGATGCGAAGTGACTTGGACAGCTTAATCAGTTCAGCAAGGAAACATCTTGAGCTTTTTAATATTGTTAGTATTTCACGTGCAGTTTTTTAGTTTTACAACATTCAAAGTGCATTTCAGTCAAATTACTTGAAGCAAAACTACCCTCCAGTGAAGCTCAAAGGTTTCCGTATGTCATATGTATCAGCAGAGTATTCACGTGTTAAAGGAAATCACACATACAAGGGCTCTTGGGATACATTCTGTGTTCGTAGCACACATAAACTCCCCATGCAGTTCCTTACAACACACTGACCTCCAAACTTCACAGCTGCCACTGAAACCTTCTAAGTTGAGAGATATTCAAAATCTGACAATATATTTGTAGCTTACAGTGAACAGGGATTACTATCTAAACTGTCTCAACCTGTCAATCACACACGAATCTGTCAAGGATGAAGACATCGGCAACAATGAGAGTAGTAATGGTGAGAAACAATACACATTGTATACAATGGAAAACTGACTGTATGTACACATATTTATTGTACTTGGTTTGTGACTGCGGAAGCTACAAATATACTGGTAAATAAAATGCACTTAAGTGTTACTTAAATGTAGGTGAAAACACTATAGAGATTGAAACTTGATACTAGAAATACAAGTGATAAAAATATTACTTATTATGGACTATTATCCAAAGTTTAATTGTGATTGTGTTATTTGAGACATTCATAGAGTAATGTGACAGATGATTATTGTTTTTATTATATTAATACATTTTCTCCTACATGCTAGACAATGGACTAATGAAAAATTCAAATCCTACCTGACATTTAGCTAGAATATTTGGTTCCCATTATGATTGTACCTATTTTGTATTTGATACGATATTCAAATAACCACTTCTTTCTTTACATTCTCCCCCCGTTAAAACCTCTATTGTCCACTAATTAGTGACATTATAGTCATGAATCTCTTAAGTGATTTAATATTAAATCCCATGATCGTTTGTAGGTTTCTATATTACATAAACACAGCACAAACAAGGTTTTGTATTTATAATATTAATAGGATCCATGTCAGATCGTTTTTTTGCTTTTTCAAAAAGCCCTTCAATTCTTCTCAACGTCATTTATTTAGATATGAACGAACAAAGTCTAAAGCAGTAAAACTACAATTTTTCAACGAATGTTTGACAATTATTTTTTAACATAATAGTCCATTAGGTCATTCTCAAATAACCTGATTTGAATATGTAGAAAAATGCTTCTTCATTTCTGCAAGTTATATGGATATAATACGTGTAATATATACTGTTAGAACCAAATACTTTTCTGGAAGGAAATAATTACTGTAACAATTTACATGTGGGGTAAGGATTGTAAATATTACTTATTGGTCTAAGGATTTTTGTAATAAACGACCACAAATAAAATAACTTCATAAAATTTATTTGAGGTGACGTGTAGCCAAAATTTAAACATGGTATAATAAGAAATTGCAATTAGATTTGAACATATTATCATGAAAATGCAAAAACACATTTACAAATGACACAGTTCCACAGGTTCATGACCAACCAGAATACCATATAGTATGGAATTTCAAATATTCATGGTAACATGTAGTGATGCTCGAAATATTCCTTTAGTTAGTTAATCTACAGAAGTATCACATACCCAAGACCAGATAGCCACACCAAAACTCTTTGATTTGCAAATTTCAGAGTTAAGCCGATAGTAATTTGTTATTTAAAAAAAAAATTCTACTCATCGGTATTTATAAAAGACTTCTGTTAAATTGAACGTTTTAGAGCATATTATATCAATTTGCAGGGTTGGCTTCCGTAATTGTGCAGAGATGCATTTATCACGTATAGTAAAAATACAATTTCTAGCTATGACAATCCGGTTTAACAGGGATCTTTACTGCGGTCGGTTGTGATTCAGCCACGTATTTCTTGAGAGTTACTGGATAGTGTTTCGTTTCTATTTTAATTACAGGGCGAAGAGCCTCAATTTTGACGGGTTTCTCGGCGGTGACCAGGACGGGACAAGGCACCGGCAATCTCACAGGTTGCTTTACATATACTGGCACTGGTTTCTCGACAGCGATCGGGTACGGACGAGGAACTGCAACAGGACAGGGTCTTGCTACCGGTACTTTCACCCACCTATCGACAGTCACCGGAACGGGATCGGGTACCCGGATGTAAACCTTCCGGTACACGACCTGTGGCACTGGCTTTTCAACGCGAATACGGAAAGGTTGCGGCACTCTAACGTACTTGTACCTTGGAGTACATTCTTTCACATACTTCACGGTGGTTACTGGCACGTGTTTGACTATCGGAATACGTAGCTTCTTCGTGACGTACTTCACTATCGGCTCTTTCGAAGCTCCACAACCGGACTCAGAGCCATAACCCGGGCCGTGCATGCCGCCCCCGACATCGGGGCCATATCCTTGGCCACCTTCTTGGCCACCTACATATCCAGATTGGAGACCGCCAGTTCCGTACAGAGCTCCGAGATCACCATAGGCTCCACCGCCGGTTCCTTGGCCACCTGCATATCCAGATTGGAGACCACCATGTCCGTACAGAGCTCCGAGATCACCATAGGCTCCACCGTCGGTTCCTTGGCCACCCGGGTAGGCACCTCCGTAAGCACCCCCATAGCCAGCATCATAACCACCACCATATCGACCATCATAACCACCATCATAGCCACCATTATCTCCACCACCATAGCCACCACCTTGGCCACCGTCGCAAGGAATCTGGGAGACTCCTCTCGCTGCTACTTCGGCGGCCAGTACGAAGGCGGAAAACTGGAAAAACAGAAGTAAAAACAATAAATAAATTTAAAAAATAAACATACCTATTTACACATTATTTTCTGCTAAAAGCGCACAACTTAAAATAACTCTTTGCACGTCCTTTCTCGCCTGAGACATATCTGAGACACACAAATGGAAATTGCTGTCGTTAGGGAAACCAAATACATCCTTAGTCCATATCTGTAAAAAGAGGAGATTTTTTTAACTCAAATCGTTCGCGTATTCAGATTATATTTTACACGTAAATGTCTTAATAATTCACAAGATTTCACACCTCAGACTTTGAAATTAATGCCTAACATTAAACCATATTTTATATAATTTGCTTATATAATAGTTCCCATTTATTTTGGTTATACTATAAAATTATATATAAATATATTTGCGAGTTGCGACGTTTACTGTGTACTCAAATAAATAATAAATTTGCTACATAGATTACTTCACAAATTTTATTGTGTTGTTAATCCATAAAATTTCTCACGTATTATAAATGAAGGTTTTTAGTACATAAAACAACTAGCAATGTCAAAAGCGTGTTATAGTATAGTCCTTTACACATGATACTCGCGCCACAACAACATTAGATACGGAAGCTTATCGAACTCAAAAGACAACTGAAATTGGTTCGATAATTGTGTAACCTATTACAACAGTGTTTCCGTAAGTTTCACAGAAATTCTTGTGAATACATGAAACCTTGCTGTAGGTATGCTAGTTAGTTTTTTTTTTTTTGTACTTCCATCTTCAAAAAACATATTACAGAAAATAAGTGTGTAATCTTCGGTATGTGGATGTTCCACGGCGTATATTATTATTTTTTATTTAAAGTTAAAACACTTTAGTTCGGAGCGAGATATTGAGCACGAATCAAAACACTGGTAGTCCGTTGTCTTGAGAGTTGATATGAGGGCGGAGGGAGGTGACTGTGGAGCGGCGCCGGAATGGGAGGGTGGAGGAAACGGGAGTTCCCCGAGAAAGCCCGCTGATTCCCACATGCGAAAAATCCGGAGTGAGCCGGCCGGGGTTTGAACCCGGATCGCCTCGGTGGGAGGCGAGCAGGCTAGCCGCCCGGCCACCGTGGTCCCTTTTATGTTTAAAGGGTATAGTAGTGAATAGCTTAATTGTCCGCACAAACGATAATTGTTGGGTTGCAGTGGCGAAGAGAACTTCGTGTGAACTCGGCAATGTTCGTCCCCGAAACCCGAAGGTAAAGGAAATACGGAGACGTAAACGCTGTTCACGATAAAGTGAGCACTTTTGTAATCAACTTTAAAAAATGTCACTGGGGCAGTGACCTGCATATATTTTAACGGGCGCACTGAGTGGCATTCGCCCAGAAAAGTTGTAAACAATGGATGGAAAGTAGTTCCATTTCGTAACATCGAATAGAGAGGGTTAGGTAACCATTTGTGACAACTTAAATTATTTTTTTCGCTTTCTGTTTTTTTTAATGCATCGGGGTGCAAAAATGACCATATTTGTAAAATATTTACTTTTCTAAAAATTTAACCGTTTCATCTGACTAACGCATGAATGAAGTGATGAGGTTAATTGCAATGTTAATAGTATATAAGGCGGAAGAGTACACAAAATGCAAACAAGTAGATCATAAGCAGGGCTTTCGAATGTGTACATTTTACAGTGAACAGCCTTTACCATATTTTCTATTTACATAGCTCAGCTCCATTTGTCGTCGTTACGGGTCCGCGATATATATATATATATTTTTTTTTTAAATGTTAAACTGTACATTTTTCCATGACGGTCTCCTTGAACGTGGGGGAAATGATATCTTTTTCAAAGGAGTGGACGCTGCCTGTACTCACCAAGAGGGCCCTCATGGCTGTGCTATGAAGACTGCCGCGAGCGATTGTGCTGACTGCAGCGTCGCGACCGCGGTGTTTTATACCAGTGCCTTGATGGTTTATCACTATTCCGACAATCGCCCGCATACACACTATATTTTACCCGCTCTAATCTCTTCTTATATCACCCCGCCCCCCCCCCCCCACCACGCGTCCTTCTTCTGCAAGTGCGACCTTATTCGTCCGCCCTTCTCGCACACGTAATATGACACTGCAGCACACACTCCTATAATTGCAAATTACAGCTTTCGTAGCCCAAGTTTTCACGCCGTCTTCTGGTAACGGTGTTCTGTTTTCGAATACCGAGAAAGCGATGGAATGCTTTTTTAATTTCTTTTTAGCTTCAAGATTAAGTTATTTGACTATGTATTGTGAATCGGTTTACGCGAACGTATCATAATATATACTACTAAATAAAATAGAAGAGTCTGTCTGTGATTTCCAAATTTTTCACTTTTAATTATTTTTTCATGTAGTAAAATTGATAACTAAGCCATATATAATGTTTTTTTTTTCGTGTCTGTCTGTATGTCTGTCCGAACGGATTTAACTGAAACACCACTTAACGTACTGACATCAAATTTACACAGTATATAGATAATACCCCCAGGACCAACCTAGTCTTTGTTTCATAGAGATATCTCAAACGGTTCCCGAAAAAATGATGACCAGAGATGTAAATAGCCACTGGATTAATCTTTTCTTAGGATTACTGCATAAAAAAAACCATTGATAAAATTATTTTTTTCGTCATTTCTTTTTCTTTTTTGTCTATGGGCTGTAAACCTTTCCTTCCAAAAAGCCGTAGTGGCCCAGTGGCTAGAGTTATTCCAAGTGGGGCCGCAGTGACCCAGTGGATATATATATATATATATATATATATATATATATATATATATATATATATATATATATATATATATATATATATATATAGAGAACCCAATAGTGGGGCTGCAGAAACTCAGTGGGTAGAGAACCCATTATTAGTGGGGCAGCAGTAGCCCAGTGGCTAGAGAATTTAATAGTGGGGCCGCAGCTGGTCAGGGGCTAGAGCACCCAATAATGGGGTCGCAGTATCTCAGTGACTACAGCACCCAAAAAGGGGACCGCAGTAACTCAGTGACAAGAGAATCCAATTAAAAAAGTGGGTAGATCGATTCAAAGTCCTAAATATCACGCTAACATAAAACATGTGCGAAGCGATGGCAGGGTGTAATTTAATAACTCCATTAAACATGGAAGAAGAAATATTAGTGTTTTAAACGTAAAACCTTAACGAATCTATGGTGGGCTTTATTTTAAAAACTTTAAAAAATAAATCACGCGAACGAAGTCGCACGGGTTAGCAAGTAATTAGATATTTTTATAAATGTATTAAATTATCACGTTAGTTAAAGTGAATTTTTTTCTACGATATAGAGAACTTGAGTTTTGTGAAAGGTCAAATCCCGTATCATCGTCACTTTGACAGGCCTAAAATTTTAATATCATTTCCTTACGAAATTAGCAGTATAGAATTAATGGTTCTTAATGCCCCATTTACAACCAATTTATGAACTACCAGTTATTTGGTGCTATTAAAAATACAAATGATTCATTTTTAGTATATTTTTATGTCGAATTATCGCGTATTTAATATGTTTTGAAAAAAAAAATTACTTATATATGTTATGCGTCAGTCCCTTACTCTGCCTATTCGAGAGTGCATTTGCGTAACCTAATAAAGGCTGGTGGATCCTATCCATCTTTCTTTCAAGCAATCAAAACAATCAATGAAAAACATCCCCGAGGACTAACTGCCGGATTTCTGTTCTGTGCCAAGGAACAACAGACAAATCACTACGGTGCCCACTCAGTTCATCTTACTCAGCTAAACACTTATTGTGCATCCTTGGTGTAAGTGACATTACCCGGTTCCAAACTCTGCAGGATATGCCAACAGACCGGACAGGAAAGGCACAGGCTCCACTCTCTTACGGCACACGAACGTCAGTTGCAGAAGAAATATCGGCTTAAGCTCAACCGAAGTACGTTTGAAGAGCAAAGTAGGCACAATTACCTGGAATACAGCCGAATGCCTTTAATTTGAAAACGCGTTCTGCTCGTAGCCAACCCAACTTAACGAAGGCTATTCTGTTTTCCTGCAATGGGCCTGCATGGGACATCTGTTCTTCGCGGAAATATTCAACGACTAGCTGTACTCCAAAACGCGTTAATTCAGAACCAGTATCGCGGTTGGATGATTTTAGCTCGCGCACAAGTCTTAGGTGTCTGCCCGCGAATCACAGACGTACAGTATAGGAAAAACCTAATTACGATTGATCAGCCAAGTAAGGAAATGTCTTCCCACAGAGACACGCCTCCAATAAGCAAAAGAATGCTCCTCTGGCATTCTATAACATGTACGGAAATCTTATCGCGGAAAAACAGGTGGCCCAAGCTGTTATACCTGCGTGGAAATTCAACATAAGGTAAAGAAACAGTTATTCGGAAATTTGTCCCTGAACAGGAGAACCCTGCTTTGTTGGCTTACCTTGGAACAGAAGATTTCAAGGCCATTCAGATGAAGTAACATCTTAGGCTGTTTCCGAATTCTCAGGAAATGCATATTTGTGCGTACCTCTCCCCGGAAGTGACATCACCATATATATATATATACACACACACACACACATACTAGCGCTGTCCGAATTCCCAGTATTCAAAATCGTACACTTACTGAGCATACTTGCGTACTTACAGCAGTCGCCATATTTATTCCAGTTGTGAAAATTAACATGTACGTTTTGTGGCCATAAAGCTCGCCAATTTTAAAAGTTAATAAGTATTTACAAAATGTCGTTATATTGTATGTGTAAATAATTGTCAGTTTATTAAATGTACTTCCAATTATGAATAAAATTCTGAGCGTGTTATAGACGACTACAGCATATTTCCTAGGTATTTGCTTACGAATAATATTTCAATTGCAATCCGCGTTTCCAAGTTAATACAAACCCCACTGAATTGTATTTTTCGTTCTTTTTTATCAATGTTTATATTTCAAACATGGTAAAGTACGTATCGAGTGACGAGGAAAGAATGCCAGTTTCTGTGTAATGACCCTTTACATACGATAATAAATGCAACAAATCCCATAACAACTACCCTGATTGGTTTACAATCTTCCACTGACGTGATGAAGCAATATCCCAAGGCTATTGGTATGGCACGAATAATTGTGAAATTGAGAGAAGCTGAACAGATGAACATAACCTCAGGATACCGAGGTGCAAGAATTTGTATATTCCTGCAATTTGTTTTCTATTGTACAATTTGTACTCAAAGTGTACTACTACCAAAAAACGAAATTATATTGTCATATTTTTTTGTATTAGTTTTCGTTCAAAACAACACACACCTGTTCTCTTGCTGTTCTGCCAAGCAACCAGCGTAGGCCTGCAACAATATTTCTGCGCCCACTTTCATTTCCCTCCTGTAAATAATACGCGCCCACTAATGCGCGTTTGGGAGCAGTTGCAAAAAAAGTGACTCAAAAAGTTGTGTTTGGTTTGATCGTAATCTTTAGAAAAAAAGTTGTGTTAAACTTTGTGTTTGAGTGCATCTGCAAAAATACGCATAAAAAGTTGCGTTTGGGCGCAGTTGCAAAAAAGAGTGGCTCAAAAAATTTAATTACGTAAAAATAAAATATTGTATATAATAAATGGGCGCAAATAAAAATGAACTGATGTCTAATATGATGACGACCATGGCAATGAAAAAGGCTAACGCAACTGGTAATGTTGGGAAAGAATATAGATTTAAGAAAGATGTTTTTGCGGAAAGAAAAAGAAGAAATCTCAAGAGAAGTATGTCAAGTGTGAAAATTGTAATCACTTTTACAAACCATCTCTCATAAGAAGTCATCTTAAAAGTAGATTGCACAAAGGTCTTACACCAATACATAATAAATCACATGAACCAACAAATGCATGGAAAATTTTTAAAATATCACAATATTTAATATCAAAACAGAAGTTCCCACGAGAGAAACAAGTGAAATGTGAAACGCGCATTCACTATTACAAACCGTCTCTCAAAATAAGTCACTTGAGAAGTAAAATTCATAAGTACACACCCAGATTCAGTGTAGAAGAGATCGAAACAGCATTTCAAAGTAGGATCAAGACTTATGCTGTAAAGAATGTGAATGCATACAAAGACCCAAATCATTTACTAAACGATGTAAAATAAACTGTGACAGGACTAATTAGTAAACATTTAAAACCACTCGCATTGAACCTAAAATTCTTCATTGATTACATAAGGGGAATTGGTGAGAATATTGAATATGTAGAAAACTCCTTTAAAACAAAGAACGAAATTATACTGAAATCGACTAATCTGGAAGAATATTATGCCAACAATATATCGAAAATCATAGCTGAGATGGGGGCTTTCGAAGCAAAGGGATCTCAGTGGGTACTCAACAGAATATTTAAACTAGAAGTGCTAATAAATAAATATGTACCATTCAAGGGCAGTTCTTTTGTTGATCTTACAGAAAAAAATCAAAATTAAGCAGGCGGTAATTACTGTTAAGAACAATGATAAAAAATGTTTTTTGTGGTCTGTTCTATCTGCATTGCATCAAGTACAAAGAGACCCCCAAAGAGTGAATAAATTTCGCCAAGATGAATATGATTAAAATAAAAAACACGCTCAACCATTGATAGATGCGATAGAAGATTTGGGGCAAAAAATTGGACACGTAACAAATGAGAATAAGAACTTAATAAAAGAACTTGTTCCATTTGCTGTTAAGAATTTACACTACCCACAGACACCAACAGAAACATATTTTGATAGAAAACTGTTTGGTAAAACAGGCACCGATGAACGCTATGATGATGGCATTAAACGAATTGGCGATGACGATGAATGCTATGACGATGGTGTTAAATGCATTGACGATGACGATGAACACTATGACGATGAATGCTATGGCGATGAATGCTATGACGATGGCTTTAAACACATTTATGATAATGATGAACGCTATGATGAAACGTTTTGGCAATTTAAAACTGAGATCTCACAGTTAACTAACTACAAAACAACATTTATTGATAAGAAAGTGGCCGATTTCTTAATTGACTGCAAAGACGAGATTTTTTGGACTAAATGCTGATAAAGGTATATTGTATATTAGTGATAGCGAAGTAACATTCATGACAAAATTTACTGTAAAAGTTAGGACATACACTGGAACTGATGGTTTGATGACATTACTAACTAGTAAGAAAGTAACAGAAAGTGACTACACTGCAACCAACTATGAACACTATAGTCATATCCTAGCAGATACAAACACAGTTTTTCAAAACAATGATTCAAACTTGGGAATGCCAAAATCGAGTAAAGGGAATAATAGGAAAATTATTGTTAAATCTATTTACGATTCGATTAAAAAGAAACGCCCCTCACCTAAAAATGGGGAAGGTATAAAGAAATATACTGACTATCCTAAAGAATACATATGGATGGATGATGTTAGGATGCTTATTTATCGACTTCTCATTATTTATGGCGAAGAGAATGCTGTAACTATTACAATGAAAAAGTTGGAATAATGAATATGCTCAACAGCAAGTATAGTGACTTTGTCGTGAATAATCCAAAAGGTATACCATATCTGAAACAAGGGTTAAACACAATATCATATACTTTTTGGGAGTCGGAGCATCACGGAAAAGGGTTACTCAATGACATAATAAATTCACTACCTTTTGAGTTACATGCACCCGGTTATCAGTACTTATATCCGAGTACCAGATTAAATGAGAGAATTGAGCGTGGTGATAAACAAATTAATCCACTAGATGCAGCGAAATGGAACATGATATAGCTTATCATCATCATAAAGATCTAGCTGAAAGACATGTAGCTGACAAAGAACTAGAAAAGAAAGTGTTCAAAAGATTGTTAAGTTCAGATGCTGATCTCAATGAGAGATTGTGGGCTGGTGTAACTGAATCTGCGATGCATATTAAACGTAAGATTGGCTGGGGAATTAAAAGCAAATGATAAAATACTTGTTATAATAAATGAAAGTAAAAAACATTGTATTTCAAGTTCCTAACGATGAGTTGAAGGTTTTGAATATTAATTCTTTCCTAACAAAAGACCAACTGGATCGTAAAAACAAGAAATTAAAGGAGGACAAGGGGATCACTATCACAATTTCAGTTCCACAGCTTAAGAAAATGTCCAAAGAAATGAAAACAGGAAATGGTTTGACAGTTCAGAAGGGTGGATTTTTACCCTTAATTTTCGCAACATTGGGAGCTCTAGGAGCATTAGTTGGTGGTGCATCATCTATTACTTTATCAGTAATTAATGCTAAGAAAAAAAACCAAGAATTGGAAGAACAACGCAGACATAATTTAGCTATGGAGGAATACGGCAAGGGATTGAAGAATGTTAATTAGGGTCAGAATGTAAAAAAAAAAGTAACTCCTCTCAGTAACTTTTATATTGATAAAATGTTTTAAAAAAATTAAAATTAAAAAATTTTCGGGTGTATTTATGAACGATGAGCTACTTAACACGCCACTCGATAATGAATGTGGGATTGTTAATCTTGATGTTTCAACAAACTCTGGTACACACTGGGTATGCTATTGGAAAAAAGCAAACAACAAATATTATTTTGATTCATTTGGTGGAAATCGACCCCAACAATTAATAGCATATCTGAGAAGTAATATTTTTTTCTAATGATGATAGTATTCAAAATTTCAATCAAGTAACTTATAGTCATTTGTGTGTAATTGTGCTAAATCACTTTTCACATAATTTTAAATTTCCGAAAATTATACCACTATTAATAAACAATGGATATATGTGGAAATGCATTAATGACCTCTTGTATTGAAGATCAAATTAAAGAACACACGTAAAATGATACAACTACTGAGAAGATTAATTCTAATGATTTTGTTTCTTACACATAGTTCAACGACTTTATAGCCACACTGACAAGAAATAAAAGATCAGTCGATAAAGACTATCGTACTTACTTGGAAGTAGATAATAGTATATATTTTGAAGAAAAGACTAAGACATGTGGGAGATCCCATTGCACCGATGGATACAGTCAATTTAGTGTACTCTCAGAAAAAAAAATTAACATAATTCGTTTAGTTGGGAAATACTGTTCAATAGAAAAATATTTTACTTTGATAATTAAATAGATTTTTTTAATGAGAGATGGAACTATAGTTGAAATAATAAAACCAGAAAAATATAAAAGTGTTATCAACTTATACTATGAACGGAAAAAAATTGACATGTATAAAACTTTTGAAGTATACCCTAATGATATGATATATTTTAAAATACCAAAAGTCCACAATGTACCCGAAAGTAATACTCTGTTTATTTAAATAACTATGGTATATGAATACATTTAAAAAGTTCAGATTATGTTAGTTTTTAATGGAAACACTTCCATTAAAAACAAAACTTACTTATAATATAAGAATTTAAAAAGTCTTTAATTTTATTATCGTACTTAACATTATTTAACTTACGAGTCATATCTATTGTAACAAAACAATATTCATTATTCCAACATTTTGAACAAGTCTCCATAAATTTCTCAAACGACATATCACCACCAACAAAATCACTATGAATATGTTAAAAATTTGTATCATCTTGTCTGAAAATGCAAAGAAAATTGGCATTGTCTCTTATAAGCTGCTTAGGTACGTTTGAGTATGTCTGGGCTAAATAGAAACAATCAATATATTTGTGTCTACCGTGAGTAAAGCAATCCCTTACCATATTTTAGTTTTCAAGTATGATATCATCGAAAACCACTACAGACTCTTTGTGACATTCATTTACATCAAACATTTCTGCATTTGATGGAAAGAAGTATACTATTGGTTCATTAAATAATTGTCTTGCTACATCTACATCTTTCTTTACATTGATATATATTGGTTGGTCCAGACTTTTTGAACATACATAGAGAGTACCAAAGTCCAACCATCCCTGAGCATATATAAAATTATCTATCATAAGTGTAGTTTTTCCTCAGTTACTAGGACATACTATCAAACATATAATATTATTAGGTAATAATTCACCATGGCGTTGTGTCGATACAGTCGTGTCTGGTATTCTTATTTTAATATCCCAGTCTACATGTTTCTTGCTCATTTATTAATAGATTTTTTAAATAATATAATAAATGAGTAAAGTATTCAAACTAACAGATAACAAATCAGTGCTGAAGAAAAGACTACATTACCCTTTAGAGATAGAGGGGCACTCATTGGCTTTAATTCAGTTCCATACTACTTTTCTAACGCATAATATTATCTCTGGGAGAAATAAGCTATATTTTGTGGGTCAGAATGATGTGGAATCAGCAAGTGATATTCTAGTTGGTCAATATAGCTTAAAAGATCTTGAAAAAACTATAAAAGCAATTTTTTTCATTTCGTGTAGATTCAGTGGGTGGGAAAGAAAATGATATATCTTTCGAGCTGCATAAAATAACAATCAGAGTGAAAGTAAAATGTACTCTTAAATTACTGTTTGGAAAACAGGGTTCAATAGGAAAACTTTTGGGTTCCATAGAAAATAAAACTCTGAAAGCAAATGTGGACCATTATGGCGATCCAATTACAAAATTTGCACCATTTGAAACAATAAATATACACTGTAATATATAAATGGTATGATATTAAAACATGATGATTATAATCATAGAGAAACTATTAAAGTTTCATGTGATAAAGATGAATAATATTTCTATAGAAAGTGCAATGAAAGATTTAGAAAAAGAATTCAGTGTTTCGGCTACTTTAATATGTCGAATTTGTAGATGTGTATCTAAATTTTTAATTAGACTATATTGTAGCACATTGCTGAAATCAGAGCGATAATTGTGTTTTAATGATTGGATAACCATTACAACTTTATAGAGATAAGAGCACAAATAAAAATCAACTGATATCTAATTATACGACGACGATCATTTTCTCTTTAAAAAAGCGAATAGAATGCTTTTCTTTAACACCACAATCCACCATTCCATCACATGCAAAACTTATACCTCCATGATTAACATAATTTAAAACTTTTTCACTGAAAATCTGAACATATCTGTCTGATAAGGTTACTTTAAAATTTCCAGAAGTAATTACCACTTTGTATCCATACCGTGTTTCATTAATTTCAGCATGGTTTATGGGATAAGACTGTTCAATTGTAAGTTCGGAAAGTTTCTTAAATTGTTTGGTTCTGTTTAATACATTTAGCAATTGATCCATCTTTATTATATAAAATATTTTATTTTTACGTTATCAAATTTTTTGAGCCACTCTTTTTTGCATCTGCTCCCAAACGCAATTTCCTACGTGTATTTTTGCTGATGCACCCAAACGCAACTTTTTGAGCCACTTTTCTTGCAACTGCTCCAAAACGTAACTTTTTGAGCCACTTATTTTGCAACTGCTCCCAAACGCAACTTTTTACACGTATTTTTGCAGATGAATTCAAACACAACTTTTTGAGTCACTGTTTTTGTGGTTGTGCTCAAACGCAACTTTTTGAGTCACTTTTTTGCGGTTGTTCCCAATTGCAAATTTTTGAGCCCCTTATTTTGCGGTTGTTTCCTAACGCAACTTTTTGAGCCACTATTTTGTGGTTGCGCTTGAATCAGCATTTGATGTTTTGAATCAGAAAATTAAGAGTAATTTTTTTTGATGGTTTGTGATGGCTCGAGCATTTAATTTGTGTATATTTAATGTGTGTATATTTGAAAAGAATATTATAATTTCTGGAGGGCATGAGTGTCTGTCATTAATTAATTAAATTGTCTGTAAATGAAATTGTGTTTTATTTAACGTTTACCTATTTCGCAAGATTAAAATTAAATTTTAAAAGGTACAGACCTAAAATAAATCTTATTAAAAAGTGTTATATATAATACAATTGTACTATATGTACAATTATATAATAAAATATAAAATAATTTTCAAAATTGAACAATTTAAAAATTTTAATAACACATGTATATTTAACAAATTCTGCAGGTAGTCAAAGAACTGCATCATGCATGTAGGTATAAAGTGAGCGGAAAAAAATATTTAAAAATAATACAAATGAAAAATTACACATACTTCCATGTCTATAAATAAACGTGCCATCAGCTCACCTGGTGACGAAATTGAGTAATTAATGACGCATATATGTTAAAAATAAAATTCTTCATTGAGGGTGCTTGCAGGGCACCTATACTTAAAAAACGTAAACCAATATGGCTGCTGCCTGGTGGGTGAATTAATACACTGGCACACCCTAGGTGATGAAAAAATATTAAATTCAAGATGTCCTACAGTAATGTATAAAAAATTAGAAACGAAAAAATATAGAATGGCTGCCACCAGCAACGCAGTAACAAATGACAAATGAGAAAACCAAGATGATATCCTCCAGCAATGTATATACAAATTCCAGATGGAAAAATCCTATACGGAGGCTTCCAGCAAAGTATAAACAAATGGCAAATGAAAAACTAGTGGATGAGTATAAACAAGGGGCGAGGGAAGACCTCCGAAAATGAGAGTCTTTAAATAATTCTGTAAATAACATGTTATTACTTTTTAATAATTTTGAAATATTTTTTAATAATATTTAATAATTTTATAATAATATTTTTTTGGGGTTTCAAGGTCATTTAAGATCATGGGGTCAAGGTCGAGGTCACCTTCAACCAATATGGTCGCTAAGATGGTTGACAGAACCAAAATGGCTGATGGTTTGGTCTGACTCCGATTCTGGATCCCATGTATCGATTTGGCATACCTTATGGCTATGAAATCAAGATGGCCGCCATGCCCATATCCGCCGGTTCTCCCCGGTTTGCTTGCCCCGACTTGGGTGTACGAGTCCTCCTCTCCTGCTCTGATGCTGAAAGGGAATTCTCAGGAGATTATTCTATGCAAATGGCAAAAGATGGTAATAAATTAAGGGAAGTTTTTAGGTAAAAGGGGAAATTTAATCAATTTTGAGGGGAAAAAAGAAAATTTTAAGGAAAAATGGCGGCCGGCCGTCAAGAATGTCAGAGTACGAACTGCTCTCAGCACCGAACCCCGATCCCTCTATGCCCGACTTCCATGATCCTACTTCTTATGTGTCTGTGCCCGGGAGAATGAATGCGGTCAGATGCATACAGGATGTTCACGGTAAAATTAGCACTTTTGAAAGCCGTGCTTTAGATATACTTGTTTTACATATTGTGTGTTCTTCCACCTTATGCGAAATTAATATTGCCATGGGCCTCGTCACTTTATTCATGCGCCGGTCAAGTGCAACTGCTAAATTATTACAAAATCTAATGTTTTGCGAATCTGCTCATTTTGACACTTCGATGCATTAAAAAAGAAAACACAAAGTAAAGACATAATTTAAGTTGACAGAAATGGTTACCCAGCACTTTCTTTTTGACGTTAAGATACGAAACTACTTTCCCATCCACTGTTACCAACTTAACTGGGCACATGTCACTCAGGGCGCCCGTTAAATATACGCAGGTAGGGATAGTGACTTTTTCTAAGGTAGATTTCGAAAGTGCTCACTTTATCGCGAACAGCCTTTAGTAAGAAGTAGTTACTCGCCCCGGGATTGTCGAAGCTGTAAACTTCTATTACCCTCTATCACAACGAATGATATGTGTGTGTGTCGTCATAATATAGCGCATGCAAGGGCAATATTCATATGCGGTTGTTGACGATGGATGGTAGCACGCTGTGGCCCGTGCAGGAGTTATCTTTATCTTGTAGTGTGTGCTACCAGTATGTCCTGTAGTTACTTGTACACTGTTCCACTTATGTGTACTCTTTGTCCAGCAGCATTCTGTAGCACATGCGATAGCCATATTATCATCTTGTAAGGTGTGCTGCTGTTGGTGGATGGCGGTGTGTTGAATGTTGGTATGCCGTAGCCGCGCAAGAGGCATTCTGATCTTGTCAGCCGTTATTACCGGTATGTCGTGTTATGTGCACTACCGCAATCACACATACGCGTACTTGCGCACGCGATTTGCAGTCTGTACTGGGGTTGTGAATAATGGCATTTGTATTACACTAGTGATGGCATCGTACTTGCATTTTCTCTTTATTGACAGTGCTGTTACCCCTTTCCTCTTCACGTGCCTCTACTGTTCTATTCCCCTGTTGCTGTCGCCTGTCTGTGCGTTCCTTTGTCCGCTTTGATTTTTTAGGTGGGTCGTTTTTCTCTTTCCAGCATCGTAACCCACCTGTATACAATGCTTGCAGCACCACTGGTGTTTTTTATACGCATACATGTACACGACTTATTTGCGTATAATGGCAAAATAATCCAGTGGTGGATATGCTGGCTTAGTGTACTCCTGCGGTTCCAAATCCAGAAGCCGTCCGTATGGTTATGCCATGCGGACTTTGAAGTGCGAGAGCGGTGCTGAGCGAGTGGTGAGAAAGCGACCACACTTCTGCTGACGAGGCTGTGTATGTATAACTAGTGTCTTTAATCTACTGGTGGTTGTTACGGAACGAAATGTTTCATGTTTCCCGTGTGAGCGAGTGCTGGTTACGGTGCACCTGATGCGACGTGTCGAACTTGAAACACACTGGTTGTGTGTGCGGGAATTAAATATGAATGCCTGCAGCATCCGACTGGCGGGGGGAAATTAAGGATGGCTGCCTACAGCAGACGATATCGATGGTGACGGAGGGCGTGAAAAGCAACAGTGGGGTGGGAGACAAGAGAAGACTGGAAGGAATATGAGAAAAAGGGGGGTAGATGAGGGAGGTAGACCGGAAGGAATATGAGAAAACCCCAGGGAATAGAATGTGGGAGACAATTGAGAAAATTAAGGTGCTGGGGAGAATATGAGAAAAAACCCCCGAGGGATAGAATCGACGAGAGGTAGGAAGGAAACCAGGATGAGTATGAGAAAACTTTAAGGGATAGAATGGACAGGAGAGAGACAGGAAGGACTGAGGGAGCATGGGGAAATACAGAGACTGGAAGGAATATGAGAAATCCCCCCACCCCCAAGGGATAGAATGGATATGAGAGAGAGAGGCCAGGAGGACGATGAGAAACCCCTCCCACCCCAGGTATAGAACAAAAAAGAAATAAAAATCACATAGGAATGACAAAGCGGAAGTGAAAACAAACAAATTTTTAGAGCATGAAGTGCCGAAGCGGAATGATAGATCAGGAGGGAAAAAAGGTAAATTTCTGAAGGGAAAAAGGGAAATCCAAGCTGGCCACTACTGACAAAAAAAAACAGAACAAGGGGTTTCCACGTGATATCATCCAACGTGGCCGCCGGGGCACCATGCTTCCGCAGCACCCAGACCCGATCGCGTGAATCCCCTTTTTCTAACTACTCGGGAGTCATAACTGATGGCCTCCCATACCATATCATCTGGTTTCCAGGACGTATGGTGTTAACGAATCAGTTCAGGATCGTTGCGTCGTCCACTGCAGCGCTAAGCCCAACTGCGGCCCTCGTGTGAATCACATGAAATAGGAGTCATCGGAGAATTTAGTCCGTCGACATTCTTTTGTCCAATGCCGACGTTCCTGATGCAATCGACGAGATGCCGCACTTTGCCGAGGTGTCAAAGGCAGGCGTCGCGGTGTACGCCGTGCCTGCAGGCCGGATTCATCCGAACGGCGACGAATGGTTCTTATCGAGACCGGAAAATGCAGTGAAGGCCCCTGTAGACTGCAGGATCTGCGAAAGCGGTGCCACGTTCTGCTACTGCGCGTTGGCGGATACGACTATCTTCGTTACCTGTAGTGCGTATGGCAGGACCAGTGGCTTCTCTACGCGACGTGCGACCTGTACCTATATCCACGCCTGCACACGTCGTGCCACTTCACGGCCAAGATGAATGGCAATACCATGAGCAGACCTTCCGACTTCGTGCAGCCCGATCTTACTGTACGGGTCTGGGTGGCAACATTCTTCACGAACACGACGCCTTGTCATGCTGATCTCCCTCCTAACACTCAAGACTTCTGCCTTTCCAGCCTGGTGTATGGCCCCGGGTACTAGCCACGAGGGTCCCCTATATAACGTGTTGCATCGACGATTCTACGACATCCCATTAAAAATTTGCATTGCCCAATTAATACTGCACGTGGTCTTGATTTTTTTTTTGCAAATTGATGACAACTTATGCGTGAAGCGATTACCATGTCTTGCAGTGTATTTTCTGCACAAGTTAGAGACAGAGACAATGAAAAACTGTGTTCCTTTTCGTAGAAAAATAGAAATAATTTACACTTAGCAAGAGTACGGTAATGTAATATACGCTGATGAAAAATTCAAAGAAATTAATCTTTCTAATTCCGCCGGACTTTGACAGAGCTGTTGCAAAGAAAAAAAAGTAAACGAATCGCCAGGAGACGATCATTCTGTCTTGTGACGCAGTAGTTCGTCTGGTTGAATGTCTCGTAAACATTGGGACATTAGAAATGTAACTGGGGAGAAGGAAATGGTAATCAGCCTCGTCCTTTATGATGAAATCAGGATACGACATTTTGCGAGGGCACGGGAGCAGGTGGCTGGGAAAACTCACCAAGTGTCACGAAAAATTTGGATTACGACGAGATGACCACAGTTCGTCACTGCTATGGGATCCCTGACAATGCATGAGCAGTGTGTTGGGGAGTATTCCCATCTCGAGCTTCGGTGGGTCCAGTTCAGGTGAGATAAACTCTTGGGAGGGGTCGGTTGGAAATTCACAAAGATAACAACGGTGAGGTTTGGTGTAAAGGAATATTGGTACCTACGGGCAAAAATCGATAAAGTTAAAAAGCAAAATGAATGGTTTGCCCCGGATGGCCTCGGCCAAGAGTGGCTCATCGTGGATTTTAAGCACACAGAATGTTCCCTAATTGCATGAACAAACCGCACCTACGTATTCGGCACAGAAAGTAATGCAGAAACATGTATACTACCCGTGAGTGGAGGGAGCGGCGGGTTACTGGCTCACTGCCAGAAAGACATGTGGATAGAGCAGACAGTTGATTGTTCGATTATTCGATTAATCGAAATGCACATGCATATAGAATAATCGAATAGTCGATTAGTAGCTGATCGATTAATTTGATTAATTAATCAATGTAATGAATCAAATTATTAAAAAATATTTTGATATCAATTTTTTTTAATTCTATGGAATTCTTTGATATAATTGAATCTTTACTAATTTATTCATGCCATAAGGGTGATATTTGCGGAGCAGCATCGATGTGTTCCGTGTGACTTCCTGCAGTGGACTGATCAGAGTGATGGGTTGTAATTGTTTATATATGTGTTAATGTTGGTGTAAGAGTGGTATAAGTAATATTTTTAATTATCGATTGAGCGTACGCATGCAGCAGGTTCATGGCTCACATCTAGAATGACATGTGAATGGAGTGAGAACAAGCGGCAGGTTACTGGCTCACTTAGCAAGTGAGGCGTGGATGGAGCGAGGTCAAGCAGATCACTTCTGGTTCACTTAGCTGGGAAAAGGCCTGTACGTAGTCCCATAAGATTAACCTGTGGGAATTTCTGGCTCACTATGTGAGTGAGGAGCGGATAATCGATTGATCGAGTAATAGATTATGAACGAGGCCACGCATGTCACTTCTGGACCATTACAATTTACGTTCGATTAGTCAACTGAAATAAGTACGGACCATTAAAAAAATTAATTTAATCATGAGATTACCACACACAACATTAAATCGAATTAATATAGACACGAGATATTGAAAATTGCTTGCGATAACCACAAGACAAATTCATTAAAACGACTTACCCCGACTATGTCGCACAAAATTTAGATCAATATCGTAACGAAATTACTTACCAATATTTCAAACACCTGAATAAATGTCACGAAACAAAGTTAATCACACCAAACTAATTTCACTCTTTCAAAATACCCAATTTTTTTTAACGATTAGATTGAACACACAAAATACTACAACAAACAATTTAAATATGAACACATGAAAAAATATATTTGACATTCACCCAGGAACTAAATAACTGTAGCACAATAAATCACTCACTTATCGCCCACCCAGCCAGGTGTAATAAATTCACAAATCAATAAAAATACACAATTTACAATCAAAATTAAAACTACAAGCCCAGACAAGCTAAAATTCCACCCCCCCTAATTTAATGACCACCCACACAGCCCAAATCTCCAGGTGTCATATAAATTTCCCCCTCCAACACTGACATATACATGCACGAAGTTACACATACTTCACCCTCATCGGCTCTGAAAACACGCGTAAAAATTATCACCGAAACGTCAATTAACATGTAAGTATAATAATTTCACAAACACATCTTACGTTAGCTCATACGACCGTCACAGTCAATCGCCTATTGCGAAAAACCGACTCACATACTTTGTTATATCACACGTTAATATGCAGTATCGCTGCTCTTACAAAAGCGTACGCCGGCGGATCATCTCTGTCACTCCGATGCTCGCCTAATGCGAAAGCCTATCGCATGCATTTCCCGTAAATTAATAAAAATAATAAAAATGTTTTAATCTAATAAAACCCTAATAAACGAATTGAGAAGTGTTCAGTTGGGAAACGTTCAATGCCTTGTGTTACCCAGGCAGTTTGCCTGCTCGGATAGAACTAACGTCTCACGAAAACCAAGTAGAATGCGAGACTCACCCTTTACACCGTACGAGTCAACCCTTCACAGTTTCCCGTCACTGACGAAGGAGCCACTCCAATATTTCACGCCTCAAGACAGATGAGTGGAGAGGGTAGGGCGAATTTGTACCTCGCCTGTCGAGACAAATCTGCGTCGGCGAGTAACTTGCAAACGCCACAGCCCAAGTTAAATGTGAAAGCGAATTTACTCTCCAAAATATTCAATGTTAATGACACAATTCAGACCAAAATCATTTTCTGGAATTGAAAAACGGGTCTCAACACTCCATTAACATATTTAATGAAGTGTAACCTACACATTGTTAGTTAAAGAGCTACGAACTTAACTGACATACTTATAACATTACATTTAAAATATTGTTAAAATATAGTTTGAAAAAATTATAAAGTGTACATAATACAAAAAAAGACGTCTCCCCTGCTAAAAACTATACGGAATCATGTACGTTTCAAACCAAATTTCACAACTAAAAGTCGTATTTGTAAAAACTACATTCTAGAAATTTCGCTGCAAGAAGTATAGTAACGAATATTACTTCCACACAGGGCAGATACATGAAAATGGTTTTCACTTTTGTAAAATATATACATGTTAACAAAAATATGTATATGTCTTTGTTATATAGTAAATATGTTGAGTACTGTAAACTTATGTTTCCAACAGTTAGTGTGTTCAGTGAGCAGGTTTATCCTCTTACCGGATAACCAAAACATTTTTTTCATAGGATTTCTCAAGTTTCTCCCATTTCATGTTATAACATTGATGTTAGTTTACACCGTAACAACGTTTCAAAGACTTCTCACAAAGTTTAGTTTAGAAACAATTACAATTTAAACATATTTCTGTTTAATTAGCTGTGAAAAGTATGTGACAGCATTTCATTTCAATATTTAAAAAAATATGTGTGTATACCATCCATTTCAGTATATTTTTGAAGAAAAATAATTAATATCTGTTCACAGCAAACATCAACCTGTTGATTCACAGCAGTAGCATTTTTTCTTTTGTATGTTAAAGTTAAAAAATCATTAATTTGTATTTCCTTGGAAACTTAAATTAATTTTTTTTTGTTACCAGCTAGTCACCTTTAAACTTGCTCTGTGGGGCAAGAGTACGTTTACCTGAAGATGTCCCAAACCACTTTACCCTTGCCCTGTTCCACAATTGCGAATTTTTTCAGGTTCAGTTAACGTTTCAAACTTCCCCTTCATTCCTTTCCTTTCAGACATCATTTACAACATTTTTTTTCGAGATTTTTCCTCATTCCATTACATTTCAGAGTTCATTCATTCTTTTTTCTCAACTAATTCCATTTCCATATTTGTTGGTGTTCACATTGTGTAACAATATATCACCTAACCCAAAAAATTTACTCAAACTGAAAAAAAAAAAAAACATAAATGTGACAAACGGAAATCAAAACTACTACATAACAAGTTATGCAATTTCAAAGTTTCATTAAGTAATTTTTAGAAAATCCTTAAATCATAATTCACCACTTTTCACAAAAAAATATTTACAATTTCACAAATTATATACTATATACAATAGTAAAACAATCTGATATTTATTAAATCACTACTCACATCTCCTCAGAACTTTTCACAAATATTCAAACCCCTTTTTTAAAAGTATTCTCTAGAAAAAAAACCTATTCGAGTGTTTTTAAACATAGGATTTAAAGATAAACCATGTCTTTTCGGGATGGGAGGACAAAAAACAGACAAATCTATACCAGAAGAAGAAGGGTTTCGAATGGGAGGAGGAGTGACAGGACTGTAACAGATTATCTGGGGAGATGCTGTGAAGGCTGGTAGTGGTGATTGTGTATCATTGAAAGAGTTTAAATATTCAGCAAGCTCAGAAAACAACGACGTTTTAGGAAGAAGTAAGTTTCTACAGCTCAAGTCCAATGATTCACAACATTTCCTCTACTTCTCGACATATTGTTCATCTTTTTCCGGCATTCGCAAATCGAGAACTTCAGCATTCCTTGATGTAGCAGATAAATCAGGCAGATGTGTTGAAAACGCTGGAGGCACTAGGATCGTCATCACAGGAGATAGTGCTGGAAGCGACAAGTTCGTCCTTGGAGGCAGCGCTGGAGGCACCGCGATAGTCATCGCAGGAGATAGCGCTGGAAGCACCAGGTCCGTCCTCAAAGGAGGCGCTGGTGGTGCCTGGATCGTCATAGCAGGTGATGGTGTTTGAGGCGTCAAGTCCATCCTCGGAGGCAGCGCTGGAGGCGCTGGGATCGTCATCGCAGGAGATGTCGCTGGAGGCACCAAGTCCGTCTTCGGAGGCGGCACTGGCAGAGCCGGGATCGTTATCGCAGGAGATGGCCTTGGAGACACCAAGTCCGTCCTCAGAGGTGGCGCTGGCAGCGCCGGGATCGATACCGCAGGAGATTGTATTAGAGGCGCCAAGTCCATCCTCGGAGGCGGCACTGGATGCGCTGGAATCGCTTTCACTGGAGGCGGTGTTGGAGATGCGGATGGCACTGGTGATGCCAATGACCTTAGCGCAACAGCATCAAGGCCCAACCAATCAAATTCCAGAAGCTCCTCCTCTAGAGCTTGAGTAGACATTCCCATAAAGTATTCTTGGTAAAATTGCAACATTTAAAATAAAATTTATACATTCCACGAATACTAAAGTTAAACACTGGATGGGTGTAAAGTTTAAACCTCTATATATACAAATTTTCAAACTCCCAGGTAAATTCCCAACAAACGAGTCTCATCCACTCCCCACAGAGCACTCTCCGCAGAAATACACAACCTGTCTACACACATTTCCATATATTAGCTTGTATTGTAATATCCAGAGCAAGAAAGGCATACCATTTTGTTAGGCCAAGTCTACGTGAAGGGTGAAGGATGGGAACATGACTGCTACTGTTAGCCCTGCACAAGGATTCCCATGCTCTTCTCAGCGGGAACCTTATCGGTACAGCAGGGAGCAGACAGTGTCGGGAAGCTGACAATTTTTACGAGCTCAGCTATAAATGTTGCTGGTTAGCTGGAAGATGTTTCCCTCACTCCACTGTTCATCATCGACTCGCCTCTTTCGCACGTTGTCTCCTTCCATGAGTCCACTGGTCTCCCACGTCTCATTTCACGCATTTCCGACAGCCTTGCTTCACCATGAACATGTTTCCCTTTCAAAGCCATTCATTCACGTCACGATGCAACACCCACACCACCTGCCGTGCAAGCACTGTTCGTCGCTCATTGGTCTCGCCGCCCGTATCATCTACCCAGAAGACTTTCTACGAGCGCTTTCCCACCATGTTTCGCAAAAAGAAATAAAAACACTTCGTCATGGCTATGGGAAAGACTCTCTCGCACAGAAGGTGATTATCTGTTTATGTAAGTATTTACAGCATTAAATATTAACAAATTTTGTTATAAGTTATATTCACCTAAACTGATTTCACAGCAAAACAGTATTGTTTGGTCGAACAAAATATTATGTCAGTCATTAGACTGAAAATTACGTACTTTGATCGTGGAATACACATCAAGTAATTTTTTTTTGTTATGTTGATATGCTTGTGCAAGATAAATATGTAAAAAAAGGATACACCCACGAACAAATAACATATTCCTCACACAAATAATGTGTAAAATTATGACCACAGATTGATAAAGTAATACATTTTATGTAAACAATGATTCACTCATTTCTTTAAGATATATATTATGTTAAATGAAACACACATTCAGTTTAAAATACAATTTATTATACTTCATTTTTTGAAAAAACATAACATTTATTTGCATATGCAAAAAAAATCACATTTCTTCATAAAATAATTTATTCACGTATACAAGCAACCATCTTTATTAATTTAAGCAATATGCTTTGACGTAGTGAAGTTCATATCTGGAAACGATGCTGGTGTTAACATTATAGTTAATGATGCAGGGGGACAAACTCGGAATGTTCTCAAATATGTGAAATGGTTTTATTCACAGAGAATCGGTGATTCGGTGACTGTTAGATTAGAAGATTCACACATTTTTGAGGTGGATGGGAGCTTGATTCACTCATTGAAGGTGGCTTAGCTGAATTCACTATGATAGCTCCAAGTGTAGTCGAAGGGAGTGAAGAGAATTTGATGGCTTGAGAGGTCTTGAGAGCCGATGAGGATGATGTGAGGTAGCAGCACTGGATTACATGTCTTCTTATAGACACTAAGTTGGATTACTACCGACCAGCAGTGAATGGTCGGTATTGGGAGATATGCCCATCCATTTTTATTATTAGTTGTAAAGTCAATTCACTTCCACGAGCACAAAATTCTTCAAGTCTGGATGTTAAGTAAGGTAGTATGATAGAGTTATGAAGCTCCCTAATATCTGTTGAATGTAGAACGGGGAGCGCTTGAGTTTGAAAATAGAAAGTTTATGTAGAGGATTCATCCACTGTATTGGATTTCAGATATTTACAGGATATATTTACACTAAGAAATATTGGTCGAGGCGATTATGTAGTTAAATTTGGCAGAGGCTTCCTACACCTTGAAAAAATCTTTGAATGTCCATATCAGTATCTGCTTGGTCATTAGATATCCTAGCATTTGTCAGTCTGCCTGCAAAAGCTGTGCTTAGTTTTTCATAATTGAGAAATGGTCAACAATTTCTGACGAGTTGGAAAATGAATTATTTTCCAATCCTGTATAAATGTTGCGACGTTTTGGAGGAAATACAGTGGGTAGGGCAGGAAAGTCAAACTGTTGAACTGATTGCAGAACAGGTGGATCGAGGTGTGGTGTTGTCTCAGGTTGTGGAACTGTCTGAGGAGCTAACTGAGGAGACTCAGAAATGATCCATCCTGTCCGTGTGATCATAATCTTCTCCTAGAATGCCCTCAGCTATCATACCGTGGACCCAGTGGTGATATCAAAGATTTGTCTGCTGACACGATAAAGTGGATGAAGTCACTAAATATTTGATTTTTATTATTTTCTTTCCAAAATTGTATTGATGAACCATACACTATAAATAAATAAACTGAGGAACTGATTGAGGAGCTGTGTGAGGAGCTTGTGAGGAGCCTGAGGAGCTAACTGAGGAGCATGAGGAGCTAGTGGTACACTCTGTTGAACTTATTGTGGAGCATATTGTGATGCAGTATTGCAAAACTTATGATGTCTCATAAAATTATCACTCTGAGAAATCGGTTTCTGGCAAAAATCACACCGAAACTGCATTCTTGAATTTTTTGTTCCACAAGTCGTTCGTTCATGTCGTCGTAAGTTGCTCAGAGCTGTAAATGTGTTACCCCAAAAGTGACACAGCAAAACCATCACTGTGTCCGTACTCTTCCAAGTCTAGAATGGAACTGAAAGGTTCCAACCTTTTTATAGGTAAATTCTAGGAAGTGCAAAATACAATAAATAGTTAAATCCTATGAATTGTTAATACATTTAAGTATTAAATCGCTTTCAAATTTACTATTGTTAAATGTACATAACTTATATTACATAGTCAGAATATGGTAATTACAATAAATGCATTCATTAAGAAAGTAAAACACAAAAAATAGTAGTTTCAAACCATTTATTTTGCTACAAAGTACATTTTAATATCAATAGATGTTTACAAAAACACACATTTACATCATTTCTTCCCTTTGACAATGTTTGCTGTATTATACATTCCAGTAAAAGTGCAAATACACTTCATCGATGGTAAACAGAACATTTTGTCAGATCTGGACAATATATTAACTCAGTACAATTTCTCACCTTCTAATGGATATTTTTGAAATGATACAAACAATAGTTCCAGAAATGTAAATAGCATTTAAGTGGAAAAAAGACTTGCTTACAAAAACAGCAAAACTGTTACTTACTAAAACATTTTCTAAAATGAATACTCCACCGTGCAATTAACTTCGTAATATTCTCTTTACATTTTGATTTCTGTATGCACAAGCACGTGACCTCGTTCTCGTCTTGATCTATCTTTACAAACTAGTGTATTACACACAACCAAGTATTTTTATACACTAAATTCCACTAATCCCAGATAATGCCATATCACTTGTATAGTATCCATTGGTGACTCATCATATTCTATTTCACCCCAGTCAGACACCAAGGACCATTTTTACACCAATTAAGAGTTTTCCTCTGCAGAGAAGAATGTATAATGTGATCTGTATATGTTACGTAATTGTTTGAATGATGGGCAATTGTATTCATTTGAATATTTGTTACTTTCCCATTCCAAATACTTTTTTAAATACATTTTTGGTCGACTCCACTTACATATATTTTACAATTATTTAATTATTGCTCGAAAATCTCTTCAATATTCTCATACTCCATATACCCATTTTGCCAGGTTAAACTGTGGTTGTGTTTGGTTAACCATCTATTCGTTTTCTTGTAATTAGGACTTAGATATTTCCAGTGGAAGGGTGGTCGAAGCTAAATACAATTGTGTGTTCTTCAATATCAGTAGTAGGGAATTCTTTAATGATAAATTTTTCTGGGGATTGAAATCCTTGCACATTGCAAAACGTCTTGTTATTACTGTGTCTCATTGCTTACTGACTCAAGACACAATCTTCACCAGCTTATCTCTTACATTATAGCTTGCCAATATGTCATGAATTATCAATGCATAAGCTTGCATATTTGCCAGAATTTGTGTATTTGCAATCATTTCAATTCACGAATCAGTTACACTATTGGTAATTGTGCCATCTTGCTTGCTTACATCAAATACAAATAACATTCCTCTGGTTTTAAATTATTTAGATTCTAGGATCAGTGAGCTTATTTTGTTATAATACATTTCCTGGATCTTTCAGTACATATCATAGCAAATAAGGAATCCCCATTTCCAAAGTTTGAATTTAAATTGGAATGGGATAAGCTTGACTGTTTAGATACAGTTTTATATTTTTCTTATCACAATTATCGAATACTGATATATCAGCTTTAAAATTGTTCTGTCAATTTGTTTGAAAACAAATAATGACAAATTGTGGTTTCTCAGATGAAAAAGTTGGTTTCACATTCCAAATAACTTTTTATAATGTCGGGAGAGCTGGAAATGTCTCCAAAGCCCACGACCTGTATGCGATATCTAGATTCTTCCCTTTTTCGATATATTTTATAACTTTACTTATTCACAAGTATTAATTTCAATATTTAGCATTAGCCATTCGACACTGTTTAATTCAAATGTTACACATTCCTCGTTATTAGCCATGTTGTATATAGCATTCAAATTCATGTTACCAAATATAATAACTAATTATTGTTTAGCATTTAATATTACATGTTTATAGTCCTCAGTAAAACCCAAAACCATACTTAACGGTATAACAACTTTGTATTTTCCACCTGGGTTTATTTGTAGTGTAAAATTAATAGCATTTCTCCACCCAGCCAGTAGTCCTATGTAATGATCGTTTACAGTTCCTGAGAGATAGTTCTTTATCGTCGAAGTAATTCCAACATCTCATATTTGCGATTTCCACTCCATTGAGAATATATGTAATTCTATCGATTAAATAAAGTATCCTGTTCCTCACAGTTACTGTAGTTGTTGGAATAGTTTCATTGGTTGTCTTTTTAATAGTTCCTCTAAACCTTAAACCTGATTTCGATGGTAATGTGTAAATATCGTGATTTTGTATTGCAATCTTTATTTCCAATGGGAACATATGAGGACCTGCTCAAAACGGTTCATATACATGTATTTCCGTATTAGTGATTCCATCTTAATAACTTATTGGTTCTTCAACATTAAGTATGTCTTCCATTTATATTAGCGGTATAGTCTAATTCCTTTAAAAACAATTCGTTGCCCTGTGTTAACTTTATGTGTATCTTGTTTGAAATGATTGTTTTATGTTTTTTTCTGTTTATATCTTGTTATAACTCGTTTCTTCGAAATATGTTTTTTAGAAACATAGCTTATAAATTAAGCTCCTACTTTATGAGCATATTGGCTATAATACACAATACCCATTTTGATTGTAATAAAACAATAATGCACATGTTTATATAGCTTCTTTTAAATGTAATCGAATGGTAATTTCTTCATTTCTAAAATTAATCACTTTACCATCTTGATCAACAAAGTTAACAACTAATTCATCCACTCGATTAACCATTACTGGAAGATATATCAATGTATTTGGTTTTTCAATTACTTTGCATCCTGGAGCCACCACACACTTGTGAATTTATGTATTGCATTTGTCGGTTTTCCATTTAAATATGATCTGCTTACAATATTAACATTTATACAACACACATTAACCGAAAATATATTTACCTGTTTTGACAATTCGTGTAATTGTATAGCAGGTTATACTCTCCTTTCATAGCCTAACATATTCGTAATTGAATTGTCTTCCATGAAATCGATATTGACAATACTATACATCACACTAGTTAACGTATTTGGATTTCCACATAATCGGAATGGTACATTTTTAGGTAATGTTGCTTTAATGAACATTTCTAAATAATCCAACTCATAGGATCCTGCCAGTATCACAATATTGTACGTTTTTTCACCGTTGTTGAAAGTAAATAATTGGTTGTTTATATCGATGTTTGGTATGCTGTTATAAGTAATGAATTCGATTACAATTATTTGCCATTGTCCATTTAACTCCAAAGCTGGGAAATAAAGAGATTGTAATTATGACGAATTTCCACTTAATATCAACATAATTGACATTTATTAAATGGTTTTACTAATACATTGATTTATATATCCTATTTATAGTAAAGAATGTAAACATAAATGACCACAATTGACTGTATTTGGTTATTATTCCGTTTTTTAATTGTATCTTAATTGTGTGTTTTTCATATAATTGCTCATTTCAATTGGATGATGTAAATCGCCAAAACCGTTGTAATACAATGATTGATTTACGTTTTTAATTAATGCAATCCAATGTATCCCTTTGTTTTGTTTCGATTCTAAATTAACAATCATACATTCGCAAAGGTTTAGTTTCATTGGTAATGCATCTCTCATATACATGCCTCAGAAATAGGGAATATACAGTTTATTTACAAATATTAATGTCTTTGATTGTTAATGCACTTTCTGAAAGACTCTTTAGGACTTTCTGCGTTTCTTTCCACATCTGCAGTTTTTTCATCCTTGACCAACTTTATATGGATTAAGATACATTCCTTTAGCACCTGATTTAGCAAGAGCTGAAATGCCTCCCATTAAAGCTACAAGAACTGATAATGCTGGAAATATGAATGGTAAAATTCCACTTTTCTTGGTTTTCTGTATCATTTTGCATTTCACGCCCATGCCTCTCTTCACTTTTGTGCACATAACTTTATTCACGACCCAAGCTCCTAGCTTTTCACCAGTCGATGTAGATGGATTCTTCCTTATATTTGCTGCTTTATTGGCTAGAATTTTATCCGCTATATGTTTTTCTTTCAAATAGTTTGGTTTATCATAAACTATATAGTGTTCTTTACAAGCATTATCCAAGGTGTTTATTCCTTGAATGTTTCATGCCAAATGTTTTGCAAGCTTAGTTCTGGGTTCTCAATGATTGTATTTCTGTAAATGCAATTCAAATGGTAATTTGTTAATCGATGTATTCATTACTCAGCATCATTTTATCGTTACAATTAGTATGACCAATTGTTTTGAAATGAATGCGAACCTATATATAGACCAAAGTTTATAGTTTTTATGTTAGTATGGTACCTAATACTGTAGAAATGAAAGTTATTAAACAAACTGTTCATCTGCTGGTAATTGTAAATACGAAAGAAAATGTAATTGAACACAAACATTATATTATTTTACCTCCAAATATACAGTGTATAATAAGCGGTACTTCTTCATGTGGAAAAGCGTGTGTTATTATCTAGCTTTTCGAACATTCAAACAGATTTAAATTTGAAAACGTATATGTGTTTTCTAAAACAATACAAGAGAAATGTCAACAATTAACGTCTATTTTAATGGTCTGCGATATTTTCCTTTTACAAATTAAAAAGAAATTATAATTCCGAATGAAACATTACCCAATTCTGTGTTGATATTAGACGACGTTTGTTACAAATATCAGGGTGAAATACAGCAATACTTTATTGTTGGTCGATATTCAAATGTCGATTGTTTTTATCTATTGCAAAGTTATGAACCTATACCAAAATATGATTTGCGCAATAATGCAAATCTGTTAATGGTGTTTAATATCGACAATACGAATCTGCAACATATTTACAATGGTCTCGTTTTAGGCGATATGACATTTAAAAAGTTTAAAGATGTGTGGTTTTACTGTTGGAAAAACAAGTATGGTTTTCTGCTAACTATACAACACTCCCCCAATATAAAGGCAGATATAGGTCTGGATTTGACAGTTTTTTACTTCCTGATGAAGAATAATGAGTATTTCAAAGTTTGGACATTGCGGTATAAATGCAATCATTACAATACCTGTTTAATAAGAAATCGCGATGGGAATTATGATTTGAACGGACATATATTATGTAATGTGGGTATGGTAGTGAAAGACAGTGATGCAGTAAATAAATTTTATGTGGAAGATGTAAACACCATTACACTACATGTATTTAAATTGCAATCAATCGATATGCAAGGGGAAATTAATAAAGACAATTGAAACTATTACAAAAGTGTCTAATAATAATAGTTATATTTCGCAAATGTTGGCAAATGTGATGACTATAATGCAAATTATGGAAACTAATACAAACAAATGTTTGGAACATTTAAAAATGTAATTAAAGCAATGCTAAGTGCTACAATTACAAAATGACTTGATAACCAAATGGACAAAATTATGCAATATATCAGTGTTGAATTGATTAATGAAACATCTTGTTTAGATGCCCAAACGGAAGTGAAATAGAAAATTGATGATTTGAAATCTCGAATAAACTATTTTAGTAACGATTTGAGGGTTAAAACTGTGAGTAAATTAGACATACTTTTGAGTAAAGTTGACAAGAATAAAATTGCGCAAACTAATCGACCTAATACACCGGCTAAAAAAATCATTGGCTTAATTCATATATAAATATAAATACTGGAACATTCATGTAAACAAACAAATAGCTGACTCTGCTTCAGAATTACATAAAGTTGTATCTACTTTAAAGACTAAATATTTAGAAGCAAAATGTGCACGAATGGAGCAGGATTTTTGAATGAAGAAGTTGTTAAACCTGTTACAAGTAGAATGGATACATTACATTCCGTGCAAAATATGTTTAATGAAACACCATTGGAAATTAAGTCGGAAGAACCTATAAAGAAGAAAAAGCTAACTCAGTTAACACGACATTATTAGATATAAAAAAATCTTCGTCTAAGTGCGATATGGTATTTAGTGTATATCGATATGGAAATATATGGTTTCTGGGAAATTTTGTAATAAATTTTTTGCCTGAAAATAGAATTCAAGTAGGCGATTACATAACTGATATCATTGAAGGATTGTTTCAATTATTATTTAAAAAACGACCCAAAATGTTATTCCGACATCGATATGGAGAAATTTAGAGAACTTATTCGTCCAACGAATCCAAATAATAATTTAGCTGATGATGAAAATCATCCGAAACTACATTTATTAAGCGATATTGTTGGAAGTGGAATATATAAAAATGAAATTGACAACCGGTTTTTACCTGCATTTTGGAACAATCCTAATGAATTGGTCGATAGATTAATACTTCGAATCTTTTCGAGAGAGTCTGGGAATAATTCACATAGGAACGAAATTGTTCCTATTATTAAAGAATTGATTGAAGACAATTATATTACCAATGAAGTTTAGTAAGATTGCTCAATAGCTTCATGCTCCTGCAAGGATAAGATATCCTAAAAGACCAGTTAATAATAAAGGCTTAAATAATCTTTTTCAAGCCGATTTGTGTGAAATCACATTGCTTTCCAAATACAATAAAGGATACAAATATATTTTTTTTACTGTAATAGATTTTATTCGAAATATGGTTGGGGTATACCTTTGAAAAACAAAACAGGGAAACTGATAACCAATGCAGTGAAGGTCGTTTTGAAATACAGAAGACCAAATTCGCTCCAAACCGACAGATGATCTGAATTTTTTTGTGCACAGTTCTGAAAACTAATGACCGATTATGGTATTAATCATTATGCAACGTATTCGGAGCTTAAAAACATCGAAAGGCACCTATAATTGGGTTGGCATTTTACCCTGAAATACTTAAATTTTATAATTCCAGATATCATAAAACTATAAAGACGGTGCCCGCAAATGTTATTGACAGTAGTTTGATGAAAACTGTTTATAATAATGTTAAAGTACTCGACAAAAGAAAACCAAAGTTCAAATTTGGCAAATTTATACCTATCTCGAAGCAGAAAGTAATCTTTGAGAAAAAAGTTACAGTGAATTGGAATACGAAATATTTAAAATTATTTCAATTAGACAAACACATCCCAGAGTGTATTATCTAGAAACCTATGATGGCCAGCCCCTGAGAGGTGGTTTTTACAAACACGAATTGCAAAAAGTTAGTTCTCAGAATGAATATTTGATTGATGAAATCATTAAAATGAAAAAAAAAAATATTTATGTCCTTGGTTCGATGGAGAAGTTTCTCAAAAGCACACGACTCGTGGGTGAAGAATAAGGATCTTAAAATATTGAAATCCAATGTTTTGTAAATTGTTTCTATACTAAATAAAACCATTAACAATAATATTTGATATGTTATTTTAATTTAGTTAACCTCTGGATTAGGAATGCATGTACAATTTACTCTGCAATCATTCCTATTGTTTGGGTGGTAATCTATGACATTTAATTTATGATTTAATTGTATTTTCCACTTCTTAAGGAGTGAAAATATTTGTGTTGTTAATATTATTTTTCTCGGCTTAATGATTTTAAATATACATAGAATTTAATCATTCCATTTCCTGTGTAAATTTATGTAAAATAAATTTACTACATGTGACTTATAACATCAATTTTTGTGTTAAATTTTTAAAATTTATTTTCTGTTTTTAACTGTAATGTAGTATTCTCAGGTTTCAAAAGTATAATTTCTTCCAGATCGCATGCATTGAGTTATGGTATAGAAATATATAATCAGGAGTATATAAGATAGAGAAATTTATTCGGAGCATTCAGTTCTGTTTGAGCAAAGTGTAAGGTGTGACATATTGCACTAAGCTCTTACCGACGTGTTGCAGGAGACGGGGTGAAACTATAAATATATGTGGTTTCCAGCAGCCTGAGGTGTGAGAATTTGGAATATTTTTCTTTTAAACTATGTCGAAAATGTGTCAGAGGAGGTGTGGTGAGGGAATGTTCGACATTGATTGCTATATGAATGGCTGCTCGCGAAGGGTGTGAGAAAAGGCAGCATTCGTATCGATCGACGCGTCGCAGCATTAGTTGGTCAAGGGTGACAGACGAACGAGCAGTAGAACTCTGCGGGGTAACTTCGCCGGGCGCACAGGAATGAAGGGTGAGAAATGCAGAGGCGAAAGTCATCACTGGGACTATGGGAAGATGTTCTGCATTGTGCCCATGCCATCGAGAAGGCAGAATACTATATTACCTTCTTGACGGCACGGTGTAAGAGTCTGAGTTTGTCCTTGCCGAGTACGAGGGGGAGGGGTTTGGGTCGAAATGGGCCGAAATGTGTGGTCTTGGCCATCGTGAGAGCTTGCCGTAATTTCTTTGACTGTCACATACATGCGGAAGAGGAAACGAGACGGGTGGAGAATTTGTTTTATTACGGGAGACGATTGTTCTACCCGGCCTGCCTTGTAGGGGTAATGGAATGCGTTGAACAGTGATCACATCCCATACATTTTTCTCTCACGTGTTCGGATAGTTATTAGGTTTTTAATTATTTGAAATGTTTTTATTATTATTAATTTTAGGGAAAATGTGTGCGATAGGCTTTCCATTAGGCGAGCACCGGAGCGACAGAGACGATCTGTCGGCGTACATTTTTGTAAAAGCAGCGATCATGCGTACTAACGTGTGATATAACAAAATATATGTGTCGGGTTTTCACAATAGGCTTTCGCAATAGGCTATTAATTGAGATGGTAATATGAGCTAACGAAATATGAACTGATTATACTTACATGTTAACTGATGTTTGGGTAATCATTTTGATGCATGATTTAAGAGCCGATGAGGGCGAAGTAATTGTAACTTCGTGTATGTGTATGTCAGTGTTGGAGGGAATTTTTGTCAGGGGGGCATTTTTATGACACCTGGAGATTTAGGCTGTGTGGGAGGTCATTAAATTAGGGGGAGATTTTTAGCTTGTCTGGGCTTGTAGTTTTAATTTTTATTGTAAATTGTGTGTTTTTATTGATTTGTGAATTTATTACACCTGGCTGCATGGGCGATAAGTGAGTAATTTAGTGTGCTATGGTTATTTCGTTCCTGTGTGAGTGTAAAATTATTATTATTTTTTCATGTGTTCATTTTTAAATAGTTTTTTTGTAGTATTTTGTGTGTTCAATCTAATCGTTAACGATTTAGTGTATTTTGAAAGAGTGAAATTTGTTTGGTGTAACAAGTTTGTTTTGTGACATTTATTCAGGTGTTTGAAATATTGGAAAGTGATTTTTTACAATATTAATCTAAATTTTTTGTGAAATAGTCGGGTTAAGTCGTTTTAATGTATTTGTCTTGTGATTATCACAGGTAATTTTTAATATCTCATGTCTATGTTAATTCGATTAAATGTTGTGTGTGGTAATCTTATGATTAAAGTAATTTTTTAATGATCCATACTTATTTCAGTTGGCAAATTAAACATAAATCGTAGTGCTCCAGAAGTGACATGCGTGGCCTCGCTCATAATCGATTAATCGAACAATTTATTATCTGCTCCTCACTCATATAGTGAGCCAGAAATCCCCCCCAGGTTAATTTTATGGGACTACGTATAGGCTAAGTGAGCCAGGAACCCGCCATGTGGGCTTGCTCCATCCACACCTCACTTGCTAAGTGAGTCAGTAACATGCCACTTACTCTCACTCCATCCACATGTCATTCTAGCAGTGAGCCAGTAACCTGCCGCATGGACTCGCTCCATCCACAATTAAAAATATTACTTATACCACTCTTACACCATCATTAACACATATATAAACAATTACAACCCATCCCTCTGGTCCGTCGACTTCGGAACGTCACATGGAACACATCGATGCTGCTCCGCATGAATAAATTAATAAACATTCCTTGATATCAAATAATTTCATAAAATTAATTTTTATATCAAAAATTCTTTAATTAATTTATGTAATTACACTTATTAATAAATCAATTTAATTATTAATCATATAATAATCGACTAGTCGATTAGCAACTAATCGATATGCACGCGGATTTCAATTAATCGAATAATCGAACAGTCAATTATCCGCTTTATCGACATGTTATTGTAGTAGTGAGCCAGTAACCCGCCGTTCCTTCTACTCCCGTGGTATAAATTGATGACGTTACTAAACATTTTACAAAATCTTTTAAGAGGGATCTATGAGCATTTGGATTATGTGTAAATCCGCAAATATTTGCAATCAGTGTAACGTGTGTCTTTCTTATAATATAATTTCGTGTGTTTTGCATTAAGATTTCAGTATGCCAAAGGTAAATTGATTTCCTGATTTCCTATAGTAAATCAATCAATCGTTCGTGTCTGTGTATGTGTGTTGGCGTGTGTGTGTTGGTGCGAGAGTATGCGCGCGAATGTGATTTTCCTTAGTCCAGTGGTTTGCGAGGAGTTAATGCAGGAATTGCAAGGAATTAGTTTCTTTGGAAGTTTACGTATTAATTCCACGAAAACAGTTACGTTTAGGAGAACAATGCCAGACAGTGTTATATTGTTAGGTTGAACGTGTGAATTCGTCATTTGAAAATCACTAAACCGTTTGAATCACGAAATGTGAAGAAAATTATGGTCTCAGCCCACACTGTTCCAGGAAATAATCTGTTGACAGATATAGGTTTAACACCAGCAGCGGATGTCTACTATACATACACTTTATGTAAAGGTTTACTGTTCAGAGAATAAACGTTGCTGTCAAACACGTGATAGTTTTGTCTTTTTGAACCGCCCTGAAGAGCGTGCGCCGCACTTAGGAAGCACTTTAGGTCGCAACTCGTATTATGTTTCCGACCTATTTTTTTACTAACACGCAGACGGAGATTGTCGCTGCAATTAAGCAGGAACATGATAGACATACTGTATATAGAATATGTCTGTTTAGTTGGTGTGTGTGTGTGTGTGTGTGTGTGTGTTGAGGAGCCACTCCTGTATTCGAATGTGGTTATTTCGGAAAGCCGAGACGAAAAAAAAAAAAAAAAAAAAAAAGCGAATGCAAGTCTTATCTCCCTTGTAACTTTCTATTCAGTAGATATGAGTGTTGAAAGTTGCGGAGACCCTAACAGAAGATAAACATGACCTTATTTTAAGTTACTGTAAATGGTTTGTCTTTCCATGCGTTTTGAACTAGCATCTATTGCACCTCGAGAAGAACACGATTGCAAAATGAATATGTGCATCCAGTTTTTGGAATAAAGTTTACAAGTGACCCTAACGCCTTTCAGCTTGTGTTTTCGAGTGATTTCTGATTCCTTTGTTTGCAAGTAGCAGAAGTGTGCACGCCAAGCAAGGAAATTCTTCGTTCCAGTAATCGAGATAGGTAAACACCCTGCCATGGGCATTTCAGCCATTAGGTCCATTTCTTTCAGCTACACACGCTACCCATGCAAGCGAAATTGTGCAAAACTATTTACTTCAAACCGGATGTGTCCTCAGACGAATAGAGAATGACCGTTTCTTTCAATCAGTGTAGCTACACCTGTTAGAATTTACGCTGCAAAAATTACACCAGTTCTTGAGGAGGTGTAACTGGTGCAGTGCAAATAGAAACGCATAGAATTATATGTTTTGAGGAAATGTCGGTTTTAACGAGACGAAATTTCGCAATATTCTTGCAGGTTGTGGTTTAATTTTTACTGTTTTTGAAAACCGCAAACAAATTGTATTTTAAAGTGATACCAAGGTAATGTGACTTCATATTCCCTGTGTTGTCTCATTTGACAGCAAACACCCTTATACACTTATGTAAACTTAATTATAACTTACTTAAAGATATCAGAGATAGTTTTTGTTAAATTATAATCTTAATACCTATAAAATAATGCGGTAAATTTAATTTGGAACGTCTTACCTTGCAGACACGTTATTGCTGACTGGAAGCTATCGATATTATCTACAGTTGCTACAAATACACCTCAATAAAAACTGAATAACAAAATTCACTCTTGCTCTCGTGATAAAGAAAAACCCTCCAAGAAAATGCGCGTTGTCTATTGTGCAGTAAAATGGCGGCGAAAGCTGCACAAAAGTCGTTTCTCTCAACCCGAGAAATGTAGTTGTACTTAGAGGAAAATCTGGCGTAGCTCTACTACATAGTCCATACTCCGTTACTTGACACTTTTCTGAAGCCTTTCTAAATTTATACTTTTGGTTACCAATGGCAATTACGCAACCTTCCACTACGTGTGAGCATTAACACTGCCATGCGACTTCTGTGTCTTAACTGTCAAAAGCATTATTTATTGTTTACATTTGTTCAAAGAATTCTGTCATATTTCAGAAACCATCACATACAAATATTCACAATTTAGGCCTGTAACCATATTCGGGTCACCTTTATTACTTTCTAAGAATGCCTGTATTGGCTATAGTTCTTACGGTTATTATTTTCCATTGTTGACGTATTTGTTATATACGATATAGCACATTACAATTACACGTTCATGTTTTGCCGCGACTATGCTTAACCCTGTTACAACTGTGGGGAAGAACTGCGGTATTTAACATCTTGTTATTGATGTGTTTTTGGGTCATTTCGTTCAAAGGGCGGTCTTACTTGGAATAAATATTAAAAGGACGATGCAAACGGTCCAAGGAAAAAGAGAGTAAATACAAACATGCAACTCGTGTCGCTAATTTTTGTTGTACGTAGCAGCGACAAACTTAAAAGATAGCTTTGAACATGCACACAAATAGACCAACCGTAAATTCTATTCTGCCCACATTTCTTTGCAAAAGTACCTAGTTTTACTAGGTTTATTTCATTATTTATTTATATTTATCTGGCGGGGCTTAGTGATTTGTTCGGACTGTGGCAAATGTTCAGATCATGAAAACTTAAACACGTTACACAATTGTGTTTCAAACACAATGTCATTATGTCATCATGCCATGCGCCAATCGCCACGTCTGCCAACTTTGGATTTGTAACCCTCCCGTCGTCACATCTAAACGTGTTATAATATGCATTGAAACATTAAATTCTCTTTGTAATTGTAGATTGCAAATGTAAGAATCATTACTTTTGCTGTAATAAGTATGAAATATGATAAAATTGTGATAAATAAAGGGACGTGTAGTTAACATCGTCATAAAAACACTTCACGATTAAAACGTACAAATTTCGCACTTGTAATATTTGCAAGCCAGGCTCTGATTTTTGAACTCCAGCTCCTTTTCCCCGTTCTTTCATAGCTTGCATACCAGTCACTTCATGTTCCCGCTCAGTCCTCGGATAGGGGCATATATGCCCTGTTGTCCTTTTGATGTCCTCGCTCTGTTCCATCTTACCGGTATTTTCTTTAGTTATCCTTTCTCTCCATCAGGGGTTTTTGTTACTTTCCCTTCGTTCGTTTCCATCTCCTAATTGTTTCCTCCGTTTCCGTTTTTTTGTTCCTTTATGTTCCTCGTTCCAGTGTATTTCTACACTGGTATGCAGGATTTGTTCTATGTTCCATATTATCTGTACAATATTGTTTAACACTTATCCTGTTTTTCAATTAAAAATTAAAAAAATAAATATAAATGCAATCTCACACACACCGGGCCAGCGTAATGACCACGAAGCAGTCACACTCTTTCACAAGCAGCGGCTAACGACACGCGTAACAGTATATTTATTACGGCCATGGAAACAAATTTATCACAACATCGTAGCCTGCCTAGGTAGGTTTAAAAAACAATACGTCTACCAACTTGACGTGGTAATTTGTAGTATTTTTTCGCAGCATGAGAAATAAACGTTTCGTTTAGTAATAGAAATACGCCCTGTCATCATGTCATGCGCCACCCACCACTTCTGCCAACTTTGAATTTGTAAACCTCCCACCATCACATCTAAATGTATTATAATAAGTATTGAAACATAAATATATATTTGTAAATGTAAATTACAAATGTAAGAATCATTACTTTTGCTTTAATATGTATAAAATAAGCTAAAATTGAAAACATGTATAATTTTCTTGCTTCTACCAGCGGGTCGAAGCTTCCCGAGAGCGAGAGAGAGAGAGAGAGAGAGAGAGAGAGAGAGAGAGAGGGAGAGAGAGTGTGTGTGTGAGCTGTTTGGGTGGTTAGGGGTGGGGTTAATAAGCACCGCTCCGCTATCAGTATCGTGCTCGGTCGAAGAAAAAATGTCACTAGGGCCTACACACCGTATTTTACGCTGATTTTTTTTAATGTAACAATAAAATATGGATCATCAGGGCTACCTAAAAATTTAAACATTTCAATACGCGAAGTTTAATTTACAAATAGCATATCAGAAACTTTGTTGGAAAAATATTTTAACAGTGAACTATTTCTTACTAGCAGTTGCCAAAACATTGCAGCTCTCACTGTTTTTAATTCTTATTGGATAATAAATGAAAATTACAATTGATAGAATTTACTAAGGTAAAGTTTAATTTATTAAAAAATATAATACTTTTAAGTTAATCAGTATTATGTACTTTTGGTATACATACATGTTATTTAAAAAAAAAACAGTTTAACATATTACTCCTAGGGTGATTTTTCAAAGGTTTATTTCAAAACATACGAAGAAACCATGAATGTACTATATACTAAAATCGTTGCACTTCTATGGTTGAAATAAAATGAACCTGTTAAATGGAAAAATCTCATATTTTGACAGGGCTTTGAAAATCGTCCCGTAATCAAATTACTGTCTTTAGTAACAGCCCAATTTTAAATTAGATTCAATGAAGCGGATCGTACACAAAACAGTATATCCTATTGAGCACAGAGAAATAATGGTGCATTAATGAATGGGTGGTAATGCTACAGCAAAAGGTTTCCACAATTATCGGTTTTGGTTAGTTTTAATGCAACTAAATAACCTGCACGTAATAGTTTAGTTTTTAAATTGCATATTACGTATTTTTAGTTTAAGGCTATTGTTATAGGTACTGTAAAGCCAACAAGTCAATCTGAGAAATATGCTTAAATGTAATATAAGAACAATTACGGACAATATTTTGGCATTGGATCGGTTTTTTATTTGAACCGATTAAACAATTAAAAAATCACCTTTTATCATTTTATAAAATCTTTAATTCGTTAGACCTCAATAGAGACACGATTCCGTAAGTTTATATGAGTGGAAGGCAAAACCTGACAGCTCTATATAAAGTGTTTCTAAAACATGGGGATGAAACTTCGGCAGTGCATTCCCGAAGAAATAAGAAGACTAAAACGTAAGTACCACTTTTCTCGTCAAGTGATTATTAAGGGAGCTGAGCACCCCTGAAAAATTCTCGATTTTAAATTGCCTTAGTCTGCATTGTGGTTTGTCTACCTGATATGCAACGTACGCTCTGTTTTGAATGTTGAAAATGAATATTTTCTCACAATCGGTTCACCTTAGTGTGTTTCAATAAGACGAACTTTTCTGTTGATTTAGACATGCTGATTCACAGGTTGTCTCTTTAATTTAGTTGGAACATAGTTTTACGATGTTGGATGCAAACATAATGTGCAGATGGGCATTTTCAAAAGGAAGGCGGGTGATATTATCGACCGCTTTTTTAGAGGTGTAAGATCTCCTTTATACAAAACACCATTCACCTGATTGGTTGCTTAATCACAAGCGGTCTCTAATATTTACAACTGAACGCATTTTAAAACTCAAATTTTAGGGACGCATAAGTTCTTTTATAATATCTTTAAGGGACAAGTTATACATATATTTAAATATTATATCTTCGCAAAGGAACTATCTGCCGAAGTTTATTCCAATGTTTTAGAAACTCGTGGTATACACCAAAGACTCTATCAATGGTTCATTAACCAGTGCATATATAAATAGCAGTTCGTCCTGTGTTCCAAGGTAGACGTGATCCTCTCGTTCTCCGGTTCACACACTATACAGAACGTGTCGGGAAACGAGTAACCCGTACACAAAATTAAAAAGGAAGTACAAGTGTTTAAAGCCTACCCCAGAACCACTCGAAGTCACGAAATTTCCATGTCTCTAGACTTTACCATAAGGATTACTATTGGCTGCTCGTGGATGACTGAGCCCTTTTTAAGTCAACCTGTGGAAAACATCATTGGCCCCTACTTGGATGGATTAAACGGGAACATTGTTTGGCATGCCCCCAGTGACGTTGGCAACGCCGTGAGCGAAAGGAAGTAGTTCCTTTTAAAGCGTTTGGTAAACATACATGAATACTCGAATTATTTGCGCTTCCTCTATCAGTTAATGCGTAGAATTATAATAACTAGCCAGTTTGGAAGAAAAATTAATATTCTAATAATTTCACAATTTCAGTTGACCGATGCGTCGACGCATGAATAAAGTCATCGGGTCCGTGGCCATCGTAATAGAATACATAAGCCTAGTAATATGTAGGGTATGCAGAACTGTTTTCTTTTTTTAAATATTTGTTGTAATACATGGAAATAAAATATTTTAGTACTTAAATTAATACAAATGTTAATGCAACATTTTCCTTGTTACATTAAACGACATATTTGTTTTAGAATATTTTGAATGGCATTCCTAAGACACACAAGTGCATCTATATATGCATGTGTATATAATAAAATATATCTAATTTTTCTAACGCACAAAACACAAGAATCTAACTTAATAAAATTAGGAAAGGGATGTTTTATTGGTGTTATTGCATTTCTATGAAAAACATGTAAGATAAACACTAATGTCTTAACTTTTCCAGTGTAAATATACAGTAGTAGAAAATAAATGAATAAATAGGGTCACATTTTAAAAGTATTGCGCTAAAAAAAGAACAACGAACTGGTGTTTTTAAAATATTTATTAACACAAAATTTGGTAACAAAAATGAAAAAGTGCACACTACATTAAAAAATGAACGTATGAATGTCAATGAAAGATGAGTTGCCTGTGGGCAACTACTTGTCAAGGAGATCTTCAGAGAAAAGTCTGTGAGAAGATATACAATGGCGAATGTTTGATGCGACGAGTGATGGCGCTGGAAATGCTTCTTTCGCAGAGAGGTAAGTATTACCATATCTTGCTCAGCTTATGGCCATAACCAGAGCTGTATCCAATGCCAGATCCATAGCCTAAACCAGAGCCGTAACCATAGCCGGAACCATAGTTGGAACCATAGCTGGAACCATAGCCGTACCCGGAACCGTATCCAATACCTCCAAGGCTGCCTCCTCCAAGACCGACGCTGCTGATGGCTCCTCCATGTCCAGATCCGTAGCCGATGCCTCCCAGACTACCGCCTCCAAGACCGACGCTGCTGATGGCTCCTCCAAGTCCAGATCCGTAGCCGATGCCTCCCAGACTACCGCCTCCCAGACCTATGCTACTGATGGATCCTCCAAGTCCAGATCCGTAGCCGATGCCTCCGAGACCAACACCGCCGATACCACCTCCAAGACCTGCTCCCAAGCCGGTGGAAGCCACCACTACTGGCCTAGTCACAGTGATGGGCTGAGGAACTGGTACTGCTACTGGTTGAGGTACTTGCACAGGAATAGGCTGGGGAACACTGACGGGGTATGGCTGAGGAACTGGTACAGGTACAGCCTGAGGTACAGGAACAGCGACTGGCCTGGGAACACTGACAGGGTATGGTCTGGGTACAGAGACATGTACAGGATGAGGGACACTGACAGGGTATGGCCTGGGTACTGACACTGGGACAGGATGTGCAACAGGTACAGGCACGGGCCTGTTGACAGTCACTGGTATGGGCTGGGGCACTGGTACTGGTACGGTCTGGGTCACGGTCCGCACTGCAGTTGGAGCTACTGCGGCCAGATCAATACCGGAGCCGATACCAGCTCCCAGTCCAATACCAGAGCCCAGTCCAATACCGGAGCCCAGTCCAATGCCAGATCCAAGTCCAATACCAGAGCCCAGTCCATAGCCAGAGCTTAGTCCATAGCTGGAGCCCAGTCCATAGCCGGAGCCCAGTCCATAGCCGGAGCCCAGTCCATAGCCGGAGGCAAGTCCGATGCCTGAGCTCAGAGCGATTCCAGAGCTGAGACCAGAACCGAGGCCAATCCCAGATCCGACGGCGTAGCCTCCGGTACCATGGCCGTATCCAAGTCCACTGCTAAGGCCATAACCGCCGTATCCAAGGCCACTACTAAGGCCATAGCCGCCTCCGTAGCCACTCAGGATACCTCGTTTGTCATGCTTCTTCTCCTCTGTGGCTTCACTTCGGACTGCGACTACGGCACACAGGAGAAAGGCGGAGACCTGAAAATGAACAAAAATATCTTGCTATAAACACAGTGAAATTTCTTACTTTTAACGTTTGGCAGTTTTGTTTGTTGATGAACTCCCCCGTGGTGTCGTGGGCAGTATTTCTGCCTTCCGCCCAAAAAGCCAGGCGCGATTCCTGGCACCATCCTTGAATTTTACTAATGTTTGGTGGGTTATGATAACATCTAATCTGCGAAAGGCAACGGGAAACTACTGCAGTATCATTCTGCCTAGTATCCATGTGAAAGACACGACTTTCCTCATCACGCCGATTCCCTAGGTTTCTACCATCATTCAGGTTGTCAACATTATCGTAATGAAGAATGCTATTTGTGTTGAACAGATGAAGTTAAGTGAGTTGGAATTAAATTGAAACCATGAATGATATATGCGGTAAAATGAGCACTTTTGAAAGCCCTGCTTATGACATACTTGTATGTATGTACGCTGTGTATTTCTCCGCCTTATATAAAATTATCATTGCTATGGACCGCATTACTTTATTCGTGCATCGTTCAAGTTAAACCGTGAAATTATTAAGAAAGTAAATACTTTACAAATCTGTTTAATTTTACTCTTCGATGCATTAGAAAACAGAAAGAGAAAGAAATCATTTTAAGTTATCAAAAATGTCTACATAAACTTTTTATTCGGCGTTAAAATATGGAACTACTTTCAGACCATCGTCACCAACTTTACTGGGCCAATGCCTCTCAGTGCGCCCGTTAAAATATATGGAGGCAGGGGCAGTGACTTTTTTCTAAGGTTTATTTCTAAAGTGCTCACTTTATCGGGAACAGCCTTTAATACGTATTTTGCAGTTCAGCTCCTTATGTTTAGTTAAACCGTTACTTATGAATTTCCTGTTCAAAACCTTAATTACTCAAGAATATATTTTTTTTTGTGTATGTTACTAAGACACGGCGTGCTATAGTCATTGACATAGAACATTTCTATGGAATTTCTGACTCGTTCGTGTAATGGAACACTCAGGAATATTAGTTTCAAATTTCCTCTGGAAATAATTAACCTGACGACTATACGGATACAATTGGTAGCGCATTTTTATCGTATGTTTGTATTTGGGAACGCTTGTTGGACAATTCTAGTAGACGATCGTTAGGCTAAGGTTATGACAAAAAGTGAAACAGTTAAGAAACACACGAACAGATAACAAACGTAACAAGGCGACAAAGAACTAAGAAGGAACGGAGGACAAAAAGTTTATTAAAGGCATCGGCAGAAAACGATTAACTATCAAACAAACGAAAATAAAAAAAGTGTTTACTATTTGCATTCATTATGGAAATGGCTCATATGATATCCTTTGCTTCCCTAGATTTTTGTCACCCTGTTTTGTGTTTGTCGTTTGTTTATAATGTTTAATTTTTAATGTTTAGTCTTTCCCAACTAATGTTTTGCTAATGACTCAGTCTATTTAATTGTCTTATCAGTCATACTACTTCATTTCCATTAAACTTTAAAAATTGATAATGGTTAGAACGTTACACGCGCACATAATATGCAGGGGATGTTACGTTGACTTGGAAAAGTACAAGGGATATAAAAGTCTCCAAAAATTATTTTGTGTTTAGAGATTTCGATTTATTAACTTCAATGTATTTAATGTCTAGGGTGGAGCCCTTGGTGAACTAATATTTTTTTTTTTGCGACAAGTTTCACTTCCATACTTATGGATTAATATCACGATTAAACCATGAATCTGCTTCACGTTTTATAATGAATAAAGTTTCCCTCTTTTACCCTTTTTGACTAGGCTGAAAATCAGTTGCGTTAATAGCTACCAGTTGAATTTATATAATAAAACGAATTTAATAAACAGTCATTATGAGTTTGCAGTACTGGGTCTGGTACCCTACATTGCCTTAATAACAAAATCTTCTTTATTTTTTAGTGAAGTTGCAACATATATATTTCTCTTACATTTGACCATGGTTCAGTAGGCCTTTAAAAATCAGCTTTACAATTTTTATTGGCATTACTCGTACCCCGCCGTAAGCTAATTTAGCTATGCAATTTATAGGTGTAGTTTATGATAAATGGGAGCTTTCATAATTTACTGATTATATAATTACTCAGACATGAACATATTCACGTAGGCGTACTAAAGAACATACTAACAGACAATTTCTGAAACAAAAATGTATGCAATATCATGTCATAGCATTATATTAATGGCATAATATCCCGTATCAACGAAAAATAAAACTCTAAATGTGTCCCAAGTTTTGTTTTTAAACTTAAGATGTTACATCATTTATCAATTGGCTTGAGATAAAATAACATTGGGCATGGCGCGAATCCCACACCTACTTTTATGTAAGCCATAAACGATTTTTTTGATATTATGCATTAATACGCAAATCTATACATAACACTATTTTTTAAATGTTTAATCTATTAAAATATTAATAACATAATTGTCATAATCTTTTTCCATATTTCGGAGTCATCCACATTTACATATCTTTAAAAATATTTTCTCTACTATCTGTCTCCAACGCTTATTTTATTTGGGTGCAATATCAGGAAAAAAATTGAAATTTTATTTTTCTATTTACAAACTTGCACTGGATATATTCTGAGTTAAAATGTCACAGAATTGAGTACTTGTTCTGCAGAAAAGAAAGAAAGATAAAGTAAATTATAATATTTAGCCACTAGCAACTTGTGACAATCAAAATAACGAGTTTAGTTGGTATAGAGTAATAGAAAATGATACCAAGATAATTAAAGACATCTACCTAGAAGTTACTTTAGCAAACTGATTTTGAACTAAATGCGTCCATTTTCCAAAAAAATGCCGCGAGTCATATTTACAAATGTGACTCTTATATTAGAGACTAAGAAAAATCTCTACGCACGTATTATGTTTACGTTGCAGTCGCTGAACTGTAACTTCGTGATGATCATTGAAAACAACGTCAACATAGCCGACAAGAGAAATTATCAGCGAGTCTTTTAAGGTCTGCATTATCTATTCGAATAAAAACCGTCAGACCAGTAACTCTTAATGCACATACATAACTATATCTGCACAGGTAGGTGAGATAACAAATCAATATCACAAATGGCAACGTCTTGTTCGCTTTTATAAATAAGCACCGTAATCCTTACGCAGTAACCTTTCTCATTACTACCCTGAAAGTAGTCTCATTTACATCTGAAATTACTGTTCGTTTAACGTAAAGCCGCCGTTGAAGCAATTAAAAAATATTTAGGATATTAAGTATTTATATTTACAACTCGATTTTTTTTTTAATTTGCTGACTTGCAATTTTGCTTGAAATTCAAAAGTGATAAATGATTTAGTGACGACTTCTCAACCATACTTCTGGATAACTGCTTTAATTTTACAAAGCCAAGGGAAGAGAAAGCTCCACGTATTTGATGCAGTAACATCAAAGCTAACATGATATATTAGTTTCCCTGATCCCAGAGTGTAATTTTTATCGGTACATCTGTCTGGGTCTAATATTATTTATTTAAAGAAAAATGTTTTCCTTGCTCGGTTTTATTTTGAGAACGTTAGTTGTGTTAAGCCACGAACATGTGTATACGGACTCCAGGGGAGCCAAATCCCACGATACCTTGCTAACAAAGCAGGCGCATTATCGCTACGTCATCTGGAAGTCGAGAGAGTATGTTTGACTGCGCTCATAGCAAACCGGCCACCAATAAAGGCCTTACGGGCTCGGTTCCCAGCTAAACCTAAGTCCGCAGTTTCGGTGGCGATTGTAGAAGGCCTGTGGGTTTTCTTGAGTCCCAATAAATCCATTCCTCCTATCATGAATCCTAAAGTCACATTTTCTGCGACGCTAATACAAGAGCGGTCGTCTAGCTCTTGTACTAGAGGAGTGGATATCGCAAGTTGCGTTACTCACCAGTAGGAACCTCATGGCCGAGCTGAGTGTGTGTTGAGCCAGAGCAGTGGATGAGTGCTGACCATGTTATCGCAGGGCAGCGTTATATACTGAGTCTCGCTACCTGTTGAACCACCGCGTTAACTTTCACTGCAGGTCCAGTCTACCCTCTCCCCAGGGACTCTCTTCCTGTCTTCCGCTGCTGCCCCGCCCGATACCCGCGCGCTGACTGCCACGGTTCGCACTTCGCACTTTTCCACGCATATTCTCCCAGGGACCTTTGTCCGGCGACGACAACTGCTGCGTATTGATAGTTTGCAGTGATGTTCCTGTACCCCATACCCTTGCGATCAACTTACGATTTTTCTACTGCTTACATTTCTATTCCATTTTAATTTGTATGATTTATGATGGAAGTCACTTATTTTTTAAATAACAACCATGTAAAAATTTCCCCTTAGTATGCCATGTGTCGCAAAACATTTCAACCGCATTCTATAAGCTGGCATTAGCTTTGACAATAATCTAATATGCTAATACACAACCTTATTGTACTCCATTGATGAAGATCGTCACATTAAAAAAATGGAGTCTCTATGTCATCTCGGTGACAAATCAAACGATTCCACCAGATTTTGCATGCAAACAGTGCTACTGGAGAGCATGTAAACTTACATGTTTTATGAGTGACAGACTTTGTTTTTTAGTGGCATTAGTATAAATAATTTATATAACTATGTAATATTTATTAAACAATTGAACAAAATTCAATGAAATGTTATATGTTAATATCATTCATAAAGGGCATCAATTACGCATTCAGAGGCCCTTTCTTGCAGGTAATTTTGTAAAATAGTGCTAGGCTAGCAAATGGAACTTTATGACATACATCTGGAACCATTCAAAGAACCATGTTTTGTTATTTATATACACGTAAGAAATGTTTGCTGCTTCTAGAGTGTATTTTTTCCAGGTACATCTACAAACAAATTACTTAAATACAGATTCCGCGAACCTGAAAGAACTGTTCCCGCGTGGTGATACGTTTCTCACACATTCTCAATGGTGGATTTAATATAAAAAATATATGCAGTTGCCGCTTAAATGCCCAACAAAAAAAAATTCCCCTTATTTTAACATACAAGTTGGACTATTGTTTGAAACATTCTTGTACGCAGATAATATTTTAAAAACAAACTGCAGTTCGATTTTATAAGTCACGACAATCAAAACTCGCAGTTTGCACATACACATGGTGGATGTTTTTACAGTTCTATGCCACATCGTGTGCACGAGCGATACATATATTTTGGAGCATATTTGGCGTCTATTTCTGTAACATCCTTCTGCAGGTATCCACACATTTTATACTTGAGACTTTATTTGTCGATCCTTCAATGTTATACGCATATAACCTGTAACTGATGATACATTTTGTTTGTTATATAGGCTGCATGTTGTATAATCTCATGAAAATGTTTTTAAGTAAAATGAAAACTGATGAAGAAAAATAATTGTAAAAGTTACTTTGATTTCTAACATTTTTTTAATATATTTAAGGGATTTACCTACATAAAAATGGGTCCTTTGAAGCGTTTGCAGCCCGGGACTTTTTCTTGAATCATCTACCTCTTTCTTTCAGCCAGCTACGTAAATCATATCGCTCCCCGAGGACCGATAACGCGTAGAGAAAAAAACGGTGTTAGGTTGGCCATACGAGCTGCGAAGTAGCCACTGTGCGTGTTCCAACAATTCACTATTTTTCTACTATTGCACCATCAAAAATAACGTGTATAGGATTTGAGTTTGTGAAGCTGCTTGTGTAAGTACGTGTTTTGATATATTTGTTCACTTCCTCTTTCCTATTTTATTGCAACTAAAATACATCTTAGTTAGTCAAAGCATTTTTTTTCTTCATATAGTGGAGTGGGTGTGCTGAAAATACAAACGTAAACAACCACGTTCGTTATTGATGATGTGAACTACACAGTTGTGCTTAGTGATGCGATAATCGTTTATAAATTAATCGATTATTTGATTATTTAATTATAATCGATTCATCGATTATTTAAAACAGTTCGATTATTCACGATTTTCAGCTGTTTATACACAAACAAACAAAAATTGCAGATACCTACATGTTTCAAATTTATTAGAAATTAAAAATAAATTTTTGAAGCAACAAATTTTCAAAATAGAAATGATTAAAACATTACAGAAAAAAATTTGGTGATAATAGTTTTAAACAAATTTATTGACATGTACAAAAGTTTAAGTCAATTTTTATGTACGGATTAGAACAAGCAAATCGCTTATTTTTTTCCGATTATTTATACGTTTAAAAAAATTATCGTAATCGATTCATTCGAATTACAAAATTATACGACTATCCCATCACTACGACTCAATGTAGGTGACATTGCCAGAAGACGAAAATTGCTCTGCTTACATGTTTACTCTACGGGATTACGCATAGTTCCGGGGACGGCGGAAGGATATATGACGCGCCTGTGACTGATATCTCGCACCTGGTGGCGTCATCAGGGACTGTCTCCTCCGGCCAAGAGATGTTTGAAGATCGAACTGGGTCGTCTCGGCTAGGTGTAGGTCTGCATGCGTAATCACAGTGAACGGATTGGCGCCAATATATAAACGCAGCCCTTGGCACGAAGACGCAGTGTGTTGAGGCGGCTGCGAATGTCATCACCGAGATTGCCAGGCCTTTTAAAACCTCTGTGTGACGTAACTGCCGAAGTGCGACACAATCGCCACGCGACGTTATTTTGGTATTCTTTTTGCCAGTGATTTTAAATGCACAGAAGGAAAGTTTCTGTGTACAGTTTTTTAGGATACCGGTATCTGAATAAAGGCTGTTCACGATAAAGTGAGCAATTTAGAAGTGATCTTTAGAAAGAAAAAAAAAGTCAGTGTCCCTGCCTACATGTATTTTAACGGGCGCACTGAGTGACATTCGCCCAGTAAAGTTGGTGACGATGGCTGGAGTGTAGTTCCATATTTAACGTCAATAAGAACGTGTTAGGTAACCATAATAAGATTTGTAATGTATTTAATTTCATAATAATTTCACAGTTTAACTTGACCGGCGCATGAACGAAGTGACGAGGCTCATTGCAATATCAGTTTTACACAAGGCGGAGAAATACACAAGTAGATCACAAGCGGGGCTTTCAAAAGGGCTTATTTCACCGCGAACAGCCAATACTCGTCCGAATTCTTCGAAATAACATTGCTAGTGTTCGTTCCATCAGGCTGATCATTCTCTTGTCCTAAGCCGTTTGCAACGAATGGACAGGAAATAAGTCCGGACTACTAAACCTTAAATAGTTAAGAGCTTAAATAAGCTTCTAATATGCTTGTAACCGCAAACTAATACAAATCTAGTTGGATAAAATTTAAACTTTTTTAAGCGAAAGAGGCAAACATTAAAAGTTAAATTTCGTTATAAAGGAATCTCAAGTTATTTATACCCATTCGCGTTTCATTTCCACCTAAACAGTGGGTGTTAGTGCTGTTTATTGTGTTCAGAGTCGTTTCGTTAAACATGTATGTAGTCTCTGATCAACTGCAATGCCGGGCCATTACCATGCAACTACATACGTATAGTCCATGCATGGTTACATCCAACTTTTCTGAAGCACTGCGATAGTTCTACTTTCATACTACACCTCTACCTTATGCAAATACATCTCTACCAAGTATAAAAAATTACACCAAAGACACAACGTGCCGCATTCGTAAGCATTGTTACACAATACGTATTTTGCATAATAACTATTTATTTCTGGGCATTACTAACACGAATATTTTCTCTCTGTTTATATTCACAATAGTCATAAATGCATTATTACAATTAATAGAAAATTAAAACTAAAATTTCAACTTAACTAAAAATAAGCGATTAATTAGCATAATTTCAGGCGTCGGTCTGCGGACCCTAGGAGTGAGAATTTCCCTTTCTTCCCTTTTTCCTGTCCAAACTGGCCGATTTTATGTACGAAAGGTCACTTTTTCATTTTCTCCCTCGAAATTTCCCTAATTTCCCTCCCGCCAGCAGCGGTCATGTGGCAACCAGTGCCGGCCGCCATTTTTGCTCCTAATGAGCATAATCCAGGGCCGATCCCACATTGTGGCGTTTGACTCTTTAAGGAGGAGGAGAGATTCCATGACAGCACTCAGTATCGCCATTTTGGATCACGAGCACCACTGACCAACAATATGGCGGCAGCAGGAGGATATCGCCCTTTATAGGCGGCCAGTGAGTTTGCCCTTTGCGGCTGAGGTTTGCCAAATACAGCCGAAACCGACGGAACTTCTCTCAAATTCGGAGACTCTCATTCCCGGCGGACATCTTGGTATCGAGGACCAATGTATACCCAGGACAATTGGCGACCAGCTGAGGATGTCGAACGGCAGCTGTGGAACATCCAGGCGTCGCGAACAATCGGATCTCGTGTAACACTGCCGTCCCCTTAAGGCTGTGTGTGGATAACACTTAAAAGCATAGTTGGTTGTAATTTCCTAACAGTTTCAGTTATAGTTGTCAAATTCACAATATATGCATCTACCCCGACTAGGAGAAGGGTCGCGGGTAGAAATATGCCCCATGTCTATTTATAAGCACAGTTGGCTGTAATTTCCGAACTATTTAAGTTATAGTTGTCAAATTGATAACATATGCATTAACCACGACTAAGAGAAGGATCGCGGGGACAAATATGCCCCATGTGTACTTATAAGCATAGTTGGCTGTAATTTCCGAAAGTTTAAGTTATAGTTGTCAAATTAATGTCATAGACATCCACCACAACTAGGAGAGGGATAGCAGGGACAAGTATCCTCTATGTCAGTGTGTAATCATAGCTGCATGTAATTTCCGAACCATTAGAGTTATAGTTGGTAAATTCATAACATAGACATCCACCATGATGAGGAGACGGGTCTCAGGGAAAAGTATGACCTAGGCCAACTTATAAGCATAGTTGTCTGTTATTTCCGAACAGTTTGATTTATCATCGCCAAATTCATAACATAGACATCAAGCACGACTATGATTTATTGCTCTAAGTTACGCAATATTGTTCGTCAAGAGCGATTTTGTAGCACCACAACGAGCACATACGATGATAGTGGCGACCATGTAGGCAGCCAGTCGACCATCGCATAGGATTGCAATTTCCAATTTGGAAGTCAGTGGTGGCCATGAGGTGGGCGATGACTTCGCACGCATGTGGGCTTGTAAACCACCTTAAATTCCAACAACGGCCACCCTGATTGTAGTTCAAGCTCTTACATTCCGGTCGGTTTTCTCTGGGTGCTCCGAAACAATATTAGGATTTTTCCTTCATACAGAAAGTGTGCATGTCCCGCTCATGCATTCCCTGTGGAGAGGAGGGGAGACCACTTTCCAAGACACCCTGTCAGCCGCAGGTCAAGTATGAGCTATGCTTGCATAAAGCAAAGTTGGCTGTAATTTCCTAACTGTTTCCTAACAATTTGAGATACAAATACCAAAAGTGTGACATATGCATAACCCCGACGACGACGAGAGAGGGCGCATGGACAAATGTCGATATGCCTGCCTCCCCTCTCAAAATCACCTCTCTCTCCCTATCTCCTGTTCCTTCTGTGCCATGGCAAAGCCACACACACATCCTTGCACACTCTCTAGACCTCGGCACCTCCACCTGTCAAACTTCCTCGCGTTCTAGAGCTTTTGTCCTCCCCCCTACACAAGCCACAACCTCTCTCTTCTTACATCCTCGCCCGCTCGCCCCCCCCCCCCCTGACTAAGCTCCAGCTACGTCACCGTGCACCGACCCCTGAGCATACGTGTAAGACAGCAGGAATTCTTTACGACCCTTTGCTATCAGGGCATAACATAGGCATCCACCTTGACTAGAAGAAGGGTCGTGTTTCAAGTAGGCCCTATGACAACATATAAGCATAGGTGGATGTAATTTCCGAACCGTTTAAGTTATAGTTGTTAAATTCATAACGTAGACATCAACCACGACTAGGTGAAAGGGGCGCAGAGTCAAATATGCAATATATAAAATTAGAAGCATAGGAGGCTCTAATATCCTAAACATATAACATAGTCATCAGTTGTAGGTGTGTGTGTAGGGGTTGGGCTGTCAGCACTTCCTACTCGTTAACCTACTTGCAACCATCATGGGTGTTCTCCACCGGCTGTCGAGATTGCACAAATGGCCGTCGTCCGCGCACTGCCCTCACATTCTGCTAGACAGTGCGACTTCGAAGATTCGGTATTCAGCTGTCATCCGTACAAAAAAAAAGACAGACATAATTAGATTACCGCCTCCCACCACGGCATCCCACACCATCGTCCATCATGTGTGCAAATAGACACCGTCGGCACTCCAGCCCCCATTTTGCTGGATAGTGTGTCTTACAAGATGGTGGACCCAATTGACAGAGCAGGAAGGTCTGTTCGTCCGAACAGTTTCGTTGTCAAATTAATAGCCCAACCATATAGGAAAGAAAACAATACTTCCAAATGCTCAAAAGAAAGCATTACAAATATAACTGTTTAAACTGGTAGACACACACGTGCACTTGCATACACATGCACGCTCACGCCCTCCTGCACGCACGAGTTGTCACCCCGCACATACAACTCATGCTAGAACGATAAGTTTCCAATTACGAAACGAATTTTGCCCTACCTTAACTGTTGTAGCAGTGAATACTCATAGGCCACGAAATCGTATGTACTTCCAGACACTCCCCCTGAACCTTCAATGCGTGCACACACTTCCAAGCAGATGGTTACTACCACCTCGCTAGAGAGCACCGACCTTGCACTCGTGATTGGGGTGCCGACACTTCGTTGTATGTAATTGCGATGTCACTCACATTTAACACACACAGTCATCGCTAGACAGCAGAGTCCCCACATATACAACAACAACAAATGCTAGAACAATAAGCTTATTATTATGAAACGAATCATCCCCTTCCTTACTTGGGGTAGCAGTGAATACTCGTAGACCGCGAGCACATCCGGTCGTCAACGTCGCCTCGCTGGAAGGGGAGACTGCAATGACCGGTCCAACCTTTCCTTGCACATTACCAACACCACATACCCTTGCCAATGTTATTATCGGTATACTATTGAAGGGAAACAATGCACGTACCATGAACCATCCTCGAAGTTCGATTCCCGTAGAGAATGGTAATACTAGACTTCATAAAAGCTACCATTGGATGTAAGTTCATCGAAGGTGGGAGCAAGGGCCCCACTACTAAAACGTCAACACGAAGAGCGTAACCGCCATTGTCTACAACAGTGGTTGTAAATACAGAGAGTCCCCGATCCACACTCGCGAAACAAGCTCATTACACACGCGCCCGTAAGGTTGGTAATGACGGAGGAGAAATTAGTTCCACGTCTTGAGGCCGGTGAAAAAGTGTTAGGGTTAATATGTGTAAATGCTGAAACTATTTATTTTGTCTTCAGGTTTTTTAGTGCATAATACCTGTAAACATTACCATATTTGTAAGATATTTACTTTTTTTTTAATAGTTTTACAGTTACACTAGGCCGACGCATGAATAAAACGGTCAGGTTCATAACAATGTTAATTTTACATGTGGTGGAAGAATTCACAATGCACACAAGTATATCTTTAGCAGGGATTTCAAAAGTGCTCAGTTTATCGTGAACACCCTTTTATTACACTTATTCCCGGTTATCGTATTGCTCAGACACGTTTAGATAAATCAAAATTCAAACCACATCGTATTCAGAGGAAGTGGACGATGAGTAATTATAAAACAAGATGAAACAGAAAATTAAATAGAATTGTAGATGGCACGTGCCTAATAATGTGTTAGTTTTTCATGTTGTTAATTGTTGTTTTTAATGTTGTGCTGTAAAGAAATAGACACTATAGTATTCCTGATTTTTAAAGATTTTCGTATTTGATATCCTCACCTGATTCCCCCAAACATTTCGCTAAGAACTATACATACATCGAGATTCCACACTGAAAAAAGTCTGATGCTGTGCCACAGTAATTTATTGTTTTCTATGAGCCGTCAGTAACTAATGTTGCTGTTAGTGTAATATACCTTTAAGTTATTATTGTTGAATGTTACTGTAACATTACCTCGTTTCTGTTTTCTCTAAATAAATGTGATGTTTATGTTACGGCAAAACAAACTCTGTGTTGAATTGATGCTAATATTTGTGTTAAAAAATTTCGTGTATTTTATTTGCTTTAAAAAGCATTTCAATATAAAATAAATAAAGTGAAATTATTTTTTTACAAAGAGAAAAATTGCCAACGAGAAAAAAAGTGATAGTAGGGAGGCAAATCAATCTCACCATGAGTACCCGACATTCTACATATTGCGAAACCTAACGTCTTACAAATTGCTGTAGATTAACAAGTTATACTGTGTTTCATACTGTGGGTTCTCATTACAATAAAACGACAAACTTCAGTTTTCTGCCATTTCGTAGAAGTACTTCATTTTCTACAAATATAAGCATATTTGACAAACGTGAACTGCTGTCCAAGGCTTGAGAGCTGGTCTAAACTATACTTAGTTCTCATACAATGCTTTAAAATTGAAATACTTTTGTTTCATTTTACGAGGTTATCGTTGTGCACTACTATCCGCCATTTCACAACGCCGAGTCAGTGTAAACTTGTGCTGGCTCGACAGGATTTTAATGTCTCAGTAATACAAAACATTTTGTTCTGCCTGTCATTTTTAACATAATACAACTTTTGTTTGCGACAAAATTACTTAGAGGCTTTATTAACATTAACACTGAACAGTATATTTGTATTATAGTAGTATAAGATTTCGTAAACGGTGAACAGTATTCGCTTCGTCACAATGTTATTAATTTTACTACAAGATACAAGGAAAAAAAATGCCTCAAATTGCAACAAATTATACTTTTTTCTGTGCAGTTAAAAGCGGATTGGATAAATGACACGTATTTTTCTTTACTCTAAGGCTTTACTAGAATGTTTCGATAGTATTTCTCATAAAATAAATACCTTATTTAGGAACATGCACATGACAACCAGAAGCCTTAAAATTCATATGTTATAATTAAGTATAATAACCTCACACTATTACTCCTCCTTCTCCCGTTTTATCCCTTCCTAACAGAACAAAAAATTCTAGCCATCGTAAAAGAATACACAAGCCTAGTAATATGTAGGGTAGGCAGAAATGTTTTTTTTTTTTTTTTAATATTTGTTGTAATACATGGAAATAAAATATTTTAGTACTTAAATTAATACAAATGTTAATGCAACATTTTCCTTGTGACATTATACGACATATTTGCTTTGGAATATTTTGAATGGCGTTCCTAAGACACACAAGTGCATCTATATATGCATGTGTATATAATAAAATATATCTAATTTTTCTAACACACAAAACACAAGAATCTAACTAAATAAAATGAGGAAAGGGATGATTTATTGGTGTTATTGCATTTTAATGAAAAACATGTACGATAAACACTAATGTCTTAACTTTTTCAGTGTAAATATTCATCAGTAGAAAATAAATGAATAAATAGGGTCACATTTAAATGTATTGCGCTAAAAAAAGAACAACGAACTGGTGTTTTTAAAATATTTATTAACACAAAATTTGGTAACAAAAATGAAAAAGTTCACACTGCATTAAAAAATGAACGTATGAATGTCAATGAAAGATGAGTTGCCTGTGGGCAACTACTTGTCAAGGAGATCTTCAGAGAAAAGTCTGTGAGAAGATATACAATGGCGAATGTTTGATGCGACGAGTGATGGAGTTGGAAATGCTTCTTTCGCAGAGAGGTAAGTATTACCATATCTTGCTCAGCTTATGGCCATAACCAGAGCTGTATCCAATGCCAGATCCATAGCCTAAACCAGAGCCGTAACCATAGCCGGAACCATAGTTGGAACCATAGCTGGAACCATAGCCGTACCCGGAACCGTATCCAATACCTCCAAGACTGCTTCCTCCAAGACCGACGCTGCTGATGGCTCCTCCAAGTCCAGATCCGTAGCCGATGCCTCCCAGACTACCGCCTCCAAGACCGACGCTGCTGATGGCTCCTCCAAGTCCAGATCCGTAGCCGATGCCTCCCAGACTACCGCCTCCAAGACCTATGCTACTGATGGATCCTCCAAGTCCAGAGCCGTAGCCGATGCCTCCGAGACCAACACCGCCGATACCACCTCCAAGACCTGCTCCCAAGCCGGCGGAAGCCACCACTACTGGCCTAGTCACAGTGATGGGCTGAGGAATTGGTACTGCCACTGGTTGAGGTACTTGCACAGGAATAGGCTGGGGAACACTGACGGGGTAAGGCTGAGGAACTGGTACAGGTACAGCCTGAGGTACAGGAACAGCGACTGGCCTGGGAACACTGACAGGGTATGGTCTGGGTACAGAGACAGGTACAGGGTGAGGGACACTGACAGGGTATGGCCTGGGTACTGACACTGGGACAGGATGTGCAACAGGTACAGGCACGGGCCTGTTGACAGTCACTGGTATGGGCTGGGGCACTGGTACTGGTACGGTCTGGGTCACGGTCCGCACTGCAGTTGGAGCTACTGCGGCCAGACCAATACCGGAGCCGATACCAGCTCCCAGTCCAATACCAGAGCCCAGTCCAATACCGGAGCCCAGTCCAATGCCAGATCCAAGTCCAATACCAGAGCCCAGTCCGTAGCCAGAACTTAGTCCATAGCTGGAGCCCAGTCCATAGCCGGAGCCCAGTCCATAGCCGGAGCCCAGTCCATAGCCGGAGGCAAGTCCGATGCCTGAGCTCAGAGCGATTCCAGAGCTGAGACCAGAACCGAGGCCAATCCCAGATCCGACGGCGTAACCTCCGGTGCCATGGCCGTATCCAAGTCCACTGCTAAGGCCATAACCGCCGTATCCAAGGCCACTGCTAAGGCCATAGCCGCCTCCGTAGCCACTCAGGATACCTCGTTTGTCATGCTTCTTCTCCTCTGTGGCTTCACTTCGGACTGCGACTACGGCACACAGGAGAAAGGTGGAGACCTGAAAATGAACAAAAATATCTTGCTATAAACACAGTGAAATTTCTTACTTTTAACGTTTGACAGTTTTTTTTGTTTAAGAACTCCCCCGTGGTGTCGTGGGCAGTATTGCTGCCTTCCGCCGAAAAAGCCAGGCACGATTCCTGGCACCATCCTTGAATTTAACTAATGTTTGGTGGGTTATGATAACATCTATTCTGCGAAAGGCAACGGGAAAATACTGCAGTATCATTCTGCCTAGTATCCATGCGAAAGACACTACTTTCCTCATCACGCCGATTCCCTAGGTTTCTACCATCATTCAGGTTGTCAACATTATCGTAATGAAGAATGCTATTTGTGTTGAACAGATGAAGTTGAGTGAGTTGGAATTAAATTGAAACCATGAATGATATATGCGGTAAAATGAGCACTTTTGAAAGCCCTGCTTATGACATACTTGTATGTATGTACGCTGTGTATTTCTCCGCCTTATATAAAATTATCATTGCTATGGACCGCATTACTTTATTCGTGCATCGTTCAAGTTAAACCGTGAAATTATTAAGAAAGTAAATACTTTACAAATCTGTTTAATTTTACTCTTCGATGCATTAGAAAACAGAAAGAGAAAGAAATCATTTTAAGTTATCAAAAATGTCTACATAAACTTTTTATTCGGCATTAAAATATGGAACTACTTTCAGACCATCGTCACCAACTTTACTGGGCCAATGCCTCTCAGTGCGCCCGTTAAAATATATGGAGGCAGGGGCAGTGACTTTTTTCTAAGGTTTATTTCTAAAGTGCTCACTTTATCGGGAACAGCCTAAAATACGTATTTTGCAGTTCAGCTCCTTATGTTTAGTTAAGCCGTTACTTATGAATTTCCTGTTCAAAACCTTAATTACTCAAGAATATCTTTTTTTTTGCGTATGTTACTAAGACACGGCGTGCTATAGTCATTGACATATAACATTTCTATGGAATTTCTGACTCGTTCGTGTAATGGAACACTCAGGAATATTAGTTTCAAATTTCCTCTGGAAATAATTAACCTGACGACTATACGGATACAATTGGTAGTGCATTTTTTTTCGTATGTTTGTATTTGGGAACGCTTGTTGGACAATTCTAGTAGACGATCGTTAGGCTAAGGTTATGACAAAAGTGAAACAGTTATGAAACACACGAACACATAACAAACGTAACAAGGCGACAAAGAACTAAGAAGGAACGGAGGACAAAAAGTTTATTAAAGGCATCGGCAGAAAACAATTAACTATCAATCAAACGAAAAAAAAAAAAGTGTTTTCTATTTGCTTTCGGTATGGAAATGGCTCATATGATATCCGTTGCTTCACTAGATTTTTGTCACCGTGTTTTGTGTTTGTCGTTTGTTAATAATGGTTAATTTTTAATGTTTACTCTTTCCCAACTAATGTTTTGCTAATGACTCAGTCTATTTGAATGTCTTATCAGTCATACTACTTCATTTCCATTAAACTTTAAAAATTGATAATGGTTAGAACGTTACACGCGCACATAATATGCAGGGGGTGTTACGTTGACTTGGAAAAGTACAAGGGATATAAAAGTCTCCAAAAATTATTTTGTGTTTAGAGATTTCGATTTATTAACTTCAATGTATTTAATGTCTAGGGTGGAGCCCTTGGTGAACTAATTTTTTTTTGCGACAAGTTTCACTTCCATACTTATGGATTAATATCACGATTAAACCATGAATCTGCTTCACGTTTTATAATGAATAAAGTTTCCCTCTTTTACCCTTTTTGACTAGGCTGAAAATCAGTTGCGTTAATAGCTACCAGTTGAATTTATATAATAAAAGGAATGTAATAAACAGTCATTATGAGTTTGCAGTACTGGGTCTGGTACCCTACATTGCCTTAATAACAAATATCTTCTTTATTTGTTAGTGAAGTTGCAACATATATACTATACTTACATTTGACCATGGTTCAGTAGGCCTTTAAAAATCAGCTTTACAATTCTTATTGACATTACTCATACCCTGCCGTAAGCTAATTTAGCTATGCAATTTATAGGTGTAGTTTATGATAAATGGGAGCTTTCATAATTTACTGATTATATAATTACTCAGACATGAACATATTCACGTAGGCGTACTAAAGAACATACTAACAGACAATTTCTGAAACAAAAATGTATGCAATATCATGTCATAGCATTATATTAATGGCATAATATCCAGTATCAACGAAAAATAAAACTCTAAATGTGTACCAAGTTTTGTTTTTACACCTAAGATGTTACATCATTTATCAATTGGCTTGAGATAAAATACCATTGCGCATGGCGCGACTCCCACACCTACTTTTATATAAGCCATAAACGATTATTTTGATATTATATATTAATACGCAAATCTATACATAACACTGGAGTCCTATTTTTAAAATGTTTAACTATTAAAATATAAATTACATAATTGTCATAATCTTTTTCCATATTTCGGAGTCATCCACATTTACATATCTTTAAAAATATTTTCTCTACTATCTATCTGCAACGCTTATTTTATGTGTGTGCAATATCAGGAAAAAAATTGAAATTTTATTTTTCTATTTACAAACTTGCACTGGATATATTCTGAGATAAAATTTCACAGAATTGAGTAGTTGTACTGCAGAAAAGAAAGAAGGATAAAGTAAATTATAATATTTAGCAACTAGCAGCTTGTGACAATCAAAATAACGAGTTTAGTTGGTATAGAGTAATAGAAAATGATACCAAGATAGTTAAAGACATCTACCTAGAAGTTACTTTAGCAAACTGATTTTGATCTAAATGCGTCCATTTTCCAAAAAAATGCCACGAGTCATATTTACAAATGTGACTCTTATATTAAAGACTAAGAAAAATCTCTACGCACGTATTATGTTTACGTTGCAGTCGCTGAACTGTAACTTCGTGATGATCATTGAAAACAACGTCAACATAGCCGACAAGAGAAATTATCAGCGAGTCTTTTAAGGTCTGCATTAGCTTTTCGAATAAAAACCGTCAGATCAGTAACTCTTAATGCACATACATAACTATATCTGCACAGGTAGGTGAGATAACAAATCAATATCACAAATGGCAACGTCTTGTTCGCTTTTATAAATACGCACCGTAATCCTTACGCAGTAACCTTTCTCATTACTACCCTGAAAGTGGTCTCATTTACATCTTAAATTACTGTTCGTTTAACGTAAAGCCGCCGTTGAAGCAATTAAAAAATATTTGGGATATTAAGTATTTATATTTACAACTCGATTTTTTTTTTATTTGCTGACTTGCAAATTTTGCTTGACATTCAAAAGTGATAAATGATTTAGTGACGACTTCTCAACCATACTTCTGGATAACTGCTTTAATTTTACAAAGCCGAGGGAAGAGAAAGTCCAGGTATTTGATGCAGTAACATCAAAGCTAACATGATATATTAGTTTCCCTGATCACCAGAGTGTAATTTTTATCGGTACATCTGTCTGGGTCTAATATTATTTGTTTAAATAAAAATGTTTTCCTTGCTCGGTTTTATTTTGAGAACGTTAGTTGTGTTAAGCCATGAACATGTGTATACGGACTCCAGAGGAATCAAATCCCACGATAACTTGCTGACAAAGCAGGCGTATTACCGCTACGTCTTGTGGAAGTCGAGAGAGTATGTTTGACTGCGCTCATAGCAAACCGGCCACCAATAAAGGCCTTACGGGCTCTGTTCCCAGCCAAACCTAAATCCGCAGTTTCGGTGGCGATTGTAGGAGGCCTGTGGGTTTTCTTGGGTCCCAAAAAAGCCATTCTTCCTATCATGAATCCTAAAGTCACATTTTCTGCGACGCTCGTACAAGAGCGGTCGTCTAGCTCTTGTACTAGAGGAGTGGATATCGCAAGTTGCGTTACTCACCAGTAGGAACCTCATGGCCGAGCTGAGTGTGTGTTGAGCCAGAGCAGTGGATGAGTGCTGACCATGTTATCGCAGGGCAGCGTTATATACTGAGTCTCGCTACCTGTTGAACCACCGCGTTAACTTTCACTGCAGGTCCAGTCTACCCTCTCCCCAGGGACTCTCTTCCTGTCTTCCGCTGCTGCCCCGCCCGATACCCGCGCGCTGACTGCCACGGTTCGCACTTCGCACTTTTCCACGCATATTCTCCCAGGGACCTTTGTCCGGCGACGACAACTGCTGCGTATTGATAGTTTGCAGTGATATTCCTGTACCCCATACCCTTGCGATCAACTTACGATTTTTCTACTGCTTACATTTCTATTCCATTTTAATTTGTATGATTTATGATGGTAGTCACTTATTTTTTAAATAACAACCCTGAAAAAATTTCCCTTAGTATGCCATGTGTCGCAAAACATTTCAACCGCATTCTATAAGCTGGCATTAGCTATGACAATAATCTAATATGCTATTACACAACCTTATTGTTCTCCACTGATGAAGATCGTCACATTAAAAAAATGGAGTCTCTATGTCATCTCGGTGACAAATCAAACGATTAAACCAGATTTTGCACGCGAACAGTGCTACTGGAGAGCATGTAAACTTACATGTTTTATGAGTGACAGACTTTGTTTTTTAGTGGCATTAGTATACATAATTTATATAACTATGTAATATTTATTAAACAATTGAACAAAATTCAATTATATGTTATATGTTAATATCATTCATTAAGGGCATCAACCACGCATTTAGAGGTCCTTACTTGCCGGTAATTTTGTAAAATAGTGCTAGGCTAGCAAATGGAACATTATGACATACACCTGGAACCATTCAAAGAACCATGTTTTGTTATTTATATACAGGTAAGAAATGTTTGGTGCTTCTAGAGTGTATTTTTTCCAGGTACAACTACAAACAAATTACTTAAATATAGATTCCGCGAACCTGAAAGAACTGTTCCCGCGTGGTGATACGTTTCTCACACATTCTTAGTGGTGGATTTAATATAAAAAATATATGCAGTTGCCGCTTAAATGCCCAACAAAAAAAATTCCCCTGATTTTAACATACAAGTTGGACTCTTGTTTGAAACATTCTTGTACGCAGATAATATTTTAAAAACAAACTGCAGTTCGATTTTATAAGTCACGACAATCAAAACTCGCAGTTTGCACATAAACATGGTGGCTGTTTTTACAGTTCTATGCCACATCGTGCGTGCGCACGAGCGATACATATATTTTGGAGCATATTTGGCGTCTATTTCTGTAACATCCTTCTGCAGGTATCCACACATTTTATACTTGAGACTTTATTTGTCGATCCTTCAATGTTATACGCATATAACCTGTAACTGATGATACATTTTGTTTGTTATATAGGCTGCATGTTGTATAATCTCATGAAAATGTTTTTAAGTAAAATGAAAACTGATGAAAGAAAAATAATTGTAAAATTTACTTTGATTTCTAACATTTTTTTATATATTTAAGGGATTTACCTACATAAAAATGGGTCCTTTGAAGCGTTTGCAGCCCGGGACTTTTTCTTGAATCATCTACCTCTTTCTTTCAGCCATCTACGTGAATCATATCGCTCCCCCAGGACCGATAACGCGTAGAGAAAAAAACGGTGTTTGGTTGGCCATACGAGCTGCGAAATAGCCACTGTGCGTGTTCCAACAATTCACTCTTTTGCTACTATTGCACCATCAAAAACAAAGTGTATAGGATTTGAGTTTGTGAAGCTGCTTGTGTAAGTACGTGTTTTGATATATTTGTTCACTTCCTCTTTCCTATTTTATTGCAACTAAAATACATCTTAGTTAGTCAAAGCATTTTTTTTCTTCATATAGTGGCGTGGGTGTGCTGAAAATACAAACGTAAACAACAACGTTCGTTATTGATGATGTGAACTACACAGTGTGCTTAGTGATGCAATAATCGTTTATAAATTAATCGATTATTTGATTATTAATTATAATCGATTCATCGATTATTTAAAACAGTTCGATTATTCACGATTTTCAGCTGTTTATACACAAACAAACAAAAATTGCAGATACCTACATGTTTCAAAATTTATTAGATATTTAAAATAAATTTTTGAAGCAACAAATTTTCAAAATAGAAATGATTAAAACATTACAGAAAAAAATTTGGTGATAATAGTTTTAAACAAATTTATTGAAATGTACAAAATTTGAAGTCAATATTTATGTACGGATTAGAACAAGCAAATCGCTTATTTTTTCCGATTATTTATACGTTTCAAAAAATTATCGTAATCGATTCATTCGAATTACAAAATTATACGACTATCCCATCACTACGAATCAATGTAGGTGACATGGCCAGAAGACGAAAATTGCTCTGCTTACATGTTTACTCTACGAGATTACGCATAGTTCCGGGGACGGCGGAAGGATATATGACGCGCCTGTGACTGTTATCTCGCACCTGGTGGCTACATCATGGACTGTCTCCTCCGGCCAAGAGATGTTTGAAGATCGAACTGGGTCGTCTCGGCTAGGTGTAGGTCTGCATGCGTAATCACAGTGAACGGATTGGCGCCAATATATATAAACGCAGCCCTTGGCACGAAGACGCAGTGTGTTGAGGCGGCTGCGAACGTCATCACCGAGATTGCCAGGCCTTTTAAAACCTCCATGTGACGTTACTGCCGATATGCGACACAATCTCCACGCGACGTTATTTTGGTATTCTTTTTGCCAGTGATTTTAAATGCACAGAAGGAAAGTTTCTGTATACAGTTTTTTAGGTTACCGGTATCTGAATAAAGGCTGTTCACGATAAAGTGAGCAATTTAGAAGTGATCTTTAGAAGAAAAAAGTCAGTGTCCCCGCCTACATGTATTTTAACGGGCGCACTGAGTGACATTCGCCCAGTAAAGTTGATGACGATGGCTGGAGTGTAGTTCCATATTTAACGTCAATAAGAACTTGTTAGGTAACCATAATAAGATTTGTAATGTATTTAATTTCTTAATAATTTCACAGTTTAACTTGACCGGCGCATGAACGAAGTGACGAGGCCCATTGCAATATTAGTTTCACACAAGGCGGAGAAATACACAAGTAGATCACAAGCGGGGCTTTCAAAAGGGCTTATTTTACCGCGAACAGCCAATACTCGTCCGAATTCTTCGAAATAACATTGCTAGTGTTCGTTCCGTCAGGCTGATCATTCTCTTGTCCTCATCCGTTTGCTTGGGCTACAATATTTCTATTTTCACGATCCAAAACTGAAACGAGGGCGATTACAGCCACGTTCGCACGCAGAGGTGTTACTTGTCGTGGTGTGATCGCGTGCGTGGAGATATTGTGCTATTCACACAAGTGAATCTGCTGTTCTGGTTCACCCATGTGTCGGGTTGGATGTGGGAGATCACCAGAGACTGGCGCTGATTTAGATCATTTTATTATAAGGTTTTTGTTAGCAGTACTAATGATTTATTCATCTGGTAAATATGCTTAGATATTCAGTCAGTAATGTTTTATTAGTTTGCGCAGACGACTGTAATGGAGTGAATGATGTTACACTATGGAAGAAAGAACTTTCTTGATTTGTTTAATGCACTGTAAATAAATCAGGAAATGTAATTAAGTTATTTTATCTCGTGGAGACCTGCCAACGCTCCCGAACCTTGGACCGATCAGGCGTATGTAATACTTGCGTCAGAAGTGGGTTGGCGAAAGTTGTTCACTGCTAGATTTGGTAGGTTTTGGTAGGTTGTCTGTTGGTTAGGAATAAGTTCACATATAATAAACAAATTATGCTAACTCGTGCACTGATAATGATGACAAAGAGAACGTCGGCTGATATGGACGCACTGTGTGCTTTAATTGAAGGATAAAGCAGCGAGATAAGTAGCAATGGGGAATCTGTAAACAAGTAAATGTGCATCGTTTGCGATAGCGTAGATAGGAACGTAAACGAGTAGACAAACGATATCATCGCTGTGGGACAAGAAAATTAGTGTCACCGAAATGGTGGACGAAAAAATTATATCTGAGTTGTGGCCTAGAACAGAAGGCGAGTGCACAAAAGAAAGAATTGCAGAATTTCTACCAGCTACAAGAGAAAAGACGTTCTGTGGTTGAGGAGGAGCGGATATAAGCCAACATCGAGCCAAATAATTAGTTTATTTGAGAGATTTTGACTTCCTGAGTGCCATTGAACGAAAAATGTGTTGAAGATGGCTCATCAGTGGAATGTAAGGGCGGAGGTACAGGAGAGCCTAGAGAATATCCACTGTCTAAAGGAAATGTCCACCACGTTTTCGCGGAGACTCGAACCCAGTTCGCTTTGGTAAGATGCGAGTAGTAACAATGTTTACAAATATTACTAATACTTTTTTTACGCGCAAACATTTCATTCATTAACAGTAATAATCTTTATAACTGAAATAAATAAATATATATAATAAATCATTAAAAATATTTTTATATCAGTAGTAATATTTTATTACAACGAAAGTAATTAATGTGACTGCCCTACTTGACGAAAGGTATTTTGTATTATGTGCTTTTTGAAGCATCCTGAATAAAAATACGCCTAAAATATCTTTACAAATAGACCCTTAAGTATGGATTTTTTAAACATTGGAATAAATAAATCCTAGCAAGATATTTGACAATGTTACAAATCATATACATACATGCTTCTTTCATGTGCAATATAAGACTTACTTTTTCTGACAAATTTGACAGTGTTTTTACAATTCCACATGTTATACAGTCGGGTGCAGTGATTCATTGGAAACCACTATATCTTCAGCATGCCATCTACGATCGACAGTCACCATGGCGGAAACACCAGTACATGTTATACCCCATCGCTACTCTGAATGACTGGTCAGAGGAACATAGAGAGCATATTAACTCGCAGTTGTACACTGTAAAACATTTTCTGGTAAACTTCCTAAATTACAATGGAAGTGTATGGAAATAGTACTATGTGTCAGGCTGAAAATATGGGAATGTTTAGCAATTCTACTGTACAAAGTTGCGGACTTCCTTACGCAATTGACTCTTTCTTGAGCAACTGTAGGAACGTTACAATGTATGCATGGGGAAATATTTTACCATTAGCGCTTTGTCACTCTACGTATACTCTGATATGGTATATTTACAAATAATATCTCAGAATGCACTGAGATGCCTAGGGTTCAGCAGATTCCATTCCTTACTAGAACAACACAATCCACACTGGTGTCGGCCTCAGATATCTGTGACATAAACAACATGACCAACTTTATAGATGCACTCTATGAGTAGAGAACTATTACAGGATCTATGGCAAGACACTGTGCGGATAGATCATCTGTCGCTGGAAGAGTGTCCAACCGATGCATGAGATATCATAGCAGTCGGCTTCTTTATAGATGTCATCGCCGATGTGGATGTTGTACCTGGCTGCGCCACATACCATGCATGATGCAATAAACCGATCACTGGAGATGGAGTCGGCGAGACAGATGCCTATGCTTTAGTATAAAGTGAGGGCAGCGACAATAAGCTAGGCAGACGATGGGAGCAGCATCGAGGAGGTCTGAAGAGCATGGAGGTGGTCATCAAAGATATCGCCAACAGAGTTCGTACCATTTAACTTCATCTGTGATAACCTTGTGACGTATTAACCTCTAAATCATAACAATGGCTAGCAACAAAACTACACTGACAAATAATGTATCTCACAATCGGTGGTTATCTTTTCTTATATTGATGCACTCAAAATATATATTAAATATATATTTAATACAAATAGTAACCACGCATAATAAATGATATCAAAAACCTTACGAATTACGTTGATTACAAAGGGACAATATATTTTATAATTTAAAAAGGAAGTTAAAAATTTCAACAACATACAATGCCTCGAGATGGTATGGTGACTCTCCTGCCAATCAAAGCCTCCCAACTCACAGTGAAAGGGGTATTAAAAAAATTCCAAACTATGTAATGAAATGAATTAAAAAGACAATTGCAGAGTGCATATTAAAAGAGAATACTCCGATACAATAATTTAATGTTAAACTGGATAGGTATAGAGTCTACGTAGCACAGTTCCAAAAAACTGTAGAGGTTATATTGGAGCTTGACATCAGGGTTGACATGCATCTAATACTAATTCGAGGCCCGGATATACTGCTTCTATAAGATGCTGCAGACTGTGGACTATCTGACCTAATATCTCATTTAAAATGATTTCAGCAGAATTAGTGCCCAAATTTAGAGAAGGAAAACTCCTTCTCCAAGTCTGAGCAATTGTTGTGGTAAATCTTTATGCGTGTCTCCACCAAGATAGGCTCTCATATTCGTTCTCAAATTTGGGTGTTTAATAGAACTCCATAAGGGAGATGATTTAAGACATGCTTTGATGATATCTGCACGCGTCCCTTTTGTAACTACAGGGAGTGTCTGCCGAAAATCCCCAGCAAACACAAAAGTAACTCCCCCCATAATGGCAGTAGAGCTTCTAAGGTTGGCGCCGTACGCAGCACACATCACGTTTTATTTTCCGAATCTGTCCGTCCTGCAAAGCCGTAGGACATTATTTTGTTCTATCATCAATAGTTTTCGCAGCGCACGCAATGTAAGGAATTTTATAGGTCATTTATTTACACTTTGGGTTACATTATTGGAGTTTTAGTAGGGATCCCTATTGATTTTTAAAATAAAATATAGCCTATGACACTCAGTGATAACGTAGCATTCTACTGGTGAAAGAATTTTTAAAATCGGATGAGTAGTTTCGAAGATTACCTCCTACATCCAAACACTCAAACACACAAAGTTACAAACACTACCTCTTTATAATATTAGTATAGATTTTCTCCTTCGAGCTTACTGCCATCCTATTGTTCGAGTTTTCAAAAAAAAAAATTGAATTTTTTCAGGATTTTGTAGGCTCGTATAAACGTTTCCACTAGATGCTCACGTGTCAGGCCTTAATTTATATTCAGTGTAGGAAACAAATACCATTTTCACATCACAAATATGGTCACTCGCTCAAAAGAAAACCATTTTGCATATTTTTCTTATCCTGGTGCTGCTACAAGCTGGCGGAATTCAGGCTTAAACGAGGGACATACAACCTTTATCGAGGTTGGCGTCTGAAACTTTCGTCGGCGAGAAAGGTTGCCGGAGCTTCACATGGTCCGAGTTTCTCTGGTTTGTCCAGTTTACGTTCCAAGAGTTTTTTTTTTTTTCCTGAGCCTCAAATGTCGCGTGCGCTGATGACGTCATGCTCGCGCCGAGACACTCGTGAGTTGAGCGCCGATTCGATGACCTTGAGTTCTGGATCCCAGCCAGTGGACTCAGCAAAGCTACGTCACAAAGTGACGCAAAGTGGAGCGTGGCAAAGCACGCGTTTGTCACGCGGCCAGACGGTCGACACGCAGACTAACAATGAGATAAAGGCGGTTCACGATAAAGTGAGCACTTGAGAATTAACATTAGAAAAAAGTCACTGTCCCTTCATGTATATATTTTAACACGCTCACTGAGTGATACTCGCGCTGTAAAGTTGGTAACTTCCAAGTGCGGTGGAAAATAAAACACTGTGTTTATTGCTTACATGACAATGATTACTTTAAAACTTTGTTAAAGTTTAAAAAATGGCTGAAAGTGAAAAGTAATTAGGACATCAAAAGTGCTCACTTTACCGTGAACAGCCTATAACGATGGCTGAAAAGTAGTTCCCTATTCTAGCGTTAAATAAAAAGTTTTAGGTAACCATTTGTGATAACTTAAAATTATTTCTTTCGCTTTCGGTTTTTTTTTTTTTTAATGCCTCGACTTGTAAAAATGAACAGGTTGAAAAGTACTTACTTTCTTAATAATTTCACAGTTTCATTTGAGCAACGCATGAATAAAGTGATGAGTACCACGTCATTGTTAATTTTACATAACATGGAGGAATACACAGTGTGTATAGGCTACAAGTAGATCTTAAGGAGGGCTTTCAAAAGTGCTCATTTTACCGTGAATAGTCTGTAGGTAGATTTTCGTGGGCTATGAATGCCCCCGGCATTGAAGACTCATCCTTAGCCAATAGAACTATCGAAATCACACGATCAGTGATGATGAAAGTGTTCCAGTTCGTTTTTTCAACAGATCCGCGCTTTCATATGAATGAAAAGTATTTTGCCCGACCTTCAATATATTCTGGTTGCGTTAATATGAGGAAGTATGGAGGGAAAATCAAAGAACGTTTCGAAGCACTTAATACAAAAAATAGTTTTCGAACCTCAGATACCAGCCATGTTTATGCTGAAACTGCTATTACAAAAAAAAAAAATCTAATTTCTGAGCACGGATAGTCGTTTCTGCGCAGTGGCATGCGCACTCTACAACACATTTCCTGTACGGGTCGAATCCATGACAGAGGTCGCTGAAGTCGGCATTAAGTCTCGGTCACACTGTCAAATTTTTTCGTCAAACTACTTCCTATAAGTTTGGTCAAATAAAGTTGGACAGTTATGACGTCATCGAAACGTCATAAGCGCTGCCATATTTGTCTGAAAAAGTTGGATGGCTTCAGTTTCCATCGAATATTTTTTAATTGGACCGGTTCTAAATTTTATCTGATATTTGACGGTCTCAGCCAATCAGGATCGTGCACGACGAAAATGGACGTCAAGAAAATTAAAATTCACGAACAATTACTGGATACGAAGCAGATTGTGAAAATAATTAATTTATGCAGAAACTGTCTGGGCATGAATGTTTTTTTAAATTGAATATATGACATAATATTACGATAACAGAGGCATCAAATTTCTTTATGCAGGAAACATCTCCGATAAATAAAATTCAAATTTAGTAAAGAAGCGAAAATAAATGACAACGTTCCTTACATTGATCTCTGTAAAGGACTGCGTAGAAAAAGAAACACAGTATCTCACTATAAAAATAATTTTAAGTAATAATTCAAATTAAATTCTTCCAATAAACAAATTTGACAGTGTGTCACATTTTAAAACACGTTCAAGATTATTTGATAAAATTTGTTTGAAGGAAAAATTTTATGGCAGTATTTTGTCTTCAAATTTTACTGTCAAATAATAGTTAGAGGCGAATATTTGACAGAGTGACAGAGGGTTTAGGGTTTATACACTTCTCATGTCAGAAACAAAACGAGATATCTTAAGGGAGAACTTGTCATAGCGAATTCTCCATCGCAAGGGGCGCCGCTGTTCCAACGTGTTGCTTTTAAGCTGGCGATAAATCGATAAAATCGATATACTTTTGTGTAAAAGTTTGTGTTTGGCTCGAATTGTAACGTATATATTATTTGCCCAGCCGATATTTAAAGCATTAACTTTATTCCGTATCTGTTATTCACGCCTCCCATGGTGTTTACAAGCGCAGACAGTAAAAATATACTGTGTTTGTTATTGAGCGTTCATAAGCAAGCTTAGTTCAATGGGAAATCGTTACGAATCTAAGTGCGAGAGAATTATAGCTACTCATTTCGCTTCAAACCTCTTCGAAGCCCTGATGTAGTTCAACTTTCATGTGATTACTCCGCCTTATGCAAACAAAGTATAAACAAATCTATAAAATTACACCAAATGGACAACGCCCCGTATCTATTCACACTCTGTTTTGCATCATATATATATATTACTGTGCGCATTTTCAACGCACTTATTTTCTCAATGCCATATCAGTTATAAATTACCTAAATAATTATTTATACATAGTATAAAACAAAGTCGCCCGACCGCGTGTGTCTGCACTCTAAATTCGAATCAGTAGGAAACCACTGATTCGCAGTGAATTTCAACTAATATAATCAGTGGAAATGGCTCCACTTGGAATCAGTGTCAAATAACACTGATTGTATCAGTGAAAAAATTCACTTATTGAATTAGTGACGTGAAATGATTTCACCTATTGAATAAGTGACGGCCGACTCCAGTGGCGAATTAGATATTGCTTTTATTGAATGTATGCAAATAATTACGTGAAATAAACATATTTACTATTTATATTGTGCAATTTGCCGTAATTTGAAACACGTGCACGCTTCGACACTAGGCCACTGGATTGTTAATTTTTTTTTCTTTTCGTTTCCTTTTATTCGACGTTGTTGCGACATTTAACGTTGGCGAAGCTCTAGTAAGACCGACTTGCTGACAAAATTCCCAGTGCGACAAGCGAACTGAAAAAGGCACTGGGGCGCGAACTCGCGACCCTATGACCACAAATCGACCACCCTACGCCTGAGCTATGAGCGCAAGTAGATCCTCTGAGCTACAACGCCAATTTCTATCTACGAGAGGAAAATATATGTCTTGTAGTTCAGCTGCGAAATCGCGTTTGGTTTGATTGATAACGTTAGGATTGTTTAAAAAAAAAATAGCATATATGAGTGCACTGTCAGTTTAAACCATCAAACATATCGCTGTGACGATTACACGGAGTCGAAATGAAAGACGTAAAAACGGAATGATGCGATCGTATTACTTCGTAAAATGGCGTTTTGAAAGACACATTTTAGAAAATATGTTGTATTTGTTTTATTCGTTTATTCGTTGTTACTTCATTTGATACACGTTGTTTAACGGCCATTTTTACACGTCGTTTCACTGATACATCAGTCAAAAATAATTAGAGACGGAGCAAGTTGTTCAGATGTTTCACTGGTACATCAGTCGAAAAAAAAAAAAAAACCACTGAGAAAACAGTGGGAAAAATGACTGACGAATCAGTGGTACATGCCACTGAATCAATCAGTGAAGGAAATGTGTCATTTCCTCACTGGTTCATCTGTTAAATTCAATGAAGCGACTGTTGAATCCGTCAGGTACTGTTGACTGATTGGAACAGTGAAACTCTCACTGATTCAGATTTAGAGTGTGTGTATTCGGATAAGGCTTGGTGGATTTTGATGCGGTTTCCACCATCATTTAGATAATTTCTTGAGGAAGGTTAAGGTAAATAAAACATTAATAATTAATGCATGAATAGTAGAGATATGTTGACGTTTTATAATCAATTCGGAAAAATCCGCTTTCGGGCGCTTAGATGGCTTACGCCGACTAAACCATAACAGACACACCAAATTAATGTACTACAGAATTGCAGATCTCAATAAGGTCTACAAAAAGGTCTCCGTGACAGCATATACTTATATTTTAAGGATGACTCACACCAACCATTTTTTTTTAAATCGCGATCTTTGTAAATCGTATCCGAGCGAAGCCGGGGCGGTTCGCTTAGTTTATAAATTAAACACGAGTAATATTTCAATTTAACCTAAGTTAGAGACTTATATGTCAACAAGTATCAAACGCTTTTAATACATTGCATGTATAGGAAACAACCAAACACGTCATATATGGGGTGGGTTTTTCAAACGTTCGAATCGAAATTTGTGAAGATACTGCGACTGGACTGTATCAAGGTGTTTCTCATGTCGTAGGTTTGTTCATTTCACTGCGTCGCTAGGGATGTGCGTGACAACAGATGTATTCAAATTAGAGTATTTAATACTTCAGTATGCTTCAAGAGTTCCCTATTGCTAAATTATTCTGTCGGTCTATCGCTACAGATAATGTGAATAAGCTAGCTGCGATGACACAAGGCTACTCTTTCAAAGTGAAAATGAAAATTCACACGTGGTTCCCGCCTGAGGCAGGGTCACTTAGGGGCCGCGGTGGTGTAGTGGCTGCCACCTGCCACCTGGGCGAACCGGTTTCGATCGCCGACGGGGACATTTTCGCACGTGGTCATCGTGCCGGACGATGCCGCTGGTCGGCAGGTTTTTTTTTTCTCGGGGATCTCCCGTTTCCTCCGCCTTCGCATTCCGGTACTGCTCCGCACTCACCTCGCTTCGCCCTCGTCAATCTCAAAAACTCAATTTTAACAGTCGCGTGATCCTACCCACTGCAGCCAAGGTCGTTTATGGATAGGAAAAGCCTGGCGCTACTCGGAACCGACTGCCATGCCCGAGGGGCAGGCATGTCGCTCTGGTCAGCACGAAGAACGGATGAGGTGAGAAGAGGTGTGGGTGGAGACGCAACGGAGTGAGGACGGGGCAGGAAACGGGAGAGCTCCGAGAAAACTCCCGCACCACGGCAATGTCCCCCCACGCACCCCACATTAGACCCCCTCCCCCCTTCGCGGAAAATGTCCTGCCCGCTGGGACCTGGAATCGAACCGGGGACATCGGAAGTTCAACCACTTCCTAGCAAGCTAAATTATTATTTTTATTTCCGTAAAGGACTTCGGGGAATTTGTTCACGTGGTAAGGTAACAACTTTATGCGCCATAGAAACATCAGCCGTATTGCTGCGAACAAATTAACTTACACGGGAAACTGCAGTAGTTTATCGGATGTCGTAGAGGTTACCTAGTTTATACTTGCTATTTTGATGTAAATTACAACCAGGCTCGTTACGAGCATCACCGACAACGCACGCCACGTCAGTAATATTCGATTAACGGAAACGAACAATTTTAAAATTCGCGCGAGATTCTATCGGAATTTTCAAGTACTAATTCGTACCTGGAGCGGTATTTTTTAACTCAGTGCTCTCGAAACGAAGAAGATCGGCTGGACAAAGTGAGCTAACGAGACTGAAATCCGCTAATCACGCTTAGATGTTCACAACGAATCAAATCTAATCAGGATATTATTTTTTTCATTATGGAACTACGTGATCTGTGATATTTCTCATGGCGGCGCTTGGTTGGCGTCTGTAGTTTCGTAATCTCGTTCTGTAAAGATATCTCTGTAGTGTACTTCCCCAGGTTAAAGTTGCTTACCACTCCAGCAGGTAAGAATCTGTAGTTCTTGGTATGAACACCACGCAGCGCCAGTCCATTTTCGTGGCAGCTGCGTGAGGAAGTCGGCAGTGTTGCCACTGTGACATCTACCCTCTCTCTCGCTCTCATTCATACTGCATCTCTGTCGCTCCGAGACCAAACTCCACAACAGTAGATCGTGTTCTTAATCTCTGCTATACCCACGAAGCTGGGACAGACAAGATGGGGGACACCCGATCAATTAGCTCAATCTGTAACACGTACATATGTATGTACAAAATTAAACTTAATGTACGCGTGAGTATCGGAAAACGTTGCAAATCACTCACACAGTCATAATAAAACAGTAAATATAACTTTGTAAAATACGCGATTAATGCGGAGTCAGGCAATATATAGGCTGTTCACGGTAGAACGACCACTTTCGAAAGCCCTGCTTAAGATCTACTTGTATGCACGTTATGTACTCTTCCGTCTTATGTAAGATTAACATCGCCATGGGCCTAATCACTTTATTTATGTGTCGGTCAAATAAAACTGGGAAATTATTAGAAAAGTAAACGTTTTATAAATGTGCTAAATTTACACACTGATGTACTACAAAAACCGAAACACAAATAAATAAATTAAAATTATCACAAATGGTTACATAACACTGTTTACTCGACGTTAAGATATGGAACTACCTTCCATCTATCGACACTTCCTTTACAGGGCGCATTGTCACTCAGTGCGCCCGTTGAAGTGTATGGAAGCATGGGCAGTGGCTTTTTCCTAAGGTTGGTTTCAGAAGTGCACACATTATCGTGCACAGTCTTTATAAGGGCTGTTCACGATAAAGTGAGCACTTTTGAAATCAACCTTAGAAAAAAGTCACTGCTCCTACCTTCACACATTTTAACAAACGCACTGAGTGGCATGTACCTAGTCAAGTTGGTAACGATAGATGGCAAGTAGTTTCGTATCTTAACGTCGAATAAAAATTGTTAGGTAACCATTTCTGTTTTTTTTTTTTTTACGCACCGAAGTGTAAAAATTAGTAGATTTGTTAAAAATGATTTGTCTAATTATTTCACAGTTTCACCGGACCGACGGATGAATAAAGTAACGAGGCCCATGACAATGTTAATCTTACATAACGCGGAAGAATATACAACGTGCATGCAAGAAGATCTTAAGCAAGGCTTTCTAAAGTGCTCATTTTACCGTGAGCAGCCTTTTGTATGCATTATCACACGGACGGTCTACAGGCTGTCCTGCGGGTGTCCTGCCGTCATAGCTTAGGGTTAGGGTAGCCGATTTGTAGTCGGAGGGTCGGGAGTTCGCGCCCCGATCTCTCCGAGGCAGATCTTCGGGTCACATGTGGACAGCGAATATGTCAACGGGGTCGGTCTAACTTGAGCTCGTCAAACGGCACTTCCACACGCACTTACAAAATGGCACTCACACTCTGTATCGGTCAAATGGCAATAAAAGCAACTTAAAACGGCTGGTACTCGGGTCTGTACCACGTAATGTTAGACTTTGGAGTTCAGATTTCCATAGTGCAACGGAAAATTTTTATGTGATACGTTATTGCTGTATACACATTATGTTATTGTAAGAAAAGGAAAACATTTATTTCCAGTATCTTTCTGTCTGGAGGCAATGATACGTATGTATCAGTGCAGTGCAGTCGGCTAGGTATGGTTGTTTGCTAATAAAATCGATTTGATTTCAAAAGTAGATAATTGAGCTTGAGTAATGTTAACAGACACACATAAAAGGCCTAAATTTAATATTGTGACTATTTTGCCTTCTTTTGGCCTTCTAACCGTAAAAGTTTGTGAAATCACGGGAAGCACAAGATTGATTCCCATGCTCATTAGAGATATATTTCCCCAAATAAATCCCTGGCTAGCCTCCAATTTAAATAATTTTGCTCATGTTTTAAAGAGTGCCGCAAATGTCCGTCGTACATATATATAAATGCAGTACCTTGTTTTCCATACATAAGCAGTGCCATTACTCATATCAATTTCAATACGTCATTAATAGTACTCGTACTTAGAAGCCTAAATAAATGCAGTCTTCAGGGGAAAGAAACTATCTTCGTACTTTCGGATGCACTACAAAGCGCCTGCATATAACATTTGCTCGCGTTTGTACGCCTGCACCCCTGCGAGTGGATTTGCCTGCCATTTACAATTTCCTGTGAGCACTTTAGGTAACGCGTGGGTATGAATGATGCGTTCTTTCTCCTCTTCTGCTACAGAAACTCGCATACCTTCCGTTTTGCCCGTGGGTGTAAAAGAAGGTAGCAGAAATTCAGTATCGTGTAGTGTCGACTTAAAAGACTCGTGCGCCTGTAGCAGAATTTAGGCACCGCAAACTTCATAAAATCCTTTTTAAATATCGGAAGACGTAATGTTTTGAAAGTACAATAGCACTTCACACTTACTAGCATACTAAAATGAACACAAAGTGTAACGGGAATGCTAGTAAAGAGGAGACAATACCAAAGATGAACGAATCGAAACTAAATGTGCTGTATTAATTAACTCTCCTCGTCATGAAGATGATCTTACGTGTTATATAATATATTCCGTTCGTACAGTATAATCGAGCAAACAAAATGAATGGTCGTTAACGAAAAAAAAAGTAAGTTATTATCCAGTGAACAAAACAAAGGAAACGGAGAACAGTTACTTTAGAGAAAAGTAAATTATAATTTTGTAAATATGCCACAAAGTTAACCCACAAGAAAATTCAAAATGTTACATATTGTTCGCAAAATGTTATCATTGTGGAAATATAAGCTAGGAGATGACCGAAATTCCATAATAAATTTAATGATTTTGACACAGTGAATATATTTACAAATAATTTGTCTTCTTCTTGGTAAAAACTGGACAATATGAACAAAGAAATTATTTGGTTCGACTACGTTTAAACACACCTGCACACTTTAGTTAAAACAAACATCTGTTAGAGCTGAGAGTTATACGTGATCATCCATGTCCTTTTCCCGCAGTATGTGTAAGGTTTTCTGCTTAATGAGATGTACACTCATACAGCGTTCTCATTCGTATAAGTACGTAAATGTTGTACATGTCTCGGGAAATGACATACGCAAGTACACGGGGAAACGAATGTGTGTACGTCTTGCGCCCTTACAGCTAATAGGCTCCTATTTTGAAAAGCGATTTATATGTAGTTCATAATTGTTATTCGTAATATTTCCTTTTCTAAAGAGTGGAATGGAAGCATTTACTTGCAAAGATATCCATTGAGAAAAGTTCTTAACATCGTATACTCTTAAACCTTTAATTATCTAGTTCGTCGTGGGTGAAGAATTTTGCGGTGTTGATAAATTTTGTAGGTTTTAGGTACTCGGCCAGGGATGCCAGACTGCGGGCCATGAAACGAAACGTATCACCAAACTGTATAGAGAAATGCTCGCCCAGCTGTTTTGTAAATGTGATCATCTTCGCACCCGTGTGTGGAATAATGAATATGTCCTTTTGTATCGTAGTCAAGAGGTTTGATAACAAAGTTTTCGTCGTAGCTGAGGTTGTGGAACAATTCAGGTAGTTTTTTTTTTTTTTAGGGCAGTGATGCAGCAAATTGCAGCTGGTGCAAGAAGGCTTTATGTAGCGCCCAATGAAGTGGTTGTGATCCCTTACTTTATAATTTTCGTGTGCGGAAAGTAGCAGCAGTAGCAGCATCTTGCCGCCTGTGAGTAGCTTTAACTTTCCTGTGGGGGTGAGCGGTATCATTTGCTTCGAAGTGGTATAAATATTTTCTAATTTTGCGCTAATATCCACTACGGTGTCCACGAATTTATTTTCCGCATCTTACCCGTGTATATAATGGGCTCCTATCTCAGCGTGGATGTTAGTGCTGCTGGAATAACTCTATTGTCGACTTACATTTAAATACAAAAAACTGTAGGCCTCGTTCTTCTGACAGTCATATGTATTGGCATGACTGGGGTACGGTTCGCAGGTCTGAATCGGCTTGAGTATTGACTCGAAATTCGCATGTACGACTACCGGCGATTGATTCACGCGGTTGTGATTCTTGAAATTTTCAAAACGGGCGGACTGCCATCCTCCCCTGCCTGTGGCATTCCTGCGCGCAGTGGAGCATTTTCTTTGCAGTATTGCTTGTGTTATTCTAGACACTGCTGTCCTGTCAGCCCGGATTTCCTCGCCTGATCGTCGTAATACGTGAAGCAGCGCTTACATATGTGGATCTTGTGACCATGGGCTGTCAGCTGCGATCTTAGCAAACGTTCGAAATTCTTTATGCAGCAATTGTTCCTATCTTCGGCGGCAAGGAGAAGGAGGTCGATGTGCTGGTCCTTTTCTTTTTCGGGTAGTCGTATGGGATAAATTTTATGGTTCTCGCCTATACCATAAATTTTCACAGACACTGACACATTGTTACTCTCGAAAACTGTGACATGCCGTAGATGTGTAGGGAACTCGAGGTCTGAAAAGTCTAATTTGGTTTCCAGAGATTTTGTAGTGGTGGTCGATTTGCTGACAGTTTTTCCCTTCTACAAATCCTGCTAGAACGATCCCATTTAAAGCACATGTCGTCGTTTGTGTTTTGTGGGTTAATCACAGCCTTCTTGTTCTTGATAGATTCATGCAAGTCAACGTACGACAAGTCTCGAAGGGTATCCAGTTTGTTTATGCTGTGCTGCAGGTGATTGACTAATGACAGTATCCACCCCGAACCATGCTCCTTGTATGCATCCTCCTCTTCATATATTTTTTTCTGAGCTGTTTCCTACCGCCTTCTCAATATCGCTAGCCTCGAATACTGCTACATTTTTTGTTTTGGAAGCTCTCTTGTCTGTACCTTCGTCGAACGGCCCTGGTTTCGTACAGCTACACTCAAGCCACACATTAAATTTAATTAGACCCTGCTATCGTACTTCGACGGTGAGCTGGTCAATGATATTTTTCTTCATGTGAGCCAAAAAATTGCAAATATCTTTTTACGAACCACTTACGTTTTCAGCCTCGTATGCCTTTAAATTACGTCGGAAACAGTCTCAGCTTCCCCGAAACCATTGCCATCAACAGCCCCAGACCCAGAAACGATCCTTGGACGCGATGGTCGCTGGTACGAAGGTTAATTTACATATTGAACCCTTGGTTTTGCAAGATGCACACTCATACATTGTGGTGAAGGAGACTGTGGACGAGTGATTTTGGTAGGTAAAGGTCCTACAGGTTTGCAGTTTTTCGCATGTCTCTGCAAGATATCACTGCCATACTTCTCGTGCCTTCGTGCATCGTGGTTGAACACGAAGGTTTTATCGCAGAAGCGGCATGGGTGACGTTGTAATGGTTCAGCAGATTGTACCGATGTGATTGAAGATGCCGACGATGGCACCTCGAATGACATCGATGGCGATATATGCAGCTCATCTGGAGCTGCCGATCGTACAGCCAAAGACGAAGTTGGGACTTCGCTTGCAAGTACACCATTAATCGCACGCTTCATCTTGATCTCTGCAGGAAAAAAACCAGCATAATTAATACATCTGATAATTGAAAGGTGTAAGGGATATGCATCATACATAATGGTATATAGGTATAATTATGAGCACGAAGATAATACAAATGTATAAGGAAACTGCATCATACAACATGGAATATACTTAGGTATATTTACGAGCATGAATGATAATTCCCTACAGAATTTTATGGAAGAGTTGGTCATAAAAATACATGCTTGCCAGTCAGAATGTTAAGAAGGTCAGGAAAGAGAAGACGACCTGTCACGTGTCGCATCAGACGAAGAATTGAGACGATGTGCGAATCTGTCCGCCTTATATACCCCCAGAGCCTGAGATGTCACGTGAGCAATAACCAATCATGAATGAGCAATGTCACGTGACCACCACGTGAAACACACATGAAAAATTTTATACGAATACTTACTGGGACCAACGACAGCAAAAAACCCATTCATCGGTAAGGTGAACTGTAGGGACAAAACACCCTTGTGGTGTGATGTGATTGTAATTTAATTGTTTGATTTCATACACTCAGAAAAACGAAGAGATACATTCTAAAACATTCTTAAAATCGTCAGGAATCTTGTTTATGCTAACTCCTCCTCCTCCACCACCAGTATGCTTAGGTTAGCATGGATAGCAAGTTCGGTGATATATTTTTTTCAGTATATCTGTCTTGTGATTGTTGGTGTATGTCAAATGGTGTGAAATGTATATGTATGCATGTAATGCTAAGGTATGCTTGAGTTGCTTGAGTTAAAGTGTTTTGGTATGAATGATCAGTGTATTTTGACTGGTGTCAGTCAGCATGGTTGATGGTATGAGAAGAAGTTGATTGTTTCACTGGTATGGGTTGTATGTTTGTTTGTTTTGTATAGTCTGTGTGGACGAATGGTTGAGGTATGCTAGAGTTATAGTGGGTGGGATGGTAAGTATAACCGGTGTTGGTTGGTAGAACAAGTACAATGGGAGTTAAGTTATGGGCTGGCCTCAGCTGTATAGTTGCTCGAGTTATGATGGATATTAGACTTGGTGTATTGGGAGGTGCAGTTGAATTGAGTTTTTCTTTGGTTATAGGATATGGGGTGTTGAGTGCCCTGGTATGACTTTTATAATGGATGAAATGAGTGACATATTTGACTGGTGTCGACCAATAGAGCATATGGCATGCATGAGTTACAGTAGCTGAAACATTGGATGTTATGGTGCCTGCAGTGCTTTGGTGATGATTGGTGATAGATATGTGTAAACAAAGATGTAGAGTGAAAGACATAATGGCATGAAAGAGAGAAACAAAATAACAAAAAATGGGAGGACTCAGAGAAAATATATAGACTGATACAGAAAAAGAGAAAAGCGAAAGGGAGAAAGAGAGCGAATGAAGGATGAGAGAGAGGGAGAGAAGAGATAGAATAACAGAATGAAAGAGCGAAACGAAACAACAAAAATGGGAGGACTCGGAGAAAACCTATGGACGGATATAGAGAAAGAGAGAAGCGAAAGAGATGGAATGAGAGACGTGAGATATGAAGATAAAAATATGGAATGAGAGGAAGAATGAGAGAAACGAAACAATTAAAAATGGGAGGACTCCGAGAAAACCTATAGACTTACAGAGGGAGAAAGATGGAATGAGAGACAGAGAAACGAAAGAGAGAAAGGAAAGACGAGAGAAAGAGAGATACATAAGAGAAAGAGAGAGTGAGAGAGCATGAAATGTAAGAGCATGATAATGCAAGACAGAATGGTGATATGACATCACGATCGTATGCGCCTTGAAGAAGACGAGTCCGGTGATATATAACACTTAGTACTTATGTCTTTAAAACTTCTAATTAACAAAATATAATTTAAGTTAAAAAAAATTATGTATTAAAATAGTTTTGTTATGATATCGCAAATGAATGCTCCTTGAAAAGACGAGTCCGGTGATATAACACTTAAAACTTTCGCATTTAAATTTTTTAATTATAAAAATATATTTATATTATAAAAATAATTTATTAAAAAAGTTCTTATTTTTATCGACTCCTCATTATGTGGCTGAGTTTTGGATATCTCAGCCGCATTGAGGAGTTACGTTCCCGCAATTACGAGCAGGCACTTATTAGGGAAAAACGGGAAATTTTGAGGGAAAAACGGGAAATTGGAAGGGAAAAAAAAAACCTTAAGGCATTTTTGGGTTATAAAATACGATTTTATTCGAAACTGAGCGATTTTTGGAAAAGAATCCAACATGGTGGGCCGGCACCTCGGAGCCACTTTGCCACAACCGACAGCCACACAAGCCGCTGCAGCTTCCATTTAAAATACATTGCACCAGACTCGGGTATAATCTACTACTACTATGATATGAAACGCGAACATTAATCTTAAGATGGCGCAGTTGGTAGGACGTCAGGATCTGTAACGTGGAGCACCTCAAGCACGCGAAAGGCTGATTTGATTCCTGTTCCGTTAGTCTTTTTTTCGTTGGTAATACTTCTTTTTGTGGCAAAATAATTGTACTTAATTTGTTTTACATCGGAATGTATTTTTAGAGCAAAGAAAATTCAAGGAAATTTTTAAAACAAATGTTAAAATTAATTCATCACAAATTTTTATTCGCCGCAACATAAATACCACCTTAATTTCGACAGTTTATTAAGGAGATAATGTTGTTACAAACTATAAGCAATATTACATTAAGATTAATAGATTAGCAGTGAATTACTCTAACAACAAAATAAATAACCGATGGCTCACGGATAACAAGAAATTACTGTTGTAGTAACAAATATACTGTCGACACACCATAAGACTTTTCCTGTGGGGCGGAGGCTTGCGAAATTCATATTAACTACCGCTAATAACTGCCAAATTAACATGGCTGACAGGACATCAAGCGTGGACCAGAGAGTAGTGAGGATGTGTCCTGTTCACAATGATCACAGGTCCAATCTTCGCAGTGATCTCTGAATGTTAAGACATATGACGAGAACGGCATAGTAGCTACAGTAGCTATCGTTGAATACGACCGCCCTGAAGATACAGCACATTGGTCTGGGGCGACATTATGCTGGGCACGCGTACACGCCTCCAAACAAATGACAGCGTCACTGAGACAGACCAGGTTTTCACTACCCAATGAGAGTACCTCGGACCTTACAAGGATGCAATGCGTAAGGAGTGCCTGGTCCGCCATTTTACATCACTGGGACGCTTCTCCCTCAGCGCGGGGGTAGATCGGTCCCTTGTGAGGAACCTTGGCCACCCAGTTGGTTCTCAATTAGATTGCGGAGGCGAGGAGAAGCTAACCCCCTCCCCCCACCACGCCCATAAAACATATTTTAAGCTGCAAAGCAACATTCTTGTACAGGATTCCCAGGGTAGCGCCTGGGAGCTGTTTCCATAACTGATTTTTACTCTCTTTTTCCCTGCCTGTACGGGATAAAAGAGAGTGGTGAAGTTAATTGATTTTATCAGCGCGGAATTTTAAGGACTTGTGAAGTACTGTCACGAGCTCCCTGTGAGAGAGCTAGCGACAGTTTGGTATAAAAAGCGGAGGTTAATAGCCAAATGAAGTTAAATTTTCGATATAAGTAGCTTTCCCATGACTGGAGTGGCAAGGGTTTATATAATTAAATTAATTATATGTATATTGAAGTGGTGAAATTAAGTTTCGCGGAAATTTAAATCAGTACAGTTGTTTCAGTTTCTGTAATTACTTGATATCTTATGAGTTAATGTTAAAAACCATTAAATAATCTGAGTGGTGTGTAAATGCATGTATGAATGTACCGTGACGAGCGGCTATAAATGAAGTAAAACATGTTAACTCGGGGAAGTCCGAGAGCGATATGGCTTGCGCGACGCTAGCGCCAACTAGTTTTGTTAAACGTGGTCGATTCCTGGTTACAAATCACACCTTCCGTCCACATCCTGCTTCGTTGGCGGACGAATACCTGGAACAGAAGACATCGCCCGTTTTGGTTTGTCTGCGGTGTCCTCCCGTCTCAGACTGTCAGAGGTGACATCTCACGTTAAACCTTCGCACGTTAGGTGACCGCGGTGGTGTAGTGGGTAGACTACTCGCCTCCCACCTAGGCGACCGGATTCGATTCCCGGCGGGGTCGCTCCCAGATTTTCGCATGTGGTAATCGTACCGGACCATGCCGCTGGTCGGCGGGTTTTCTCGGGATCTTGTTCCCCCGCCCCTCAATTCCTGCGGTGCTCCATACTCACCTCGATTCACCCACATCGGCTCTCAGGACCTAGATGTTAACAGCCCCCCAAAATACCTTCACTCTTCACTCGCTTACTTAACACATTACCTTGTACCGTGTGGCACATCATATTTGTGTTATTGCCTGGCGGTTCTTTGAGCGCAAGGTGGGGAAAATTGTCTCATGTACGTCCTAAGAAGTGCTGGGTAACTAGAGAGGTACAATTGATTGCTATTCATATCGGTAGCAAACACACGTTATTCTAAACTTTTGCTCGTGAGTGTATTTGCCAGATGATTTCCACAGATTAAAACTGCTCCGTATTCAGTTAGTATAAAATTGTGTAGCTATTAACCTCGGGGACTTAAGAGCCGACATGTTAAGTGATACGGATACGTATAATAAGACCGTAAAATTTGTAGTGCTATGGTGATAAATCATTAAACAGATGATAAAAATTACTGTTGTTTCAACAGACTCGATAAAACTGACGTTTTACGAGGTTAATCGTCGGTGTCCTAATTTATTTGCAGAAGAATTGTGGTACGTTATTATCAATCCTCACTCTTATTAGGCACCATATCAATACACAGCAATACATGCTATGTGCTCATGTCTTCACATGTAGAATTATTCTTCTTAGATATAAAGTGATTTCCTTAAACAGCAAAGATATGGAAGTGTTACAGTATAAAATGCGCATTCCTTAGAAAATGAAAGCATTATAGGTCTAATATAGGTATACAGCACGAATACAGCAGTCAGTGCTTTAATGTGAACTAAGGAAATAAAAGCGATCTCTACTGCGATAGAAATCTAACTGTTTTATCTAATTTGATTCTTTTTCTATGAAAGAATGCGTAAATTTTGAACTAGTAATAAATGAGTACTGAAATCCAGTAAAGTATTAATACTAGGAACATGCGTGAAATTCCATTTCTTCACAATTTTTTCAGTCACTGCACTTATAAACCAGGCTCATAATATAAAAAATTCTGAGCTCTTTGTCAGTTAGTAGAAGGTACAATGTTTACAATTAAGAGCGAACACTCTGAATCCGAATAGATGAAAATTGAACCGAATCAGGAAAAGAACCCCCAATGTACAAACATGAGCATTCAAATATAGTTTTTATATGTGAATTAATTTAGGGATCAGAATTGTTGTATTTGGCGATGAATTAAAAAATTTAGAGAGCTTTAAAGTCATTCAAATTACTTGCCATCAATCATTAATACACTCAAGAAATTCAAAATAACTGAATACGTAAGTATTAAAATGTCACAGATTCAAACTCCTGTTTCAAATACGAGTGGAGAATTTTCGGAGGTACTTGGCAACGAGGTATGGAGAGCCGATGGGGGCGAAACAAGGTGAAAATGGAGCAGTGCCTAAATGCAACCCACCGACCAGCGGCATCGACTGCCACGGGTCCCTCGTACGAGAATCCGAGATCTACACCGCCGGGAATCGAACCCGGTTCAACTTTGTGGGAGACGAGCACTCTAGCCATTACATCACCGCAGCCCCTCAAGAATTGTCATGAATGTACGATGACTTATTTTATATATAAAGGAAAATTATATATGCAACACTGCAATATATTTTGCAAGAATTATTTTTTTGAGAGGTTACATAGTAAATACGGATTTTTTTTTAACAAAAATTTAAGGTTATTCCCTTTTGAATGCTTTATATAGCAAATGTTACAAGAAATAATTCTTCCTCCCAATAGTTCTGCATGTGTCGTACAGTCTGCTTGAAGCAGCGCCTGGAAGAGCAGAACCGCAATAATCCAACTCTGTACGAACCTCGCGTATCGCAGTAGGGCACTCAAGGAGGGAGACCTGCGCAATCAGCGGTCAGCCATGTGTCATCTCCGAAACGTGTCTATCCTGGAATCCGTTTAACTTGTTCGTATCTAGGCCGGACGCTGCGCTGCCGAGCTTACGGATCTTCTGGTCACGTAACTATCTCGCGAGCTCCCGTTCACTAAGGCACATCCGCGAAATGCTCCACAGTTTCGCTATTTTACGTGGTGATACAACTACGGCTGAAATATACTCGCCTCCCCCCTCCACCACTCAACCTCCACGACGTATCGCATCCTCGCGCTGAGCGTAAACATGTGCAACGTTGAGTTTCTACGTAGCTTCCAATTAATTTAGAAAACTAGATTCACTCGAGCGAGATTGTTCATGCATCCCTTCCGGCAGCTGCCTGAGAGCGACGTATCCCGGACGCCGTGAATTTAAATCTTCGATGCCTGTGTTTCACGCAGAAAGTTCTTATTTGTTGTCAAAGCCCAGTGAAATTTGTAAGTAACGTGACGAGGATGAATACCGGAAGTGTTTTTTTTTTCTTTCGGGTAGTCGTAGAACTTTATTTTAGTATTACCATCAAGTCTAATTTGTCGGAAATTTCCATCACACAAAAGTATTTAGCTGTTACGTACTTTGCCTACTCGCTTTGCGTGAAAATGTTTCTTTCAGATATAAAATATTCACAGTTGTTGAGGTAAATCACTGACATTTTTATTTGTTGTTCTAACAAGGAATCATAACTTCGCTGTCAGTTTAAAATGGCAGTGCCAACATTTCGTTTCCAAAATGTATAAGAAACGTGTTCTAAATTTTCCTTAAGTGATGTATAAAGCAATAAATATGTTTTTGTGTTACTTCCAATACAATAAATGTATTCTAAAAAAAAAAAAACCTTAATGTAGGTGACAAGAAACTATTTGTCGTTGATAGGAATGTAGATCCTTAATTTCGAAAATAATACTTTTGAATTGTATGCAAAACGGGAAAATGGTATGTCATACCAAATGGAGTAAGTGCATATATTGGATATACAGCAATAGCACGTGTTTTTGGACTCAGCCAAAGCTGAGTGAGATGAACGTAGGCGGTGGTGAACAGATGAGGTCTTCGCGTCGATGGGAGTAAAAAGGAGCGTAAATGGATCAGTGACAGAATGCAGCGGAGAAGGAAGTGGGGAAACACGCCGATAAAACACGCCGACCGGAGGAAAAGCGTTTCACGTTTCCTGCATGCGAAAAAGCCGATTTTTACACCGCTGGGAATCGAACCCGGTTCGCAAGTACGGCTCAGTCGAGGGCGTGTGTAGTGTTATGTATTTCGTTTGCAGCGTCGTTCGACATCTCAGCTTTTTAAATAAAGGATATCATTCACTTCACATGAAGCACTCAAAAAACATCTCTTCACATTGTCGACACAAGTACACTGCAAGATGTCTGCAGGACTGCTGGGATAAGGGCTAGGGACTGAAGAGCCGTCCGCCAAATTGCATTCTGTCACAGGATGTCCACCATATTGTGTCGGCCGTCCTCATTTGGTGTGATGTCACCGTGCCCACTTGATGACGTCATTGTTCCGCCGCTTTTATTTTTATTCGAAATTTCCAAAAAATTCCGGAGAGTCTTCAGAAATTCGCTGAAAATTTGCCCTACTCGCCACGAAAACCGCGCACGTTACTCGTTAAATTTATTTTTTTATATCGCGTCATTTCGTCTACGCGCCCGCTATGTTGAACCATTCTAAAAAAAATACTCACCCGATAATGCTCAGCTATAAAAATGGTCGCGTTTTTAAACGGATGAAAACGTTTACTCTGAATGCGGCTTAAGTACCGAAATCTTGAAGCTACCAACTACATTAAAAAAACAAAGAATTTATAGCCTATAAGTATATAAAATAAATTGTGAACGTTATTTTTAATTTTTCCAATTTTAAATTTAGATACATAGTTACAACATACAGCGTATCGGCGGACGCTTCTTCTCGGGACGGTTAATTATTCCTTCATTTACACGTCTTAGAATCGCTCGATATCATATCGGAATGTAATAATATTGCATTTTTCAACTACATGTTTAGGCAAGTAGCATACCATCGGAATATTCTTTTCGAGACTAATTCTATTTCGCCATTGATTACCTACCAGGGCACGGGCCCACGGAATCCGCGTGGTAAGCCAACATTGGCGAAGCAGGTGATTGTACAAAATAGTACGTATGGTACAGCGTTTTCTGGGAACTCCTTATTTTAGAAATTTATTTAGTTATAGATTGGGTGTTATATTTTTTTATTTTGTGCTACTTTAAATGTGTATAGCATTATGATTGCTGGTTGGTCTTCAAATTCGAAATATTCAATATTCGGCGGGTTACGTTCTGTTGCACAAACTATTTCTTATGAAGTAAGTTTGTTTTTTATTTTACTTTCTTTTATTGTTATTACTGGTAGATACTGCGCCTGTCAGCGCTAGCTCGCTCGCACATCTGGACCTGCAGTTGTAAATGATAATAATGTTATAATCATGGCGCATTTATGACATTTGGCGGTATATTGGACTAACATGAACCAACGATAGCTTATTTAAAAGCTAGGTAGGTGCATATTCTAGTATGGTACGAATGTCAAAATTATGGTACATGAAAAATGGGACAGGGTGGCCTTTTTACTATAATTATGGCACGTATTATGGTAACACCACTTATGGTAGGGAAAGTTGCGCACAAGGGCCCAACCTGTTTTTGTGGGGATAGAGGGCTTAAAAGAAAGGAAAATATCAAATTCCAACAAAATACGATAAAAACGAGCCATGTAGCAATTACAGAAGGCGAAAAAGGGTGGTAGGGGTGAAAATTTTGAGGGGGGTTTTGAAAGTGTGAAGAGCCTAACTTCCCATTGGGGGAAGTATAAAAAGGCAACCCTCCCTTCCAGGCCGAAAAGAATGTGCATAGAGTGGAGCACATAAACCCCGCCCCATGGCCATCTTGTCCACCATGTTTGAGCCAAAAAGTTAAAAAATCCGAAAAATGTCATAAAAATATATTAATAATAATTAACAAAATTATTAGAAATATATTATTAAAAAGTATTATTAAAAAATTTATTTTATAAAACTTATATTCCCGGAGGTCCGCCCAGCATCACATCAAGCATTCGAATGACGCCCTCACCCCCACCACCCTTCATCAATACTCATTCTATCGTATGCAGCCATCTTGGATTTCTCATTTGTCATTTGTTTATACATTGCTGGAGGCCACCATATCATTTTCATCATCTATTATTTGCTTATATATTGCTGGAGCATGCCATCATGTATTTTTCGTTGGTCATTTGTGTATACATTGCTGGAGGATGCCATCTTGAAATTCATATGTTTACTTTTACATCACCTAGGTGTAACTAGTGAATAAATAATCGGTATCGTCACCAGGTGGCAGCCATATTTGTTTATGTATTGAAAGTATAGGTTGCGCTGTCAGCACTCTGTGTATACCCTTCAACACATAGGTGGTGATAATATCTCGATTATGCCGTCTGCTATCAGCCTGTGCTGAATGATGACATTGGCCATTCCTGCAAAGTACATAAATTGTAATATTTTATTTTTTGTTTTATTTTTAATGTAATTATTTTTACTTAAAATATATTATATGTAAAGCACATGGGTCTTCAAAATATATAAAACAAAACACTTTTTTTTAAATATATTTTTTTTTTTGGCAATGTACAAAATGAGAAAAAACACAGGTTTATTAATTGCAATCTTCGGTGTTCACTGCTCCATGTCTGCTTCAGCGACCCAGGAAGTGAAGCGGGCAGGGAAACCCCACCACTTAACATACGCCCTTTCGTTACGTCATTTCATGCACTTTCTCGAACAAATACACATCTACGCAAGTGTTTGGGGCTGAAATTCGACATGAACCCTTTCTCGAAGATGCCTTTCTGTTTGGAGATGTGCACCAGGTCACCTTCCTTGGCTTTAGGCTTGTGTGGGCCCCTCCTCTTCGGAATAGCACACACGGCTCGTAGGAAGGAGTCGTTTTTCACATCTTTGGGTTTCATGCGAGTGGTAGAATGAATGGTAGAATTGTACTAGGGAACGAATTTTGGGAGTAGTGTCAGCCACTTTTAACTGCCATTCGTGGCGAAATACCTCCACCTCTTTCTCTTCAGATACCTGTTCAACATCTCGACGACAGAAGCTTTGAGATTACTGTATGTGCAATAATGGTTTATGTTATATTTCTTCATCAGGGCCTTTAACTTGCATTGTAGAATTGCTTGCCTTAGTCGTTTGTAGATTAGTCGGGATATATCTTCGTGGGAGGTGTTAGTCATTGCCTCAGTGACATAAAGTGCATTCTTCGACTTGACAGGTCTGGTCCAGGCGAATTTTCTATATTCATCGATGACTGTCAAAATGTATTTGTTGCTCTTGTAGATCCGAGCCAACGGTATCATCTCGACGAGGTCGGCTTTAATAAATTGTTCATCCTACATATCACGATCTTGCATTGACGATAGTTATGTCTTGCAAATACGTGGAGTTCATTGGCGATTCTGAATCTACTCATTCTATGTAGTCTTCCTCCTTAAGTTCTTCGACGAGTGAAATTATCTCTTCAGTGTGGGAGTGATTTACAACTATTCGCGAAGCAAGCAGTATCTCCAGCCTACCGATCAGCTCGTTTGGGTCGCTCCAGAATAAGTAGTATGTGTTCTTGTCTTTGTCTGTCTTCTTTAAAACTTCGCCGCTTTTCAGTGCTAGGCCACTAAAGACGTATGCGAGAATGTAGATTTTTTTTTGTGATCTTCGTCCTTATAAACATCTGTTTCAGGATTTTTACCTTGTTAAAGTTTATGTGTGAGTTCGAGCAAAGTCCTGTATTTCAACATGTTGGATTCGGTAAACTCCCTGGGCTCCTTACGAAATATAAGTTCATATAGCCCAGGGGTTCCACGTGACTTATAATCGCCTACTCGGACGATCACACTTGGTAGAAAATATATTTCATTAGCACAGAGATACCATTTATTATTATGCCCGTATACATTCTATGTCGTATCATTATTGAGCGATGTGCACGATCGTAGGCACTGGCGAACCAGAGCGTTGGGTTTAAAGACTCTCTTCCATACTTTTCCTTGTGTGGAAAATCCCGCATCCGATTTACCGTCCCGATCTGTCAGTACACAATCATGTTTTCGCTTCTTCAAAGTCTCAGCAGTATCGTCGATTTCGGTCTTCACAGCAACGGGTACTCCATTGTTCTCCATGAATACACCGAGACAACGAGTAATGGGCTTAAAAATGTCTCCATTTATAAGTTCGCACGAATTTTCGGCTCTCTTGGCGAGGAAATACTTCGAGTGAACAGACTGTATCGTCCGATGGAGATCGCTGGCAATGTCCGACATTATACTGAAAAATAATAATACTGTTGCTCTATTTTAAAGATTTTTTTTTTTAGGTCTCCATTAAAATACTTTCGATCTTGCCCAGGCATTCGCTGCAGACATCCAAAATGTCCCTGATATCGTTTTGAATATCCGTTCTGTGGCCACGTGGGAAATCGAGGTAGTGAATGTATATGTCATATGTCTTTGCAGGTTTTTAAAATTCTCTTCAATTTGCACAGATGCCACATTCAATCTGTCGACATTTTGCCTTTAAACACTCGTTATGTACTCGTCCATGGCCACCATATTGTGGATGATCTCCATTTTCACATGCTCCATCTTCGCCACGAGCTCGGACAGGTAGTTCTGAAAGAATGTATTTGGTTTGGTCAATATACTGCGCAGTTACGAGACGATGCTATTACCAGTTTCGTGGATGACGCAGCATCCTCGGATCGTTCGGAGTATTAGTAGGTAAATGGTGACTCTGATGCAACTGATTTAGATTCAGCCGGCCGCCATGTTTTTATGTCATCCGTTCACCATCTTTGGCCCATATGAACTTGACCTAGACCTTTGACCCTTGACTTTGAACTTGACCCCGATAACCTTTGACACCAAAAACCTAAAAATTGAGGATAAAATGCTTCAAAAATTATTTTAAAAAACTACAAAAATTAATTAACAATTGTTCACAAATTTATAAAAAATTTATTATTAGAACATTATTTTATAAATATAAACAATCATTAAAAATTATTTACATATTGTTAATTTTTTTTTAAATCATTAAAAATAATTTAAAGTTATATTTCCACTCGGCAGCCATTTTCCCGAACAATTTCCCTTTTGCCTTTAAAGTTTCCCTTTTTTCCCTTAAGATTTACAATTTTTACCTAAAAATTCTTTAAATATCTCAAAAAATTTAGGTAAACATATATAAAAATTTATTTAAATTGCTAACATTTCCAGAGGTCCCCTTAGCACCACAAATTACTTATGTCCATTCGACTCCAGTAGACGACTGACTCCTTCACTCCCACTCTTCCCTCCAATTATTGTTCGATCGTATGCCGCCATGTTGTATTTTTCGTTCATCAATAGTTTCGAAGGCCACCATCTTGGTAGGCAACCACCAACTTGCAGACGTCACCAAACCGACAATTTTGGAAGGATATTAAATTGACCTTGACCCCATTGCCTATGTACTTGAAAACCAAAACTCGAGAAAAAATACATAGAATGTCGACAATCAAATGATGTTACAGACTACTACTGCCATATTGGATGCAGGTGACATCGACCTTGACCTGATGACCTTGAATGACCTTGAAAACAAAAACCCGAAAAACTACATAAAAGTCGACAAGCATATGAAGTTACAGACTACTATCATCTACTTGGTTTATTTCGTTTGTGATTTATTTATACATTGTTCGAGTTAGTCTCTCATCGCCTTTGGTAGACTACCAAATTAGATTTCATAAGTTTTCAACAGCTAGGTAGCAGTAGTGTATTAATTCACCCACCAGGCAGTAGTCATATTTGATTATGTTTTTAAAGTATATGTTGTGAATTCGACACTCTCCATATTGGAATATATTTTCAACTTAAAGGTAGTATCGATTATGTCTGTCGGCCTGTACCGAATGGTGGCATTGACCATTCTTGAAAAGTACATGAACTCGTGTATTATTATTTTTATTATTTTATTCTTAAATACGATTATTTTTAATTAAAATGATATAAATATAATTCAAAGCATCTTTTGAAATAAATAAAATGTAACGTATGTTTTTTACACAAAATGTATTCAGTAAGTACATGAGAAAACATACATATAAACATTGGAAATTTAAACTCTACTCTTTGTTTTGTGTGTTGCAAGGCTCTGTTCCCCAATGAGTCCTGATTTCCATGAGTAAAAAGTATAAAGCTTAAAACACTGTTTGCTGACATGAAATGTATACCCTTACAAATAAATTTGCGATCACCCCAGTATTGAAAAGTTTTTATGTGACAATACTGTGAAATATTCTGTTTCGTCCTTCACCATCAAAATATCTATATATTCAACATTCTCATTCTTAGACACATGTGTTGGCACTACTTTTACCCTAGCATTCAGCGAGTTCACATGTAGAGACAACAGGGTTGTTGTTCTCAAAGACACTTATTTGCTGTAGTGGAGTTGGAATATCCAGTCCGCTAAAATTAAGCTTTTATTCCACCTCAACATACCTCTTGTCCACACACTGCGGATTCGATGACTTAACAAATCAACTTCAAAACATTGGTTGTCATAGCTGTGGGGATTGATTATGGCACCTTTGTGTTTGATAATGTCCGGAAGGTCATCAAATGACAATAGCTGTTAAGGTTCATCCCCCATATTACTTGGAGGAAGCCCCCTGCACTTATTTATGTGCACACTTAGGCCATGCATTCTTGAAATAAACACACAACACACTTTGAACACGAGTACTTATTTGGGTTGAGCTTTTTGCACAGGCATGTCTCTCATGTCGACGGGGACTACTGCTGCTCGCGAATGTCTTTTCACAGAAGCGACACTTATAATGCCGGAATGGTTCAGCAGAGGTGGTTGACCATACAGCTGTCGCTGGAAAAGAGGTCGATGGTCCAGTTGACGATGCAGTTGTCGCAGCTGAATAACTGGATTGCACTTCTGCAGGTACTGTGCCAGACATTCCAGAAGAGACTGAAAATTCCGGTAGACACATAGGTACCATAGCCGAAGTGGTAGATGATATGACTGAAACAAAATTAAGATAAGACCCAAGATGTCAGTGGTATGGGACAAGAAGTCAATGGCGACATTGGTACCATACACACAGCAGATGACAGCGACCCACCCGAAGAAGTAGTTGGTGACATCGGCACCATGCCTGAAAAAGTCGTTGGCACTGCTGGTACCACTCCTGAATAAGTCGGTGGCACTGCTATAACTAATATTATCTCTGGAGTGTCCGAAGACATCGCAGATGCAGTATAAGACTTAGATGAAAAGCTGCAGAAGCTAGTTGAGGTGATCCACTTTTCATGGAAGCTGTTGTTAAACTAAGCCTCTCACCCGACCATCGCTACTGCTTATAATATAGCATATGCTAGCCCTATGATGTCATATCGACTTTGAACCAATCGTATTGCAACATTAATGCATTTTGCGAACACCGAGCAGCCAATCACCAACCAGCCAATCACCGAGTCGTCAACCCAAATAAGTACTCGTGTTCGAAGTGTGGTGTGTTGAATTCAGGCATGTATGTTCTAAGTGTGCAAACATAAACATGTGCAAGGGGCTTCCTCCAAGTAATATAGATGATAGACCATTATATATATCGACATATGTTGACCTTCCAGTCTTTATCAAACCAAAATGTGCCATAATCAATCCCCACAACTATGACAAATTTTTCTAGTGGTCAGTGTTGGCTGGATTTATTAAGTCATCAAATCCGCAGTGTGTAGACAAGGGGTATGCTGAGGTGGAAGAAATGTTTGATTTTAGCGGACAGAATTTTTCTACTCCTCAACAGCATATAAGAGTCTTTGATAACAATAACCCTGGTGTGTCTGTAAATGTGTTCTCGCTGAATGCTAGGTGAAAAGTAGTGCCAACACATATGACTAAGAACGAGAAACCTGAACATATACATCTTTTGATGGTGAAGGACAAAACTAATAATATTTCAAATTATTGTTACATAAAACACTTTTCAAGACTGGTGCGATCGCTGATTACTTCGCAAGAGTACAAATACATGTCAGTAAACAGTATGTTAAGGATTATACTGGTACCCATGGAAATCAGGACTCACTGGGGAACAGTGCCTTGCAATACAAAAAACCAATTGTAAAGGATATATTTTTAATGTGAGTATGTAAGTTTTCTCATGCCATACCATACGAAAAAACATTTTGTGTAAAACAATATTTTACATTTTAATTATTTAAAATAACTTCGATTTTATATAAAAATTGTTTTAAATAAACATACTCACATTTAAGAATAAAATAATAAAAAAATAATTCAATAGTTAATGTACTTTGCAGGAATGCACAATGCCACCATTCGGTACAGGCCGACAGGCATAGTCAATACTACCAATTGGTTGAAAATATAATCCAATATGCAGGGTACCGAAAGCGCAACCTATACTTTAAAACATAAACAAATATGACTACTATCTGGTGGGTGAATTAATACACTACTGCTCCCTAGATGTTGAAAAAAATATTAAATTAAATATGGTAGTCTACCAAAGGCGAGTGACAAACTCCAGCAATGTACAAACAAATGGCAAACGAAGAAAACCGAGATGGTGATAGTAGTCTGTAACATTATATGCTTGTCGACTGTTATGTATATTTTCTCTAATTTGTTAAGGCCATCCAAGGTCATCAGGTCAAAGTCGAGGTCACCTACATCCAATATGGCGGTAGTAGTCTGTAATGTAATGCTTGTCGATTTCTATGTATTTTTCTCGAGTTTTGGTTTTCAATTACATTAGGCCATGGGGTCAAGGTCAGGGTAGTTTGCTTCCAAAATTGTCGGTAGATAGACATCTATGAAGATGGTAGTCGCCTACCAATATTACGGCCTTCAAAACAATTGAAGAACGAAAAATACAGCATGGTGGCATATGATAGAATGAGTATAGGTGAGAGGAGTGGGGCGAGGTAGTTAGTCGTCTGCTGGAGTCGAACGGAGGTGAGAATTTGGTGGTGCTAGGTGGACCTCTAGAAATGAAAATTTTTTAAAAATAAATTTTTGAATTAGTTCTTGTAAATTTTTCGGAGGTTTTTAAGAATTTTTTTTAGGGAAAAGGGTACATTTTCTAGGGGGGAAAACGAAATTTTAATGGAAAAATAAATCGTTGTGGAAAATAGCTGCCAGGGTAATACAATTTCAAAATTATTTTTTAATGATTTTTTAATAATATTTGAATCTATTTTTAATCATTTTCTAGTAATTCCAACAATATTAAAATTAGTTTTTTAGTAAGTTTTTTTTTTAAATTTTTAAACTCATTTTTGGTAATAAATTTTTCATAAATTTTTAAGAATATTGTTGAAAATTTTTTTTGGGGTAAGATATCATTGGGGTCAGGGTTAAGTTCAAGGGTCAAAGGTCAAGGTCCACATATGATTCAAAATGGCGGCTAGCTGAATACGAATCCGATTCCAGAATATGTTGCACCAGATTGTAAATTTCCTACTACTGTTGGGGTTCGCTAACATTTGGAACTATTCTTCTAAGTAGATGACTATTGCAGATCCAAGCGCAGCCCAATAATTAGGCTAACATTCAAGAAAATTCCTCACTTTCAAGCTATTTTTTTTTTCAAAATCTACTAGAGACGTGATTCATCTCTTCGATTTTAATCCCCAAAATCACGTAAATGAAGGCAAAAACAGGCTAATTTCATCCTAGTTGCGCTTGCAAATTGACTCTAATTTTACTTGATTTCGATTGCAGATTTGGATGAAACTAGCTTGATTTTGGTGTTGATTTGCTTGATTTCGGCTTTAATTTGCATGATTTTTAGGCCAATTATTGTGCTGTGCTTGCAAATTTAGAGAAAATTTGGTCTATTTGGACTGGAAAAGGATCCTGCTATATATATATATATATATATATATATATATATATATATATATATATATATATATATATATATATATACACACATATATCGCTTGATTAAGATTAAATTATTTGACCCGAAAAGGACCCTGCTAAAGATTTCTTCTAATTGCTTGATTTAGCTTACAGATTAGACTTAAAAAGACCCCTTGCACAAATTTTTTTGTAAAAAAATAGCTTTATTTATCTTAACTTTTAACTTAAAAAACCCTGCTGAGTGAGATTTTTAAAACAAAGAAAGTGTGCTTGATTTAGATTACAAATTTGGATGAAATTAACTTGATTTTGGCATTAATTTGCTTGGTTTTGGGATTACAATTGAAGAAACGTTTCACGTCTCCAGTAGATTTTAAAAAAAGTTGCTTGAAAGTGAGAAATTTGCTTGAATTTTAGCCAAATTATTGGGTTGCACTTGGATCCGCAATAGACATCTACTGAATTTATTTAAAAAATGCATTTGTGATAAAATTTCAGCCCAATTTTTTTTTCCTCTTAATTAATTTTTCTCTTTATAAGCAAAATAATTAAGTCTCTTATCAAGAAGTTGAGAAACTCCCTTGAATTCACTAAACTACTAGATGTAGAAATGAATAAATTGTTTACTGCCACAGATTTTGAAATTTATGAATCTTTTTTTGGTAATAACAAAAATTAATTTTATTCTAGATGGCAAGTTAAAAAATTTTATTACCAGATCGCTATGTGAAAATATTAGATACAAATGTCTTGAAACTATTAAATGAGAAGGAAGTTTTTATAGCATATAGATGCTTAAAGAAACTAAATATTGAAAATTTATCCGTGATTTAGAGTTCTCTTAAGAATTTTGATCAAATATTGTGATATTTTTAATACATTTATTCCTTTATAAATAAACATGATGTTGCCTATATTTCCTTGCAGCCAAACTAACATTTTAAAAGGTGGCGATGGTTCAAGGCCGCCTTTCTATATATTAAATAATGTGTCTTAGAAATAAAGTTAACAAATTGCATTCAAATTTACATAACTTACAATTATCACTCTTAGAAATCATTGACGATAAATATGAACATCGAGCAAATAGAACAAATTTTTAAAAAATTAGTAGAGTTTCGAAGGTAAAAAATATCAATTTATTTGTGTCAATTTTTTTGTGTCAATTTTCTTGGGTAGCAACAAAATGGTGCTACTTGTGAATATACAAAAACATTTACAATGTTTATCAATGAATCTGATTTATATAAAAATTTTAGCAGTTTGTTGATTGTTTTTATTTTTCTTTGTCCTACTAAAATTTATCTGTTTATAAATAAAAATGGAATTTTTGCTCAACGAAATAGGAAATAATAACATATGTAAGCATTGTAAAAAGTGTGGTGAAGTATTACACATAAGTTGTTTTCCATCTCATAAACACACAAAAGATAAGCACATTTACACCTGTAAAAAATGTTCCAATTAATATTCTAGAAATTGTCATGAGTTAGATAAAGATAAAGTACAATGCGAATGTGAAAATATGTTTGCAAGGCAAATCTCGAAGAGCACAAAAATACTAAATTACACGATACACATGAAAATTTACAAGGTGATCACTCAACCAAAACCTGTTCTGTGTGCAATGAGAATAAATCTATCGATTCTTTTGCATCAAAAACAATATATAAGCATTTTAACACCTGCAAAAAATGTTATGCCGAATATGCCAAACGTCATTGTGAGCTAAAAAAGAAGAAGTACAACGCGAATGCGGAAAGTATGCATACAATCATTCTCTAAAAAAAAAGTATAAAAATAGTAAATCACACAATACAGCTGTAGATATTCTAAATGAAGTTCAACATTCGCCGATCTCATAAATATTATTATATATAAATGACGACGACGCTCAACTCAATAAGTGATCTGAGATTACGCGAGTTGCGAATTATTGGTAGACATGTAAAAATTAAATATTTGTATAATCTAAGAAAAGCTGATTTAATTTCAACTCTTAAGCCTATAATTAGAAACGAACAAAGAAAAAGAAACTTGGCAAATTTACCTTTTCAAAAAAGCGGAATAATATATAGAAAAGTCAAAAAGGACTTAAAAGAAATATTCCCCTTTTCTACCAATGTAAATGCAAACAAAATAACTGGAAAGACCAATAAAACGTACGAAGTCGAAAAAGTTTTTAAATATAGGTTATCGACATATAACATTGAAAATAATTTTAATTTAGTGTTGAATAGGAATTTTTTAAAAACTTCAGTAAAACAAAAAGTGTTAAAAAATAATAAGTGATCAATTTTTAAAACTTAGAGCGGTGAAATCCACCATTAAACTTATCACCCCCTTTTTCGAAGCCGGAAAACTGACGAAATACGACTATTTGACGATATTCAATCACATACATTTACAATATTGAACGAAGGAGGCATTAAAAAGAGTTACAAAAAAAAAACAGAAATACTCGCACGAATAGAAAACATTGAAAAATTAATACAGACTGGGCTTTATATAGCATATTTGGGATGTAACTAGCCATAAACAAGTATAATCTATTAAATGGAGCATCTTATAATGAACTACCAGATGTAATTAGGAATAAAAAAGTATGCGTTAATGTAATAATAATGATCAAAATTGCTTTCTTTGGCAATAAATTCTGCATTGTTTCCAGCAGAAAAAGATCCACAAAGAGTATCTAAATATAAAAATGTGGATCTTAATATTGACAAAGTGTTAGATAAATATGAATATCCCACTAAAATTGATGATATACCAAAAATAGAAAATCGAATTGATTAATCTATAAATCTATACTCTATTGACAGCAAGTCTACAGTAAATCCATTAAAGCTTATAAAACACGAAAAGGAAAAAAATATATATTTTTTTTTTCCAGAAATGATACAAACTTTCATTGCTGTTGTATAAAAGATTTATCTAAAATGATTTTAACACAAAAAATAAACACAAAAGTAAAACTTGTATATGCTATATGTGTCTTCAATTTTTTTTACTCTCACGTAAGTTTTAAAAAAAAAACACCCAGAAGACTGTTCTAAAAATGAACCAGAAAAATTCAGTTACCCTTGGAAGGAGAGCGAATATTTTTCCAAAATTACAAACATACAATAAAAGTTCCCTTTGCCATATATGCATATATCGAACCAATTCTAAAGAAAATATCAACAAGGAAGCCAAATCCAAGGGAAATAAAAAAATTAAATTGATCCGAAAATATTTCGTTTTAACAGAGGATGATATTGATATGGCTTTTATAAGGATACTAGCGGACCCGACAGACGTTGTCCTGTACAAATATTTCAAACTTTTTTTAATAAGTTGTAACAATCTGTTATGAAATCAATTAACTATACAAATACATTTGTAGGTTAGGATGATTGTTAATCAACGCACGTGTAAATTTGATAGGAATTTATGTAAAATACTCACTTCAATACCGCACCGAATTTGCACAATGTATAGTTTTTATCTACACTTCAAAAACTCTTCACACACTAATTACATCTGAATGTAATATTTCAATTAGCACGCGATTTATTTTAACACAATAACAACACAAAGTTACGAAATTCTCCTGAATCTGATCGAAGCGCCACTATCGGGACAAACTGGAAGTAAAATGAAATATTTTTGGATATTCGACACCGCGATCGCAGCGCTGTCTGCCGGATAAAATGTAAAACATTCCAAGATCAACAATAACTTATAAATAAAAAATTTATTAAATAAACATTTTGTAGTGGACCGAATTGTGAATCTAAACCATTCTCGAATCCACTTGAACACACACAAAAAATTTAATCAAAATCGGTCCAGCCGTTTAGGAGGAGTTCAGTGACATACACACGCACAGAAGAATTATATATATAAAGATACTTAAAGAAAGATATAAACTTACCAATGCACAAATAAACACTATTGATTTAAAGTTGAATGACGAATTATATACAATGAAATGTCAGTTACACGAAGTTTCTGGTTTTTGTTATTATATTGTATCTAGCTATGGTGATTATAAACCTCCAGTTGTATACGGAGGTCCATTTGCACATCACCATTTTATAGAAGCAATGAAAAACGAAGTAGAAGATATCGGGGAAATATATTCGCAAATTGAAGAGATGCATCCACTAACAAAAGAAGAAAAAACAACTTACAATAAATCTAGAAAATGTACTATATGTGATTGCGAATATACGGAGCCAAATAATAAAGTACGCCATCACGATCAAATAACTGGCAAGCTCAATAAACCCAGTATTCAACTATTGTAATTTACAATTAAAATTACCCAATTTTGTTCCGATTTATTTTCATAACTTAGCCGGATATCATACTCATATGATGAATTAGTTAAAATTTAAGCTTAATCAAGCAATTTTTTTACAAAAAATTTTGAGCTGGGGTTTTTAAAGTCTAATCTGTAAGTTAAATCATGCACACGTAGTGCCATCCAAACAATATTCATCACACCTATTTCTGAAAGAAAAATTTTATATTTTAAACATCTTTGATTATCAAAACAATGCCAATATCAGTACAATCAAAATCAATCAGTTTACCATTTTCATCCCTAATTTCTAAGACAATATTATTAAAACATTTATTATTTATTGTATAAAAAATTGGACACGAGGGTTCATAACTAATATAATCTCTAAAGCCAAACATAGTTTTTTTTTGCAGAAAACTCTCAGTTATATTTGTTTCTAAATTATTAGATTCATTATATTTTATGAACATTCTATATGCTAAATTACAGTGAACATTTATTGTTTTTGATGATTTAAAATTGGTTAATTTAGTCCCTAAAACAATTTTGTCTATTTCAATTGTCATATTTCTCTCAAAGCCAAGAATATCGGATGATCGATCATCCAAATTTAATATCAAACTTAGATTTAATCGATATTATGTTTTTCACATTATCTAATTCAATGTTATTAATTTAAAAGGGTTCAATTGAATTCATAGCTTCTTTTAAAGATTTAGTATCGTATTGGCCTCTAGCAGTAGTTATAACTCCATTCTTATCAACCACAGCACTCAATTTTTCAATTGTCGTTATTCTATTATTGTATATATTTGCCAATACAATTTTTCAATTGTCGTTATTCTATTATTGTATATATTTGCCAATACAATTTTTGTACGAAAACTAATCAAAGCAATCGATTTACCTTGATGAATTATATCATTTTGAAGTTCCTTCTTTAGAACAGAACTATTATTTGTTAACTTGAATACTTTATTGTACATTTATTACAATAATTATCATATTAAATGAAAAAAGTTGACTCGGGTGATCGTTTTTTGATTTCCGAAGGGGATGCTAAGAAAAAAAAATAATAGCAAACTTTTGCCTGACATTATCGTCGGGCGCAGTAACAGTGGTTAAATCAACTTGATGATTAATTTTATTAATAAGACAGGATGGTAAAATTTTCATAAATTGTATGTTTGTTCAAAAAGTTTAAATCAACCGAAATATATTCAGTTACAAAATGATTTTGATGTAATATCCAACGAGTTTAAACGAAAATATGGCTTATTTCATAAAATAGCAATGGCGAAATGATTCTGCTAGACCAATGTGAAAATAATTCTCTAGGCATTTTCGATGATGTCATCTTAGAATATCAAGATGTTATCTGCGAGTACTTTACTATGAGAAGGCATAAAAACGTCGTTGTATTTTATTTGGCACAGACTTATTCGAGAGTACCCAAGCAATTAGTAAGAGACAATGCAAATTTGTTGTGTATATTTAGACAAGATGAAACAAATTTAAAACCCACATATGATTTTGTCGGTGGCGATATGTCTTATGAGAAATTTAAAGAGATCTGCACAAAACGCTGGAATGAAGATTGTGGTTTTATCACAATAGATTTGAGTAGAAAAATGAACAGTGGGAAATATAGAGACCAGATCCAACAGTGTTTAACTCACGTCTAGATATCACACTTTCACACACCACCAGTTTTCCTCAACAGAGATTCGGTAAGCTCTCACCACAATAGGAAGGAGTTCTACTGCGATTGTACTGCTATCTACTAATCACATGAGAAAACTTCACTGGTCGGCCGCGAGAAAGAATAACTCGCCGCATGAAGCCTTATAATCATCATCTCGCTCGTCTTGTCGCGGTGGCTCAGCAACAAGGTATTTGATTTTGAATGTGCAGGTCGTGGGTTTGATCCCCTTTCTGATCTGAGCACGTAATTTAATAGTGTAAAAATGTGCCCACACTACATTCAAAATTTGAGTCGAAAAACCTTGCTCTTGCTGATATATTCAATGTATGAGTATTGATGCAAAAATTAACGACACTTCTTGATAGCCAACCCCAAAAAAATACTCTCCATGCTATACTGTAGTATATCAGATGTACAGGGTGGAGTGATTCATATAGTGGAAGGCAGCCCACTATATGAATTAGGAGTACCATAAAACAAACAAAAAAATAAAAATAAAAAACACAATCATCTCTCCACATAAAAAATAAAATAAAAAATCATACTGGCCTAGTGGAGTGGTGATTGGGTCTCTCCAAATGGAGTTATGTAGGCGCTAATTAAGGGTGGAAAAATTGAAGAGATGAATGTCGTCTCCAGTATGTTTTGAAAAAGTTGGTTGAAAGTGAGCAAATTGCTTGAATTTTACCCGAATTACTGGATTGCGCTTGGATCCGCAATATACAGCTACTCTTCAACCAACATAACAAGTTCCATAGTTTCTTGGTTCGAAACCGGCATCATCTTCATCTTTGTGAACATGCTGCTTGAAGCTACTTTGCCCGAATTTCGATAAGCTGTAACTCATTCTCGGTGGTCAGCGATGAACTGATCGAACCCATGCCTGTACCTCGCATTATACAAGGGCCAGTCCATTAAAGATCGTCAAAAATCTGTATTTCTCTCTCCCACATAAGGCATAAAAACTTTTTTTAATATGATAGCGTCATGCCCGTATTTACGTGATCGTCGTAAAATTGGGGCAAATTCATATCGTCTATGCGAAAGAGCAGCAACACATTTGGATTGTCGTGAAGCAGCTGTTTGGGTATGCGCGAATAAGTCAGGCCAAGGTACAGGCAGTCCACGTTCACGTGCCATCCCATGCTAAAAGATTCTTGAATACAAGTTTATTTCTCGCGGGCAACTTCATCGAAGATAAATGTCGAGTTTGGCAGTGCTTAGTTCGGAGGAACCACCTTCTTGTTTTTGCTGCAGGGAAAATAACCCACTCCATCCACGGCCAGCAGTACTAGTGACAAGCTCTAGTATTTCGGTTCTCGAAGAGAAGACCACTCTCTTCATAACGCAGGCTCAGCAGAATGCATGATTTCCTGAAATTTGATGGTCCTGCGATGATCCACCTCACTGCATTCTGAAATAGGCTTCCATGTCGCGATTCGTGGGAGACAGCTTCATCTTCAGCATGAATACAAATGGGTAGAGTAACTTCTTGCTTGACGATTTGTAAATTGCTTTCTTCTGCTTGGTGTGTATTGTACATTGGAGGAGTAGGAGGAGGTAGTGGAGAAGGAAGAGGAGGTAGCCTAATAAGCTTCTTGATGGCGTTAAGCTCATTTTTTTCTTGGTAATATAATGTCTCTTCAAGTTATCACTAATATAAAACTGCTTCTGGCAGAATTCGCACTGAAATGTCATATTTGAGTATGTGATAATGTCTGTACTGTTCCACGTCTAGAAATACACTGAAACAAAAATGCTTAAAATATTAGTATTTATACTTCATCTCGCTCAGTTCACCATGATGTCTCGAAGAGGTAATACCATGGCTGGAAGTGAGCTCGTCGATATGCTGATCAACAATCTACCATTCCAACTGCTCATTCCAGGATACATGTCCTGCGGGCCGGAACTAAGCTAGCTAAAAGGCTGCCATGCAATGAGACAGGTATAAACGCCCTGGAAGAATCGTGTCAGCAGCACATCACTTATTCCGAGCTCAACGATATGTAAGCCAGACACCAGGTAGAGAAAATATTTGCACAGAAGGCCGACGAGATAATAAAATCGGCAGACACCGGGGTCAGCGAAAAAATAGCCGTGTGGGGAGTATCCAGCATGATGAAGGCCATATATATATATATATATATATATATATATATATATATATATATATATATATATATATATATATATATATATATATGGCCTATATATGGCGATATATATATATATATATATATATATATATATATATATATATATATATATTTATATGTATATATATATATATATATATATATATATATATATATATCGAGGAAACCCGTCAGTCATATCGATAATGCTTACCCCTTGACAGGTCATAGCATCAAGTTGTGTGAGGTACATTTTCTGCCACTTGACCTGGAGAGGGAGTGGTGTATAGTCCTTGTCGATTTTCAAACCTACGATGCGATACCGAACATCGATGAAAAAAACTGCAAGCTGTACCTCGTAAAAAGCGGTAATGTTTCTCATGAGGTGTCGCTTGCCCTAGGCTGTTATGAAATAGACGACATTGCAAAGTACATTGAAGATGCGCTGTCCCCTGACACAGAATTTTAAATACATGGGAATATCAATACTCTGGAGAGCATTATCATATGCAACAAAGATAACTACTTTACGAAACCAGATACTATCGGACTGATGCTGGGGTTCGAGCCAGGCATCTATGAAGCTAGCAAAACACACATATCGTAGAGACCAGTATACACACTGCTGGTCAATGTTATAGGAATAAATTCCAATTTGCCCAGTAGCACGTACCTCATTGGCAGGCTGAGCAATATGCCTCACAAATTTTCGCTTATGGTCCCTCCAGGTTTTAAACTGGTCGTAGCACCGGAAATCATCATTTACATTCCAGTCATCGTTAAGATAGCACGCAAGGAAGTGTGTTACAGTCATTGACAAGCACAGAGAGTTAGTGAAATTTCTAAACAAAGAAATCACCTTACACCTGTATTTGAAAAGATGTTAGTAATATTTACAGCAACCAGAAGCAATAAAATAAAGTGTTGGGCAAAAACCTGCAATTAGTACACTGTTGGTCTCCAAGTAGTGAACATGTGCTTGCGAGATTTTCCTCAACAGTCTCAACTTCAAAGTCAATCGTCATGGAAGATTTCCTACACATCGAAGAGCCGGTGGTTTTCGAAGATAGTGAAACGATACACACTACCATCGAAAGTTCGGATGGTGGTCCAACACCAAGACATCTGCTCTCTTCCTAGCCAGTTTTCCTGCGAATCAGGGGGGCTCTAACGAAAGACGATGAGTCGAACCTGGCATCGATGAAAATACTGAGCAATGGAACTCTTCACCTGATCGATAGCATTAAGTATTTTCTCAACAGTGTCGAGGTGAACCTGTCCCATGATGTGGGAATAACCTCAAAGACCAAAAGTTACCTTTTGCTCACGCCGAGTGAGCTGTCTGCAGCCATGATGGCAGGCTGGGGAATCGAAGATGACTACAGTGTCTCTATATACTCTGGAGGCAAGTTGAGAAGTGTACATCCCTCTCTCCAAACTATTGGGATTCACCGAAGACTACAAATTATTTATCTTAAATTCGAAGCAGGGACTGATTCTACTTCTAGCTAATATGCATGCAGACATCATGGGTATGGGAGAAAATCTGGAGACAGTGTAACTGAAACTACTGTCTATCGAATGGATGCCTCATGTGAAGTTGAGCACTGCTGAACATATAAAGATATTAGAGTATGTGGAAGATGGCAAAATCATCGATGTGGCTTTCAGGTCGTGGAGTCTCGAGACATACTCCGGATTACCAGCAGGCCAATGCATGAAGTGGATGGTGATGTCCAGCTTTGCTTCTAAGAAACGAGGTGCATCATCGTTGGCCACAGACTGGAAGCCCGCACAATGCGAGAGTGAGCCGTTTGCAGTTCGACATGTGTCAAACAGAAAGTGTGAAAATATTTTTGAATAGCGTAAGATTCTATATGTTGACATGAACATGAACTTTGAAAATGGGTAGTACCTGCTAGCATATCAGATATACACTCAATTCCAAAATGCATATTATGGACGATCCCAATACATGATATGGAGCCATGATACTTTCAAGAGTATGGACGATCCCAATCCACGATATGGAGCTCTGATACTTTCAAGGGTTTGGCCCCACTCATGGTATTCGATGTGAGTAAACAGGACGAACGTATTACCTCCGATGTAATCGACTGCAGGATCGAATTCACTACATATGGAAATATTCCTGCCAACACATACAGATTCTGACTGATTCTTCACGATTGGCTTCCTGAACGGTAAAATTGCCTTGATAAGACCGTCAAAATAGTGCAGTGAACGCAGCTGAGAATATATAAATATAACTGCTCACACATTACAACTGTTTAGTCATCTTCGAGCATCGTCAACTTCAAGATGTACTGTAATCTGCTGGGTTTCCAGAGCCAAAATGGCTTCGTACTCAGGGAGATCGCAGTGTCCTTCGACGATGATGGTAAAATACGCACCCGCTCATTCCTCCCTCCATACCCTAACCCAAACTGTTGGATGAGAAGAGTATGAAGAGAAACACCTTGTTGAATAAGTACTACCATGAACTGGAATGGGACGAAGGCAAAATTCCATGCTATCAGATGGGGAATGTGCTGCGCGACTTGCTGATTCAGTGTGCCATGTTATAGAACATCGATATTTTATTTTAATGAGATTTCTATTTGATTTATGCTACTATTATTTATGTTATGCTGTCACTGATATTCACTATATTTTCAATATAATTTTGGGACACTTAATATTTTCTATTTTGCTCAAGTTCTACTATTGCGAATTTTATAATTTTTTATGTCCCTGATAATTTACCTAATTTTTACCTGTTTTGAAAATATTATTTCACTTTCAGTCTTTACCATTACTGCGAATATTTTTATTAATTGTCTGATTTTAACTATCATTTTTAATATTGTTGTAATTAATCAATTCATACTCTTTTTGTTTGTGATTCATATAGTTGGGGAGTGTGTGCCAGTTGTATTGACACAATTCATTTAATTAATTACATTTTTTGAATAAATAATATTTTTTTCATAAAAACGTGCTCCAGTTATTTTTTATTGTTTCTGTTGTTCTACATAAAAGAAAAACATTACTGATAATTTAAGAAATTGTACTATTTAGTACAAGTTTTGCCTTTTTGAAGCAGTTAATTTATGTGTTCAATTTAAGATATTGCTCTTTTCTCCATGTTCCTGGACACATATATTTTTGTTAGATTCTATTAGGATTAATTTAAAATGTGTTACGTATCTCTATAATTCATAATTTTGCCAATCGAAAGTTAATGAAACTGAACGAAATATGACTTTATTGTGTATTTAGAGGTCTTTGCAGTTTTAAATATTTTAATCGATTAGTCGCTACACAACAAAGTTCTGAACACACTTGATTCGATATATATATGTGGGCGATCGAAGTTATTTCCTTCTTCTGCACCATGTAAATAGAGGATGTAGTCGCCTTCTGAAATGTTATCCTCAAGCATCTACAAGCGTCCATCCATGGGAAGGTTCCATAAGATGGGACAGTTTTCAAAAAAAATTATTTCTTATAAATTTGCTTAATGCAATAATTCTTTGAAAAAATTGTTCACGACCTTCGACAATATAGTTATCAGAAACAAAACAACTATTAAATTATATAACATTATTCCTGAGAAAATAATATTAATGACAAGTTTACACTTGTCCCAACTTAGGCTTTAGGTTTCATAAGATGGGACACAATGGTTCCTAAGTTGGGACATACACTTTCAATTTTTATATCAACTGCCCATTACCACTTCAATCATTTTCGCACAGTTCACAGAACGTCCACGAACATCGACATTTGCACATGATTCATGAAACCAGTCTTTACACCCATCACACATGAGCCGATCTTCCTTAGATTTCGAATATGGGAGGTAACATACAATAGAGTGCCATTCCTCTTGTTTTGAAGTCGCCAAATTCCTTGGTTTCATGGACTGGTTTTCCCCATTTGAGGGATTTCCAGCACCGGTTCTTTGAAGCACATCGCTGTTCACCTGTTCGTTGAAGATTTTGCATTTTAGTGTTTTTTTTTTTTTTTTGTGTTTACCAGGAGTTGCAAGTTCTCCTCTTAATGCAGCTTTGTGTGGAGTTTCTGTCACTATAGTTGCTCCTAATGTTTTTCTTGTTCCCTTTCTTAGGCCTACATCAGCAGCTGGAAGAGGACAGAGGTCTTCAATTGTGAGAGAGACTATCAGAACCGTCGATCACAGGTGGATTAGAATCTAAAATTTCCGTTTTTGTTGGAAGCATATGTAGGCCTAATGGATGATCGCAGTTTTCTGTCGATTGCTCAGTAATCTCGTTTCTATGAACAGGCGTTTCTTCTTCAGATGTAGGCCTACTGTTTGTTCCTTGTACAGCTACATGATCTGGGAGAGATCTGTCAGTGAATGAAGAAGCTGCAAACTCATGATACTGAAAAATATTTCTGTTCATTGGCCATATTCGAATTCGTCTGAATCCACTGCTTGCACCGGCCACTGGTGCCGCTTTCCCATGTGCTTGACAGAAAACAGAAGCCAACTGATATTCCGCGAATTTCCTGCCTGGATGTTCCTTCAGCCATTGAACAGCCTGGTCGTAATAAGTTTCAATGGGTCCAAATACGCTCACATCTAAAGGCTGCATTTTATGAGAGGAGTGCGGAGGTAAGCTAAGTAAAATCACACCATTTTCAGAACAGTATTCTATCACTTCAATGCCTCTTGAATGAGCAGCGTGGCCATTAAGAATCAGAAGCACTGGGTTTTGTTTTGATTCTGCTGTAACCCAACCACTGCGAGTAGTTCAAACAAGTAATATTGATCCCTCAAGGAGCGCCAATTATGAAATCGAATTTCTCACGTTTCCTAGCAAAAATAAAAGCAGGAGGGACAAAATTACCACAGGCATTAACAGCACATATAACAGTGACATTATTACCCCTTTCAGCACTTGTCAGAGCACCAACATGCTTTTTTTTTTTACTTCCCCCCCCCCTCCCCATCCCCAATATCTTAGATGGTTTGTCAACTGTTTTCATTCCAGTTTCATCTGCGTTGAATATCAAACTTCCATTGAGGGCATTCTTCTCACATAATTATTTTAGCAAATAAAAAAATTGCATAACTCTAGCTCGATTGAAACCAACAGCTCTTCCTAATGAGGTTCGTTCTGCTGATCGAAGAGATAAGTCACAGTTGCGATCAAGAAATGAATACAGCAATTTTTTCCCAACCATTTTGGTTTCCTGATGGAACCTGTGTGAAATATTTTCCTTTCATCTAACTCGTATGCTAATTTCCTGAGACCTGTATAAGACAGACCAAAAAAACATCCCTTCAAGTTTCAGAACATAACTACAAAGTTCCTTTTCGAAATCAGCACTGAAACTGGTTTCAAACCTTCTCAAGTGTTTTTTGCCTCCTACTGCAATTTTGTTTTTTTTCCGCGACGTCTCGTATCTAATGTTGATTTTGGAACATTATATTTTCTTGCCGCATCACGCACTAACATTTTATCACGTGCCACGATGGCTGACAGCATATCTTGTTCCTGCCAACCTCCTCGCGTCGTTTTCCTCTCATAGTGGATATGTTTTGAATCTACCCCAGGCATTTCAAACTAAAAAGAAAACGAAAAAGATTTTTTGCACAATCGAAAGAGGTTGTTTTGATTTTTAAATTTAACAAAATTAGGACAAAAATAAGGTATTTTATAAAACACAAATTACAACTCAGGACACCAAATTTTTGTGTAAAGAAATGCTTATAAAAATTCTTTTCTTGGCCACAGTTACCTCCAGACTAATAGGCTACAATCAATTCAAATATGTTCCCAAACCCAGCATAAAACTTACTAAAATAATTTATGAATAAAAACTATAGGTAAATATATTAAAAATGTTATTTGCAAAATTATTTGTATGTGAATAAGCAAAGAATGCGAGAGATAGATAGAGAGAGAGAGAGAGAGAAAGAGAAAAACCAACCAAAAATCGTATTTAGTTACTAATAATACGTATGCTGCATTTATAACGAACACTAAACCACTATAATTACGTGTCATAAACCCTGAAACATAGACCTGCTACTAACTAAACTTTCTAATGGATTGAAATATACAGAAATTTGGCTTTTCATACTTTTGCTTAGTAACTTAATATTTTTAAAAGAAACGTTTTTTCACCGCGCTTGCGTGTCTGATAACGTAAGTTATACTTTAAGAATTGGGCGTAATTTCATAATATGGGACGCTGTTTTGTAAGATGGGACACCTGCGTCCCGTCTTAGGAAGCAAAGCCATAATAAAAAGAAAAGTGTTTTACTAGTAGGTATTAAAACGTAGGCGAAAATAAGCGTAGTATGGTACAGAACGAACCTGTTACTATCGCCAAACAACTGATTAAGAACCTTACAGTAAATGCAATATGTGCACAAACAATAAATGCGGCCTTAATAAACATTTTAGTAATTGTAGGCGATAACAGGTTACACCGGACCCATTCATTACACGCATGTCAATGCCGACAGATCGCATTAGCGTTCACTATCCTGGCCGTTGCTGCAACTGTCACATCTCAGGCAGCGCCCCCGTCATATGTAACTGTCACGCACATCATTTGTACGTGAGGGCTTTGCTCGTGTTACTTGTAACATGAGCAAGCTCAAACGCGATAACAGAAGGAGAACTACTGTCTGTGCCATGTCCCGTGCCAGGGAGGTATGGTCAACGGGAGTGCCCATGGAGGAGGTACGGACCGAACAGCACCGAAGTATCGAGGCTGAGAAGGAAGTCTTCTTCCATAAAGCACTGATGAGAAAATCGTTGGAAACCCCAGAGGAAGTCAAAACAATAGAAATTGACTGGCCGGGTGAGAAGAACATGGTGGATGCTGCTGTACAGGCCTGGCCTGCACAAGCAGATCCTAATGACCCACATGGCTGTATAACGACCTACTCAGGGGAGCGATGTTAACTAAGTTGGAAGATCCGACGACGTTGACGTCAGCTCTTGCTCTTGTCATAAGGAACATGGAGGGGGGGGGGAGATAAGGTACTCTTCCCTAGAATGGCGACTGTGGAGAGGCTTGTCGTCGTCCAGGCAGGCCTGCCGACCAAACCAACAGAGCTGGTCACTCTGATAAAGGGATGCTTCTGGCGTAGGGGCTAAAGATTCGTAGAATCTGACGCCCTTCAGGATGCCATCCACACATACGAGAGGCGTACTTTCGATTACAGTAAGCCCTTCAATGGTTACACTGAGGTCAGGTACTAGTCCTTCACTTTGGCTGGCATCCTACCACCAGTTTGGTCATGCCACACAGAAGTGACACGCCCCTCCCTCGGGAGGGGTCTGGCCGGGTGGAGGAAGGATCTGGGAGGAATAGTTCGATTAGAAGGATCTATCGAACAGGATGGAGCAAATGAGCCTCCAACCACCCAGCCAGTAGCAAATACACACGATCAAGAAACACCTGGAAATGACGACATGCTGGTCAAAGCTCGCGCATATTTTTACCGAATTGACAAAGTTGTAAGCAAATGCATGAGTTTTATTAAGATGGATAAAGGCAAAGCGGAATAGCGCGCAGCGATGGAATTGTATGCGTCTGTGTGTGCATGAGTGCCGATTCGGGGTGTAATTTTGGGTTTTCGTTACAAGCTCTTTTCGTCAGGGGGCGAGGTGGAGGGGGATGTTACTGGTTACCGGACACCCCCCGAAACCAAGCCCGTCACAACCCAGACGCACTGAGCCGAGAAAGCAGTTATGGGAATACCGTCATGCTTAAATTCAATCTAGTAGGATTTGCGTTGTCGCGTATTATAGTTAGTGTGTGAGTGAGTAGATTAGTAGTAGTGTTCTTTTTCAATTTTCGGACAGCATGACGGTTTCAAAATTGCAAAGTACCCGGCGGTTACCTGAGATCAAAAGAGCCGATTTAGCTTTTTGTTTGTGGGGGCTAAAGTAGCTTGGTTATAAAGAAGCGCTCCAGGTATGACCTTTTAATAGGTATCGGCCACCTGGAGGGGAGGTTTGGTGAGGCCAGCGCTGGTTACACCGGGAACTTTGTCACATCTCAGGCAGCGCCCCCGTCATATGGAACTTTCCCTTAGTTTTCTTATTTCTTACCGCCATTTTGGGTAAGTTTCTTTGCTGTGTTTATTTATTTATTGCTTTCGTTTTTTGAGTGTGAAAGCCATTCCATTTTTGTGTTTTTGTAATAATTTATCGTTCCTCGTGTTCCACGTATCGTCCACCTTTCGTGGCATCTTTGTGGCTTGTAACTACGTAATGAGATAGTTCGTGGCTCAACATTTTTTTCTGGGATGTTCCCTGCACTTCTAGACGTGGCGTGGTTCTGCGCCTAAAGAAAGAATACTCTTCTAGCCTGCTTCTGTTCATGTTTGCGTTTCTTGAATCAAGTAAAAACGTTCCTTTTTTCTGCATGTTACCACACGTGCGTGCTCGGATCTATGAACACGTTTTATAAAAAAAAAATTGGTATTGAAATTAATCTCACCTGGAATTTTTTAAATGATTTTATTCTCATATTGTGCTAAGAATCTAAAATTTAAAAATACACACAATGTAATTTAAATTTGTGGTTTTAGTAATCGCCCCAGAGGTCCGTGAATTAATTCGAGATGAAATATCTTTAACCATATGTAAGGATTTATGTAACCTTTATTAATCAACATACTTATGAACTGATATGATTATCATGTATTGAAGGAATATCTTTAAGGTTATCTTAATTTTTTACCGGGTACCCGAAGGTAATTTAACTTAATATTTAATTTAAAAATTATAATAAAAAGCCATGACCAAGGTTAGTTGATGCATCATTGTTGCATATTTATGAAATATTCATCGAGATAAAATTGTTCGCATATAAATTTAAAGACATAATTTTTTTCATTAATTAACTTATTTGTAAATTATAAAACAAATTGTCTGATTGCGTGTTTGTATGAAATCTTGGTGAATTAAGTAATTCTTATTGAAAAAGAAATAAGTATTTGCATATGTTTAAACCCCCTTCTATTCTACCTATCTAGGAATTAACAACAAAGACTGTTTCGTTTCAATATACAAATTTAACATTAAAAAGCAAGAAAAATTTCGATTTTTCCAATGAAGTTAAAAAAATGTATTCAATGTGTAGTTTAATAGATAAATTAACTTAATGTTTATCTTATCTGCACTATATATATATATATATATATATATAAATCTTGATCCCACCTTCCTTCTTATGTGCCTTCTTTGGGTAGTAACGAAAGCACATGTTCGTGCTGGAGTTCACTTCACGAGGCTAAAATATATCAACCCCAGTAACAAACAACAAGCAGATAATAGTTGTCAAACTGTTGGCACAGGTGGTACATGTTCGCCCACATTAATGTGTTTCTTATGTGGTACCAATAAGACCACGTGAACACTAGTGACTGCATTTGCTTGGGAAGCAAATATCAGTGAATCGCCCACTGGCATTTTAGAACACGTGGGAAACATGTGGCTGATGTAAGCAAAAGAGTATGAAAAAATCATTTTTCCATTTTAAAACCCTCACGTGGTAAACTGGTTCAATTATATTGTTGGGCAGCATCATGTGGCCATTAACGGGCCACTTATCACAAAATGACTGACAGAATTTCATGTGGCTCACAAGCAAACATCAGTGAAACACCCACAAGCATCTTAGAGTATGTAGAAAATGTGTGGGTGATGTTTGCCAAAGGGTACATAATATAAGGTCATGTTTGTATATAGAGCCCTCACGTAGTAGAACAATTCATTTTGTTGGGCATCATCATGTGGGCCCCAAGTAGCAAACAACAAGCAGTTAACAGTTGGCGAACTGTTGCCAGTGGTGACAACGTTCGCATTTATGACTGTTAACATTTCTTATATGGTTGACAATCAGGTCATATACACAAAAGTGACAGTACTGATTTTACAAATACTCTAAAAGTGCGACTAATGCTCTCACGACGATTGTTAGATTTCAGCAGACGCCCCACAAGTAGATGATAAAGGAAATGCTAACTGTTACACACTGTTGGGAAAGTATTAGCAGGAAGGTTATGGGCCATTTACGGCATGCCAACTGTTGTTCACTGCTGGGAACATAATATCAGCATACTTATCGCCTTTTGTGTTATGCCAACTGATCCTTATTACTGAGGAAACAATATCAGCAAGTTTATGTTCCCTTTATGGCATACCGTCTATATGTTGTTGTGCAGTAGCAAGTAGCATATGCCTATTCAATTGATTTATTTTCATGTATATATGAAGTAAAATTATCAAGTGGCTTTGCTTACAATACTAAAAAAAAAATAGTTTTTAGACCAGAAATCTGCAAAGCATAACACAAAAAAAAAACTGAAATACTAGTCTTTTAAACAAAACACATAAATCCCAGTATTGACTCTTGATACTAACATTTTCCATATAGCAAAGCTAATAATGCATTATATGTGAGATAAGTATGCAAGTTTACTTAAAAGTTCGTATATGAATACATAGTAGAGTAGTTGATAGCATACTTGACTATAGACGAAATGGTTTTGAGTTCGATTGTAGGATTCTCCAAAGAAATTTATTAATTGTGTAGTAAAGTTGAAGATAACACATATGAATATGGCAAATACAGCAATTTTATTTGGGTTAGACACGATAATTTGTTTGGTTTTGAAAATGCATGGCAAGCGGCATCTATGTGGGCTACAAGTCGCCAATAACTGGGCCACAAGTTTCTTACCAACAGTTGGCTAACGACAGGTGGTTTACTTATGGCAGGCCAGAAGCAGTAAGCCGAAGTGGCCCGCTTGTGGTTAACATATGGGCAACTCTTGTTTTCCCAGAAATCAGCCAAAAGTTCATCAAAAAGTGTCCCGCTTGTAGGTGACTTATGGACAACTCTTGGTTTGCCAGACATCAGCCGACAGTTCATCAAGAAGTGGCCCACTTGTGGTTGACTTATGGGCAACACTTGTTTAGCCAGACATCAGTCAACAGTTCATCAAGAATAAGTGGCCCGCTTATGGTTGACTTATGGACAACTCTTGGTTTGCCAGACATCAGCGACAGTACATCCAGAAGTGGCCCGCTTGTGGTAACTTACGGGGAATTCTGGTTTTGCCAGACATCTGCTGGCAGTTAGATATCCGTATGTGGCCCATGCGCAAATACATCATACCACAGTCATCACTCATCATGTGTGTCACATGCATCTGCGAGTGTATTCCGCTTCTTGAATGCCTGTGGATGCCGCATGTGGGCTGCTTGTTCAAGTGCGGACAAGATGGCTGCCGGGGGACCGGAATGACAGGGCACGAACATATACGATGCTCCACGCCAGACGCCGATGTCCCGAAACTGGCTATTTCATTGTACGAAAGACAGGTAACATTCTTTGAAATCGCGTTTTCGAGAACTATTCGGTCCTGACGCCAGAGCGTGTAAATCGCTCATTCTGCTGCATGCACTCGGCTCCCACAATACTTACCATGCAGTATCATAAAATTACATACAATATGTACATGCTGGCCAGATTTCATAAGAAGCCTTTATCCCTACGAGATGACACTCCCATACTAAATCTAATACAAAAATATCTCGTCCAATGTAGGTCTCACACGAAACAAAGGAGTTATAGCATGTCCTGTTTTCAGGAAAGTTTTGGACGAGGCGATTGATTTAATTAGTATTTTTCTGCTAGTCATGTGACCACCTAAGTCAATGCTATAAGCATTCGCACACCTGTATTGTGCATACCAATGCAGAAATTAATCAGCTGCCGAACGATAAGGGTTTGGTATAGAATAATGAGCCTCACGGCATTACAGAAGAAAATTTTTACACTTTTTACAACTTGAGAAAAATGATTAACAATGTCTCGTACATAAATGTAATTTCTCTTTGACTACACTTAAGGATATAAATAAAAAATTAGTTAATGTAGATAATTGTTTTTTACATTTACTGTTAAAACCTCGTATTCCCAAAACATGTATTAGCTGAGATACGCATATACAAGCAAACACTGATTCCACAGACAATGTTTTGCAAGGGAGTCCCCTTAAATGCCCTTGAAGGAGATGGCATTGCTAAATGCTCTGTTTGAACTGTTCACGGTAAAACTAGCATTTATGAAGCCCTAGTTACTTCCTTTGCTTTCAGATAATTTGTATCCTTCCGCCATGTTTTAATGTAAAGACTGCCATGTGAGCAATAAGCATAGTGTATACATCTCACTTCCCCCCAAAAGTAGACGTCTGAGACCACAATTAAATGTATTTATTGGTTGTTATGTCTGATGACACAGCATTAAAAAGTGCTCACTTTACCGTGCACAGCATACAGGAAATATATGCTTGTGCCCGAACATCTGCTAGCGAAGATCCTTAACCCCATGAATGCTACATGGACAACCATAGCAGTTCTAGTAGTATGAAATCTAAAATTATATGTGAAAGGTTCACACAAAACGAGGAGGAACACAACATCAAACATGCTGGAATGATTGCAGATGACGACAGCAGTGTTTCCTACAAAAAAAAAATTTGATTCAAGTCCATACAAAAACATTACTGTCGAGAAGTTTGAATGATGGAACCACCTTTTCAGAAACTACAGAAAGAAAACGGTTTTTGCTACTGAAAATTCTAAACTTGTAACTGCAAATATGAAAAATATTGTCGCAGGAAAAGTCGAATAGTGAAAGTCCCTGTTGGGAGTGACAGTCGGGAAGGTAAATTTTTGCTTTGTTACGTTGTGTTTTGTGATTATTTAGGCTCTCTGTATTATATTTTTATAAACCTTTTTTTCTGATTTTCTTAAACTTTAAACTTTTATATCTATGAAACTACAAATCCGGTTTGGTCCATATTCAGTACCAACCAAGATACAATCTCAAAGTATTTTTGTACCAAATTTCAATTTTTCTTTAAAATTTGAATCTAATTTGATAATTTTCAAACTTGTGCGAAATGTGACTCAAACAGATAATAAATAGGTCTAATGGCAAACGGTCATTCTGATGGGCGTATATAATGCAGTATCGCGTCTACATGCAACGCAATTAACTGACATGTAGTGGTTTAGTTTAAGGTGTTTTCGTATGGGACGTTAAGCGATGACCCGATAATTTTATTTGTGGAATGTCTTTAGCAAGGTCCAATGGGGGTTTCTATGGTCGAGTTTTATGCTCCCGGTTAATACGTTTTCAGATATAGCACCCTGAAAAGCCAAATTTACCCATTTTGAGGGGCAAAAAAAAAGGTATTTCCAACCAGCGTAATTTTTTTTTTTTTTTTTAGATTTATAGAAATATTCTATGAAGGGTGATTTTTTTCGTAGATAAACAGGTTGAACACACGCTTAATAGCTTTGTCAAAAAATGCCTTACAAAAACATGCTGCAACGCATATCAAACACAGGTAGGAGGGTCCCTTAACATAAAATGATAAGGTAACAGTATCTTATTGTCAAATGTAGTTAATTATGCATAGTCTATTAGTGTTTTGGATGGCACTATTGTGTTTTATATTGTGGTAACATTTAAATGTAATCTGAAGAAAATAATATATCATTGTTTTATGGAATGTTTCATCATCACATCTTTAGTACCGCTGTTTTTGCTTTGTGTATATATATACTATCTAAGGTAAGGAGAACAGACGGACTTTTACTTCGAAAATATTAACTCTATGGCGAAAACGAAATTGATGCTGTTCTGCTAAGTAAAATTGTTTTCCTTTCGATGTTCATTGCATCTATAAGGATACCTGCCAACTTTTACGGTTTGTCCGTAAAATGCACGGATTTTATAGTATTATTATTGTGGGTTTACAGAAAAGGCTAAAGTTTTACGGTTTTTTTTTGTTCATCATAACATTTTTGTTTTGTTTGTTTACGTATTTTTCTTATGATCGCCATAGATAGCGCGATAGAGACGCGTCACTGTAACAAAGACTGGTAGCTAATCGTGGAATGTTATTAGCTGATTGAAGTTGTAGACAGCGCTGAAGTCCTATTTTGATGAAGTGTTCATGAATCATATCTCGACATCTTTGCATCACACAGTGTGCTTGTGTTTACTCGTCGGCCATGTTCGTGTTGTAATTGCTTATTTTTTACAACATCGTGTCACGTAGTAATTGGTAAAATGAGTGGAACATGTAGGATTACTGATTATTTTGGAAAGAGTACCCTGAAGAATTCCCGTGTATATTAAAGTCTAACAAAGAAGATAAGTTCGCGTTTTGCCGCCTTTGTAGGCGCGATGTAAACATTGCACAAGGCGGCAGAAAATATGTTTTCAACCACGTGAAGAGCGGAAAACACATTTAAAATGTGAAGGCAGTTTTCATAATTTGAAATTGGACATTTCTTTGCAAAAGTTCTTATGTGGATAACGTTACAGGAGTGGAATGCTATTTCACGTCTTTTCTAGTTGAAAAGAATATTTCAATAAGTGCAGCATACCATACCGGGCCTATGTTCAAAAAGACGTTTCCTGTTTCGGAAGTGTCAAAAAAGTACATGATGGCCAGTCAACAGTATTAATTAGGATTAATGTTTGAACTGTTCTTTTAAATTTGGTTGTTTTAAATAGTGTGTGAGACAGTGTGTTGTAAATAACATGCAACACAACAGCTGCAGTGTTAATGTGAACTGTTGGTTACTGATGCTGATTGAAAGGAAAGTTGCTGTGAAGGTAAGGCTTTCAATGTGTTAATGTTTACTGTTAGTATTACTTCTCATTGTACACTAAACTGCAATTATTTTTTTAATTAAAAGAAAATATATTATTTATAAGTAGGCCTAGTTTAGTAAACAATTTTACAGTAATTTTTCACTTTCTTGCAAAGAAATTTCCTTTAAATTTTAGGTTGGCCATTCTCAAAGAGTTAAGCTATAATTGTGAAAACTGCATTTTCTGCAAGTTTAAAGAACTCTTGACTGTAAGAATTTTTAACTTCTACTTCGTATTTATTTTGTAATTCAGGGTTAAAATGATATATTAATATGTAGGAAAATAGGCCTATGTGGAAGAAATTTTTAAAAAATTAGTTTCGGTTTTTGGAAAAATGCCGCGTCCAGATTACGTTAAAATTGAACATTTTCAAAATGTTTTACTGATTGAGGATTTGAAAAGTTGGCAGGTATGTATAAGCCATTAACGAAAACAAATCACACACCATTCATAGCATATTTTTCATAGATAATTTTTACATATTTAGGTACACAGTTCTATTTGAATCATACTAATTGATGGAGATGCAATTCTTAGCTGGCATTTTTTTTTCTCGAAATAGTGATTTAAAGTTCACTGTTTTACCTTGCGTGTATGTTTGGATTTCGTGGTTACTTTGTTAATGCACGCACATTTGGCAAAGAGACGAAACGGAACATGGTTCGTGCTAAGCCTCCGTCATTACTCGTGAGAGAGTCGATACTATTTGGAGGTGAATTTCAGTGCGAAATTTTTTTTTTTATTATCCTTTTTTGAGAGTAGACAAACTACTTTTTTAACCTGAATAAACTGACAGAGTGAATACAAGATCGCTATACTTCTCCGGAATGACTAACGTAGAGTAATTCATTAGGCTTCTGCTATGTAGAAACACGCAGTAACTATGCAATGTACCGCGATTATCGGAAGGCGCAAAGCCGCAGTATGACACCGTTCGACACGTGGATAAGCAGTTGTTGCCTACTTGACGACGCGCTTGACACTAGCAAATGTCGGTGAGGGGGGGGGGGGGGAGTCGGCTTCACCCCACCTTTCCCTCTTCACAGGTCCATTGTCACCCTACTGCCAGAGTTCCGTATCGCGCCTCAAGCACCGCCATGTAACCGTGCTCCGCCAAGGAACGTTTTTCGCGCCGAATTACGCGCTGCTACATGCAACTCGTAAGCGGTCGACGGTGGGAATTTAACGGCCGCGAGTGATCTGCAAACAAGGACCTCGTGCATATTCTTACGAGCTGAATGTCCACGCGCCTGGCACTGTGCCCTTCACCCAGGGCCGATACTGTGCCCTTCACCCAGGGCCGGTACTGTGTCCTTCACCCAGGGCCGGTACTGTGTCCTTCACCCAGGGCCGGTACTGTGTCCTTCACCCAGGGCCGGTATGGCCTTCACCCAGGGCCGGTACTGTGCCCTTCACCCAGGGCCAGGCGTTATCGCTGTCGAGGAAATCCTCCGTCCCTGGGCGAGGAATGATGTATCAACCAAATACAAATATAAAACAAAAAGAGACCCTACCTTTTATTAGGTCATCTACATTTCTTTGGGTTTAATTTTAATTCAACTTATACGAAGTTTACCTACACAAGTCCTACAAGTCCGACATTTCTTAATATTCCTATTATTACTTACGATAAAGCATCACTACTGACCTTCTCCTCTCTTATGCTATCAAAGAGATGGGAATAAAGCTAGAAATATACGGGAAAGGAAAGCTCTACGTGTTCTGTTGGCTTATTTGAAGATTGCAATATATACTTTCTGAGTACAAAGTTCCGTCGAAAATGATTAAACCGTATGGTAGATATTGCGTTTTACAGCTAGCATATTAATATGACCGCCATTTCGGAATTAAGTGTTTTATAATTGCCAATTTAAAACGCCTACTATAGTACTGCTTGTGTACACAATTTGGTTCGAGTTGTTTAATAATTTCCAGAGATGTGACGTAAAAGCTTAAAAGTTTAATTTGGCCCTATCTTAGAAGATCGCGCACCGAAGGGAGGCTATGTATTAACACTGCTTATGCATCCCAGGTTTGGTAAAAATAGTTGAAAAGGTTAAGTAAGTATAGAAAATAACACCCAGATACCGACATGTCCACCATTTTAAAAGTAAATGTCTGACCCATGTTTTTCCTAGCCTACCCTAATTCTAAGTGTGAGCCGGGGGGGGCTTAAATTATGCCAGTTTATCTGGCCACTCTACTAAAGGTATCACTGTCTTGGAAAACAGCCGACAAAGAGGCTATGTATTTGTCTATGTTATGCTTGTAGAAACTACCAAGTTTGGTATAATTAGGTCACGACCTATTTTGGAAAGAAGCGTCTGATACTTTTTAATTGTTTACGTCGACATGCCCTGTTGTAGCACAACGTATGTTCCAAATTTGATTGAAATTAGTTGAATAGTTGAATACTTTTCGAGGTATGGTAAAAAATACTTTTCTTCATGTGATATCTTTCAAAATGGTTACCCAATAATAATATGCCCCATCTTAATTTAATGCTTACACTATCAACTGTCAGAATACCAAGTTTGATTAAAACCGGTTGCATGATTCCTGAGCTATGACATAGCACCCACAGTTTTATAATGACCGCCGTTTTGAAAGTAAGCAGGCGAAATGGTTGAAAACTATAAAATTAATGTGTGATACTAAGTAGGCCTACTCCAGGTGTCCCAGGTTTGGTGAAAATCTGTTAATGGGGGTCAAAGGTTTTTAGGGGGACATACACACGCACGCACAAACACACTCTAAGACACGCCCAGACGAGCAAACTCCACAGTGATCTCATAAGCCTTTCTTTCAAACAGAAAGTGTCAAAGAATATCATTAGTTTTCATGTGAAGTACGTTACGGCAGCAAAATTCTCTACGTGCTACATCCCAAAATATTTATCAGTAAAGTAGCATAACTAAACTATAAGCTTGTCAGTATCTTACTTAATCTAAATTACTTAGCATGCTATTGTATAAAAATATACTATTTACAGCTAAAAGTGCATCACGAACGTATCATAGACAGCGAGGTCGTTAGTGACGGAAAAAATGTCACCGAATGATATTTACCATAATTGGCGACTACCTACAATCTGTAGTTTTGGTTAGCTAATGGTTTTTAAATTTATCTTAATCGTGGGTTTTGTGACGTTTTGAACACGAATACTTGCACGTGATAATATTGTATTTTATATCAGCCTATAAAAAAAACCGAAAATTTTACACATTGAAAATTTTTTCAGGGAACAGGGTGAAGAAAAAATAAGTCTTCCATCGAATTGACCATATATGCTGCTTTGATTATTTGCTTATTAGAAGGGCTACCACAGGAAGATGATAAATGATGCTGTTCGGATGTATGATAAATGATGCTATTCGGATGGTAAGTATTTAAGTAGGTTTAGCAACATACGAAAAACTAAAAACGAAAATGATCGAATAGTTCATCGTTATTGTTTACTTTTACTGTTCACGTGATCTATCAGTAGCTCCTAAACAAAGCTAGCTATTCGAACAAGACCTACATCTGCAGCTGATGTCTAATAAGAGTCGAGCAGAACAGATTTGGGCTGATCTTAACAGCGAGGACTTGAGAGCCGATAAGGGTGAAACGATGTGAAAGACAACACAACATCCTTGCCTGAGCCGGCGAGCATCTAATATGACACCTGCCCTAATATGTTATGGAGAAAAATGTTCTAATAAAGTCACACACATATATATATATATATATATATATATATATATATATAGAGAGAGAGAGAGAGAGAGAGAGAGAGAGAGAGAGAGAGAGAAAGAGAGTATGTGCTATCTGGTTACGGTCAATTCACATGGGTTGAGAATATGTCCACTGAATGATAACATAAGTAGCGTGTAGTTAAAAGCGAATTATATTACAAAAATATAAACTCCGAACCGACATGTATTAATGTAGTTCTTTTATTGCATAATTAGGTTGAATAAAAGCAGATAGGTTACTTTACAACACTCTTTAAATCATGTTTTGTTTCCAATATGTAGGACTCAAACCCATGATCTTGCAAGGCAACATCGAAACAATTTAGTTAAACATTAAATACATCATTTAATGTGGTACAAAATAAATATAACACTTACTGTTCCCTGGTTTCATCATAAATTACTCATAGGCTAAACGTTTCTTTTGCTGCACTGACCCTGAGCCGCTGTTTGAATTCCAGAATCTTGATAGCTTGGTGTTCCGGTGGGTGAGAATGAAACTTAGCAGTAGGGCCGAGGGGATCCTGGATCACTTTTGATTAATCAGATTATCAATTTTATATCAAACCGATTGACCGTGTTGATTATTAATCCGATATTAATCCGATCAAAAAGTGTAATCCGATTTTAATTCAATAAAATAATTCTGATTGATTGATCCAATTAACCTCATTTAATTAATTAATAGATTTTTTTACATTTTGTGTGAATTGGTAAGTGTATAGTTTGGTGTAAGAGTGTGCTAAGGAACTTCATTTAATTTATTTTTTATTTTTTGGAGAGCAGCATGGTAGGTCCTCGCTCTCTGACGTCTGGCATACTGAGGTGTGATGTGTTGGAGAGGGGTATGTATGTGTAGAGGGTCTTATTTTTTTTTGGAGAGCGCCATGTTATGTCCTCATTCTCTGACGTCTGTCTTTGTACTGGGGTGTGATCTGTTGTTAAAGGGGTGTATATCTATATGCATTGTTTAACATTCTTTTTATGTTATTGAGTTCCTTCCCGTCAGTCAGGCGACTGAGTTCTAAAACACGTTTGCTTCGACCGTCGTCTGGCAGGTGACAGAGGTGATGGAGTATTAGTAAATACATAATGAATGAAACAAAAAAGAGAGGGAATATATAATTTCCTGTTTGCTTGTAATATAATTTACACGAAGGGCTCATCTAATTGGAATTTTCAATTGATTTAGAGACCCCAGCTATCCTGGTGTCATAAATAAATCAAGTAACGAGTTATAGGTACAATTTCGCTATCAAATATATATAATTTAAGACATAATAAATTACACGACTTGAACTAAACGACAGTCTTCATAAACACATTCACAAGGGATTTGAAAACACGCACCTTATGACGTTAAATGATTTTAATATATGTCTGTTCGATCGGGAGGTTGCTGTAGAAATGATGTCAGTATAGGATTTACGGAGACTTATAAGCTGTGTGTCAGGGGTGGGGGGTAGTTGATCGTAGGCGACTGACTGAGTTCTAGATACGCAAAAAGTGGGAAACATTTAGGCGAAATAGGTATTGAAAAGAGTGGCGAATACGACTTATGTCCAAATACACAAAACTACATGAGAAATGGAAAAAAAAAAAAATGTTTACGATGCTCATACTAGATGGAACAAATATTTCCCTAGAGTCATCTGAGCTTACCTTCCCCAGCAATCCTGCTGTAATATGCCAACTTAATATCGAAGATCGAAGCACATTTACGCAAACTTACGAATGAAGTTATTTACAAAGCCAAAAAAAGTATCCTATTTCCCTACCAAGCTAGGTGTTATAAATTTAATCACCTCATCAGCTCTCAACACAAAAATTTACAAATCAATAAAAAAATGTCCTGTTTACGAATTCACCAGTTTATATAAAGCCAAACGAAATATTTTCCTAGAAATATTAAACAATGCACAAATATATTTAGGTTTTTCTGAGTGTGTATATAGTTTGTGTGAGTTATGGCAGCATTCCTCTTTGCGTTGATTAGCAGCAGTAGTAATTTTATTTATGTTCAATGTTTTTAAGTAAAAATCATACAATTTTATAGAGTTATTGTTAAAAACCTAAAGTCGATGCACGCCATCACTCGATTCTGTAGGGTAAAGGGCAGCCTGTAGCAGCAGTAGTCTGCAGCCATGCGGACATGACCTCGTATACCTGGAAGGATAGCAGGATGTTTCCCAGCCCACTTTCCCCTTTACCTGCCAAGCTTACTCTGTCTCACCATTGTGTTCCAAGTTGAGATGTGTCGATAGGGTTTTCTCGAAATTCTACAAGTTCCTCATTCCTTGTTCCTTGTTCCTTTTCATATTCGTTCATATTGATTATCTCGACTACTTCTATATTTCCCCTGTACTTCAATTTTCAAAGTTTTACTACATTTTTTAAATATTCAAGTTTTAAACATAATATAATCATTTTGAATTGAAACTATCATTTCATTGTTCACAAAAACTCATATCATTTCATCTTTCACAGTCATATAAAGTATAATATTATAAACATATTATCCAATAAAAATGATATCTCCATTTTTCCACAAATACTTAATCTTCAGACACACTAAATTTCCATTCATATGCAAAATATTAAACAGTGATATGAGGGGGAAAAAACTATTAAACAACAAGCCACATTACTCCTTTTAGCAATTTTTATTTTCTTTTTAATTATCCTTAAAACTATGTATTTACAATATTGATACAAGTTTATAACACTTCAAAATGCTTATAGGTTTTTTTTAAAACATTCACACATTCATTCACATTATTAAAGCAATTTAATAATAATTTAGAAAACATATGTACTACAGAAGCAAGAACAAACATATACAAAAAACATTTACCTAAAAAATCATTTCTTAAAAAAAACATTTCCGTAAAAATATGTCAATAATACAACAATCTTCTTTAAATACTATATACAAAAATAAGAACAAAAATATATACAAAAACAGACAAACTTTTAAAAAATTAAGAATAAAAATCTTGAGCGATGTGATGTCATATCTTTGTTAATGAATTATATACAAAATGTTATAAAATTAACAAATAATACATTGGGCTTAAGGCACTCGTAAAGTTGCACACTTTCGATGACACTTTATAAGACACGTTCGATGAAGTTATGAAGATAGATGTTCACAGTATCTGTAGTTAGCCAAAAATCTTCTCTTGAGTGGAGAGAGGGATGTTTATGCAGAAGATGCTGCATACAGCTGTAGATGGTGCAGAAAGTAGTTGTAGAGATTTCATTGGCGGTGTGGTCCTGGCAGTTGTGTAGATGGCTGGACTGTATTTATTGTGGTGCTGAAACTAATGTTATGGGCAAAAAAGAAAAAAGAATTGGTAAGGGATTTTGTAGTCTCCCCAGGGTAAGACCGATACTCCATCTGCTTGAATGTAGTGCTTATCATCCAGACCTGACAATACTACCTTGGTCAAGCATTCGGTATAGACTTTGTGACCACATAAACAAAAGTTATATTCGGTCCCCAAAAACCCTGGTGCAATTTTCGAGGCAATATCGATAATCCTTGTATCGGAGCTTCTGTAGGACGTTAGATTTTACGCTTTTCACCTTATGTATACATTCCTCATTCCCAACTAAGTATGCGTAAAGCTTGGGATGGAAATATATGAAATGTGTGACTATACAGCCAGCACATTCATCTTTCATAACTCTGGTACGCCCTCTGTTCTCTTGGGAGAATCCTTGCGGGTTATCGAGTGCATAGTTAGATGTATCAAACCGTATGCTTAAATCTGGGGCAATTACTTTATAGACATAATCGTAAGCAAAAGAATACACAAATGAATCAGTATCGCAATGAAGGAGGTGCAAGGTTGGCGGAGGATAGTGATAGTAATAGTGAAATATATACAGGGTTAATTTTGAAAAGTCAAGAATGGCAACACCAGTGTACAAAGGTTTGTTAAATGTAACAGCACTCTTTGACATCTCGATAAGGACTAGATTTTCATCGATTATCACCCTTACCTGGAATGCAGGACGACCTATAAGCTCTACAGCCCCGTAGATCGCTTCATACCTGGAAATGACTCTTATGTCCCTTTCCTGTCAGACATTCTGCATACATTTTCCATATACGGAATTATTCATCAACTTGAAAAAGATTTCTCGAATTCGTTCGCAGCCTTAGTACGGTTTTCAAAGTTAAATTCGATGTACGGCTCCATCCATGCCTTCTGCTTAAAGTACAGAATGTGATGAAAAGAATCAAATTTGGCCCCATACATCAAATAGTGCTTCAGTGTTTCCCAGTGTATAACATATTTGTTCTGCGGTGCGAGTGTCAAAAGAAGTTTTTCATGCGAGCCGTTCAGAGATATGGCAGATACTGAGGCCAAAGGCAGCTCTGATAGAGCATCGCGGCATTCGCCTGGAAAAGAGAAAAACCAATTCCACAAAAAAACATGTGTCACAGTTATTCACCATTTTTGCGAAATCCCATGATAAAAAAACATCAGCCTCAACCCACTCAAAATTACCAATCGGAAGTTTGTATTGCATTGTGTGACTGTACAGCCCATTCACGTCGAAATAGCATATATATTTCGATTCCACTCTGTTACCCATGTAAATATTGTTGGCTTCTGCAAGCCTTCTGGAAACCTGGGTAATGCTACCCCTAACCCCGTGTTCTACAAAAAGGTACATTTCTGGGTTTGTCAACAATTCTAGCCACACATGTGTCATTGACAATAAAGCGCCCCATGAAAAGATGGAGCTGTGACGTACATGGTGGGATGAAAACAGTAATGAGCCAAACATACGGTCCTGAAATTCTCAAAGATATCTGCCAGCAAACAAGTGTCCACACATAAATACTGAATGGCATACTCCAACGTGTTTACGCAGTTGAATGCATCTCACACAACTTGAGCATGAGCATACTCCTCATTGCTAATGCCTTCACCTTTCATCACATTATGAAATGCATCCTTCGATAGGAGTGATGTACACATCAGACTATCTGGCGAATTAATAAAGTCATAAGGAAAAGCTCCCTTCAATTTTGCCAATTTAATTGGCTGTTATCCGGAAAACTCGAGTGGTTCATACTCAATTGCATACGTGCCAACATTTCCAGAGAAGCACTCATGAACTGGAATGAATCAATAAAACGTAATTTGAACTATTGTGCCTTTTCATTGAAATCAATCCCATTGGGAATTTGTTTGGTGATGGATTTATATTTCTCTAGGGGCATTCCAATCACCTGGATTTTACTTGGGTATTAGATCACCATGGTTCCATCGGGTTGGGTTATGTGACATTCAGCCAAAGACTTTATGAGAAAGTGAGCATCATAATTTTTCAGGTTATGAAAGACAGCGACAAGTTGTCTTTTGAGCAGTCTGAAGTTCAAGTTGCACTTATTATGTGCGCGCCTCTGATTTCGCCCATCAGATGATCATGACCGACCAGAAAATCATCTGTACCGAGCTCTTCCTTACAAATGTGACTACATTTCTGAGCTGCCGACCTAGCTTCATCAGCAGGGTTTTTTTTGTCTACATTGGAACAATCACAGTGTAAATTCCTGCAGCCCACTTTGTAAGTTCAACTAATTTATCAACTAATTGGTACATACAATCAGCACCCACAAACTCAAAATAGATAAACTTGTATTGTATGAACAAACCAACAAAACGCAATCAAGCATATGGAACATGTTGGTTGATGGTAGTGTTATTACACATTTCATCATCAGGCAAGCAAACAGACAAGGGTTTCAGGCACCTTTCAACATCTCAATTGAGACAAAACCCAATCTCTGCTGTTTGCTGTAATCCTTAAATTGCAAGTATTGTAATCCTTAAATTGCCCCATTAGGAAAAGTACAGCGAAGAGCTTTTTGTTGCTGGCAAAGAATAGTGTAACTTGTGAGTTTCTCCTCACTAACAAAGTACTGGAGGCAACAATCACAAACATGTTTTCTACACTTCTTATTCAGCTGACTACTAACCAGCTTTGACAAATCTCTAATGCATACAAAATGCAAATGCGCGGCATTACCACTTTAATGAATGGCCAAAATAATTATATGGCGAGCATAACATAGAGGAGAAATATGCAACAGTATGATAACCCCACCCTTTTCGAAAGTTTCGTCAATTATATTGCTATGTTTGTCCACCACACAGTATACATTGATAGATATAGAATTGTTCTCCTCGAACTTACAAATATCCTGTATGACTACAGGTGTTGACAGACTTTCAGTATTCAAAACCTCTCGAGGTTTTGGATATGAAGCAGTTCTGCAAACATTTTACGTGGCAGGAAACAAAGATGCTATGACTGCATGGTGGAATCACATTCCCTTCGGGCAGTGTACATCGACACAAGCCTTCCTATCATCAATAAACTTTGGTAGTTTAGTGTGCACAGCACCTATGGTGAACATCCTGTATTGTGAGACATGGTCATTCATGTAAGATATCAGTTGCAAACTCCAGTGTGAATCACATGCACTAAATTCCTCAAGTCTGTTAATTAAGTAAGGCTTAATTGTCTCATCATAGATTCTGCCCACTTTGGATGAATGCTGGTAAGAGAGGGATTTGCTCTGAAAATATAAATATTCTGTAGCGCCTTTCTCCACCATAAGGGATTTAAAATACTTACATGTTATAGTAACGCAAAGTCTAATAATCCGGGGTGATGCCTATACCAAATTTACCAAAGGGTCCTTACACCTCAAGAAAAAACCTTTAAAATTCGTATCAGTATTAACCCTATCGTTAACTATCCACTCATCACTTAATCTATCCTCGAACCCTGTGGCCAGTAGCTCATATGCCAGGTCTGGCAAAGACTCCACTGAAGCTGGGGAATCGGAAAACAAAGTATTATTTGTTTCCTTAGACGAAGTATCTTTGACGGACTCGAAAGTCGGCTGTGAGATGGACAGAGCACTCTCCAAATCATACAAATTTTCTGTGTCAGACAGGTAGAGATTGTCCAGCAAGAGATCGAATCTTTTTCTCTTAGGCGAAGAGATGTCTTGACAATTTGTGCTAGACTGTCTTTCTGTCTACAATTCAGACTCCGAATCGCTTACAAAAAGATCTTCCAACAAACTGTCAATGCTTTGTCGCTTACTTTCACTCATTTTGACTCCTTCCTTGAAATTTTTTTTTGTTTCCCAGTAAAACTAGAACCAACACCACAAAAATGTAAACTCCCTTGTCATTCTGAAAAAGGAAAAGAACTCATTAGTGACTTACTATGACGTATCGATGTAGCTGAAATGCATGTTCTGTTAGTAACATCCTTGCCAGAGGGGGAAAAAAAATTTTTCTGTATTTGAATGAATTTGTTTTAAAATTGGATTTTAAAAATATAAATTTTATGAGGGGCTAAGTAGTGTGTGTTTAAAAAGCAGTGTGCTCACATAGTTTTCAACATCTGGTGACGTGCGAGATCCTTGGTATTTGTTTACAAAAGATACTGGGGCATGGGAAGAGTCAGGTACCAAGGCAATAAGGTAGGCGGATAGCAGGTGGCGGCACGAGACGAGAGACTGGAATGTGTTTTAGAAAATAGCGCAGCAAGTGCTAGTGTACATACACGTTTCTGTTCCCCCACCCGTTCCCCTGGTATTCGTAAGCAGACACCACTTTCACGTGTGACATAGTTTTTGAATAGACAGTTCCTGAAGAACAGCACACAGTTTGGCGGCCTAGCCAGGTGGAACCCTTGTAAAGCACAAGCATTTTTTTTAGTAATTGTAATTCATGTTAACAGTATCCTTTATCCAGGGTTACTTACGATGAGGACGATTTTCGCAAGCATTTTACATGGGAGGTACAATTTTCGAATTAACACAGCAGGACCATTACAGGAAAATTGGAAAATTTACATAATAAAAATGGGTTGTAGGGGAGGGGATTCCGGCACATTTTAAATTCGCGCCTGAAAACTACTAGCTGTCACATCGAATAATTGTCATGGTGTTAATAACCTACGACCTTCATAATGTGCTCTAAGAAAATAAAGGAACTATGCATTATAAAACAAATGAAATTTACATGCAGATGCGATTTCATCATACTGTAACGTTGATGGGATGGAACATGCTTTCTGTGCCACTATTTCAATGGTATTGAAGTCTTCTCCTGAAAGAAATATTACATATGTGTCGTAATAATCTCATTCTTTAAAGAAGAAAAAAAGATGTCATTTCATGATGTCATCGATAAAACTAAGTATTGTGTAATTTCGAAAATAGAAGATTTCTAGAAGACTTGAAAAGGTGTACTTGTTATTTAGAAGCCTTTTATAAAAAAATAAAAAACAAGATCCTTCAGGGGTCAGGCCATGCCTCGCATTTCAGACATCTGTACTCGGCCGCCTGGCGTGGACCCTATCGGTCACGCCATGACAGATCGTGTCGTCTGTGACACATTCTATTCTGACAATAATTGACATGAGATTCAAATAATTAGTGCAGTCTGAAACTTAATTTGCAGATCTCGTAACATATGATTCGGCCCTGTTTTATCGCCTGTTTTATGGATCAGAGGTATGAAGGGCGCGTCAGCAAAAACACCTTCCCATTTGAATAGAATAGAAAATATGTTAATAAAAGAGTTTGATGATTTGAATAGAATAGAAAATATGTTAATAAAAGAGTTTGAAGATTTGAATAGAATAGAAAATATGTTAATAAAAGAGTTTGAAGATTTGGATAGAATAGAACATATGTTAATAAACGAGTTTGAAGGAAAAAAAAAAAAATTTCTGAAATAATTTTCATGCCTGTGTGCCTCTGTGTTTGTGTGTGTCTATGCGTGTGTGTGACCTCCCCTTCGATTTTTGAACGCGTGAACCGAATTTCACCAAACTCGGTACACGCATAATACTAAGTAAGGACACATAACCTCAATAGTTTTCAACCACGCCAGGCACGTGCTTTCAAAGTGGCGGTATTTTTTAAATTTATGGTGATATATCTCGGGACCATCCAACCGATTATTAACTAAATCTTGTATGCTCAGCGCAAGTTGTAAGCATTACATTCAGAGATGAATATTGTTATTGGTCTGCCATTTTTAAAGATAGAGCCAGACGAAAATATAAAGGTTTTACGTTATATCTCTAAAACTACTCAACCAATTATTTTCAAATTTGGCAAGTAAGTAATACTACGACAAGCCAATTAAAGAAAAGTAATTGAAATTTATTACGCACTTATTTTCAAAATAGAGGCAATGTCAATATTTTTGGTAGTTGATATGTTAAAAATATGTTTCAAGTATGCCAGACGCTTATTTTAAAAATGGCGGTTATCTGGATGTTTATATAACAAACAGCAAATGTGTGTACACGAAGCCTTCTTGTCCTCCATTTTGTAAAATAATTCCACGCGAATAAATAAGATTTTTATGTCAAATCTCTGGGAAACAATTTTCTGATTCCTGCCAAATATGGCAAACAAATAGTACTGCGATATGTTATGTTAACTAACATGTTTTAGGTATGCTAGTAACTTATTTTGAAAATTGCGGCCACATAGCTATTTTAGATTTGTATGTCGTATCGGCGAAACCATGTAATTAATTCCAAAGAAACTTCGTGTTATGGCTGCCTGTATTACAAAAATAAAATTTGTACACACAAAATCTGTTTTGTGCACAATTTTGTAAAATAGTGCCACTTGATATATTGAAATTATGTGATCTCCAAAAAAAAAACAAAAAACAATCTATTTATACCAAAATTGACGAACAATTATCACTGTGGCAGACTATATAAATAGATAAATTTTGAGTGGGTCAGGCATATGTTCAAAATTGCGGCCATATAAATGTTTTAGCTCCGAATGTTTTATTTACGAAACTGCAAAAATAATTTCCACTTTACTTTGTATACTGACAGTATCTGTTATATCCATCAAAATTGTCTTTGCAAAGACTAATCTCTCCGCCATTTTCATATTTGCTACACAAGAAATAATATCGTTTTTATGCCATATCTCGGGAAAGAATCAATGATTTCTTTTAAATCTGGCGAAGAAGTTGTACTGAGGTAGGCTAAATTAATTTATATGTTTTAAGTGTGTAAGTCTCTTATTATTTGAATGGTACGTATACAAACATTTTACCTTAGTGTGCTTCATCTACGAAACTATGTAACACATTAAAATTAAACTTTGTATACTTTGTCTATGACAATAATCGAATTTCCTAATATATAAAATTTTTGCCCCCCACTTATGAAGATCGTCACACGATCAATGGAGGTTTAATGCCATATCTCGAGGACCAATGAATTGATATGCATACAGAGATCCTCCCTTGCCGAATTTTTCGCAAAGTAGTGTCACGTTAGTAAACTGGGCAGTTTGTCATGTTTACGGAATAATTCGACTAATTTGCACGAAATTTTTCACACCTGTAGAGGATCAAGTATAGTTACATGATTTAAACAGAGTCAGGCAATGATTTTAAAATGGCGGCCATATCAATATTTTCGTATATTTGGCATATCTATTTAAAAATGTAATAATTTGAATAAAATGTTTTATGCTGACATCATATATTACAGACATCGTGTACAGAGGAGCCTCCTTTTAAGCTATTTTGTAAGATAGACCCTTTTATGAAAATTGAGTTTTTATGCCATATCTCGGAGACCACTCAACCGATTTCCATCAAATTTTTTTCACACAAGTAGCGTTATGATAGGCCATGTAAACTTATGCGGTTTAGCGGCTCAGACACTTTTTTTTTCAAAATGATGGCCGAGTAAATATTTCAGGTTAGTGAACCCTTATATAATTCAAAACATTAGCGTGATTACGTCCGAAATGATGCTCTGAGTCCGTCCTCCGTAATGCAGTTGAATACAAGTCAGCTTAACTTTACGAGTTTTTTTTTTAAATTCTAATCCCGGGTAAGTCACTCGTGCATTTTGATTGTCTTGGTACTGTTTCGCATGTTTCTCATTTCATCCCTAATTATATTGCTGTCAATGACCCTAATTATATTGCTGTCAATGACCCTAATTATATTGCTGTCCTACCATCTAAACTTTCGAGAACTTCACTAAAATTTGTTTGCACCCATATAGAATAAAGTAGTCTCATTAGTTAACCGTAAGTTAATTTATTAACTGTAAAGAAAAGTTTTAGAGTGAAGTAAAATGATAAGCACTGAATTATTAATTACAATGAAGAAAAAAACGCACTAGTTACACTATAATTCTGTCTTTAAATAATTTCATTTTTAACAAGATATTTTATTTAGAAGAGGTTTAAACGCTAAAATTTGCGAGAAAAAAAAATGATTTGATTGTATTCCAGAGAACGTATCAGAAGACTGCGTGAGACAGACCAGGAAAACTTGAGAGAGTCTCTCAGGAACGAGATGTCGTTAACAAGTGATAGAAACAGGGAAGCGCGGTGGCTGAAGACACTGTTTGCAGCTGATTGTCCGGAATGCGATTAAACAGAAAGCCAGATACGGTATAAAACAGGACGGCCGTGATTCTGCAGCCAGCATTCGCTCTGTACACGCCACGGAGCACAGCCATGAAGATACTACTGGTGAGTACAGCACAACAAACTTTCACGGGTAGAATTTCCATTTAAAATCCCTAGTGTTTTTATACGAACGATCATATAATTCTTATAACTCTTACAGAACCAAACATGCAGCTTACCTTAAAACCAATTTTGATTTAACCTTGACGTATTATATACACATGATTACTAGGGGTAGTGAAATTTCGCGAAAAGATTCCAAGACAAGTCATACTTCAAAACACTGTAGGGTAGTTCACCTATCTTGAGTGACTGAATTACTTTTTGACACGTGCTAGCTGTCTGCACACGAATCACGTAGGAGCCGTGCTGATTTTTGCCGAATTCTGAATGTCCTAGTCAAATTGAAAGTGCCTCAACAAGCAGACATCAACCAACTGCAATAGGGAAACTGCTATTGAGTGCTTATAGTATTGAAGTCTACCATGTACTCATAATTTTTTGACGAAAAATTACTATCTCTAATGATTACACACAGTGCAAAAAAAACCTTGTAGAATTAAAACTATTTAGACAATATTTAGAACTGTCCGTAACGAATCAGTGGAGTGTTGTATTTGCGCATTTCTGTGGTCTTAAATATCGAGGATAACGTAATTCTTAAACGCCTATTATCAAACCACATTACTGAGCACTTTGGAAGCCCTGATTAAGATCCACTTGTATGTACACTGTGTATTCTTCGGCAATTCGTAAAATAAACATTACCATGAACCCGACACCTTATTCACGCATCGGTCAAGTGGAACTTTGAAGTTATTAGGAAAGAAAATATTTTAACCAGTTTAATAATTCTAACACTGCCGCGCATTAAAAAGATGAAAGCAACAATTCTAGTCCAACGTGAAAACAAGGAAATGCATCCCCGCAATTGTAAACATATTTAGTGCGCCCATTAAGACGTAAGCAGGTAGAGCCAGTGAACACTCTAAATCTGAATCAGTGAGAATTTCACTGTTTCAATCAGTCACCAGTACCTGACTGATTGAAACAGTCACTTCTGTGAATTTAAGTGATGAATCAGTGAAAAATGACAGCTTTCCTTCACTTATTATTTCAGTGGCATTTTACAACTGATTCATCAGTCACTTCAGTCAGGTGTTTTAAGTGTAATGAACTGAATAAACTGATAAAACCAATATAAAAAACTATCTAAAATGTTGTTTCGTCTTTCCAAACACCATTTTACGAAGTAATATGAACATTCAGCCTTCATTCCGTTTTAACGTCTTTCAGTTCGTTTTCATGTAATCACTTCAGCGCTCTGTTTCAACTGCATATAATGTAGTGAAGAGAGTGCACTCATATATGCTATTTGTTTTAACAATCCTAATGGTGGCAATTAAACCAAAAGCGAAATGCAAGGACATACAATATTAATCTTCACGATTTCGATAGTATCTGTGTCACATATTTTCGTCTTATTGCGTAACTTGGCTTCGTAGTGCAGATGGAGCCCTGCCTCCATAGCTCAGGGGTAGGGTGGGCGACTTGTTGTCGAGGGGTCGTGGGTACGCACCCCGCCCCCACCCCGCCCACCGCGGCAGATCAACAGCTCGGTTATCGCGCTGGGAATTTGTCAGCAAGTCGGTCTAACTTGAGCTTCGATAACTACAACTCATCAGCAACAATGATAAAAGAAATGCAAAACAAAAAAATTATGGCCAGGTAACGGCCCAGAGGCGAATTGAAAGGGGACTGTGAGTTCAATATAGGCCACCTGCAAAAATTTTTTTACTGTTTTAAATTCGTAAATTTCGCAGTATAAATAGTCAAATATCGTTTGAAATCGGAAAATTGCGTAATATATATATATTTATATTTATATATTAAACTATCATAAATATGTTAATTAAACGTAATTATTTGGCTACATTCAATAACAACAGTATTTAATACGCCACTTCAGTCACCCGTCATTTATTCAATCAGTGAAATTGTTTCACGCCGCTAATTTAAAGAGTGAAATTTAACCGGTCAGTGGTTTTCCACTGATTCTAAGTGGAGCCATTTTCACTGATTCGAGTTGATGAATTTCACTGCAAATCAGTGGTTTCCCACTGATTCAAATTTGGAGAGCATTTTTAAAAAGTTGTCCTTACATAAAAAAATATTTATTGTTGTTTCTTGAAATCAAACTTAAAACAATCATAAAGTGCATTAAGAATAATCTGTCGGTAGCTCTGTAATCACTTAGCAATTTAAGATCTATTTTGCTACCCAGTTGGATTACTCAATACTACATTTAAGGTATGAGTACACGAAGAAAACATTTTGTACAAATAAAAACATTTTGATTTTAGGTCTCTGCATTCCTGCTCGTTTCCGAGATCGCAGTTAGAAGTGTAGCGGGAGGTCCGCCTCTCTCTACAGAATACGGCGGTGCTCCCATTGGTGATGGCGGCTCCGATCTAGGACACGGCGCTGATCCTGGTGGCTACGGCATTGATCTTGGTGGTTACGGCGCTGATCCTGGTGGCTACGGCGCTGATCTTGGTGGCTACGGCGCTGATCCCGGTGGCTACGGCGCTGATCCCGGTGGCTACGGCGCTGCTCCTGGTGGCTACAGCTCCGGTATCTCTGGATACTATGGTGCGGCAATCCCTCCGCCTGTTATCGCACCAGGCCCGGGCTACGACCACGACCACGATAAGAGGCCCGTGAAAGTAGTGGAGAAGATAATACATGTCCCTGAGCACAAGTACTACACTGTCAAAGTCCCTAGGTACGTGAAAGTTAAAGTACCACGGCACATAACTATTCAGATCCCCTCCCCCTACCCCGTGTTCGTCCCAAAACCCGTGAAAGTAACGATGACACAGAACATACCTTTACTGGTGCATAAGCCTTACCCAGTTGTCCTGAAGAGAGACAGAGCAGTAATTGTCCCTAAGCCATTTAGCTTCAAAGTACCGGCACCTGTTCCTGTGCTCGTCGAAACGCCCGTGCGTGTTGGTGTTCCGCGCCCAGAACCCGTTCCGCTTCCAAGACCATACACCGTCAAGCTTACGAAGGAAGTGCCGTGCATCTCTGTAAAGACCGTTCCTTTGCCACTGCCCGCCGCCATCCCAGTGATAGTCAAAAAGACAGTTCCGGTGCGGATACCGACGCCCTACCCGGTACGAGTTCCGAGCCCGTGCGACTGCGGGTCAGGTGGTGACATCGGCGGACCCGCCATTCCGCGCGGCCCAGTTGTTGAAGGTGGCGACGGCAACCCTGCTTTTGGAGGCCTCTACGGCGTCCCTGCTGCCGGAGACGTCCTAAGCAGTTCAGTCGCTGTCGCTGAAAGTGCTGCTGGGGGTTATGATAGCTACGGCATTCCTGATGGAAACAGCCACGGCTGCGGGGGCATCACCAACCTGTGAGATGACGGATGCAATAGAGCCAAATACAGGCTTCACTAAGCTCTGAACTAGAACTCGAGAATTAAATTTCTCTTTCTTGCGTGGTTATATTGCCCACTAAACAGATTTTTTTTTTTTCTGTTGCATTGAAGGATTCGTAGTAAGACTGCTGCTCAACATTTCCACTTTTTCGCATCACAGTGTATTTAACATGAAAAAAAGTCGTAATCTTACTTGCCCATAACTCTAAATTATATACTCTATTATACAGATGTAATATTCGAATGTGTATTATTGTTCTTAAATTTATTGTTTGTAAATTTCGCCCTGTGCGTGTACATTAAAACACATTGCTGAATTATATTTTCTTGTCTTTTATTTAAAACAAAATTTATAAACCTAATAGGTATGCATGATGATCTCAGTGCCCAAACTCCAGACTTCTAAGTTGCAGTAAAGGGATAATTTGGGGGTTGGAATTGTATGCCCCCCCCCCCCAACCGCCCTGTCATCCCTGAACACAGATATACCATTTACAGCCCTTAAAAATATTTCAAATTAAAGATATAAGGGCGTAAATTGATGAAGTGGATGAAACTGATGTCACAAGATGGCGGCCATAACCTCAAACTTATAAAGATCTACATACACGAACTGCGGCAGCGCCTCATAGCTCTAGGCGATACCAGTAGTATCACAAAATCCCTATACACTTAAATTCGGAAATGAATATTTTATATAAATAAGTGTTCAATGTTGAGGCATTACGACACCTGCATAATAAGGCGATGCTATCATGCATGTAGGACAAGTTGCATAGATCATAGGCGCGCATCACTAAATTATTACATATGCAGCATCGCGTTACTATTTCCTGTGCAACTTGTCCTACACGCATGATCACACCGCCTTGTTCTTCAGGTGATGTACAGCACAACTGTGGACCCAATTATTTGATATAAAAATATGTTTCTGGGTATCTGGGTATAGTTTTATAAAGCTTTTGTGTTACTATTTGTCCACATAAACACGAGTTTCAATGGAAACACATTTTCAAAATAAATCATCGTAAACAGAACTCTGAAAACGGTTAACGAACAAGAATATTTTAAAAAATTTCTCTACATTAATTTTTCTTGTGATAGACTTATAGCAATTGTTGAAATTTATTTTTATTGCATGCTAAAATCTCCAAGATTTCATTTTCTAGTAATTATGTACATATGTAACATTCTCTTTATTACACAATATTTCACTGATATTATTTCAATCAATATGATACTATGTATTACAGAATAGAAAGTGTATTTTAATAAATTAAATTTAACGATACCATTAATAACATAAATCTTTAATATAAATTTGAAATCATGATGAAAATGATTTACATGCTTATTTCAATGAAAATAACTAATCAAAATGTTCTGGGCAGATCTTATTACTTGAGTTGAATCCATAAATCTCGAAACAGTTTGTTTTTCGTTTTGAATGGTGATTAGTTAAATGCAGTTGTCTTCAGATAAACCCAATAGTTGTTTACAATAACAGCATTTAAATTATATGTTTTTTTTAATTCTGTATTTGGTCACCGATGATTAAATGGAATGAAACTGTAATAAAAATTATTTTGAAAGAAATACCACGAGCTAGTAAATGAAAACAATGACAGAAAATAAACTGGCTTCTGGTATATTTGTGCCACTCCTTAAAAAGCTTAGTAAAGTAACATGAAAAGAACATCACACTTTTATTTAGTTCTTGAGTATATTATAAAAACATCAAATACAGTCTTAATTACTTATTGTTGTACTATTAACTGCAATTTGACTCTTGACACTTCTGTCACGAGAATTTTTTAAATTATGCCAGAAAGTTTAAATCTGCATTTAGCTTGGTTGATTTAAATGTCGATCAGTGTTAGTGAGTGAAGCAAATTGATAGCAAAAGAATTTTCGAGTAATTTGAGATAAAGGCAATTCGCGTAGAAAGTGAAAAAACACAAGCTGTCTTCTCATTCTTGAAGGAAATAAATGTTAATTAGGAAATACATACTAACTAATTATTCCCTCTCAGCTATATTAAATTTAATGGAATATATATATATATATATATATATATATATATATATATATATATATATATATATATATATATATATATATATATATATTTCTTGTCCACAAAATATTGCTCTCGAAAACAAAGCAGTGCTCAAGTTTCGCACTCCAGTCCACAAAGAGAATCGAGCTCTTATATTAACTGTTGAGAAGAACCATATATGCCAGCTGTCTCTGCTCATGACACTCGGATACCTGCCTCAAGATAACTTCTTACTTTCAAAATATAGTCTGACACCGTGCCAGAGACACAGAATTTACCTAGCTATAGAGCGTCCCACCGATGACAACAAAGCGAGGTGGGAAAGGAACAGCGATGGATTGTGATGGCTGTGGGAAATGGGATTGCTCCCAGAAAACCCGCCGACTAAAGGTAACATCCACCATGTTTCCCACTTGTATAAGTTTTTTTTTTTTCAGAGTTATTGTATGCTTGCTTTCTCTTCTCGGTACTCCAGTCTATATTTTCTTTCAGCAGATTTGATTACTTAAAGTTTAAAATTCTATGAACTTCTGTTTGCGTCCAACACTTCGGCAAGTAAAATTTTAAAGTTCGGTAATGCAGGCATGTTTTTATTCCGTTTTCCTGGACAGTTAACAATATTTATTTCGTTTTTTCCAGGAATATTGGAAATGTTTCGTGTCAATCGTTTGTTTCCCTTGGACAATCCAAGTCAACTTCTATCACATTAACTCCTTTGAAAAAATTTAGCAGCCTGATGTATTATTTAACGATTGTCACATCTGTTTCCAGAGATTCCCTAATCAACTCAAAATCTTAAATGGTAATATTTTAGAAATTACTCAGCATATAGATTATTGCTCAGCCATATAGTTAAGTGCATCAAGGTAAATTAAGTATTTGCGGAAATGTTTCTATCATAATTATTCACAAAATTTAGGATATGCATATCTATTTACAGTGTTAACAATTTCACCACAAAATCGAATTTTCTAATAATAGGAACATTTTTTAATAGTAGTAGGATCTGACTGGTTCATGTATATCGGCAGCTGGCATCGGAGCCGGAGCCGGCCACCCGCCATGTTGAAATTTCCCTGTTTTTGCTAAAAAAAAGTCCCATTTTCCATAACAATTTCCTGTTATCCTTAAAAAATTTCCCAGAAATAGTTTTTTTTCCCAGAGCAGAGGAACAGTATTTGTGATCCAGCTGACAGCGATTTGTGATCCTGGGTCAGGGCAAGCGGGACTCAGGACCCCTGACATTTGACATTTGACCTTGAAAACCAAAATAATAAAAATAAACAAATTCCCAAAAAATACCTAAAAATTGATAGAACATGTACGAAACCTTATTGGTAAAAATTTGTTAAAATACGATTAAAAAGTATCAAAATATTAATTTAAAAAAATTTAATTGCCATAAGTAACCCCTTACAAATACTTATTCCATCATCTTCGTAGGTGTAGCCGTCCGCCATCTTAGTGCTGTCATCATCGTAGCAGCCATATTGGCTGCAGGTAACCTTGAACCCATTATATTGAATGACCTTGAAAACAAAAACGAGAGGAAAAATTAAAAAATTCAGCAACCATATGAGGTTACAGACTACTGTCACCATATTGGATGCAGATGACTTTTACCTTGACCCCATGAATTTGAATGGCCTTGAAAATAAAAACTAAAGGAAAAATATATAAAAGTCGTTTAGCATATGATGTACAGACTACTACCATATCAGATGCAGATGACTTGATCTTAACCCCATGACCTTGAATAACCTCGAAAACAAAAACTCGAGAAATATACATAAAAGTCAGCAAACATTATTCCATTACTGACTACTACCACCATATTAGATGCAGATGACCTTGACCTTGAAAACAAAAATTCGAGAAAAATCCTTAAACATCAGCAAGCATACAACATTACTAACTCAACCACCATACATGATGCAGGTGACCTTGACATTAACTCTGTGACTTTGAACAACCTTGAACCCGAAAAATCCCAAAAATTAATAAAAAATGATAAATGTAAATAATCACAACAATTTATAAAATATATATTAATAAAATTATTTAAAATGTATTATTAAACAATTTTAATTAAAAACTTACATTTCCGCAGGTCCCCCAACATCATGCCCAGTAGACGACAGACTTCCTCACCTATACTTATTCTATTGTATTCCACCATCTTGGTTTCTCCATTTATCATTTGTTTATGCATTATGGGAGGCTATCTCTCACCTTCGTTGGACTACTACATTGAATTTTATATGTTCTCAACATTTAAGTGATGCTAGAGTATTAATCCAACCACCAAGCGACACTCTAGTTGTTTATGCTGTCTTCAAGCATGATTTGCAGTGTTGCACCCTCCATATTCTATTCTATTTTCAACACATAGGTGGTGTTAAATTATCGATTATGTCGCCCGCTTTTGTCCTGTTCCGAATGGTGAAATTGTCCATCCCTGCAAAGTACATAAACTGCCATATTCAATTTGTTAATCGTTTTATTCTTAAATGCAATTATTTTTATTTAAAATAATTATATTAAAAATAATTTTATCAAAAGCAGAGAGGTATTTATAAAATAAATAAAATGCAGCATATATATATATATATATATATATATATATATATATATATATATATATATATATATATATATATATATATATATATATATTTACAAAATTTTACTTACAAACATTTTTGCGATGATTTTTTCGAAGGCAACAAGAGAACACCTTATTTGGTAAGAGGTTGGAATGCACTCATTCTCAGCTACAGATTATCCACCTTAGCGAGTGTCCTGCCCGAACCCTTATGAGTAGGGGCGAAAGGGTATAATTTCACTTTTGATTAATTAGATTATCGATTTGATATCAAATAAATGATGTTATTAAGTCTTAATCCGATCCTAATCCGACCAAAATTGTTTTAATGTGCTCATCATAATCCGATAAAATTATTTTGATAGATTGATCCAATTAGTTCAAATTGAATAACGTAGTAAATTTTATTTAAATTTTGTGTCAATTGATAAGTGTATAGTTTGGTGTAAGTGTGTGTCAAGGAACCTTTTTAGGAGGGCGGGGGATTGGGCAGCGGCATGATATGTCCTCACCCTTAAATATTTGGCATTGTACTGCAGTGGGGCTGTGTTGGGGAAGTGGTATATATGTATTGTGTAATATGAATTTTTGAGGTGCGACTCTGGTAAATGTTGACCCTCTGAGCTCTGGTGTTTTACTGTGGTTGGACTGTGTTGGGGAAAAGGTTTATATGGATTGTGTAATATTAATTTTTGGGAAGCTGCATGGTAAGTGTTAACCCTCGGAGCTCTGGCGTTGTACTGAGGTCGCCTTGTGTTGGGGAAGGTGTATATATGGATATGGTGTAATATATTAAATTTTTTAAATATTTCGTCTAACAGACCACTGAGAGATGTGCAGCAAGACCGATTGAGCTCTAAATGTGTGAAAATAGTTGGTTATGAAATAGCTTTAGAAAAACTTGGAAACAGATCTGAATACAATTTATGTCCTTTATGTTAGTAATGACAAACATAAGAACTTAAGTATAAACGATTAAATACACGACTGATTCCAAATTCAATTAAACTTCTCTTATTACACACAAGAGAACTATAATGAACACAACTATGTGAATATTCTGGTTTTATTAAAAATAAAGTAATTAAGTAAGGAGTCACAGCTATCAATATATAATTAAATTACTTTAACTAAACAGCAGTCTTCCTAAACACATTAACAAGGGATTTAAAAACATGAACAAATTACACTACTTGACGCATATGCCACTCAGTTCCACACATACCTTAAATGATTTTTATATATGTATATTCGATTGGGAGGTTGTTGTATGAATTACATCAGTATTGCATTTGCAGAGACTTATAAGCTGTGTGTCAGGAGCACAGTTAAAGTTGTCTGTTTCGAGTGCTGGTTGACAGGCAATTGAGGTTATAGCTACTCGGAAAGATATGTGAATACGCAATTACATGACAATTGGATAAAAATAATGTACGCACATACTAGATGAAACAATGAGCTTTAAAAATATACATAGAAATATTTCCCTACAAAATAAATTTTCAAAGCAATTACCGCCCATTCTTATAACTTAAAAATGGAAGCAAACATCTTGAACTAAACCACATGTTCAAAATATGCAAACTTACTAAAAAACTATTTGAATACACTACATCCTACAGCAGACACTACTCATAACCATTCTGAATAATATCGAGAAAAAGCCAAAAAATTATCCCTGGCTCATTACTATTAACAATGTGCAATTTAAGCAGCGAAACACAACTAGTTGACTAACACAACAAGGAACAATAGCATGTAGATGTACTGAAAAAATAATTTACCCCAATACTACAATTTAAATTGTCATTAATTAACAATTTCACTTCCCTGGGAAAATTAATTTTTACTATTGTAAGAAGAATATTAATATAATTTACATCTAACACAACTTTCATTGAAGCATAGGGAGACTCGTATCGCAAGAAGATGGATTTAATCCACCAACACTTTATAGAAGCTTAGGGTATTAAAAAATTTTATAAATCAACTAATGATATCATTTCAAATACTTGGTCGAAGATAAACTATAAAATTATTTCAAATAACGGACACACTATCGATTTGATCTTAATACAAATTTTTTTTCCCAGATAATAAAAAAGGAAAACAATTATTATATTAAAACACATATATAATAATGCACATAACGAGATCCGAACCCCGGAGCAGATATTATTAGATGAAAGCATTTAACGAGAGTTGAAGCCCGATGACTGATGTTCGCTGGTCGCGTATCACTCGATCGTGACACGAGAGGCCGGCAGACATTGGCCCGACCGGTGAAGGGGGAAAGAGCAGAGAGCGATGGCCAGTGGTGTGTGCATCCAGAGTGAGGATTGTCGACAAACTGAAATATCTCTGATCAACGAGGACCTGTCCTCAGCTATGTGCCCCCCCCCCACCGACTCTCTCCACTACTCCAGAGCGCATCTGTGGCTATCTCAAGGGCTTCCTTCACCCGCTATGTGCCCCCTCCCTCTGCCTTCTCCATCTGGATACCAGACTGCGCCTTTGTGTTCTTGAAAACTGCCCTCTATCGATGAATTTGAGCTGGCCCTGCCTAACTACTTACCCTGTGCTCACCAAGGTTATACTTTTGCATGGTCATTCATCCATCTAGAATACTGTTTGATGTTTTCTCCAGGCTAGAAGCTGTCTTGCTTGTGTTGCTGGCGTCGAAGTAAAATGGTTTCCCAAGTCCCACTGATAAAATCATTTTCTTCATCACTAGCAATTAAACCTTACCTGATTCTTAATTCGCAATCTGAAAAAAAAAAATTAAGTTTATCCCATTTTCAAGGATATTTACAATAAATTTTAAAATCACACAGAAACTATGTATATTTTCGTTGACAAGATATTTTCACTCACTCAATTTTAGAAGAGTGAGTGAATATTATAATATTATTAAAGTATTCAAAGAACAACATTTGGAAATACTTATTATTCGATTTAAGGAATACACAAGTCAAAGTTTTCACCTTTTGAAAAATTATGTTAAAACCAAATGTCTTTAAATTCAGGGTAATGTAAAATAATACATTAAAAACTTTCAATCTGTTTTAAATATTTGCGCATAGCAAAGAAGAAATATGTATTTCAGGTCTAGAGTTCTCTCAAAGTGTCCAAGTGAGATGTATGGTTACACTATTTTATAGTAAATTATAACATTTTCCTGTTGGAGTTTAATATTCTATGTTGAGTAGTAGTTTCTTCAAAATTTATTTTAAACAAGTGCTATTTCATATTGAAACTCCACTTTTCTTTTAAGTAGTTAAATTTCAATATTGTAAGAAGAATACTAAATAACAGAGTTGATATTTTTTAAACTTTGTAAGATGTTTATGTTTGTATAAAGTATGTGTGTTTTATAGCAGACATCTGCATATTGATTCACCAGCAGTAGTAATTTGTTTTGTGTGATAAAATATTTTGTTATAAGTAAACTCGATGTTGCTGTAGAGGTAGAAGGCTAGCTGGAAGCATTCGTGTATCTGTGGTGTATCAATAGGAGCTCTTACACCTGTCTGTTAAGAGGTATTTTTGTCAGACCACTGACCCTGTTACCAGCCCTCTTCCCTGGCTCCACATTGTGTTACGAGTTAAGCTGGACCGACAGAGTTCTCTCGACATGCTACAAGTCTCCTGATTTCATTTAAAATTCATTCATTCAGATGTATGATTTTCTCAAACACTTTTAAAATTATATTTTCCCCCTCAATCCTTCAATTTCTTCAATGTTGTTTGATGAAATCTCTTTAATGGATTTGTAAGTTTTCAAATGTTTAAGTTTAATTTATAAGCATATTTTCTCCCTTACAAAGAATGAAGCAATAAAGTTGTATTCCTCGTGAAAGGCAGTTGGCACCTGAGGTGGAATTCTTTTGAAGCTCCAAAACTGAACAGATACTGCTAGTGACCCATTCATTTCATATTTACCAATTTTTTTCTTTTAACTTGTCTGCAGGAGTGTTAAATGTTTGTAAAGAAAATGTAATAACCATTCACTTTTAAACTTGTTCATCATATTACACCTTAAAATGATCAAGAAATTTAAAACTGGAAAAAAAAAACCCCTCAAGTTTTGAGTTAAGATAGAAAGTCAATTTGCATCTCTTTACAGGAACACCAGGTGGTGGTGAAGCAGGTGAAAGGGGTGTTAGTGGTGATTATATAGGAGTATATCTTATTTTGTTAGGTGATTCTTTAAAGGCACGAGGAGGTGGGGGAATTAAATTACACTGTGGCAATTTTGGTAACAATAGATCAGGAGAAGGCATGCTTGGAGCAGGTGATCACAGAAAATTGAAATTAAACAATTCTTGTAACTCTTGAAATAAATGTATGTTACAGATATCTCTCCATGCATCATTTAAGGGGAGAATCATTACGTCTAATGGCATGAAACAAGAATATATTTTGACTTTTGCAGATGTTTTTCACCTGATTTTGATGTTGTTAAATTCATTGCTTCAAAGATCAAAGCTGATGTTCTTGGAAGTGAAGACGATGCCGGGGGCGGCACTGCAGTTTGAAGTGAAGACGATGCTGGCAGCACTGCAGTTTGAAGAGAAGACCCCATAGGTGGCACTGTAGCTTGAGTTGAAGATAATGCTGGAGTTTGAGGTGATGACGACGCTGGAGCTCGAGGTGAAGATGACACCGAAGGCAGCACTGCAGTTTGAAGTGAAGATGTTGGAGGTGGCACTGGAGCTTGATGTGAATACAACATCGGAGGCAGCGCTGCAGTTTCAAGTGAATACGATGCCGGAGGCGAATGTGTTAGCCCTAATGAGAGCATTGACATGAGCAATGGTTGCATTGTAGGAATACTGTCCTTGTCATCTAATTAAACTATGAAATTTGTTACTTAAGGATTAGTACTATTCATGATATCATTAAAGTAATCCCAATTAAAATTTTGAAGTTCTCTATCAAAGTCTTGGCTAGACATTCCAAGAAAAAAATCTTTGTAGGAGTGCGACATCGTAATGCGAACCACACAGACAAACATCTAGTAACAGTGGAAGAAGGCATAGTGGTTAAACCCCTATTTATAAAAAAATTCAAATTCCCATGTAAACAGTCAAGAAAAGAGATTTCTCCCCTCAGACCAGAAAGTTAGAAAGGTAAACACCCCTTCCCTTCCTGCACCCACTACTTTTAAATATCTTCAACCCCTCCCCAACCTCTGAGACAAACCTCTCTACTAGTTTCATCCTGGAAGAAATGAATACCATTTATTTAATACTAAAATTAATTCAGCTTCATTACAAATAGATTCTGCTTGATTATTAATAAAACTAAAAGAATTAGAAAATATGATATGGTTTAACACACTCAGTAAAGCTGTATATAAATTATATGGTATATATTAACAGAAAAAGAACTTACTATAGTCCATATAAAAATTATTAATGGTTTGCATTATTCAGTGTTTAAGGAATACTGTGAATAGTTATAACTTTCGAAGGAAAATATTATTTATTCATTTTGGAAACTTTTAATTAATTACTGTTTAATAACATGATCTACAATGTTTCATAATAATAAGACATACGCAATAATTCTGTATACCTTTAAATTAACAGAAATTCTATCTAATTATAAGATACTTGTTTTAACATAATACATTGCGAACTTGAAGTATTTTTTAAATTCATATTTTGCATTAAAAGTGAACAGATATCTTCCATAAATGCATATAATCATGTTTTCACTATAGTTAGAATTCTACTGTAGAGGATATATTACTCTTCAATTTTGTAAATATTGGAATGTTTAGGGTATAACGTATGTTTCATAAGTAATAGTATATTTTAATATAAATCTTGACTATGTTTCGAAATAGTGTAAAATTTCGTTGTTTTAATCTCGGTATATTTTCCTACATAATCGAAGCGGGAATGTGAATATAAATTTTATTAAGTAAAAAAACAAAAATTCTATCTGATAGTTTGAAATCAGGTAGGAAGATGTTTTCGCCTTGGTATAGTTGACAGTTAAGTCTGTTGACCTGACCTGATCTGAACACAAGCAGGGGCCCCGGTCTGTTTTGTGAAAAGCTGTGCTTGAGATGTCTCCAGAGAATTGTAACGCTAAAGTGGTTGTTGGACTCAGATGTGCACCTTCTGAGATCTTGGTTTTGTGGCTGGTAACACTGGAAAGACGTTAAATTTAAACCTAAACATTTTGTGAGTCTGCTCAAGGGGTGGTAGCATTGTTAAGTGCGCAGACCTCTTAACGTAATGGTTTTTCACCTCTTGAGTAATTTGAAAATGCTATAAGTTTACCAATTCAATTCGAGTATAAAATTATTCATCTAATAATGGTTCATGGGCAATTTTCCTCTTGATTTATTTATCTTTAACCATCTATCAAATGTAACACATCTAACTTTTCTAATATAAGAGTCATATGTGTCAAAGAACATAATTTTTGATGACAAAGATTCTTTGCAACAATATTAGTTATGTTTTTAATCAATGATAAATATAATTCCTGTCTTAGAAAAACACACTTCTTAAGCGGTGAGATTAAATAAAAGTGAAAAAAATTGATTTTACAACATGTTTTATTATTGAATAAAATACACACACAAAACACCATTCTCTATTTGTCCAAATTATAGCATCAGTGAGTGTAGGTTTTTACACAAATTCAAGTACATTTTTTCTACATGATGTTTTAAAATATTAAAAATTTCTTTTTTCCAAAACAAAGTCGAAATTGTTAACTCCAACATGCTAATAACTTTCTGATATTAAATTTTCACTTTGTTTTCTGTATGCTTAATAATGTGATTTCATTGTCCTTTTGATCCATCATTATGAAATATTGGTTTATATACAAACAAATAATTTCAGATACTAAATTTTACTCTTTACTCCGCAATTTTCTCTCATCCCAAATAGTGCAATATTACTTGTATAATAACTGCTTTTGATTCAGGAGGAGAATCATCATAATCTGTTTCGCCCCAGTCTGGCATAATTATACAAGTTAGCATTAATTTAGAATTATCATCTGCAGAGAAGTATGTTGAATTAGATCCATATGTTTTACATTATTGTTTGTTCAATGGACACTTGTATTATTTTCTAATATCTGTTACTTTCCCATTCCACACACTTTCTAGAATATGTTTTTGCCTGCCTCCACCTACATATATTTCACAATTATTTAAGAATTTTTGCAAATATCTTCAATATTTTCATGTTCCATGCATACACTCCCCCATTTTAAACCATTGTGGTATTTGCTAACACATCTATTAGTTTTCTTGTATCTGGGAGTTAGATATATCTCAAGCCAAACAGTGCTTTGAAACTCAGTACAGTTATATGTTCTTCCATATCAATCATAGCTAATTCTTTAATGATAAATTTTTCTGGAAATGGAAATCCCTGTACATTGCAAAACATCTCACGGCAATTGTGGTGTTTTGGTTACTGACTCAAGTCATTATCTTAAGCAGCTTATCTCTTACATTATAGCCAGTCAATATATAGTGAATTATCAAAGCAAAAGCTTGTGTATTTTCTGGAATGAGTGTATTTGCAATTATTTCAATTCGTGAATCAATTATGCTATTGCTGAGCATATTGTTTTGTTTGTGTACCCCAATTACAAATAATGTACCTCTAGTTTTAAATATGTGTGTTTCTAGCAGTGTTGAACTGATTTTGTTATAATGTGTTTCCTGATACTTTGTATTTATATCGTAGCAAATTACGAATATTTATAGTTTAATATTTTTCATTTCACAGTTGGTGAATATTGTTCTATCCGATTTTTAATTGTTGTGTTGGTTTGTTTGAAAACAAATTACAACATATATTAGGTTTTTGGATAATAAACTTGATTTAACACTCCACACCACTTTTTGCGATGTTCATATTGTTGGAAAAGACTCTATACCCATGATCGGAAAGCAATATCTAAATACTTCACTTTACAAGTATTAACTTCAATATGTGGCATTTGCCATTCGGCACTTTTAAATTCAAATGTTACACCTTCCTTGTTATTATCTGTTTCATATAAGGTATTCAAATTCATTTTACCAAATAGAATAACTAATTCTTGTTTAGCAATTAATATGATGTGTCTGTAGTCTCAAGAATTGCCAAGTACCATACTTAATGGTATAACAACTTCGTATTTTACACCTGGGTTTATTTGTGGTGAATATTCACTAGCATTGTTCCATCCTATCATAAGCCCTGTATAAGGATTGTGTATAGTTTGCAATAGATAGTTTTTTTTTCATGGAAGTAATTCCAACATCTCTTGCATAATCAATGTCTACTCCATTGAACAGATATGCAATTCTATCAATTAAATTAATTTCATAGTTACAGGATTACTTGCATCGACTATCTTTTTAATTCTTCCTCAAAACCTTAAACTTGATTTCCATAGTAATGTGTAAATATCGTGAATTTGTATTGGAAACCTTATTTCCAATGGAAAGGTTTACGGACCTAATCGGAATGATTCATATACATGTATTTACATATCAGTGATTGCATCTTCATAATTTATTTATTCTTCAAAATTAAGTATGTCTTCAATTTTTATTAATCGAATACCCTAATTCCTTTAAAAGCAATTTGTTACCTTGTGTTAACTTCATGGCCACCTTATTTGAAGTGAGCGATTTGCGTGTGTATTTAAATCTTTTTATAGTTCCATTCTTCGAAATATGTTGCACAGTGACATTGTTCTTAAAAAAAACCTCCCACTTTACATCCATATTTACTATTATAGACGATACCCATAATCATTCCAATGCGGATGCAATGCAACTTTTTATATAGCCCTCTGTGAGCTCGTCTCAATGCACCCTTCTTCACATCTCCATCCACACATGTGTTCTTTTTCACATCGTTCTTTCTCCTCTCTCGCAAACTCACAAGTGTCCTGCACTTTCACTACATCGTGGTGCAAATCTGCTATCTCTCTGACTGTTATCCTGTTAATGTTTGCCTCCGTAACTGGTTTTGTACTACAGGGGGTTATACATCCTCCCATTCAACATCATCTGTGATCTTTACTTATGCTTCTGGCACCTGAGACGTGTCTTCTAGCTCGTACTCCTTTCCTGGTATGTGTTCGATAGCAAAATCATAAGCTTACAGCAAAATTACACTTGTTGTAAGTTTGCTCCTGGGCTCCTGCATTTTGTTGAGCAGCGATTATCAGTTCACAACGTGAACCTATAATGTTCTACATATGGCCTATACTTTCATATCGCCAATATCATGGCGAGACATTATCTTTCATTGACATCATATCTGTGTTCGGTACTTCTCAATTTTGCACTCGCAAAGTCGATTACCCTTCTCTCACATGTGTCGGCATACTAGTAGTGTACACCCCCCCAGCCCCTCCTAGCTGGCATTGGTATGCAGGTAAAGGTGTCTTGCTGGATCATATCGTGCTAGAGTGGGACATTCTTGGAATTTTTCTTTGTTCTGCAAAAATGCTGTTTCCTGTTTGCTGCCTCACATGTACCACTTTTGTGGAGTTAGCAGGTACATGAGGCTTGCGGTGATGACTGCAAAATCTGTACATAATCATGTACCCAATTGATTATGCTGAAGAATTTAAGTTTCTATTTTTGAAGAGCTGAAGGAAGAGAGTTATATTACCAATGAAGTTTAGTAAGATTACTCAAGACCTTCATGCTCTAGCCAAGATAAGGTTACCTGGAAGACCAATTATTGCTTACGGCTTAAATTATCTTTTTCAAGCCAATTTGTGTGAAATGACATTTCTTTGGAAATACAATAAAGGATACATATATATTTCAACCGTAACAGATGTTTATTCCAAATATGGTTGGGGTATACCTTTAAAAAACAAAAGTAGGAAATATGTCAGCAATGCTATGAAAACAGTTTCCAAGAAAGAACACCAACTTTGCTCCAAACAGACAGGGGACCAATTTTTTTTTCTGTGCCATTCTGGAAACTAATGACCGATAATGGTATCAATCACTATGCCATGTATTCAGACCTTAAAGCCAGTACTGTGGAATGATTCAACAGATCGGTTTAGCAGTTAATATATAATCATTTCACGTCCAGCGGAACTTACTAATGGGTGGACATTTTGCCTGAAATTCTTAAATATTATAATTCCAGATATCACAGAACTATCAAGATGGCTCCAGAAAAGGTTACAGACAATACTTTGATGAAAACCATATATAATAATGTGAAAATATCAGATCAGAAGATGGAAAAGTTCAAAGTCGGTGATTATATACAAATTTCAAAGCTTAAATCTGTATTTCAGAAATGGTACTCAGTTAATTGGTGTAATGAAATATTTAAAATAATTTCAGTTAGAAGTTCATATCACAGGGCCTATTACATAGAAACCTATATGGACAGCCTATTAAAGGCAGCTTATACGAACATGAACTACAAAAAGTCAGTTATTGAAATAAATATTTAGTGGATGAAATCATAAATGAAAAAAATATAGGTCCTTGGTTCGATGGAGAGGCTTCTCAAAAGCACACGATTCGTGGGTCAAGACTCAGGATCTTAGAATATTGTAAAACTTTGTTTGTAACATTATTATAATAAATAAGAAAATTTAAACATATTTGATGATTTTTATTTACAAAACCTGTCGATATTAATTGGATTTGAATGTACAATTATTGTGCAATCAATCTGCTTGTTGATTGGATTACCTCTTTATTGGATTAGTGTCTGAACGGTAATCCTTTATGTTAGTTTCCTTTTAATATAATATACCTTGGAAAATTGTTTAAGTTAAAAACAATGAAAATATTCCAATCTTAGTTATTTGATAAGTTAGATTTATTTCTAGAAAGAAGTATTTGCAGGGAGGCTGTAAAGTTTTTTACAAACTATTTGTATAAATAAGGAAAGGGATTATTGATCATGCATTAAGGTTGAAGAGAGAGGGGAGAACGAGTGAGATAGAAGGAAACCTAGGTCAGTGTTCATTGTGTATTCCTAACAAGACATTCATCTAGTTTCGCTTAAACATTTGGAATGGGTTTGAACATCCTACAGCAGGGTTGGGTTTCGATGTTATACTTTCGTTTCCTTCATAGCATTATATTCACTAATTATAACTTTGGAAGAAATTAAATTACTTTTCTGAAAATATCTTCTAAGGTTTTTTATAAAATCTTTCGGTTTTTCGTAAGTGATGCAGTAGTTGGAATATGTTTCGATATAATAGGTGTTCAAAATCATTTATCGCTTTAGCGGAAGTTATTCGGAATGAATAAATTGCAATTCTATAAATACATTACACTTATATACAGCTATTACTTTTTTTAAACATAGCTTTTAATGTTGAGGAAATAATTTTATCAGCGAAAGTGGTTAAATATTTATTCATCATGATCGAAGCATAGGCGACCAGTGATCATCTGTCACCGGGCGTCAACTCTCGTTAAATGCTTTCATCAAATAATATCTGCTCCAGTGTTCAGATCTCATTATGTGCATTATTATATATGTGTTTTTTTTTTACTTTATATTACATGGAAAAAAATTTGTGTTAACACCAGATCGGTATAGTGCGTCCATTATATGAAATAATTTATTAGTTTATCTCCGACCAAGTGTTTGAACTGAAATCAATAGTTGATTTATTATTTTTTTATATCCCACACTTCTATAAAGTGTTTGGTGAATTAAATCCATCTTTGTGCGCTACGAGTCTCTCTATGCTTCAATGAAAGCTGTGTTAAAAGTGAATTATATTAATATTATTCTTCTTACAATAGTGAAAATTAACTTTCCCAAGGAAGTGAAATTGCGAATTAATAAAAATTTAAATTGTGGTATTGGGGTAAATTATTTTTTCAGTGCATTTACATGCTATTGTTCCTTATTGTGATAGTCAACTAGTTGTCTTTCGCTGCTTAAATTGCACATCGTTAATAGCAATATGCTAGGGATATATTTTTGGTTTTTTTCTCGACATAATTCAGGATGCGTATAAGTAGTGTGTAAATAGTTTTGTTGTTTGTTGTATGATGTAGTGTATTCAAGCAGTTCTTTAGAAAGTTTGCATATTTTTAACAAGTAGTTTAGTTCAAGTTGTTTGCTTCCATCTTTGAGTTATCAGAATTGGGCGGTAAGTGAGTTTTCATGTTGATGTGGAAATAGATTCTGTAATTGCTTTGAAAATTTATTTGGTAGGGGAATATTTGTACATATCTTTTTAAATCTCGTTGTTTCATCTAGTATGTGTGTACATAATTTTTATCCAATTGTCATGCAGTTGTGTATAAACATATCTTTCCGAGTAGCTATAACCTCAGTCGCCTGCCAACCAGTGCTCGAAACAGACTTCTCGAGTCGTGCTCCCAACACAGCTTATAAGTCTCTGCAAATCCTATACTGACGTCATTAATACAACATCTCTTGATCGAAAAGACATGTATTAAAATTATTTAAGGTATGTGTACAACAGAGAAACATATGAGCAAGTAGTGTTATTTGTATGTGTTTTCAAATCCCTTGTTAATGTGTTTAGGAAGAATGCCATTTGATTAAGGTAATGTAATTAATATATTGATAGGTATGATTCGTTAATTGATATCTTTATTTTTAATAAATCCAGAATATTCACATAGCTGTGTTTATTATAGTTATCTCATGTGTAAAGTCAGTGGTTTAATTGAATTTTAAAACAGTTGTCTGGTATTTAATCGTTTACACTTAAGTTCTTCTGTTTGTCATTACTAACATACAGAACGTAAATTGTATTCAGATCTCTTTCCGAGTTTTTCAATAGCTATTTAAAAACCGACGTTTTTCACGTATCTAGAGCTCAATCGATCTTGTTGTGCATCTCTCAGTCGCCTGTCTGACAAAATACTCTACAAATCTAATACATTAAACAATACCTATATATACCCCTTCCAAAACACAGCCCCGCCACAGCACAAGACCAGAATTCCAAGGGTGAGGACGTACCATGCTGCTCCCCAACCCTCCAAAAATAATAAAGTGCCTTAGCACACTCTTACAGCAAACTATACACTCATGAATTCACACAAAATTTAAAAAAAATGTATTAATTAATTCAATTGAATATTATTGGGTCAATAAATAACATTTATTTTATCGGATTAAGATTAGCCGATTAACTAAAATTTTGTTCGGATTAAGATCGGATTATGACTTAATCCCATAAATCAATTTGATATCAGTTTAATATCAATCGATAATTCGATTACTCAGAAGTGAAATGAAACCCCGTCGCCCCTACTACTACCCTTCATCAACATTTCTTCTTCCTTGCAACATTCATACCTTTTGTATTTTATCATCTACAAACTTTTAGATGTCATTCACATTTCAGAGTGGTAAATTGTGGGTCTTGAATGCAATTCTGGAATGTTCGTCTTGTTAGATTCTGGTTTCTAGTAGATACATTCTAGCCATTTGCTATATTTTAGATGTCCTTGTTTTCAATCTCTTCTGAAAGTTTGTTTATTAAATTTATTTTCATACTTTACAACAAATTTGTTCCAACATTATGCTACGCACTGTAGTTCACACCGACCACGAGTCCCGTTGCACGCTGGCCGGTTATGTTTTGCCGGGTAGGGGGGAGGGGATGACCTCGCTCGCCCCACAACTTTCACACCAAGTGGTCAGCCCATTGTGCCGCTCATCTCCTGGCTGGCGACACATCCACTCCTCCTCCCTCTGATGAAGAGCCAACAAACGTACCGGAGGCGCAAGAATATTCTGGTTAGTAGGACACTCGGCGCCACTCGGGGATCAAGCGAAGCTTCCGGGCGATGGCCTGCTTCGCTATAGATACTGGAGCGGTCCAGTGGCCAGCAGTCTTGGTAGAAGCCTTAGAGCTGAGTGCGGTAACCAGAACATCGGTGAAGAAGACAGACGACGGGAGACTACGAGGCGGCGGCGGACCAGGTGTTCATGGCCTGAATGGATGAGAGAGCGTGAAACCCAACGAGTGAAGCCTACTGTGCATGAGGCACTCGGATAACTCTACAACATTGTGGACTGGCGGGTTATGGACTAAAATGAGGTGGGACTGAATGAACACGTAATACGGATCTTATTGTTGTAACACTTGTAATTTTAATGGTGTGATATTTATTAATTATTTTGGAACTGAGGCTGAACTTTACGAAATTCAATATGTTTGATATATTTTTGCATTAATTTAGCTTAATATGTACGAATTATTTATTTCTTTTTGACATTTGTGTTGCATGTGAATTAAGTTTGTTGCCAGTATTGCTCTCAACGTTTGTTTATATACTAGAGAGGTAGGCTATATTTTTATCGTGATTAATATCTGAAAGAATATTTTCTCTTAGAAAATTAAGGTTGCCAATCTTTTGCTTATGTAATATCAGGTGACACTAGCAAGCCGATAAAAATGTTTAGTTTTATAGTAATAATGTTGCAAATTTTACTTCACTCTGTTTATTTTTGAACATAACAAATGTAAAAAAACGTAAGAAGAGGAATTTTTCGCTAGGGCCGAGGCAAGTCATAGCCGACGGCTCAGCTAGGACTTCACTATAATTTCCGCTTGAGCCGTTCTTAAAAAGCTTAAACGATGTACGAAGACGTGTACGGTAATCTCAATAAAGGAAAGAGGTCGTGGTCGGCCAACTTCGTGATTAATTTCAACAGCTCGCATTTGCCTCCCGCGTACGTGTAATGTTAACGTACGCAAGGACTGCAGATGCAGACGCCAAAGCCCGCGAGCTTTGGTTCAGGGAAGATAAGGAACAGAAGAGGACTCGCTACGACTGCGGAGAATTACCCGTGTTCGATTTCGAGGAGCAGCCTTCAGTACTATAGTCATTTAACAGACTTCAGATAAGCTGAAGTAAATTTCTAATAGCGTGAACGTAATAGTAACGTCTTATTGTCACACACTACTGTCGACGTTAAAAACTCGTATTGTAAATTGTGTTGGATGTATCGTGAAAAATTTACACAGGCAATAGCTGATTTTTTTTTTTTTTAAGTGGGCAACTGTGAGTTGGCATCATGTATTCATCGAAAAAGAAATGCTTTCTTTACCAAAAAAAAAAAAAGAAATTAAAAATTAAAATTCCTGTTTATGTATGGGGAAACGAATTTGCAGTTGTTCTTACAAAATATTTGGTTGGATAAACTAAATTTTAAGTAGAGTAAATCTTAGTAAAGTGTAACAAAATCTAAATTTGTGTACACGAAGGTCTTTTATGGTGTCGAAATCGATCTACGAAAAAAAATATATTTTGGGTGAATCATCTCTTCATATTTATTTGGCCGTGGTAAATGAAGAAGGTATTATGTTGCCTGAAGCTATTGTTATTCTCAGTGTACCTCCAGCTAACAGATTTTTACGTTGTTGGAAACGGTTAAAGCAATCGTACCCTAAAGAATCTTTCTGGTGGCAGCAGCCTGAAATCGTCGGAGAACCCATAATAAAACATAGCAGGGGACATTGGACCACTTAAAGGAGACGATAATACGAGTTCTTTGGACCTGAAATCTTTGCTGATACTTCTATGGAACTTATAAACTATGAGAATATTGTGATTTTAAAAAAATATATATATTTTCGAATTCAATTAACATTAAATTTAATATTTAGTTCCGATTAGGATATCATCCAATGAGCGACACCATGGGGAAGTGTACTGTGGTAGCTCTTTTCTTTCTATTCGTATGTCCCTATTTATTCCACTCATAGAGCAGAAAAATAACTGTTTGCATATTTTCTGAACTAACGGATGAGTTTCATAGGCAAAAATTATCTCACATCTAGAAATCCCTCGTTCAACTCGAAAAAGGAATCGCCTTTTTTTTGTTCAGTATGATTTCGATAGTTATTGGAATATAATTTTATTAATAAAAATGTTCACATTGAGATTTTAACTATCAAGATTTTTTTTTTTTTTTTGCGGCTAGCATGGATGTGTATGCAATGTTTGTTTGAGGAAGTACTTGAGTGTATTGTTATCTTCTTCGGGTACTACGAGACTCAAAGTAAATTGAGCAACCGTGCAAACGTTATGTCGGGACTTTCCTTTCGCTACTTATTTTTCTTCTCAGTCTGAATTCTTAAAAACTTGGACAATACTGGCAATCATTCCGAAGAGATATTACAATACCATTATTTGCACCTAAGCTGACCTCCAAGTATGGAATTTGAAAGCCCTAGTATAGGAAATAATGCTAACAAAATACTGACCTTTTGACTGTTGTCAAAGTGTCTTGTCACTCTGCACAACAGAAAATCTCGCCCCCTTCACAAAATCATGCGGTCAAATAAGCAAGAATGGAGCGGAGAGAATTTATTTGGTGGCTCTTAAAAACGAGGCCTTGAGAGCCGATGAGGGTGACTGAGGTGAGTATAGGGCAGCGACGGAACAAAAGGGCGGGGGAAATGGTAGATCCCCGAGAAAGCCGCCGATTAACGCCATCGTCCGGCACGATTCTCACATGCGAAAATCCGGAGTGACCCAGCCGGGGATTCAACTCGGATCGCCTTGGTGGGAGGCGAGCAGGCTAACCGCTCAGTCACCGTGGCGCCAGTTTTGATGATAATGTGAAAAAAGTTAAACGGTAGGTAGATCAACGTCTCGTTGACACACATGTACACACACACACACACACACACACACATATATATATATATATCGACTATTAAATCGTATGCTATAAGGAACGGTAATATTAGCCATGGATTCAGTATATGTTTTTCAAATTATGTACTTTATTCATGAAATTTACAAGCCACAATAATATTTACCTACACTTTAATTTTGAATTATTATTTATATGCAATAAAATTTCTAAAATAAAAAAAACTAAATAACTTATATTTTATACACATGGAAAGATAAAATTCATCAAGCCCTTGATTTAAATGCTAAACAATACATTATATTAATATTTTAATCACCAAAATATTGGCATTCATGCTCAAATATGCCACTCAAATGTCGTACTTTGCTTCATTCCCAGTATCATACCATTTTGTAATAACACTTTTGCCACAATATTTTTTACCGAATACCTCAAAAACAATTTTTTTTTGTTATACTATAAAAAACAAGACAAATCACGTTGAACAATATGAGATTTGTCTGGAATATTACGTTTATTTATATTTTCACATTCGCGGCACTTTGAACGATAGAAAGTTTATATTGTGACCGTACACTGAACAATAGGTGTTATTGAATAAAACAAAGTTTATTTGGGGCAACCAAGTGAATTGTCTGTATAGGGAGAGTAAAATATTTTCTTGACGAAACAAAATCATCCTCTTTTTTAATTTATTTGCCCAAACTGTAATATTTAGTTGGTTCAACAAAACATTTGTTTGGCTCTACATATATCAGAGTTTCGGTTATCATAAAAAAATGTTAAAGGCCCGACCAAGATTCGAACCCAGGTCGATTTCGCGCGAGTACTGCGCCCTTGCTTACTCAGCAGAAGTGACTGCCAATACAGGTGGAATGTTACTATATACATACAATTCAAATACAAAACCACATACGTAAATAAAGATTTCAAGACTTACATCTTTACTTATTAGTATTCTGTTAAACTTGTTTTTATAGCATTTTATACTATTATTAAGAATAATTTAATGCACAAACAAACACTTTCATTATACCATTGGCACACAAAAAGTACAAACAAAATCTCAAGCTATGTTTTCAAAAGAAGGCAATCAGATGAGTGGCCAAGAAAATATGTGCAGTTGACTAAACGAACTATTTTGTTGGCAGTCTAATATTTTTGGCCCTTCACGTGTGTATTTCATCAGATGAACAAAACAAATTTTGTTGCTTTTCAGTTTTTGTTTACTCTACAAGATATTTTGTTGGCGCTAATCATTATATATTTACCCTCTACAAACAAGTATTTTGTATAGTGAGACAAACCTTTCAGTGCAATGTGAACGGGAGCATAGAATGTACAGTTATCAATGTGTGATTCTTTGTATGCGATTGAAAAGAACGGTGTTGAAGTTTGTTTCCTTTAAGATGATAGCCTGTACATCATTTTAACCAACAGTTTTGTAGAAACTAAAAGTTACGTCAACTAAAACTTAAATAATGGCAATTGACCGAAGTCCTAAATTGTAAAATTTATTTTACTGGCAATATGCATTGTATCCAAGTATTATATCACTTAATAAATATTTTGACTGGGGATTCTCAGTGAAATTACGTTTAGTTCTTATTTACTTTGGACAAGTAAATGATATAAGCTTCAACAGATTACGATATAAGGTACTCAGCATTATCACGAACTTACACAGTTCACTTAGAAAGTCTGACGTTTACACGCTGTGTAATAAAAGAGTGTATATTAAACGAATCGCTTGTTCCATTTTACACTTCCACTTTTAACATTCTCACTCGTCTGTACCATTTCAACGTCTTGTACAAAATGGTTTTGAGCCTTAAAAAATTTGAAGATCACAAAAAAATAATAATAGTGACGTGGATAATGTCGAAGCGCTTATCGAAATACTGAGAGGCGGCCGAGAAAAATGCATGAGTGAAGTAGGAGCGAGACGTCGATAAGGAGAGATACGAAGAGGGAAATAAGATGGTTAGCTACAGTCAGAACTCTCGGCTGATTGTCGAAATTGTGATTAAACAGAGCGCGAGACATGGTATAAAACAGCGCGTTCGCTGGACTTCCTTCTGCAGTCGCTCCCTGCGCTCCAAAGACAACCGACAATGAATATTATATTGGTGAGTACGGGATTTAAAATCCCTCAAGAGCCGAAAGTGTTGCTTTTTCTAGATCTTGGGGCTATGTTATTGTTTCCTGGCACGAAATCAATGATACGTTAATAAAAATAACTAATAATTTAAAAAATTACATTCATAGTGTTTTTTTTAGCGTAAATACGCAACATTTAAAATAAAATATCAATTCATAAAAAAAAAATATATATATATATATATACAGAGAGAGAGAGAGAGAGAGAGAGAGAGAGAGAGAGAGAGAGAGAGAGAGAGAGAGAGAGAGAATTTAGGTTTAGGTAAAGTGATACCTTGAAGTAGCGGGAGTGTCCTGTTGGAAATTTCTTTGCAATCCGACCCTTTATTTACCTCCAATAATGGTTGAACTTATAGCTACTTTTACTTCAAGTTTTAGCTCTAAAGTTAAAATAGAAATTCCGGTGAACTGCATTCAAAATTTCCAAGAAAACATACTCCTGACATTCTGGTTACACGGACAATTTTTTGGATTTGATGCCAATAATTATGTTCAAATTTTGAGATTCGGGCAAAATACATATACATTTTACATTCATCGTTATATTAGCTTTATTAAGGTACTTTTCAACAATTTTCTTCATTTTCCAGGAAATAATTTTACTCCACAGCAATAAAAAATAAATGTATCAGAAAATGTAAATAAAAAAACAAACTTGCAACTTTTGAGCACTGGGTAATATTATCTCTTAAGCTTACATAGGTTGGCAGTCTTAAGAGAACGCCTTTGTGGTCAAAATTCGTTATGGAGAATTCCTAGCAAAGATTTTGAAACGGCTCCAGGTCACACGTGGCCATAAGGAAACACCGCAACGGGACCTCGCAAGATTGCGACATGCATTTACGGAAATGTGATGTTCTCGCTCGCAAAGTATATCTGCAGCCAGAGGGCATTGTTGCACGCGATGTAAGGCAGTGGATTCAACTACACACGTATCGTAGTACTTTTCTCCTTTCCCTAAATTAAATACGGAGAAAAAAAAAAAAAAAAAAAAAAAAAACCACTTCCATTATTTTTTTGTTGAATATATTCAAATATTCAATATAATATATTTTACGTCTTTCATTACTAAGGACACGATTGCAATAAAGATCCATTTTTTTTTTTTCCAGTTGTGTAGATAACAAAAATTAATATTACCGGGCCCTGTCCCCAGCCAACGGCCATCACGGGCTTAAAGACAAAATAAATACGAAACTATAGACGGCTATCGACCGTACCGGAAGTTGGTCAGGAAGCTTCCCAGCGTTGCACAGATTGAGTGCCAAGAACAGCATGTCAGGGCCTCGTCGCGATTCCATACCGGTTTCGGATTTCATCCCCCTCAAAGACACAATATAGACACAAGACCATATTCCAATACGTAGTTTAAATGTCTATAAAATATTATTTAAAATTGCACAACAAAAGTTTAAACTTAAAAGAAAACATTACCATTGAATAACTTTAAACACGTTAAAAAAAAAAAACCAAAATTATTATTATTTGTAATTTTTCCATTTTTAGCATTTAACTTTTTTTTTTTGTGACAGTAAATAATAGCTCAGAAAATGTACGAAAATGGTGGCAAAGTATATCAATAAAAAGGAGTAAGCTGGACAAGAGTGTATAAAGAATATGTATAAGGAAAAGTAGTTATTGTATCACGTGTTTTAATATTGTATATTGATTTGTATTAAATTTGATTGCCGTTTCCTTGTTATGTAGTTAATTTTAGTTTATGCTTTGGCAGTAAATTATTGCAGTGTAGAGTATTAATTGATCATTACATTGTTCGATAGAAGAAAAGTTAGAGAAATAAGGCACTAAATTCAATAAAAGAGAAACGGTAATTATCTAAGCACAGGCCCACTTAGGATCAAATGAATGTTTTACTTCCGGAACGTGCAAAAGAATTTTTGAAAATAGTGTATGATATATTAAATAATCATGGTCACATTTCGCCAAACTTGGCGAAATGCTGGACTAGTAATTTCCCCGTCAATATTAATGTTTGTTTGATTAAGTAAACATTCAGCACAATTATCCTTATCCCTTTGCAAAAGTCTTGCAGAGAATAAATTCATGCAGCGTTTATAGAAAATTCGATATAAGTTGTAACAGGAGCAAATTAATAACTGAAATCCAGGCCGCTTTAAGTTTCAAAACAGTAATGTCGACCAAACTAGAATAATTAAAAATCTAAAAGTTCAATCTCACTGTATGGATTACTTATTTCCAGGTTTCGGCATTTGTGCTCGTTTGCGAGGTCGCAGTCCAAAGAGTAGCCGGAGGACCGCCTCTGGTCAAGGAAGACTGCGGCACTCCCATTGTTCATGGCGGCTCCGACCTAGGCTACGGCGCTGTTCAATATGGCTACGGCGGTGATTATGGCCGCTACGGCGCTGGTTATGGTGATTATGGTACTGGGTACGACGGTGCCAACATCCCTCTGCCTGGCATCGCACCAGGTCCTGCCTGCCACCATCATAAGCCCAAGAAAGTAGTGGAGAATATCATACATTTACCTCAGCTTAAGTACACAGCTGTACCTGTCAAGGAGGTCGTAAACGTTAAAGTAATCAAACCCGTGACTTTCCCGATTTACAAGCCCTGCCCAGTGTCGGTTCCAAAACCAGTGAAAGTATACAGAACTCAACCCATACCTATTCCAGTGCCCAAGCCTCGCAAAATTATCTTGTACAAAGATGTAGCAGTGAAAGTTCCTTATCCCGTAAAATATACGATAGATAGGCCTGTTCCTGTGATGCGTTGTAATCCCATACAAGTAAGAGTACTTACGCCACAACCTGTACCCAAGCCAGTGCCATACCCAGTTAAGCTTATCACGGAAGTGCCATATTATTCAACAAAGACCATTCGTGTACCAGTGGACGTTCCCTACCCGGTGATAGTCGAAAAACCTGTTCCATGCCTGATACCAGCGCCGTTCCCAGTACCAGTTCCCGGGCCCTGCAAGAAATGTGGCGCCTCTGGTTATGGACTAGGAGATGGCATCGGTGGCACTGATGGATATGGCAGCGGCGCCTCTGGTGGATATGGCAGCGGTGGCCCTGATGGATATGGCAGCGGCGACCCTGATGGGTATGGCATTGGGGGCCCTGATGGATATGGCAGCGGCGGCCCTGATGGGTATGGCATGGGGGGCCCTCATTTAGGAGGTGGTTACGCCGTTGGAAATACCGCAGGCAAGGCAGTCGACGGGATCGTTGCTGGCGGACATGCTACCGGGAGCGAATACGGCATCCCTGCAGGCGGAGCTGGTCTCCCTGGATACAACTACGGCTTGGGAGACATCGGATATAGTGGAGCCAACTACGGGCATGTTGGTGCTCCGTGCTAAAGATCGAGCACGTGGGCGCTCCGTGCTAAGGACCGAGCTAGCAGGAGGCCAGATAAAACGGGTTTACTTGCCTGATAAACTCGAATGTTATTGTTAAATTAAGGCATATTCGCAGAGAGATTTTAGTCATCCCATATTTTATCTGTGTTTTTCTTCACATAAACTGTTTCTGTATTTAATTATTCTCGTATTTTTTTCAGAATTAATGGATATTTGAATCGAATAGATCATCTGTATCATTTTTTGTGGCTTGTATTTGTTATAAGATACTTGTAGTAAAAATTTCATCTCAATGTAAAAGAATATTGTAAACTGTTTTGTTTGAAAATATTATACCATGACCTTTATTTCCTAAATGAGTATATCTCGTGTATTTTAAGTTTAATTATTAATAAGTCTCATTTACTGAAGTAAAAAAAATATTTTTAAGTCTTCATGACGTTGGCATTACTTTGACGAAATAATAGTCTCTTTGCACACTGTGGAAACAAATATTTGCTTCTTTAATGGAATTTAAGGGAAAGCAAGTGTTAATAGTTTAATTGAAACTGCAATAAAATTGCTTGTACTCGAGTAACAAGATATAAGATTTTACGATTAGTTACAGAAACCACTCTCATTTAATGTATCTAATTTACGAACGGAACAGTATTTATATACCCCTTACCTTGACAGACAATGCTAATGCTCACTGATTCTCTAGTGTTCGATACTGGTAATAATTTCTCTTATAGTAAGCAAGACTGGACTAGGTCTAGTAATACAGAATGTGGGGAGAACTGCCTGAGTAGTTTGTGAATAACTTGTATGATATTTACTTAGCTTTCGTCGAAATGGAGAGACCAGTAAGGAAACAAATTTCTGATAATATTTTGACTTGTAATGTTAATGTTTACATGCCAATATTCGTTCAAATAATTTCTCAAATACCATATAGCTAAACATTGCTAAAAATACATTTTGAAAATAAGCACCCATAACTGTTGGTAAATATCAAAGTTAGACGTTCTTCCCAAGTACAATCAGTGCATGAAGTTTCGCGAAATTCGCTCAACGGTTTCGGAAGCTTTATGGAGGTACGCACCTATGCAAAGACACATAGATACTCAAATATCTCCACAGACATGTCGACAGGAAAGTTATTTCGTAAGCCTGGCTTCCTTTCGGATATTAGGTTATAAGTACAATATATAAAAGGAAACACAAATTTTAGACGCAACAAGAACTGAAATTTAGAATAATATTAGGATAATTTTCAATCATAATAATTATCAGAAATAATTACCTAAAATAACTTACCAGCATTTTAAAGGAAGAAAATATTCCGTAAGGCAAGAAGTTTAACCATCATTATGGAAGTAAGGATTGTCGAATGAAAATATAACACCTCTAAATAAATAAATGTATAAAACAACATGCTTTAGACCACAATCTCGGTGCCGTCTAATAAATGTCAGCAAATGAAGTTTTCGTAAGTATAGAATGCGGTTGCTAAATAAATGAAATGGGCAATGTTTTAAAATATCCATATATATATATATATATATATATATATATATATATATATATATATATATATAATATTTCTAATTTTTATTAAGTTGTTATATTCCCGTCCCAAAAAAATTAAAGAAAGAAGTTATTGATTTTCAAACTTCAAAATAAATATCATAAATATTTAATATGGTATCTTCTCTTTATAGTGGTGCGAAAAATGAAACAAACACAAACCAAAGAAATAAGACCAATGTGTAAACAAGTTATATATTTTCATTTATTTTGACCACAAATGTTGTATTTTCGTTAAGAATAAGAGGATATACAGTAACCTAACTCAGACAAATTTAATTATATGGGTAAATCATACAGTGAACAATACAGCTTTTCATATTAAATTTAATATGAAAATATCGAAAGTCACCAAATAGCCAGTAAATTACATCGGAAAAGACGCTACAAAATTTTTTGTAGGTACATCAAAGAAATAATCGCTTATAGGAAAAAATATGTATTACGTATACTGCATTTCAATGATAATTAAGTGTAATAAAAGAAAGCGCAAAATGATTTATGATACTACATAAGCATGTTACATTTGAGAAAAAGGGTTTTTAAATGAATCATCTAACTTAGAAAATTATACGTACGACATAATTACATATATATTTATATTAGATATATAATAGTGTATAAATAATATTTAAATAGAATATATTTTAATACATACCATTTTACGTGAATATAAACAAAAAAATAACAAAAATTACTATATATAATTTATAGAAGTGATATAACTTAAAAATATTAATGCACATCATTAATGTAATTAACAAAATATCTTAGCGAAAATATTTGTCAAATATAAAAAGCCACTGCCCTTTATCTGGTTAATGTAGAGGATCTCCCGATGGATATTTTAATTTAATTATCAGAACTCCTCTTTCTCACCAGAGAATGTCCACACTTGCCGGGTTTTTATGCTCATTTTTAAGGAATTTCGAGTTGATAATGGAATACATAAATTCAATTTCTAAAAATGAAGGAAGGAATAAATAATTATTTTAAGAAATGACAAAATTATCGAGAATTGGTGGTGTTTTTTTTTTTTTTTTTGAAGAAACCTTCTAACAACTGCTGGAAAATATATGTTTATTGTGGTTTCCTTTTCCTTTTAAGATAAAACCTGTTTCTAAGAATTTGAAATATTTGAATTGATTTCGACTAATATAATATAATTCTTTGTCTATATTCACATGATCCCTCGCTGCTCGATCGAAACGTCATTGCCCCAGCACGAAACAAGGAAGAGCATCGCGCATCGTAGAGTTCATGTGACGTAGGTAGAATTTCCAATAGCCCGTCGCGTCTGTCTTGTAATCCACCCGTTCGTCATACATCCGTCCGTCATACATTCGTCCGTCATCCACCCGTCCGTCATGCATCCGTCCGTCATAAATTCGTCCGTCATCCACCCGTTCGTCATACATCCGTCCGTCATACATTCGTCCGTCATACATTCGTCCGTCATAAATTCGTCCGTCATCCACCCGTTCGTCATACATCCGTCCGTCATACATTCGTCCGTCATCCACCCGTCCGTCATACATCCGTCCGTCATACATTCGTCCGTCATCCACCCGTTCGTCATACATCCGTCCGTCATACATTCGTCCGTCATAAATTCGTCCGTCTCCAAGCCGAGCGATTTACAACCAAACTTCGTACTTGCATCGTAAGTTAATTGCTGCAAACCAATACAAACAAAATTATTTACAAGTAGGAAAATTCTTCATTAGGAGTTTCAATAATCGGTGATATTGTGTGTGTGCAAATAGACGAAACGCAAGTGGTACGCAACGAAAATTAGTGGTAGTTAAAAAATAAGAACATAATAATTTGATTATATATGCTATTATTGCACACAAGGAACTTGTGTTTCCGACGTGATTAACATTTCTTCAGAAAAAAATGCGACGTCACTAGAATTTACAGCTACATTAAAAAAAAAAATCAAAGTAAAAACCGAACAAATAAAACACTTCGCACTCTACACAGCCTTCTAATGAACTTGGAATGAACATGTATCCGAAAAGAATAATTTAGAAGGCTGTAAATACTTCTGTCCGTCCGCCAAAAGTAAAAGCTAGCCAAGGTTTTGACGGACGGACGGATATAATTAATGGACACCTTCTATTGGCTGTTGGCCACGTGATCGACGGGCGGATGACGGACGGACGGACGGACGCGACGGGTTATTGTAAAACCTGCCTAACAAGTCCAGCGAGTCGTGTACGACCATGCATCACCGAGTGCATTTTTTAATGCAGCTTATATTAAATTGCACCACTGATTACTAAATATAGTTTATTCTATAATTCTGTATTATGCAGGCAAAGCAAACTTGGTTAAAACAAAATGTAGGCATGCGCACAACTAAGTTCCTGCGGTAAGTCACGTAATATTTCATAGGACAAAAACCAGAAATATTGGACAGGACTATCTATGAAATTCTTTACAAACGTTCCATAAATGTTTTTTTTATGTTTTATATAATTTTTGAATATTTATAAATGTTTGGGATTTTTTTTCTTAAACAACTACGGCGTGTTAACGCCTGAAATATTAAATCTGTAAATTCCCTACATGGTAAACGTGAATACATTAGTGAAAGTTGTGGCCACGGTGGCTGAGCGGTTAACCTGTTCGCCTCCCACCAAGGCGATCCGGCTTCAATGCCCGGCAGGGTTACTCCAGATTTTCGCATGTGGGAGTCGTGTCGGTCGATGCCATTGGTCGGCAGATTTTCTCTGGGATCTCCCGTATCCCCCCCGCCCTTTCATTCCGGTGTTGCTCCATACGTCCATCACCAACATCGGCTCTCAAGGCCTCGATGTTAAGAGCCGTCCAAATATCCTCACTCATTAGTGAAAGTTAACATACGAATTTTTTTCTGAAGTGTTTTTGTCAACAGGTTCTTTATTATTATTTTTTTTACATATTCAATGTAATTTGTTGCACAAATGCGAATTATTACCCGATGGTGTTATAGATTTACGCAAGCAAAAGGACTTCAGCACATTTTTTTCTTTGTGGTTTAATCGCTCAAGTGTAGATTGTTTCATACTTGTTTCTTCAAACCATCTAAGAGCTTTTTGCAGTTAATCGAGAACTTTTGAAATCAACCTTTGTAAAAATTATCAACGCCCCTACATGCACGTGTTCCAACGGACACACTGACCGACAGGCGCCCTGTAAATTTGGTATAGGCTATTCACAGTAAAGTGAGCCGTTTTGAAAGCGCTCTCATTTGGAACAATGGTCAATAAATGTATTACTTTTAACCCTTATACGTTAACTTCCAAGTGCGTTGCAATGTACACACTGCGTGTATTATTCATATGGGGATATTTATGTTTAAAAAAGGTTTTTAAAGGATAAACATTGGCTGAAAGAATAAAGTAACTAGGGCGTCAAAAGTTCTCACTTTACTGTGAACAGCCTATAACGAGGGAGAGGATCTAGTTACCGGTTTTATCGCTGTATTTAAAGTGTTTAGGTAAACGTTTGTGATTACTGGAGTTATTTCTTTTTCTTTATATTTTTTTAAATCCATATAAGCGTGAGTGAGTGAAGAGATTTAGATGGCTCTTAACATCGAGGTCTTGAGAGCCGATGAGGGTGTATTGAGGTTAGTACGGAGCAGTGCCGGAATGAAGGGGCGGGGGAAACGGTAGATCCCCGAGAAAACCCGCCGACCAACGGCATCGCCCGGCACGATTCCTACATGCGAAACTCCAGAGTGACCCGGCCGGGGATTGAAAACGGATCGCCTTTGTGGGAGGCGAGCAGGCTAACCGTTGAACCGCCGGTGCCTCATAATAAGTGTAAGAATCGGAGAAGATTTATATACCTGATTTTCTAATAATTTCGTTGTTTAATTTAACCGACGCATGAAATACGTAATCAGGCCCACAGACATATTAATTTCAGATATGGTGGAAGAATACACATTGTGCATAAAAACAGATCTTTCGCGAGAATTTGAAAATTGCTCAGTTTACAGTTTGCAGCATCTATCGTAGTGCTCAGTTTGCCATGTACAGCCTATATCAAAATTTCCCACAGGCCATTTCGTCGTGCTACGACCATTTGCTCGGTAGGTATGTTCCGCTGACTCACCAGTCACAGCTCTCTGGACGTGACGGTCGGAAGGGCTGTGTGTGTGCACCTTGGAGCGCCAACATCTGCCAATCGTCGTTATCGTCAGAAGTCTCAATCTAAGACCGAAACCTATTAATTCGCTTTAGCACGTGAGTTTGTCCGCTGCCATTATATGATGATTCGTCGAACTAATAAGTGCAATTTTCCACTTAAATAGTGCAAAATAATTTTAGTAGCAAACTGGTGCGACACCCTCGCAGAGACTTCTGAGGTACATCGAGACTATTCGGAGTCAAAGTTAGTAGAAGGTTTAGTGTGGGTTCCCTTATTTTTTCTTCTTTTTCTTTTAGCGACCTTCACATCCAGTACACCGTTTCCAGCGATAAACTAACTTCCCCAAACACATGTCTCATACCATTTTCTGTGAATATGTACAAAACAGTGGTGGCTGCAGCTGAAGTTTCCTTTAAATGCCATTTACTATATCTATGCAAACTGTAGGTTTATTTAAATTAAACTTGGCGTGCTGGTAATGTCAACTAAAACAATAAATCTCATTGTTTATAACAGTTTTTTTAATTTACCTTCTTGGAAGATATTTTTGCTTAAACATCGCCCTCATAAATTCGTTCACACGAATTGAAAAAATTATTTTAACGAAATGGTTATTTTAATAATTCAAATAAGTACTTTTTTTTATATATAAACACACCATTAGCTATTAGGAAAATACTTCACTACAAAATGCTTTGGAGTGAATTATCCTACTCTTGGTTTTGTTTTATTTCAAATCAATGTTTAATACAACGTCCCGAAAAAAGGACACGACATTATACAGCCATTTTTATTTTTTAATTTTTCCGTTATCATTTATATTCACATAAAGAACTGGCCTATATTTTTTAAATTCCGATAAGTTATATATATATATATGCATTTATTTAATTTCAATTTAAGTCCTGATATTTGGGCAAAACTGGTTGAGGGTTAAGGGTTTTATCAGACTGTAAGTTATTTAATGCATGAAACTTCAGAAAAAAAAAGGCATAAAAATCACTTTGACACTAAAAGTTCATATTTCAAGCGTCTCGACAATTTTTTTTAACAGATTTTGATTACTGTTATTTCATAATCTGATTCAACGTAATACCATATTATCAACTCATTAAAATATATTGCTCTCTGAGCCACAGAATCAGGAGAGTGCTCTTAATATCGGTGTTTTGAAAGCCGATGGTAGCCAAGCGAGGTAAGTGTGGAGCAGCGTTGGAATGCAATGAATGCGGGAAATGAAAGAGCGTCGAGAAAACCCACCGAACAAGCGACATTGTCCCGCAAGATTCTCGCGTGCGGAAAAAAAACAAAACATCTGGGAACAACACCAACGAGATTCGAACACGGCTTTGGTGTGAGGCGTTAAAGGCTGTTCACGATAAAGTGAGCACTTTTGTAATCGACCTCAGAAAAAATTCAATACTCTTAACTTCATATGTTTTAACGGGCATACTCATTGCAAAGTGCCCAGTAAAGTTGGTTACCATCGATGGAAAGTGATTCCATATCTTAACGTCGAATAAAATATGCTAGATAACCACTTGTGATAATTTAAATTATTTATTTCGCTTTCTTTTCTTTTAAATTCATCGAAGAATAAAATAACGAGACTTGTAAAATATTTTCGTTTCCAATAATTTTACAGTTTCTCGTGACCAGCGCATGAATAAAGTGACGAGACCCGCTGCTGTTAACTGCATTCATCTTACCGTAAACACGGAATGAAATACTTAAGTCGACAACGAATAAGGAAAAATAGTACTACGACTTACGGCGTATTATCAGTGCGATGTTTAAATCTGTGGATGCTGAACTTATTTCATTTTGCTTCTGTTTGTTTCACGCACATAAGAACAACAATTGGCACATTAATAACGTTAAGTAGTTTTGTTCCTGATAATTTCACATTTAAACTTGCCTGGCGCATGGATAAATTATGTGGGCCCGAGGCACTGTTAGTTCTACGTATGGCGAAAGGATACGAAATGTGAAGACAAGTGTATAACCCAAGCAGCTGTTTCGAAAGATGGGAGTCTGCGGATCAGCGAGGCCATGTCTAGTGCGCATGCGTTTGTAGGCGGCCATCTTAACTTAGGGTTACAAGACGTCCTCTTTTACCCGGAGATGTCCTCTTTTTGAGGCATTGTAAATTGTCCGGCCGGGTTTTACAAAAAAAAAAAAATCGAAATGTCTCCTATTCCAATTAAAGTGAAAGACAGCGAAGCTTTCTTCTTTGTGGGTTTTATGTTGTTAAATATATAGTAACGGTGCCAATGAACTTCCTACAGAAGTGCAAACTTTTTTGGACAATACTGCATGTACACTATCGACCAAAAAGTTATTGGGCATCCGTGAAGATAGGTAATTCAGTACGTCAGTTGACTTGTGTTTCACGGCCTTCGGCGTAGGACCGCTGGTGTTTGTCCGTGGTAGCATGAACACAGAAACCTATTGTAACATTCTGGATAATGAAATGCTCCCAACATTGTGGCGTTTTTACGGAATGGACCCGTGTTACTTCCAGGATGATAATACCAGGTGCCATGTTTCAAGGGCTACTATGCAGTGGTACGCCGACATAAATGTTCGCCGATTGGCCTGGCCCGACCTCAACCCTATAGAACATCTTTGGGACGAATTGGATCGACGTGTGAGGGCTCGTCAGGCGCGGCCAAAATCCATTGCTCAACTCATGGAATGGTTGCAAGAGGAATGGCGACGAATCCCCGTGGATGTCCTGCAAACACTCGTAGAGAGCATGCCAGACAGGGTGACTGCTATTATAGCCGCAAGAGGTGGCCCTACGAGATTCTAACTGGGTGACAACCACCGAGCAAACATTGTGGACAGGTGCCCAATTACTTTTTTGGCAGATAGTGTATATGTTGTCTTTATCAACACTCCTGTCTTGAGGAGTGCCTAATGTATTACACATTTCATTTTTAATTGCTAGGAAATAGAAACTTACAAGGACAAATAAAATTGTTATAGAAATAAAATATAAATATATCTGAAACCGAGCTGTGCGAGAGTGATTAACTACCAAAAAAAAAAGACGTGTCCAGTGCTTGTGTGCAACTGCGTTTTGTGTAAGTACTTATTATTTGTTCGCAAAATGTTTTGTAGTGCCTACAAACTAAATGAAATCGACTTTCATATTCAGAGTTAATATGGTTATCGATTTATCTGAGTGGGGAAAAAAAAATAATTTCGTAATACTTAAAAAGCTATATGGAACTCATTTTTGGATACAATATTTTGACAATGTAATATACAACTGACCTGCAATATGATATACTGATTTTGTTTATTTTTCCAGTGCAAAATGGTGTGTCCGCTTTATTCGTGTCTATTTCTAGCAAATTCCCTCTTTTTCAACGTCTTCTTTTTGAGTACCACGTATATGGCAAACCTATCTTAACTGAGCATGCGCGTTTCCACCAACAATTCTTCAACATAGTATCCCGACATACAAGGACCACCTAAACCACCTACGGCGATGGATGAATAATTGATCTTACTGTTTAAACTAAACTTGACCGCTATATTCGTTGAGCGAGTGATTTTGTCCGTTTAAACGAACCTACGACAGTTGGAGAATAAGTAGGTTGTTTTGAATCGTGCATGGACAGTTGTCATAATCACGACTGTCCATAGACGCTGTTTAATCAACTGCGAATATCATGTACTATATTTAGCTTTAAAGCGTGACTGAAGAGACAACGTAAATTAATGCGATTTCAAGTAGATTTGTGATAGTCGTTAGTAGTCTGTAATGCGATTTTTTTTGCGTCTAGTCAGTTAAAGGTCTGCCTTCAGTATCGCATGTGTAAACAACCAAACGGTTTCCGATGCACGTTGCTCTATAGTAAGATATCAAAAGTTATTTTTCAAATACATACCTTGATAAAAACGGCTGCATCATAAAAATGAATAAACGTTTCGTGCGGAGTTCTAAGGTCTTCCAGTACAAATAGAAATTTCAAAGAAAGTATGTCAATATGTCAAGATTTTGCTTGAAGTCTACACATTAAAAATCATAATTTTACTGTACTATTCAAGTAGTGGTTTAAAGAGAGCGATCGTAAGGAACAATAAGTACGGTGGAAAGGTACCAGCGGTTAAAATAATTTATCACTGTCTGAAATGCGGTCAAGGATATTTCGGTAAGGTAAAAAGTGTAGGCTATATCAATCGTCTTATATCAGTATTGTAAATCTTTCGAAAACCTACGATGAAGAGAACTTGCCAAAGTGTAGCCAGACTTAAAAGTCCATAATCTTTTACTTTCAATTTATAATTTTTGCACTAATTGCAAAATCGGATTTGTCACGCCTGCTGTGCATAAGAGTAGAATTTACTATGACTTCATTTATATTATGAGTTCAAAGATGGTAACAATAGGAGCAAACAGCTTAAAAATGATAAAATGTTAATAGAGCTGGCGAAAAAAGAAAATAATTTTGAATTTTGCGTATTACAACGGCGTTTTTGATAAACATGAAAAAAGTGTAGAGAGTGGAGAGATTTGGACGGACTTTAACATCGAGGTCTTGAGAGCCGATGACGGCAAAGCGGGGAGAATACGGAGCGGCGCCGGAATGCAAATGCAGGGGGAAACGGGAGATCAGCGAGAAAATCCAACAGCCAGGGGCATCGCCAAGCACGGTTCCCACGTGCTTAAACAACGAGTGGCCCCACCGAGAAACAAACTTAGTTCGCCTTGGAGGGAGGCGAGTGCGCTATCCGCCGCACCACCGCGGCCCCTGAATGGCGATGAGGGAGGTGGAAGGACATGATTGGAAACCACTGAAAAGGAAACTTTCGGCTCAGTTTTTAGTCAGCCCAAACTGAGAAAAAAGTTGTGTTGAATCAAACAAGATTTGTTTGGTGCTAACAAATTATTTGTTCGTATAGGGACAACAAAATATTTTGTTGCTGAACTCATATTATTTTGTTGTTATCATTTGTTTGCCCCAAACTGTAAGATTTGGTTGGTGCAACTAAGAGATTTGTTTGGCTACACGTACATTAAACAGTTTGGGCCGATGTAAAAAGATTTACCAATTCTTAGTAATCTCAGGTAATGTGAGAATTGTTGATGATGGAAGGCTTTTATATATATATATAAGCCTTCCATATTTGTACTATATATATATATATAAGCCTTCCATATTTGTACTATATATATATATATATATATATATATATATATTATATAGTACAAATATTGGGCAACGTGAGCAAATTAATATTTCAAGTTTTATAGATTTTCTTGTCATGTTCTTGTTGCATTGTTTTATTAATATTTTTATGCGATTGTTAAGCACCAATAGATGCACTCACATACACGGTTACTACCCTAATTGTCACAAAAATTACAGACAAATTCTATATCTGTATTTTCAAAGGAAGGCAGTCAAAATAGTGACCAGACAAATATATATATATATATATATATATATATATATATATATATATATATATATATATATATATATACAGTTCACTCAACAAAATATTTAGTTGACAGTCTAATTTTTTTTTTCAGCCCAACAGAAATATTTTGTTTGTTCAAACATATATTTTGTTAGACGAACAAAAGTAATTTTGTTGCTTTTCAAATTTTGTTTTCTCAACAATTTATCTTGTTAGGGGAACTAAATATATATTTGGCCCTATACAAACAAATATTTTGTTCAATCTTCTCTCAGTGCAGCTGCGCGTTTACCCTTAACGCTGGGCACGAATAACTTCTCCGCGAAGCTAGGAAAGAGAATAATTATTTTCCATGGTGAACGATTAGAGGACTTGGAAAATAGTGCAGCGAAACAAATAAAAATAAATTAGATTTATATAGTTGATAGAAAATGGTGAGAGCGCGCTGGCAAATGGCGTGAAAAATGAAAACCAGAGGACAATTATAATCTTGGCAGGAAGCAAAGAAACTGAAGTGGCGCGAGGTCGTGCATGGCACGTATTAGGAATTCATTGATAACGATGAGCATTGTGATGATTGTACGTAAGTATCCCAGGGCATGCTGATACAATAAGAAATCGGGGAACTCAAAGTCAGTTGTAAGTTTTGATTCATTAGCTTGGCTTACTTAATGTTCCAGTAGTTTCAGGCTGATTGTGCAGATTAAAGGCTGCATGATATTGAATTGCTTTTAAAAGTACTTCTGAATTTATAATTTTATTAACATGCGAACATTCTTTTTACACACTTTTCATTATTTAAAGAATTACCTATTTATTAACAGTATTGTTATATTTTACTCTGAATCGCTGGCCGTAGAAGTATGATAATTTAAGAACGGTTACTTATATATATATATATATATATATATATATATATATATATATATATATATATATATATATATATATATATATATGTGTGTGTGTGTGTGTGTGTGTGTGTGTGTGTGTATTAATATAATAAAAAAGTAATGTGAGTTTGTTTGTTTATATATAACGGATAATCTCAGAAACTACAGCGCCGATTATTACAATTCTTTCACTGTTAGGAAGTTGCATACCTTCAGATGGACATAGGCTATGTTTAATTTAATATATATATGATAAATTTCAAAATTTTTAAACAAAGTCGGAGTAAAATGAGCTACTTGACTGTTTTCTAAGCATTATTGAAGATAACTTGAAACAGTACTAGAAGAAATTGTGTATCATAATATTTAAAAAAATCGCAAGTAGCCGCAAGTAGTCGCAGGTAGACGTAGGTAGTAACAGGTGGACGCAGATAGTCACGGGTAGTCGCAGTTAGTCACGGGTAGTCTCAGATATTCACAGGTAGTTGCAGGTAGTCGCAAGTAGTCGCAGATAGTCACGGGTAGTCGCAGTTAGTCACGGGTGGTCTCAGATATTCACAGGTAGTTGCAGGTAGTCGCAAGTAGTCGCAGATAGCAGCAGGCAGTCACGGGTAGTAGCAGGTAGTCTCGGGTTGTTGCAGGTAATCGCGAGTAGTCGCAGCTAGTTGCAGGTAGTCGCGGTTAGTCACAAGTAGTTGCGGGTAGTCACAAGTAGTTGCGGGTCGTCTTGGATAGTAAAAATACACCTTACCAAAAACGAACACTAATACGATGGTAAAACTATTCCCGATAAAAAAGCAAAAATCTTACAAGCCATACATACGTGTGTATTTTAATAACTCCAAAATAACTTAGCGGAGCGATGGCAGGCTGCGTGTGTGTATGTGTTTATATATATATATATATATTCTATATCATTTGACAGGAAAGAAATTAAATTTGGTATAATGTGTTTTCACGAAATCTTCACTAACATTAGTACCCTATTACCCTATGATATGTCGCTGTGCTTTTTTCTTCAAGATAGTGCATTTATAAATTATATATATATATATGGATTTCTTAAAATTAATTTTTCATGGGGGTAAGAAGAGTTTAAGTGTTTCTGCAGTGAATACTCAGTAGTCTCTTCAATCCTATAGAATATATGAGCAATATTTTTGCTTCGAAACACTCCATACACAAATGTCTGTATTTGTCGAAATTCAACCAGTGTAAGTGTCAGAAATGGGTAAACTAAATAAACGATCGCGGAATCTTCAGTAATTCTCAAGCTCCATGTTATTTCGCGTATATTTTCCCCCAGAACTAAAATCAAAGATTTTTGACAGTCAACACTTAGAGGGGTTACATGAGATAATATATGTTATATGTTATCATTGTTCCTCGATATCTCTCAAACCTGATGATTTCTACAGTGGTTTTTCTTCTGAAGACGAATTCCTTCAATTTCCTGAAGCCGAACTCAATGACCAAGATAAAAAACATATTTGAATTTCGGAGCTGTGACCACAAGTCCGCGAGTCTGTCACACACAGTTTCTCGATTAAAAATTAATGCTTTCAGTCTGCTAATCAAAATTACTAGCGTTTAAATCCGTTTAAAAATAAAGTATTTTCTTTTTTTCAACTTGTCAAGCATCAAAAATTTAACTTCTGAGCAGGCGAATCTGTCGGGTAGAGCAAGTTATTAAACACAAACACATTTGCACTGAAAAAAATGTCCTGTTGAATCAAACCAAATTTGTTTTGCGCAAACAAATTAGTTTTTTTTTTTTGGGAAAAAAAAGGGAGGGGGTGTTGGAAGGGGCAGTAAAATATTTTGTTGTTGAAACCTTATTATGTTATTGATCTTGTTTGGCTATCCCAAACAAACGTTTGGTTGGTGCAATTAAAGATTTATTTTGCTCTACGTGCATTAAAGTATTGGTTGATGTAAAAAAAAATAATTTAAATCGCGACCAAGATTCAAATCTATATCAGATTCTCGCTAGCCCCATGCCCAATCACGTTACCTAAAGAGACTGCTAATAATATTGTAATGTTTTAAAAATAACCAATTCAAATAATATTGTAATGTTTTAAAAATAACCAATTCAAATTCTTGACAACGTCCGCAAATAAATTTGTCTAGTTTAACAGTTTTGCTTTTTAGTTTCCTGTTGAAATAGTTTTGTTATGATGTTAACACAATTATTAATTATCAATGAATATACTAACAAATACTGTTACCAACTTAACAGCCACAGAAATAGAAACCATAGACTAAAGATGAGGTAGACCGCTTATTCGTCTTCTGAGCATTTACCCAACATTGACCTACCCCAATCCTACATAACTGTCAAAGTCACATGGTCAACAGTGATGAACGTGTTTGTTTACGTCTTTATTTATAATATTAATGAAATACTTTTACCAGTTAGAAAGTAATCTTAAAGCATTGCAAATTGGTTAGAGGAAGTATAAAAACATCTCAAAAGCACTTGTTTACTAAACGGTGTTCTAACCTCAAACCCAATCCACCCCATTTTTGCTAGACGTGTAGCGCAGAAAAGCAGTTCAATGTTGGGACACCGAGATTGGTTCTGTACATCCAGCGAGATCGGTCTACCTCATCTTTGGTCAATGATATAAACAGACTCTCGAGTACTATTCTTGAACTAGGGCAATCAAACGAGTGGCCAAACAATTATAAACAGTTTATTCGACCAAATGTGCTGATAGTTTGATTTCGTTTAGCCCAGCACAGAGATTGTGTTAATTTAAGCGGATATTTTGTTAGATGAACAAAATCATTTTTTTTCTGTTCACGTTTTGCTTATTGAACAAAATATTTTGTTTTGGCAACTAAATATATTTTTTGTCCTATACAAGTAAGTCATTGGCTGGCTGTTGTCTCAGTGTGTATCTTAATTTTTAACCCCATCGAATGTATGCCCTATATATAAAATATATTACAGTATTTTTAAGATATTTTGTTCATGCAAAGCAAATATAGGCACCACAGTTGTTGAAGAATATTTACTGCTAATACTTGGGGGAAAAAAAAAAAAAAAAAAAAAACCTGGGTCTACTGTTAAATCGCATTCGAGGTTGATATAAGACTCAATTTTTTTTTAAAGGCATTAATAATGTAACTTGCACATAGAAAAGTGTATGAAACTCCATAGAGCAACAACAACTATGAGAATTGGATTCCTTGGACACTGTATTCTCTAAATATCCGAGTGCGTGTCGCGTAAGGCCTGACTGGAGACTGAAAAAAAAAAAAAAAAAAAAAAACATAGTGTTTTGATTCGTTACGGAAAATTGGCTATAAAACATAATGCAACCTGTAGTGTCGTGTGCACTCCCTAGAGTGCACCGTCATCGTGTATGTTACTCCGTGCATTCCTCTTTTGTTATCAGTTATCTGTGGCGTTAGAGAAAATGATAATGTGTTCCACAGCACAGCCTATGACCCGACGTGATTTTAGTCTTTCTTTCCTTCAGAAAGTAGGTTAAAATAATTGTAATGTAGTGTAAACTATTTGTGATGAATTTGTTTAAATATACTCTTACTTTGTATTCTTAATCGCATAATAGTTAAATCTTCATTTCGCAGTTTGCGCCCCCCAATTATGTAACTTCGAGCACGGTTATGGAGTGAAGATATTAGGGTGGTCCTTAACATCGATTTATTGAGACCCGATCAGAGTGAAGTGAGGGAAGTATGGAGCAGTCAGATCAATTTCCTGCCTGCGTGGCTGTGTGTGTATTCATGTGTGTATGTAGGCCTATGTGTTTCTGTGTGTGTGTCAGTGCATGTGTGTGTCCCCCTTTTCAATTTTTTAACGCGTGAACTCAATTTCACCAAACTCGGTGCTAATTAAGAACTCCTCACTTTTATAGTTTTCGACCACGCCGGGCACTTATTTCGAAATAACGGCAATTTTAACACTTAGGGTGAAATGTCATATCTCCTAAACCATTTAACCGATTTTAACCCAATTTTGTATACTAAGTACGCAAGTCGTATGCATTGTATTCGGTGGCGAATATTGTTGTTGGTCCACCATTTTGAAAGACAGCGCCACTTGAAAAAATATAACTTTTACATTTTATATCGAAAACTACTAAAACAATTTTCACAAAATTTAGCACATACGTTAAGCTATGATATGCCAGACAAAAATAAGTAATTAAACTTAACAAAGCACTAATTTTCAAAATGGTGGCCGTATTATTATTTAAGGTTTATTTGGTATAACTACCAATTGCTTGACCGATTTAAACCAAATGTTGTACGCTGACAGTGTCTATTACATGCATCATATAAGCAATAAAAACAAAAAACTTTTGGTCGCCAAGTTGAAAGGTAGCGCTAAATGAGCTAAAAAAGTTTTTTTGTTTAATACCTCGGGGAAACAATTGACATATTGCTTGGCAAACCAGTATTACTGCTACTGTTGATGTGTACAGATATTTTTTCAAGTATGTCAGCCACTTATTTTCAAAATGGCGGCCATATATATATTTTAGTTTTGTATGTTAAATAGCCGAAACCATGTAATTTATTTGAATTAAACTTTGTATGCTTTCTGTATACAACCATCAAATGTGTCTACACAAAATCTCTTGTATCCGCCATTTTGTAAAGTAGTATTACATGACAAATTAAAATTACGTAATATCGCCAAAAACAACCGATTTGTACCGAATTTGGCAAATAAGTAGCACTATGGTAGGCCATGCAAACTGATAAACGAGTGAGTCAGACACACATATTTTCAAAGGAGTAACCATATAATTTTTAGCTCATAATTTTTTATCTATGAAACTCCAAAACACATTTCTTCTACTTAACTTATATGCTGGCAGTATCAATTTAATATATAAATTATCTATGCAAAACTTTGTTTGTCTACGATTTTGAAAGATAGCCTCACATGAAACAATTAAATTTTTGTTTCATATCTGTGGAAAAAATTGACCGACTTCTTTCAAATTTGGCGAAGAACTTGTAGTGTGGTAAGCCATATTAATTTGTGTGTTTTAAGTGAGCAAATCTCTTATTTTCCGAATCGTGCCTATCAAACATTTTAGCTCAGTGTACTATATCAGCAAAACAATTTAACAGATCTACATTTAGCTTTGTATATAGTATCTGTGACAATTATCGAATCTGATAATACATAAACTCTTTTGTCTTCCATTTATGAAGATCGTCACATGAACAATGGAAGTTTAACGTTATATTTTGGAGACCAATCAACCGATTGACACCAAGTTTTTTACACAAGTGGCGTTATGGTAGGCAGTGTAAACTTATGTGTTTTTAGTGGCTCAAACACTTATTGAAAAAAATAATGGCCGTGTAAATATTTAATGATTGTGACCCTTATCATTCAAAAAATTAGACTGATTAGGCCTACGTCCGAAGTTGATGCTTCGAATCCTACCTCAATGATCCAATTGATTGCAGCGCTAGCTTCATTTTACGAGTTTTTCTGAATTCTAATACCGGGTATGTCACTGGTGTATTTTAATTGTCTTGTTACTGTTTCACTGGTTTCTGATTTCATCTCCTAGAACAACAAGTTCTAATTCCCAATTTTCAAGCTTGTGCCACTCCCTTAATTATCACCTTAGGTCATATGTCCTACTGTTTTGTACCCCATGTTCCATAACTAATTATCTCACAAAGGTTGTACCTAGAGTCCACGACAGCCCTGTATGAAGTGAATGTGTGTCAGAAATAATACGCATTACCTTTATAACGTCGCTAATCCGGCTCTCTTAAAACCGGATTTAATGCTGTAATGTGATAGATTATTATGAAATAAATTCTTACTGTAGTGAAGATTGCTGTCTTATTATATTGGTTATGCAGTGCATTGTCATGCACGACACCAACTGAATCTACAGCAATGTATATTTAAAAAAAATGTACTTAACTGATTAATATTAAATTTAGCACTGCACATCAAATTTCCAGTGATTATACGCATGTGATTTGTGTGGCAATACAGTAATATACCGTATTTCATTCCCTTATTTTCATATTATACTGAAGTTCGTTCCCAGTTATCCTACACAAGCGATGTTACACCATGCGTGAACCTAACCTCATTAGTGAAACAATTTCATAGGTGTGTTTTTTACGAAGAAATGTTTTTTATCAGGTGTCCGCCTTCCTGGTTGTTTCCGTCGTCACAGGCCGAAGCGTAACTGGAATATTTCTCAGACAAGAAGACTATGGCAACCCGAGTGCTTTTGGAGCTGATTACAGTGTTTGCAGCTCTAACATAGGCTACGGATTTTATGGTTACAACCTGAGTATTGATCCTGCATACGGTGTTAATATACCAGGGAATAAATACGAATTTGGCAGTGAAATTAATTCTGGTTATGGTGTTGGGTTAGACAATGAAGAGATACGTGCGAACTTCGTACAAAGTTATACAGCAGTTCAAAACCGGAACGAAATACAATCCATATACCCAAGGTATCAACAAATCTATGAACCAAAACCGTGTCCAGTATGTAATACAGTGCATTTGCATTCCCCAATCATCATAAGCATGGGATTGCCAGTCCTTGAAATTCTACTCACAAATGTTCCTACGACTGTTCCAGTTGCAATATCTTCCCATGGTAGTGGAAATGACGGTCCTGCTATCTATCGCACCATTATGGGAAATGTTATTGATCGTGCAGTTGTGGATCCTGCAAATGGAAGTAGCATCATAAGTCGTGATAATTATAGGTGAATGGGTGGTCCTGTTATTGATAATGCCATGGGTGTTATTAATAATTCAAGCAGTGGTTCTGCAACTGTAAGCAGCATCATTAGTCCAGGCATTGGTCGTGCAGTCTGTAGTACGGTTGTTGATCACACACTATCAGCAGTAGTGGAATGTTTCATACTTCTGTGGGTCCTGTACCTGGAGGCACCACTGGCGATCCTGCTATTGATCATCGACCCATGGTAACTGTACATAATCATGCTAATAATGGTTATGTTTCAAATAGTGTATCAATGTTTACAGCTACTGAAGAGACAATTGGCGGTCCTGTTATTGATAATGCCATGGGTGTTATTAATAATTCAAGCAGTGGTTCTGCAACTGTAAGCAGCATCATTAGTCCAGGCATTGGTCGTGCAGTCTGTAGTACGGTTGTTGATCACACACTATCAGCAGTAGTGGAATGTTTCATACTTCTGTGGGTCCTGTACCTGGAGGCACCACTGGCGATCCTTCTATTGATCATCGACCCATGGTTACTGTACATAATCATGCTAATAATGGGTATGTTTCAAATAGTGTATCAATGTTTACAGCTACTGAAGAGACATTTGGCGGTCCTGTTATTGGTAGTTTTGCCAGGGTTCCTGTTCGTGATAGTACAGTCACGGATAATTTCAATAGAGGCAGCTTCAGCGATACTGTTTTTGACCGTTCAGACATATTTCCTGATTCCAATAATGAAGTTGGAAAACCTGTTACGAGAGGCATCGTCGGTGGTCCTTATTCTGATCGCACGGACAGTGGTCCCATTGCTGATGGCGCTATTAACGATCATTATATTTGATCAAGCTATCCATAGTCATATTAAGAGATTGCTCCGGTAGCCATATTTCTTGAGATGTCATCGACGGCGATGTTGTTGAAGATTCTAACGGCATTCCTGTTACTGGAGATGGTATACATGCGTACCGCTTTGATGGTGTCTTCAAGGAGGAGGTCAACTGACACGTGAGAAAGGACACAGACCCGAATATGTGTAAGTTCCTGATTCATGCTTTGATCAGAAGGAAAGTTGGAAAAATTAAGCGACCTTATTTAATGTGCATTTTCGTTGGTAAATGCAGACGTTCTTGTTAGACACAAGTGGAATTCTTTTAGTAACTTAAATTTTTATCGCAAACGGTAGCTTGATTTTACGAGGTATGATATTTAAAAATTGCAGAGTCAAGAAATACTGATGTAATTACAGTGTATCTTATTGCTGTCGTTTTAATACTGAATTTAAAATGAGAGACTTTTTTGTTACTTCTTTTCTAACTCAAAACATTGACTGGGATTTTATTAGCTTATCGCATTATATTTACTGCAATGTACTTCTATATACAGAAGAAAAGCAGCTTCAGCTGCGCCCTGAACGCTCCTAGTGATCAGTTTTTCACGTGAAAGGAGGAAACTAGGATAAATTAAAAAATAACCTCCTAGTGGGGAGTAAACCCAGGGTGTGGCTGCACTGTCCGTCATCCCCGGACATGATATGGAATTATACCCTAGGATGGAGCGGCGCTGGAATGCATGGGGGAGCGGGGTGGGAACGGGAGTACCCCGAGAATACCCACCGGCAAGCGGCATTGTCCAGCACGAGTCCCACATCCGAAGATCCGGGATCGCCGTGGTGGGAGGCCAGTGCCCTAGCCACTGCGCCACCGCTGCCCCTACTTGGCTGTATGTTCGTATCATATACAATAATATATTATTAAAAATAGTGTGTGTCCTTATTTTCTTAAAATTTAGGCTTTAAATTCCATACAGCAGTTTCTAATGTTATCTATTTAAATAATAGAATATGTATTTGAAATAAAATTTTCCTATGTAAAAGGTGAATAATATATGAATTTCGGCTTGTGTGCAAAATCTTATACTAAAATTTTTCTAATGGCTTCATTACCTGCCTGTTTTCCTATAGTAACACTCTATATATTAATATATTTTCATTTCAACATCCACAAGAGTTCTCTTTTTCAAAGGTATACAATCAATTAAAAGGTAGTTTAATTTTAATTTTTTTTTATTTTGTTATCTTGTCTACAGATAACCAAAAAATGGCATGACTTGCTACCCGTTTTCGCACGTTCGAATAATTTTTATAGTAATTGGAAACAATACACATGTGTTGTGATACACCGCCATACCGGTAGATGAGTGATCGTCTGACACGACTCACCTCGCACGACCCGCGGTAAAACGGCTACAAGCACCACGATAGGAGCTGCAAGAGCTTGTCTGTATTTTTTTAAATTATATATTCGAGAGAAGAATGTTTGAAGTTTCTTTGCAGTTGCTTGATTTAAAAGAGTGGCCCGTAAAAACTGTGATAGTATGCTAGCCCGCAAGATGTAACCTACGAGAATCTATAAGTTATTAAACCGTTACATTTGTGTCTTGTTTCTCCAGAGGAACGTTTCACTAAAACTCTTATCTTTAACAGATATTGTGAGTTTTCACCGATTTTCAATATTGGTTCCATTTCTTTATACTAATTATAAATTATTTTCAACGAAACCAGACGAAATCCATGCAATTTAAAGGACATTGCAATAAAATACGTCATTAAGCAATGCAATACGTACGTCAGTTATTTTAATTTACTGGCGTATTCAAGTAATTTGATTATTTTCCATACATAACTACACTCGTAACATTTACGGGCTCTTCGTGAGGTATGGAACGAATCGTACTGTAACAGTCTCCGACATAATGGAGACATACGATAATCCTACAAAAAGGATATTATAATTAACAGACGACACGGAGACCCGGAGCCAAGAGAGTCAAGAGGAGCTCAACAATCTGATATAATCTAATCTGTCACAGTGCAGAAGGGAAGCCATCAAGAAATATGGCCGCATAGCCTTTGATCATACAAAGCCGTTCAGGGATCACAATATAGTGAGCTACTGAGAACACAGCGCAGAGGAGGATAATGAATACAAGAACTGAAATGGACAAGATGCCCTCTCAAGGTTGGTGAAGGAGGGACATGTGAATGATGGTGTCACCTCTTTCATAAGAATCCCTAAGCCTGGAATTCCCTTGAAAAACGAAAATTTCTAGTGATCCATGTTAAGTTGCTCGGATAAGCCCTATGCCCCCTAAGGGATACGTAATTCAAAATGGTGTGGAGGGCAGGTTTTTACAAAGAGAGAACCGGCCAAGTACCGAGTAAAGGCACGAACCAATATCTTCAAGAGGAGAACAGAAGAGGAGAAACTGCCATGCACTGCATTACTTGTGCTCAGGACGCTGAGCCACGGGGCCCAAGGATCTGAATTTCGTTGCGAAAAAATTCTTGGTGTTGTTAAAGGACCTGTGGAGTCACCCACTGGTGCCACGCGAATCTAAGATAGTACCACGGATTATCGGAACGGCCCCGCCTGAGGTTCTCTCGAGTGTATGATCCATTGAGGTTGGATAAGTGATGGCAGTGGTTAAAACATCGCAAGCTGAAGGAGGCCTGGAGGCAACACATCTCCAGTATTGTCTCCAGTAGGGGTTGGGTAGTTCATAGGCCGGACCACAGGTTCCTCTGGTTATGAGGGTCCCAGACGGATATTGAAGGGGAGCGGATAGTGCATCGCAGTATCGGTGCTGGGCTTGGAGTTGGTCAACTGGGATGTTGGCAGAATGCATCCTCGTGCTCAATGAGTGAATCTCAATCCTTCTCCATGGGGCTCACTGGCGAAGTTACTGTTATACTCCAGCAGGATGGGTGCACGGCCGTCCAGTGGTTATTCTAATAGCGACTCGGTAAGTGGCTTTCCCGTAGTGATACGACATTGCAAGGAAAGAGGATAATGAAGAATTACTGACAAAGGTGTGGAAACGAAATCTTGAAGACAAAGGTATAAAGAGGGAGGAATTCCGGAAGGGAACGCCAGTCCGACTAAGAACTGGAAGAAATAAATAAACAGTGAATGTGGTTATAGAATTGCACAGCAAGTACATACATTTTCTAATGGCACAAAAAACTGTGTATATTGAATGTGTGGCATGTAAAGTGAGAGACTTTCTAGTTTCACTCAGATGCTACAAATGTCAACAATACAGGCATCAAATTAAATGCTGTAAAGGACAAGTAAGTTGTTCAACATAAGGACATAAATATTCTGAAAAGGATAAATGCAAAAGCAACAAAGAAAATTCTGCCTGTGTAAATTGTTTAAAGGATATTACGGACCATAACCACAGAGTTGATTCGAAAAAAAAAAGTCCGCATTACGAATGAGCATTTACTGCGGAGCTGGAAAGGATCGAATATGGCGATGCATGAATCAGCTAAGATCTAAAATCACTATTGGGCAGATAAACCTGCAAATATCTGCAGTGGCTACAATGGAAATAGCGATTGTGGCTAAAGAAAGAGACATTCACATAGTCCTGATGCAATAGCCATACGTCCTACATGGGAAGATAATTGGGTTACCTGGGATAGTTTTCTCAATAAGTGACAGTCCAATGGCAGTTAAAAGGATTAAATTAAATACTATGGATGCTGCATCGGACAGTCATCATGTCTGTATCAAAATTAGAATGGAACATCAGAATGTCTACTTGGCTAGTTCCTACTTCCAGTACTCGGATGAACTTCGAGTACACGTGGAGATGTGGGATGAAATTATAAGAGTACTTCGAAGGGAACGACTTGTAATAGGAGCTAGTGTGAATGCCCAGTCGGAATTGTGGTACTCGCCTGCGACAGATGAAAAAGGCTTGACACTCGATCGCTTTTTATTGGCGAACGATCTCCATGTCGTGAATGTACCAGGAACCCTTCCAACATATGTGTCTCCTGCTCATGGTACTGAATCCTACCTGGATCTGATGGTTGTAACTACAAAGGCAGCCAGACTGGTTTCAAGTTGGATTGTCATGGAAGACTCAAACAGTGATCATATGCTAATTATTTATGAGCTGTATATGCCAACAGGACAACATGCTGGAGATAGAATTGGCCGAACAAAATTTATTCACAGAGGGACCGATGGAAGAGGTTCGATGAAGTGCTGATGAATAAACTTGATCAATATCACGAAGAACACTTGGAAGAACCAGACTAAAGTGCAAATGCAATTACAAAGCTGATCCAGGATGTATGCAAGGAAACATTGAGAATATTAGAACCTGGCATTCCACTAAATCAATGGTGGGATGATGAACTGGAAAATATGAGAAAGCATATTCGAAGAATTCGGAAGAAATTGAAACTGCAAAAAGATCCTCGGCGTAAAGTAAAATTGTTGGAATAATATAGAGTCCAATGAAAGAATTATGCAATAAGGTTGAAAGAAAAGAAACAGACATCCTGGAGAAGCTATGTAACAGAAAAAGGAAATGAAGACCCACGGGGGCTCATATACAAGATCCTTGCAAACCAGCTCAAGCATAACCAAGTCATGAAAAGCCTTCAAATCCAAAATAGGGTCATTATCGATCAGCAGGAGAACACAGAAGAACTTGTAAATGCACTCCTGCCAAAGGATAGTGTGAAAGATGAAGAAGAAATACATCATTGAAGAGAGAGAAGATGCCTGTGTTGCCAGACACTCTTCCCTCCTCTTAATACACTATAAAAGAACTGGATAAAGTTATTAAGGAGTTGAAAACAAGAACGCTCCAGGACATGACGGAATGACTGCTGAAATAATGAGGAGATTTTATCCTCGGATTGAATTCTATCTGTTGCATTCACTGAATTACTGCCTACAAAGTGGCTCTTTTCCTAACATCTGGAAACGAGCAATATTGAGAATTCTCTATTAGGGAGGCAAGAAGGGATCCACCATTAGCTAAGTCATACCTTCCTTTAACATCTGTTGCCAATCATGGGGAAAATGCTAGAAAAATTCGTCAATAAGAGACTGGTAAGCTTCCTTGAAGCTACGCAAGTGCTCCACGCAAAAAAAAAATAATGGGTTTAGAAAAGGACGAGGTACTGAGAGGGCAGTCATGGATGTGGTTGAAAAAGTGAACTCAAGCAGACAAACTTATGTATTAAGCATTTTCCTGGATATCAGTGGTGCATTCGACAATGTGTGGTGGCCGGAGGTGCTCTGGTAACTCAGAGACAGGGAATGTCCAAGAAATATTTACAGCATTATTGCTAATTACTTTAAAGAAAAGTACAGCGAGTATGAAGTGAACAGTGTGACAATGAGGAAGAAACTCTCAGAGGCATATCCCCAGGGATCGGTCCTTGCACCCATCCTATGGAACATTCTGTTTGACACACTTCTTCGGCTGGAGCTACCAGAAAACTCTGAGATCTATGCATATGCAGATGATGCATTGCTCTTAATTTCAGCCTGGGGTCACACTGAAATTGAGACCAAAGCTGATGAAATACTGAAGAAGATTGACATTTGGGGCAGTAGTGTAAAGTTACAATTTTTAGTGGTGAAGACCAACTTTATGTTAAAGGAAGCTTAAAGCGATCGCCTATGGCCCGCTTCTAGGAAAGACTACTATGTTTACAGAGCAAAGTGAAGTACCTAGGTTTGATCTTGAATAGCAAATTTTGCTTCCAGGAACACATAAGGTATTTGGAATAGCCATTTATGGAGCTGGTGTGTGGTATAAGAAAGCAAGACTGGTACACGCTCAAAGATGATTTCCAAAGATGCAAAGAGCTGCACTACTAGCCATAACCAAGGCTTACAAGACAACATCAACTGAAGCACTACAGGTTCACACTGGAGCAATCCCACTGGATTTGCTAGTAGAATAACGAGGACAGGTAAAGCAAGAAACTCAAGAAAGATCTGTAAAGAAGATCATGAAGAAAGAAACCATAAGTGTTACACTATCCCTCTGGCAGGAAAGGTGGGACAATTTGGAGAAGGGCAGAGTCACTTATAGATAAAATCTTTCCAAATATAATGGAAAGATATAGCCAGCACTGGATTGTTACAGGTTGTCATCTCTCACAGTTACTAACTGGACATTTAAACTATAATGCAAAATTACATGGATTTAATTTAGTTGACTCTCCCTTCTGCCGAATCTCTCAGGTATAAGATACTGCCGAACATGTACTTAGAGAACGTCCAATAATAGAATATATAAGAATTGAACTTCGTAGGAAGCTTGAAATAGAAGGAAATGAAATAGATCTTAGAAATATAATGACAAATAGAAAAACTGTCAAGATAAGGGAAGAGTTTGCAAGAAAGATAAGCAAACGTCTGGAAGAATTCGAATAATGGATTCGAGAAAATCCACAAAAGTTCGTGGATGATCCTCTTCCACAGATAGATAAAGGTTTCTATTACCCGATTAAAGAAAAAAAAGGAGTTATACTGGAAGCGACACTGTAAAACCACTATAAAACATTGTGGTGGGAGCGGTCCCACCACACAGCTTGTGTGTTCCAAATGCACATAGACTTGAACTTAGAAAGGAAACATCAGAAGGCGACTGATGAGTTGGGAGACCTTCCCATCCACTCGGAAATAACCCTAAAAGATACAATGATGATCAAAGCAACGAACAAAGGACATGAGAAATCGGAATAGCAATCATCAGGGCAAGTGAATATGAATCGAATCAGGATTCTGAAGACTTAGGCAATGTATAAGGAGAGAGAGTAATGGTATCACAAGGTTCCAGACTAAAGAACCGGTCTACAGGGGTCGGGGGTCGGAAAGGAGTCCCCCCCCCCCCCAACCCAACCTTATCCAGGCAAATCCAAAACTGATGGCTGGAATTGAAATATAATCTAAGTAGTAGTAGTAGTTTATTGCCTCAATATAGGCATTATATAATCATATCTATACTAGAATGTCAAGAAGTTTACGTCCAAGCTGCTAGGGGAGTCAGGGTGGAATGCAGGAAAACTGCGCCACTCTTACCTTCCAGGCAACTTGGTGTAGATAGTTATAATATTATATATAATTGTAACCCACAAAGGCTGTAAAAGGAAAATAAAGTTTCATATATAAAAAATATATAAAAAAAGGAACATCCTCTATCCCTCTATTACCCAGAAAGGGCCAAGGTAACGAGCTGATAAGAAAAATGCCTCACCAGACTTTTGCTGGCCACAGTGTATAGGTCTGTTTTTTTTTATTTTTCTATCGTCTATAATATATTCCCTAGTTTCTAAAAATTACTTTTATGTAAAAATCTCAATAATTTTGTTAAGGTGGACGTAAGTGAATACTTTATACTTTATTGTCAAACATAGTATAAATATTTTATAAACTTTACGAAATTATTTCAGCCATTTTTAAAATCCATAATATGTTAAAACATGTGTTGCAATTATATGATGTGTCTAAACTTATTACAAATAAATAGTTTTCTGGTATTTGACGTATCCGACCGTTATTTTTTAATGTAATGGTTTAAGGGAAATATTACCTGTAATAACAGTGTTTGCACGTATGCGTCCATCGCAGTGAATAAATGTTCTATGAATACGACTTTTTCCCGGAAGGTAAATATTTATATATCTACTGCCGCCACATTTTACTTTTGTCCTCTTAAATAATATAAAAAACAGTGAAAATTTAAGGCTTCCTCACGCAGTTTTCGTAATAGAAATGAGAAAGTTTATAAATATCATCAGTAGTTTAATCCATTGGTATACATCGCGTGTAATAATGTATTATTGTTACATACCTGATTCGTGAGAAATTCATATTCCCGGTAGGAATATTGCATTTTTGTTAGGTCCCATTGCAATGCTTCCTTGTAGACAGATGTAACCTTAAGGCGTGAAAAAATTACTATGAATTTCCCTTATAGGATGTTCATCTAAGTGTATGCACGTTGTGTCTTCTTCTGCCTTATGTAAAATTAACATTGCCACGCGCCTCAGCACTTTATTCGTGCTTCGGTCAAGTGAAACTGTAAAATTACTAGGAAAGTAAATATTTTAATAATTTGGAATTTTTTACACTTTAAGGCATAAAAAAAACAGAGAGCTATATAAATAATTTAAGCTATCACAAATTTTTACCTAACACTTTGTATTTGACGTTAAGATATGGAACTACTTTCCCTTCCATGATTACCAACTTTAGTGAGCGCATATCACTCAGTGCGCCCGTTAAATTAAATGCAGTTAGGAGCAGTGACTTTTTTCAAAGGTTGATTTCAAAAGTTCTCTCTTTATAGTGAACAGGCTTTAACAACAGTTCATTGGTTCTATTTTCTTTATATTTCATCAGACTGTTACAGTTTTGATCACAGAGATCTAAATACGTAAGATGTACATATTGAAAATCTGAACGTCAGCGTATTTTTCTTTTAATGCCATGTTTATTGTATTGGTAGCGCAAAGACAATTTTACGTTTTAAATTAATCGCCTATACTAATTAAGTGGCGTATGGAACGAAAGTAAGAACGTTATATTAATAAATCTAGTCCATATAGTTAGGTGCTCAACAACGGAGTGATTCGAAAATGCGCGTCATTGTTTATACAAATAGCTAGACAATTTTTTTTGTATGAGACAACCGTGTTGTTTGCAGACATTGCAGGCGGTACGATAATAGCACTCGACATGTGCGAATATTCGTCACTTTCCTGTGGTGGGGCAGCTCTGGAAGCAGGACTCGTCCAAGACCGCATACATATAAACACTTCTTTACCATGCAACGCGAATATAATTGGCACCTCTTTGGAATGTATCGCTTTGCGTTGATATTACAGTACGGAATGCATCAAGCGCTAAGCGTACGCCACAAGCAACGAAAGTACAAGCGCTACGACTAGTCTGAAACATGGACAAAGTTCTCCGTGGAACAAGCGCAGGCCTCTCCAACCTCCGCTCCAGGTGGCCGATACCTATTGCAAGGTCATACCTAGGGCACTACTTTCTAACAGTAACATTCAGTTCCCGCAAAGCAAAAGCTAAATCGGCTTTTTGATATTCAGGGTCCACCGAGAACTCTGCAATTTTGAAACCGTCATGCCGTCCGAAAAGAAAAAAAAAAAGCTACACTTATCTACTCACACAGATAACTGATTACCGCGTCCGTGCATTATCCTTCTTTCACGATAAAAATAAGCATAACGGTGCCCCATTAACTGCTATTCGTGGTCTAGTCATGGAGGTATTAGTCTATGGAGTGGAAGCCGAGACACGGAAGTGAAGCCGATAATGAAAGACAAGGATAGGGCTAGCAGTGGCAAAAAAGGTGCATGTTTTACATTGCTTACTATGTAACTTTTGCCACTCGTAATATGGCGGCTGACGTAAACAATCGGTCTGCGCGTGCGCAGTTGAAAGAAGTCAGGCAAGGCATCAGCTTCACTTGATAAGCGTGGAGAAGATAGGATGTTGCCAATCCATCAGCTATTACCGTGCGCTCGATTGTGCACGGACTTAGTTTTCGGGAATGCCCGCTAACCAGAAACATTCCCCGCCACCACGCATCCGAACGCAAAGGGTTTAGTCACGCCGCACTACTGTCTTTCGGTACGATTCGCATTCACACACACACACACACACACACTGAAACATGGACAGCTGATACCTGACCGCTGCACATATGATAACGTCGATCGAAGCCTGCGCTAAAAGGGGATTGTGGTAATGTTATATAAAACTGACGCCTGGAAGATATGTAACCACTGCCTCTGTCGAATGACGACGGTAGTCTGATGATAGGCGCTCCAGTAGGCATTGTCAACAATAGAGAGAGAGAGCTAGAAGTTTGGGTGGCTCTTAAGGGTCCTATGTACTGAAACCTTTTCTGTGAAATCGTTGTTTGCTGGTAAACGCGTATCTCGGTAAATAAAAATACTGGAAATATGCCTTTTTGTCAGACAAGATAAAAAACAATTATCTATGGCCCTATTTTTTTACTTTTGTCAAAATAAGTGTATTCTTGGATGAAAAAAATTCGTGAAAATGGTTAAAAATCGCATTTTTTAAAGTTGCCTATGCAGCTTCCTTAAGCGGCAAGAGAAAAGTACAAAGATAAGGGCGTAGTTTAATCTATGGGCTTTCATCGCGTGTAATAAAACCCCACTGTTACAGATCTAATTTACACAGTACAGCGTTATGACGGAAACACTGAACACCTTGCGTGTAGGAGCGATGAGGCGCTAGACGTGCGTGTAACTGTCGCCCGTATCGCTCCTTCGCTTGTTGACCTTGGACGGGCAGCTACATAGTCCGCTTAACATCAGGGTCTTGACAGCCGACGTAGGTGAAGAAAGATGAGTATGAAGCAGTGCCGGAATACAAGGGTGGTGATGACCGGAGACCCCCGATAAAACCCGCCGACCAGCGGCGTCTTCCGGCACGATCCCCTTGTGTTAAAATCAGAGAGCTCCCCCGCTGTGTATTCGAACCGGTTCTCCTTGGTAGGAAGCGAGCTCTCTAGCCGCTGCACTACCATGACCCCCCGCTATCAATATAAAGGTGAACTCCTGTAATGTCGGAAATTAATTTAAGAAAGATCAATTTTGCTCACTCACTTACTATCGCCCTTATTAATTCACTAGATAATTAAAAACCATAATATTTTGTACTGTGGGGTCCCGGTGGTAGAGTGGTCAGACTAGTCTCCTCCCATCAAGGTGAACAGGATTCTATTACCTGCGGAATCACCCCCCGGATTTTCGTATGTAGGAATCGTGCCGGACGATGCCGCTGGTCGGCGGGTTTTCTTGGGGATCTCCCGTCTCCCTCCGCACTTGCATTCCTGCTCTGCTCAGTACTCACTCTCAAGACATCGATGTTAAGAGCGGCCCAAATCTCTTCACTCACTCATTCACATACTTCCCCCTTCAGTATCAAATTGAGGATCATTGTCCTCTGGGATGAAATTCGTGTTTTGTTACAATAAGTTAATAAGCTTGTGAACATTATCAAGCTAAGGTGGTCTTGTTGAAACTCTCTCAGGTAAGCCGTTTGTAAAATGTCAGTATATTTGTGTTTCAATGGCGGCGCGTTATAATGCCTTATATATATAAAACCCGCATCGCAAGGAAACCGCACAATCAGGAAATTACTTTTATTCGCAGTCTAAGTCTCGTTCCAGGCATTCAGTCTTCACTATTACTGCTGCTACATTTTCCCTCTGATCGTCCTTTTCGTGAGATAGTTTAAGGCAGATTCCCACCCGCCATCTTGGATTTATAGGTTTTTCGCCAAAGCTTCTATTTCAGAAGGTGTATTGAAATTTCCCGCATGACATATCCTAAATAACAGCTCCCCAAAATTTATCGAACTGCCACAGCTTCGCTACATTTATTAATTTTCAGCTGGTAACTGTCGAGGCGAAACGAGAGATTATTTCATGTGAAAGATTACAAATTGCGACGATATCAACAGTAATTGAGAAATACTGACCTTAGACAGTGCACTAGGCTATTATCTGTGCTCTGTCGTTCCAGATATCGTGAAACAAAACTGTATTTCCAGATGATGGCAAACAATCCATAAATTCGAAATGGCGGGTGGGAATCTGCTTTAACAAGTATATACTTCGAAAGAACCGAATATTTTACTCTGTATATGTGTTGTACTGTCAACATTCCTTTCACCTTTCGTGTATATAGTACCCAGCTTTGTAGAAGGATTACGTTCCTTGATAGATGAAAGAATTATAACACTGTTCGCCTTGGTGAGAGGCAAGCAGTCTGACCACTCAGCCACCGTAGCCCCCTATGCAGCTGGGTACACTGACATTTCTCAAAGGTTGACTTTAAAAGTGCTCATTTAGCCGTGAACATCCTATACAAGTATATCAACGTGATGATGATTGAACAACAAATCATCAGCCAGCACTCAGCAGAAATAAAATGTTGTCAGTCATAATGAGGACGCTAATAAATTTTTCGTTGTAGAAGACTCTTACGATATAAATATGTCCTTGGGGCAGGAAACAATGGAAAATACGCTTTCACTCTACTGAACAGTTTTTATTACATTACAGTCCATGCCGTAATGGTACTTAGTTAACCATTAACTGCGTTTCTTGTATTCTTCACCCATTACCTCCAAACATAAGTTGTTATACTTACTTTATACTGGTATATCTCGCATTGTAGTTATGCATGCTAAGAAAATTTACATTAATCAGACAGCGAACATCCATTCTTCACGCGAAAGTATATGCTGAGTGAAGTGGGTTCAATAAAATATCGATTCAGAAAAAATACTGAACCACTAGCAATTAAAAATTAAAAAAAAAAATAAAAATGTAACGGTTCTACTTTATGTTTTTCAGAAACATGCATCTGCTCTCACATTATAATTTAGTTTTGGTATGTTGGCTAAATTGTAGCTTCACACCAAATAAACATCAGATTTCTTATCGATCGGCAAAGATGTGGAGATCACTCTCATATAAATGGTATATTTCCAGTCATCAGAAAATTATAGGAAATATATTATAGAGAATAAAACCATCAGATACTCTGTACGAACTGCACTACCTGAGATATAAAATGTTTAGTGTACGACTCACATGAAAATAAATGTAAGTTTTAATAAATTGCTAGATTTTCTCTTACCTCATTAACTATTGCTTTTCCCAAACACTTTTCTATGAAGTTCTATGGATGTTCGGCTGTGAGGCTGGTTTAACATTAAGAGAGCAGCTCTATAATTAGAGCTATGAAATCAGTTGAAGTATTTTTGAGGTCACCTTGAAAAGTTAAAACATACTGCAAAATGTCCAACGAACACACGAGGAATGAATGAGAGAGGAATATTTGAGGGAAGTCTGAACAAGAACTGGTCGAAGAAGCAAGTCCATCTGATGTCTGAAATCTGGTCGAGGCCTCATGTGGTGTTCATTGTCTAATGCAACATAGTTTATCTCTGTCACTGATTGGGAGAGAGTAATGTTTCAGATGATACCGTGGCGATTATGAAAATTCTGCAGGGTCCCGTGCTACTATAAATACAGTCTCACTATGAATCATATTAATAATTCTTAAAATACGATGACTTTGATTTTTTAAGCTAAATTGTTTGAAATGATAAATTATGTGTGCAGAGTAATGAAAGAAGAAAATCTTATGTGGTTTTGCGATACTTTTACATAAGATTAAATCATCAATTTAAAAAGAAATTATTTTTTAATCCCAAGACTTTAAATTTTTATATTAAATATTCATGCAATAAATAATATTAATGTAAAATTTAAAATTCTACGCCACATATGTAGTACACTTACGTAAACGGTTCTCTGCAAAATAATTATGTGGTATTGGATAACTTCTACTAATGAAAAATTGCAGGTTTTCTATTTGGCATTTGGCATACCGTATGCTCACAAAAACAAATTATAGCCACCAGTTTCTGGAAATACTGTAACATACTTGTAAGCTTTCCGATTGTAATTATTCATCATCCCTCCGAGAAGGTCAGGACCCCCCCCCCCCCCAACTAGATCTGGAACCACTTTGCCTTCCAGCCTGTATGTCCCATTTAAAATATACAGCAACAAAACTCACTGTTTTAATTGGACACAATCATATTAGTGGACGATGCTGGAAAAAACTACATCAGAGCACTCTAGCATCAAGCCCATACGCAATCGAGTATACGTAGGGCTACCTGCTATTCGCGAAACATTTACGCGTAGGCTAGGCTTCAATATCCCCTATGCACACTTGCAGAATTCCTTGGGCTATTGGCCGACTGCCTTAGTGTCATGACTGACAGCTACACACGAGTGAGGCAATCAGAATTAAGAATATCCCATACTGACTGTTAATGATCCGCGGGCAGGCTGATAAAACAAGTAAAATGATTCAATCACGAAAGTGGTTCTGCACTAAAGTGTTTTGGAACACAACTTGTCCTGAAATATTTCCGCGAAAAACAGACGGCCCTAAGTATACCTGAATAGGCAAGGAAGAGGTATGCCAAACGTTAAGTTTGAAAAATATTTAGTATTAATATTTTCGTTACATTTTTTATAATTTTTAAAAATGTATATATTTTTTTTAATATTTTGGATTGTTTTTAATTTTTCCGATTTTCCAATGTTTATACAATCCAGCGAAAACCCTTCATGTCACGGTCCAGGTCAGGAGTACAAGGTCGTTGACACAGCTACACAGTTCAACGCCCTGGAATAAGTTCTCGAACCGAATTAAGTACACTACTCCTCACACACACAACCGATTCGGGACCCGCTTACCTGCACTGTTTAAAAAAAAAAAAAAATTCCTTCATTCTACGGAAAATTGCTGGCAAAAATTTATCCAGAAGTGTCCGTAAACTCTCCGTAAAACTACGGACACGTTGATTTTCAGAAACGGACTTTCCGTAAATTTCACGGAACCTCATCCGTTTAATTCCAAGTTAGTTTTCTGTACTTTCCATTTAAAATAAAAAGAGATAGTGAAAATGTCTTTAATTTTTGTTATGAGGGTGTTCTACCTTATACGAGAAATGATATTAAAAAAGTTAAAATATGTTATACTTACCCGAGGTTTGAACCCGATTTAAAAGTTCCCAGTTCACAACTCTAACCATTAACCTACAACTCTCAATTGAAAATTGTGTATAACTATTATATTTTCATTCAGAAACAAAAATTCAGTTTATTTTAAATTTAGTGTATTTTTAGTGTTGCCAAATTTTACAGACGCCAGCATGCTATTTTTTAATGTTTGAAAGAATAGGTCATAGTCGCGTGGATAACCTGAACTGCCGCAGAAACGATAATTTTCTTGTTAGAGTGGCGAAGAAAGCTTCGTGTAGAATCGGCATTGTTCGTCCCCGTAACTCGAAGCCAAAGGGAATACGGAGACTTTCCGCATTTTGTATTTACAGACTTAACTGCATTTGTCGTCATTACGAATTGCCTTTACATATATACACTGTACATTTCCGTAAAACATTCCGTAAATACACGGAAATTTTTAACAGCGTGGTACGTTTGATGCCAAGAAGCACGGGAGCGATAAATTTACATTGTTACTCGCATCAAGTGTGCCATCGCCATTAAGCACAAGGCTCTGAACTGGCGTCCAATGTTCTTCTCCTGAGTGAAGAGATTTCGACGGCTCTAAACGTCTAGTCCTTGAGAGCCGATGCGGGTGAAGTGAGGTGAGTATGGAGCAGCGCCAGAATGAAAGGGTGGAGGAAACGGGAGACCCCCGGGAAAACCCGCCGACCAAAGGCATCGTCCGGCACGACTCCCACGTGCGAAAATTCGGGAGCGACCCCGTCGGGAAATGAAACCGGTTCGCCTAGGTGGGAGGCGAGTAGTCTAACCACTACACAACCGTGGTCTCTGTTCTTCTCGTCGTGCTGCGTTTATATTGGAATTTAAGCGGTAAACCTGTAATTTGATTGGTGCAAAGTCCATGGAGAGGTAAAATGCAGGACCTTGCAAGTATTTTTGTATGTATCTGACGTGTATGGTTTGAAATACAGCGCTTTGAAAAAGCTATCTGTAGGGCGAAGGGCAAGGGGATGCAATAGTTTGGGGCCCCGTGCCTCTAGGGGGGGGGGGGGGGGTCGGGCCCGACTCTTAAATGTTTACTTATAAAACGAAGTATTAGGTAAAACGCTAATCTTGATACTCACAACTTATTGACTATTTTTGTATGGATAACGCCTATTTATGTTGTTGTAAATGGTCGATTTTTGGTTTGAAGAGGAGGTAGGGGGCCCACAGCACGCATTGCTCAGGGACCCTGAATTTCTGTTTGTGGGCCTGGTCTTGAAACGGGTATACTTGTACGCACGTTTAACGGTTTCGCGAAGAAAAAAAAAACGTATATTTAAAGCACTCTGAAACGCCATTACAGTGCCAGGCAGGCGGGAACACTTAAAAATATTTACGTCCTTATGTTGAACAATCTTCACGCCGACTTACATTCCCATTCACTCTGAGAATATTACCCCATATATATCCCTACCTAATGGAATTTTAGTCACGCAGGTCTGAGACAAAGCCGCTTACGCGTAAATGCTATTCACTTAAGGGCACTGCCTACCGGCTGGCAACTTAGGAAATCTCATGTTACGGAAATTTCGCCTCACTGCGTTTATTTTAAAGATAGACCTTTATAAAAAAAAAATATTTTTCGCGAATTTTTAAGCGAAGATCCGTTTATGCGTGTATTTGTTTAATATAAACAGGCAGTCTGTACTTTCTTGAAAACATATTTAAAAAAAAAAATTCCTCGCGTACAGGCTATACATGTTACAGAAACATTTTCGCTGTAAGGAACTTCTAAAAAATTTTGTGAATTTTTCGAAACGCCTATTTTAAAAATTATTTCACTGAGATGATATTCCCTTAAGACGAGATTTTTTTTATTCCGTGGATTTCAGCCTGTAAGGCAGTGCGCTTAAGATTTGTAGTGACGGACCGAGACAGACGCAGTTGTTACGTTGACTGAAATGCCGAAAGGTCTACGAAATTGAAAATTTGCGAATTATTGGGAACAAATGGGGCGTGGATTGTTAGGGAAACGGCAGTTTGTTTTGCTTGAATACGTCTACGTTGACGCGCTCGGACGCCTTGATGTTTATTTTACTTTTCCGGTACCACTTCACTCGATCATATAGAGTTTTATGGGTACCACTGGATTGCTTTTGAGATGGTCTTTCCAACCGTATACGATTTATGTATTTCAACTTGGCTTTTTGACGAGTATAGGCCGACATTGTTTTAAGCTTTATTTTATTTTTACACTAAACGCATACAATTTCACCATAACCGCACCACAAAATTGTCTTTATTCATGCAATCGATTGATCTTGACGAGAGCTATCGATTGAAACTCAAACGAGCGTCGTAGCATCTCCTAGTCAAAAGTTATACTCAAAATTGCACTTTCCCCCCTCCGCCCCCCAATTGACAATGCTTTGCAGTCCTCACTCAACGTAACAAATTCTCTGATCCTTTGGCAATCGAGTGGTTTAATTAACTTTTGAATGTAGACAATAGATTCGGAGCAGCAATGCCAAACTGTATCCCCCGATTTTGTTATCATAGGATTTTCTGGATTGCCTCCGTCCATGATCACAAATTTAAAGATGTATTCACGTCAAACAATTGTCCTCCGTATTATTGCTGTCCTGTATACTCAGGAAGGCAACGAATATTTGAGTTACTGCCACGTCTCAGTCGAAGCGTATCCCAATGTTTCGGTCGACATAGCAGTCAACAGCCTCATGGTACCAGAGACTCTTTGTTGCTTTCGTTTGCAGTAGCGGCTCTATGATGCCTGAGGCAAGAGGCAACATTTATTTGAGAGGCGCCTGCCCATTAAAACAGCGATGAAATCAATTCAGTGCTGTCAGCTGTGAAGTGAGCTACCGTTTTCGCACAGGACTCTCCCCAACGCTTATTTTAACATGCGGCAAACTTGCGAAATATTAACTCATCGGTAATATAAATATTGAAAGTTTGGCTAGTTCCCCATAGTGAATGCTACATATTTCTAAATGCATCCAGTCTGAGCAACAAATTGTAACGACATAAAATAATGTATTATCGTAAAACTGAAACGTCATGTGTAACACTTAATTTTAACTTTGGATTTCGCAGAATTTGCGAGATTATGTCTTTCAATTTTTATTGACGAAAATAATCAATAAATATGCCAGGTTCATGCAACAGCGATGACCCAATTGGGGACTTTTTCGTTTAAAAGTGTAAGGGCGCCACTGAGTTTCTGCTACCGTGAAGAAGGCGACTGCAATGCCAACTGTAACGTAAACGTCGGGATATTCTTCGACTTCAACAAGGCTGAAACTAAAGGGCTGAGAATATTCCGACTGTGGCTGCGAAAGCGTGAGTTAGTGCTGCACTTTCAATAAACCACGCATGCGCAATGTTATGGACGCGAGGCTTGATCACGCACCTCGCTGACCGAGCGCTGTCCTGGTGCGCTCGATGGTGAGGGGAGCTAGGGAGCCGCGAGGGTGGCAGAAGACATTACTCTATGTCGGCCAGCCTTACTTGAATAGATACAACTGCTTACAAAAAATGCATTTTTCAACTAGGAAGACCCATTGATCTCAATCACTGGCATAGAATCGTATGACGCAAAACGTCTGGCATTCCGCAGCAAAGAAAAAATAATTAACCCGTCTATAAATGTAAATTTTTAATCATCAATGCTCAAACGCTTAAACGGAACTATTTGTTTTAGGTGGTGGGCTATTTATGAATTGACGCTTAGAAACTGAAAACACTGTAAAGACATAGAATTATACATTTTTAATATAGACTATTCACGGTAATGTGAGCACTTTTCGAATCCCTCTCAAAATATAATACTAGTCAATAAGTGTATTTTATTTTGCCTTAGACATAAACTTCCGAGTGCGGTGGAATAAATACACTGTGTTTATTACTTACATGGAAAATATTTATTTAAAAAGGTGGTGAAAGTATAAGAAATGGCTGAAAGGAGAAAGTAAACAGGGTCTCAAAAGTGCGTACGTTAATGCAAATAGCCTATATAAATTGTTATATTTCGAAGATTTATTTAGAGTACACAGCTCATGCCCAGGGTAAAAACCACCTGCTGCCTTACTTATGCAATAAATACTAAAAGTAATACACATTACATTTTATAACAGATAAATCAATTTATTTTTAAACAACAAAAGTAAATTGCACTACAGCTGATATTCTCGACGGCTTCAAGTTAGTGGATCTAGCAAAGAGGTAAATTCTATCTTCTTCATACATTCGCGTGTTTCTTTTTCCGAACAGTACAGCACAAGGGGTTAATTGAATAACAGTATGGCCAGCATTTGCTGTGCACACTCAACTGAAGGTTCTGTATGCAATAATGACATTAGGAATGAAGGTATTCTTATGTTCAACAGTTTTGTAATCCAAATACTTTGTGATTGGTAGGTAACTTCTACGTCAAAAAATGTACCAAACAAAGTACTGCCTTGAGTAACTCCGAAATTTTCTCTCAAGTTCACAATTGTGTAATTTTTACCAACTTTAAATTCTTTATTGGACGCAAAACTATTTTCATAATTTGTGTCAATTGCAGGATAATATAATTTACTCCCCGTGGCAGGTCGTCTATGCAGTTAATTATACGGTATGGAACCGAACTCTGCCGGTAAACTTCGGCAGGGGCTTCCTCATCAAAAAAATAGGTATAAAATATATACACGACATTTAGCTTAAGTATTTTTCAAAGGGGTGAAAACAGCCCTTGACAGTGTAGTTGAACCAGGTGTTGTTTGCTGGTAACACAGCCAACATGCACGATATATGTCAGAGTTTCTGGATATTGTGTTATTAAATGACGAAGTACAAAGCACAAAGACGGGGCCTCCAATCTCAACCCCCATCCAGGATAAGTGAGGGATTGGCAGCACATTTGCGCAAATAAAAATGTAACTTTATCTCTTTGTTTGTTGTTCCCTGTGCATGTGTAATCTACTGTACATATAAATGAACTAAAATCTCGTTTTATGATTTTATGCTAAATGCCGCCGTTCTCGACCAATTAATTCATAATTTTCCAACGATGAATCTGAACATCTGGCACATAGCAACACACTTGATGTTGGTGCATGATGTTGCTGTCTTAAATGACACCATATAATGTTGGAACAAGTCGTGTTCCATCTGCTATCCGTGCCTACACCAACAAACTACCGCTGATATGCAAATAGGGTCTGCGGTGGCATATTGGCCTGGCTGATCGCCTCCCACCACGGCGAATCGGAATCGATTCCCGGCAGGGTCGCCAAGTATATTCGAATCTGGGAAACTAGCCAGACGTTACCATTGGCCAGTGCTTTCCTTTTCGGGGCACGCCCGTTTCACCACCATGCAATTTCGCCCTTGATCCATCTCCACCCCACGTGACCTTCATCAAAGTGAATTAATCTCTTGAAAACGTCGGCATTTAGCTTAACACAAGAAGGAATGTTTGTTCACCAAGTAGTGTAGATTGCAAATCCACAGGAAACAACGAAAAAAGTGGTTTACATTTTTATTCTGCACAACTGTGGTGATAACCCTTGCCTTTCCATGAATGGGGGTTAATATTGGAGCCCGCATTTTTGTGTTTTGGACTTCGTTGTTTAATAATGTAGTACCCAGAAACCGAGACATTTATCATTCATTCTGGCTGTGTTACTAACAAAAAAAAAATCTACATTACCTACACTTTTAAGGGGCCTATGTAGAAGCGCGTCCAAGGCCAAGAAGCGAGGGGGCGATACGGGCGACAGTTACACGCACGTCTAGCGCCTCATCGCTCCTACGCGCAAGGCGTACAGTGTTTCCGTCGTAACTCTTTACTGTGTAAACTAGATCTGTAACAGTGAGGTTTTATTACAATGCGATGAAAGTACACATATCAAATTACGTCCGTATATTTGTACTTGTATCTTGCCGCTTTAGGAAACTACATAGGCAAACTTTAAAAATGCGATATTTGACCATTTTCACGAATTTTTTCATCCAAGAATACACTTAATATGACAAAAATAAAACAATAGGGCCATAGATAATTGTTTTTTCGTCTTCTCTGGCAAAAAGTAATATTTCCAGAAATTTTATTTACCGAGATACGCGTTTACGCGCAAACAATTTCACAGAAAACCGTTCAGTTTATAGGACCCTTAAGGGCGGTTACACTCCTTAGGAAAAGGTATAGAGCATATAGGTAATGTATATAGGACCCTAAAGGGCTGTTACACTCCTTAGGAAAAGGTGTAGAGCATATAGATCATGTATATAGGACCCTTAAGGGCGGTTACACTCCTTGGGAAAAGGTGTAGAGCATATAGATGATGTATAATTTTGATGAGGATTCATCTGCCGAAGTAGCAGATGATGTAGATGATGGCTGTGTGTTGACTTTTGCCACTTCGTGTAAAACGCAGGACATAAGCATCCGAGATATTTCCCAAAAGGGGCGGCCTCACATATTGGCGTTCAGCCAGCACAGCTGCAATGCCGGGTATGTTTCGGGGAGAGAGGGGGCAGCGTAAATAAAACCTGCGCAGAACAGCCTTTCTTCACGCTATTCAGCTGCGCAGGGCGCCGGCGGCGTACAGGAAGACAACGTTGAAGGAAATAAACTTTCCTAGCGCTTCAGGACAAGAAAGGCATATAGTGGCGGCGCCTATGTGATTATCCGTTGTTTATGATTTCTGTATTGCTTCCCTAACCTCTTAAGGTAGGAAAAATCTTTGCAGTAGTAATTAACCGTCACAGAGATGCTTCCACAATGTTGATATGGGCTGTTCACGATAAAGTGAGCCCTTTTGAAATCAATCTTATAAAAATGTCACTGCTCCTACCTGCATATATTTTAAAGGGCGAACTGAGTGACATGCGCCCAGTGAAGTTGGTAACGATGAATGGTAAGTAGTTCCATATCTTAACGTCGAATAAAAAGTGTCAGGTAACTATTTGTGATAACTTAAATTATTTATTTCACTTTTTGTTTTTTTTTTATGCATCGAAGTGTAAAAATGAGCAGATTTGTAAAATATTTGCTTTTTATAATAATTTCATAGTTCCACTTGACCGACGCATGAATAAAGTGACGAGGGCTATGGCAATGTTTATTTTACATAGGGCAGAAGAATACGCAACGTGCATACAAGTAGATCTTAAGCAGGGCTTTCAAAAGTGCTCAGTTTACCGCGAACAGCCTATGGCACGGTTAATTGAGGACTTTTGAAATCAACTTTTGAAAAATGTTACTGCCCCTAACTGCATACCTGTATTTAACGGGAACACTGATCGACGTGTCGGCACCGATGGGGAGAAGTAGTTCCATTTCTGCGCGTTGAATTGAAAGTGCTAGGTAGACGTGTGAATTCCAAAGTGATTTATGCCGCTGTTTGTTTTTAGCGCAAATAATATAAGAATGAACAAATTTGTGAAATATTTAACTTTTCTAATCATTTCGCAGTTTCACAGTTTTAACAAAGTGATGACGTACAGAGCAATGTTAATTTTACACGGTGGAAAAACATACAATGTCCATACGCGTCAATGCAAACAGGTCTTCTGAAAGTGCTGAGTTGAAGTTTCCCAATTTTTTTCTAGACAAAAATCCTCTGACGCTAGTTTTACTTATGTGGGCATGCACCTGCGTCATTGAGCTATACCACTTTCATAGCTTCAGAGATGAAAACGTTTTACGTTTTTAAATTTAGTAACGTAAGCATATAAATTGTTTTTAGTGCTGCTGGCACGGATTGTAAATTGCGAATAGAAGACTTCTCGAAATGAGCAGAGGCATTAGCTATATTGTAATAAGTTTTAAATATAATTTATAAAACGTTAACATTAAAAAAGACTCAGATATGATCACTGAAACTAGACATCACCGACATGTTATACTAGCCGTCTGCACTTAAAATGTGATTACGTAAAAGAGGCTGGTAAAATGTTTGTGTGGTGTGATATTCTACTAATTGTATTACAACGCAAGATGATTGTGATGTAACGTATCTAATATCAGCCTTTCATTGATATAATTCTCTCAAGTCCGGAAATAAAATTTTAAGTCGGGATAATCTATGCTGGTACTTTAATTATAAATTGACAGGGTGTATAATAGGACTACTATGCAATCCTGCATAATTGGGTTTTCCCGTGTTCTGTTAATTCGGACTCGCACTTGATTTTTCATTTAAGTTATTTTGTTTGCTTATTTTTTACATGGATTGGCTAACACGCAGTATTCCGCAACTACATTACAAATCACTCACATAACCGCCTTACCAATTTGGTCTGACTTGTGCAGCATATTACGCTCCACATTTGTTTTTAAAAGTTGAAAAGTTAAACAATTTTTCTATGTAAATTAGACTGCAGACAGCTCACGAAATTTTAGTTCACCATACGCTCGTTCTATTTATAACAACATTCTGCGAGCCTGTTAGAATTTAATCTTTATTCTTGTGAACTTTTAAAGGTCGATCACTATTTATTCAAATTCAGCCGGCTTCAAATTATCTCAACAGCAGTAATAAAAACAAGTATATTATTTCATGATTCTAATTTAAAAATATTATATTACTATCTGTAAAATTTTTATAACGATTTTTAGCTAAATTGATTTTCTTAATATTTTTATATGAACTTGAAAAATAATATAACCGTTTTTATTACGAATTTGTTAAAGAATATACTACGTGAATTTCTTCCAACGTATTCTGAAATAGGTCACTTCACTCAGTTTAGAACACGTATAGCTGTTATAAAATTACAAATTAAGACAGGTTATAGATTTTAATCTCACAATATGGCTTTATCATTATGTATTTATTAATTATGAAAATTAATTCTCTCCTACAAGTGGTTCTGAACAACAAAATTTTCGCTCAAAGCATAGCAATGAATTGCAAAAAAATTGTAACAATACAGTATGAACCAAAAAATAATAATCTTATCTACAGAGTGTGTGAGGACGAAAATGAAAGAATAAAACAATCGCGTCACAAAGGAGAATGATAAAAAGAGATAATGCCGGAGGAACGGGAGCACAAACAGTATTCACGGACGATTGCCAGAACGGGGATGATAAAACAGAATGCAGTTCTTGGTATATAACGGCGCTCGGTGACAGTGTAGTCAGCACTTGCCCACTGTACAGCTTACAGCACAGCCATGAAGGTCCTTCTGGTGAGTACAGCTTCGCAAAATCTTACGAGATATGTTATAGTCAGGAGTAAATGTCTGGGTAAAGTCCATTGACGACACTTCCAACGTTTCTGAAGCCCTCACTGCAAAAAAATAATGGCAAAACTACCTTACAAGTTTAAGGTAATATTCGCAAACTTGTGTGGGGAACATGGTATTCCTTATGGGTAAGGTAAAACTACCGCAATTCAGAGTAAAATTCACGTACATAGCGGTGAAAAATCCCATAAATATATGGGAAAATTACCTTCAGAGGCGTGTATCTCATCAGCATTCTCTCATCAGCTAAGTGGGAGGACGGGTGGCAGAAACAAACATTTAACACACTAATATTGACTGAAACTGTTATGCTGTAGTCGTGATGTAATGGAAAGCGCCTCGACCTATCGTGATAGAGGACCATGGTTAGCGCTCACCCACCAGCAAGTGTCGAGGAATTTAGAGTTGAGGTTTTGGTTACTATTCGTCAGAGGATGTGGGTAAAAAGAAATTTAACGGTACTAATACTCCGGAATATTTTTTAGTAAAATTAATATTATACAATATAGTTAATATTACATTATTTCATTGGGATTTTCAGTTACTTATATGGGATTTTCCCCCAATTTCATCAGGTACTTTTTCTGTACGATTAGGGAATAGTACTTTACTTGTTATGTAACTTTACTCTACATTTAAGAGGTAATTTTGCCTTACATGTAGAAATTATTTTCTTCCCTTATATGTAAGGGAATTTTAAATAAATTTTTTTACTTCTGCTTTCAGTCTATTATTCCGCCTCATACAAACGAAGCTTAAGCAAGTCTATTAGATTATACACAAGGACCATTGCACCGCATTCGTCTGCACTTAGTTTAATTAAACTATTCGTGAGAACTATTTATTACTTGGCCATACCAACACACCACTTGTTTCTCGGTTTATTAATTTTAGTTTTAAATTAATTATGATAAAATAGAGATTAGAAATGAATTAAAGTTCAATTTAACAAAACATTTGAAATTTTTATGTTAACAGAAGTCCCTTGTGATAGGCTGGCTACATGACATATGTAGGAAACAAGCAAAGTAGTAGTACTCAGGGTGATTTTTAAAAGGTTTAATTTAAAAAAACCGCGAAGGTACCGTGGACAGACGTTAACACACAGCAGCGGGATGCGAACAACGCAGTAATGTCTTAATTTTAAAAAAAATTTAAAAAATGTAAATTTTGTATAACACACACCAAGTAGTCTGCCAATTCGCTTTGCGATTTGTGAATATAAATTGGGTTAACAAAAAACTGTCAAATATAGGTTAATCTAATTATAAATACTTTTTAAAAGTATTTGTATGGTGTTTTATGACACATCGTTTCGAAATTATGAATATAAGTATTAGATGTGGTGATTATAGGGTTTAAAAATATTCGGGCTTTAAATGGAGGAGTAATTAACTTTAGTAGGTTCGATTAATTGTTCTGTGTTCATAAAATAAAAATTAACGTCATATTAAAACAAAAAAATTAGAAACTTATTTTTATTAAATATTATACAACATTAAAAATACTGTTTCCGTTTATAATGGACATCATGCCTAAATTTTTCCTTTTACTAAAAATTAGCCTGCATTTCCCCAAGAAAAATCAACACAAAAATTGTGCGTTTTGGTAGAACTGTGGTATCCAAAATGTTCAATATACCGTCTGATTCATAAACGTTGTTCTTTACCTTTCTCTTAATCTTCAATTAAATTAATTGTTTATCTTATCGACGCCAACGATAGTGTAATATGATGTTTTTTCTATATCTCCTAAGTTACATGGATATACAAAGAGCTGAAGTCAGATGTGGAACGGTTTTCGATGAGTGGTAATCTAGCAATGCATATTTTTGTTTTTAGGTATCGGCTGTTCTGCTCCTTTCCGAGGTAGCAGTCAGAAGCATAGCCGGAGTTCCCACTGCCAACAAAGAAGACTGCGGTACTTCCATTGGTGATGGCGGCTATGGCCTAGGCTATGGCGCTGGTACTGGTAACTACGACGCTGGTTACGGCTCTGGTTATAGTCCTGGTTATGATAGTTACGGCTCTAGTTATGATGGCTACGGCTCTGGTTACGGCTCTGGTTATGATGGTCACGGCTTTGGTCACGGCTCTGGTCACAGCTCTGGTTACGGCTCTGGTTACGGCCCGGGTTATGGTGGTTCCGGCTCTGGTTACAGCTCTGGTTACGGCTCTGGTTATGATGGCCACGGCTCTGATCACGGCTCTGGTTACGGCTCTGGTTACGGCTCTGTTTACGGCTCTGGTTACGGCTCTGGTTATGATGGTTACGGCTCTGGTTATGATGGTTACGGCTCTAGTTACGACTCTGGTTATGGTGGTTCCGGTTCTGGTTCCGGCCTTGGTTATGGTGCTTACGGCTCTGGTTACGGCCCTGGTTATGGTGGTTCCGGCCCCGGTCTCTCTGGATACGACGGCGCTGACGGTCCTCTCCCAGCCATCGCGCCAGGAGCTGGCAATGGCTGCGGTTGCGAAAAGAGACCTGTGAAAATTGTGTACAACACCATAACTGTACCAGAATACAAGTACGTGACTGTACCAATCACTAAAGTCGTAAAAATTAAAACTACAAAGCCCATAACTATTCCGATTCCCTACCCCTACCCAGTGTACTACACTGTACGCAAACCAGTTTACTACGTACGCCCAATAATTGTTCCACAACGAGAACCATACAAATTTACCTTGAAAAGAGACAAGGCAGTAGTTTCACCTTACACCGTAAGAATCCCAATGGATAAGCCTGTTCCTGTAGCTGTCATAAAGCCAGTGAAAATAAATGTTCCATGCCCAGAACCTGTACCAGTGCCAAAACCGTACAACGTTAAGTTAATCAAGGAAGTGCCATGTATTGTACCAAAGTCTGTGGTTCTCCGAGTACCCGCTGCCACCCCAGTGATTAAGCAGGATATTATTAAGGTACCAATACCTGCTCCATACCCAGTAAAAGCACGCCCCTTCTGCGGCAGAGGGCATGGTCCCGTTTACCCCGCTTATCCCGCTCCAACTTTTGGATGTGGCTGCAGACCTCCTCGTCCTGGATATGGAAACTTCGGTCCTCTTCTTGGATATTGATTCGGCGCTCATATAATCGGCAGTGACATCGGCGGGCCTGGTTCTAGATACCCATGATGTGCGATGTTGCATTGATGGCATTATTGAAGGAGACAATTTTGAAAATAACTGCTGTTTTGGGAGTACTGGCTGTATCGACGACATGGAAGACTTATAATATGACGGACTATAATCCATCTACTGACAGTGCTTGTTAGCGCTCTGAGTCGAACGAGGGTGAGCACCTTAAAGTCATCTTCCTGGCCAACTACTTTACTCTCTAACTATTGAATTCTTTCTTGATTCCAGTGACGTATTTGAAGGAACATTATTTGGTATTATAAATTTTGTCCTTGTTTACTGTCTAAACATTCTTAACATATGTACAAAATCCATGTTTAAATGCCCGTTTTGAAGCCTGTAATGTATTCTGAGTAAGAATTTAACTTTTATTTCTGTCATCATGTAATTGTCTTTTCATATGCAATAAATTAATTTCTTGAAATATATTTGCTTGTCTGTTTTTTTCCTTCATTAAATGCTTGTTCCCAGAAACAATTTTGTTTTATATAATTTGTCCATAGAATGTACGTAACTTAAGTATTCAAATAAATGATCATAAAATATGATTACCAGTAACTCATTCCTTGAAATATTACTGTTTAAGTGTTATAAATGAGATAATTTTAGTTTAAGTAATACAAAATATTGCAGGGATTTTATAAAATAATCAAGTCACACAGGACAGTTGAAAATGACATGAACATATTCTTGAGAATAAGAAGAAATTTTCCGTAATCAATAATGTGGAATGAATAAAAGCTTTATGGAGGAATAAATGTTGGACGATTTATGGACAAAAGTAAACTGCACTTATAAAATGCTTCATTCTGAAATAGGCAAAAAACCTTCAATTACAGAAGTAAATATCATATTTCTGGTATATAGTTAATTTGTTATAAGTTTATGTTTGTGTATGTGTGATTGTGTGTGAAGGTAAAAATATAAAAAAAAAGGGGGGGGGGGCTGGGTGGGTTACAACTACCTGTATTTTCTTCTGTGTGAGCAATTTGGCCTTTTTTTTTCATTGTCGCTTAATATAATTTCACACTTTTTGTTAATCACTCCTTGGCCTGGAAAATGTGTAGCCTATAATATCCTGAACTTAATTACAAACGAGAACTGCAAAACAAAATTTAGGAAGACACTGCGCTGTACAATAACACGAGTATTCGTTTTAAACCCAGTGATTTAATCATCCTAGCACATAAATAAATGTTCAAAAAATAAATTGAAATCACATCTGTTTTTGGAATTACGTGTTTTTTTTTAAATACTGCGTAAAATGTTTACGCTTTAGAAGAGTGTACACTTCAAAAAAATACAATAAAAAATATATTAACAAATATACCCAAGAATCAATTTCCGGTTTTATTACAATTTCTAAATTGCATGTTACTTTCAACTTATTTTAAATTACATACAAGAAACCTCTTTCTGCTGAACTTGGCTATTTTTTCATGGATTAAGTAAGTTTCCAGTTCTAATAAATTAGAACATCTAATAATGGTCGTGTGAGCAATTAACGAGTTATTTAATTGCGATGTATAGCTTTTCTTTGTGTAATATCTATGAATTGTTCTAAAAATGCCAAAAACTAAAAACTTACATTTTTATCCTTGTTTGTATTAACTCGCAATCTACATAGTGCAAATTATGTTTATTTTCTTGCTTTTCAATGACGATAGCGGCATCAGCTAACAGAGCTTGAGAGTGGTGAAATTAATTTTTTAAGGCGGTAATGAGATATGTGTACTTGAAGGAGTTGGCAGCGAATATTATAAGTGTGCATATTATATATGGGTTTTAATGTAACTGCTTTAAAATATTTGTTAAAGGATGTTCACTATAACGTGAACACTTTTTGAATTCAACCTTATAAAAAATGTCACCATTCCTACTTGCATTTTTTTTTTTTTTTTTTAACGGGTGCACCTAGTAACATGCGCACAGTAAAGCTGGTAACGATGGATGGGAAGCAGTTCCGTACCTCAACGTCGAATAAAATGTGTTAGGTAACCATTTGTGACTACTTAAATAATTTACTTGGTTTCCTGATTTTTTTTAATGAATCGAAGCGTATAAATGAGCAGATTTTTTAATAATTAGTTTTCCAATAATTTTACAGTTTAACTTGACCGACGCACGAATAAAGTGATGAGGCCCATGGCAATGTTAATTATATATAATGCGGACTAATACACAACGTGCAAACAAGTATATATTTAGCAGGGCTTTCAAAAGTGAATAGCCTATAAAAGTAATATTTGCGCATTGCTGTTTCTCCCTTTTAATTATTTCAAATAGTAACGACTTTATGAAGCACATTTCCGAAATAAATGTCACAGTTTCCATTCTATAGCCAGGCGTCACTATATCGTGAAGTTTTGGAAATATCCAGATTTCAATCGGTTATTATAAGACAGCTCGTAAGTCAGTCTGAACACTGTCCGGACTGCACGTAGAACAGCAAAGTGAGTTATCGGAATTCTTAAAGGACACTGTAAAGAGTAACGTAAGAATGAAACATTCACTTTCGGGAGTTTAAGGGCATTCAACGTTATCTACCAAGTAATTTTTGTGTTATGCATAACACACGGAAGGCGTTACGACCCAGATTAAACAGCGCAGTCAGCGAACACTGGTGCGTAATTGAATAATCGCAGATCTGAGAAACGTCATGAGTCAGAAATTTTCATAAAATGTTGTATTTGTGTCGTGAAAGGTAGCTGGAACTTTGTTTAGTGAAATTACTGAAATCACTTCACTGACTCTACAGTTAAGTAGGGATGGAAATTTTCAACGATATGAGAACTGTCACAAGTTAGTGGTGTGCGTCCCTTCTCTGCTCAAACAGACGAGCAGTAAAACAGATAACTGTGCGTTCGCCGTTGGCTGTTTTGTTATTACCGTATGTTTATTATTCACCGAATGCGAGTACAGTACGCTCCATTAATGAGAATACTACATCGCTTCTTGGTAGTACTTATGAGTGTACAAAAGAACCTATATTGGAACAAAATTTACATAACATAATACAACTTTACAGCCCATGCCAGTAGAATATTAGGAGTTCTATCAGACTGTTCTGTATCTGCCTGCAATCAGGATAAGTGAGAACAATAATGCCTCCTTAATAAATGTGAATTACCTGAAAAACGTTTCCGAACAAGCCAACTGAAATTTTTGGCAATGCAAAAATAAGGATGGACTTTTTTCCATATATTAAATAAAAATTAATTATTTATGTAAACAAAATTTCTCAATTTCCATAATTGCGTAAGCCTAATAACTTTTTTATAATCTTTTTTGTAATTTCTGACTAAGGTAAAAATATTTTAACCACTGTTTAAAATATGCCTAACTTCGATTAATATAAATATACTTTTCCTGATTTAGGAAATTTCTCAAATTTAGCGAATAATTATATTGGCCATCGGCATTTGTCAATAACTGTTAGTGGTAACATACTGGCTATACTGACTAAAAACATGCCCACATTCAATGCGAGAGTACGAGACACATAACCAGTATTTCGACGCAGTGTTCTTAAGCTTCCGTGGGATATGGGAGTACACAACCCATTTTCTCCTAAAACAAGGACCCCAGGCATAGGTCGCTAATCGGACTGTGGAATTCTGGTAGCACGTGGTATAGTCCCGTGCGAGTCATGGTTTCAGTTGTTTGCGATGGGTGTACGGCGCATACAACCATAATCCCAAAACTTGTATACAATAAACCTTGCATACTCTAGTGGTGATTCCACACTTGTTGAGATGTATTGACAGTGTATGGACAGGACCCAATTAATCGCATCATTAACAGGTGGCCAATAGATTAAACTGTTAGATTACACCTGTCTTCGTGAACCCCACAACAATGGAATATTCCATCAGGACAATATTCATCGTGTTCTTGCACCGTTGGGTTCAAAAGTGGTTCGAGTAGCATTCAAGAAATTTCCGATTGGTGATATGGCCACAACGTTCAACCATCTTGAACCAATCATGCTGGAGAGGTATAGACGTACGCATCTATAAATAATAGGGAGATATTATGGGAAAGTGTCCAAATGCCACGAGCCAGCACGCTGATTATTTACGCATATTCAATCTGCCAGTTACCATCATTCCAAATGTGTGTCGCTAATGCTTCCAGTTCAGTAGCTCCTCGTATAAGGTACACTCTCCACTATACCAATGCTCGCAGTCCGCAGTCTCCCCACTCCCCCCTCCACACCCCGCTCCCTCGGCTTGTCACTCTCGTCGCCGCCAGTCGCTTCGCTGTATTCGCACACCTGGCTCTTAAGGCCATACAATGCTCCAAACTCTAGACTGTCGACTTGGAGGTCCGTCGTAGCTTAAGTAGTCTCGTTGGCTCGATCAAGAAGCTTCCCCGCATCTTGAGTCACGCTGACAGAGGTGGGGGCTATGACAAGAAAATTCTTATAGTGATAACCCCAGACAGACATACAATCCCCTCAAAGACACGAGGCGGTGCGAGCCCCGACGTGCTTAACGCGGCAACTGCAATCCTTTGTAAATTTCCGCACACTCATCGTGTTACAACTCCGCCCTTAACACACTGCTTCACTTGATGGAGCGGGATGGAGTGAGGAAAGCGATTCAAAGCAACGTGTAAAAGCTCCCCCTCCTTAAGTCCGTTGTCCAAAAAAAAGCCTCTGGAACATCTGGACCTTTGTAGTTCCAGTCCGTCGATGTGGACAACCTTAGGATTCGCCCGGAAGCCTTGACAACAAATCCTAAATGTCACACTATTAATATTCTCCACATTTTGGTAGGGGTACTCAAACATTTCTATAGCTTTGGGAAGTATCATTTTCGGATCTGTATGTTTTACAGTCACGCACGTTGTCCTTCTCGAAATACCACTCCCGACATTCTCCTGTCACACCTCATATTCGTCCTGTCACTATTTATTCTGAAGTGCTGTCGAGCAAAATCGTGAATGCCAACTAGTCTGTGACATAATTCGATGGCATAATCAAGGACTGCAGCTTCCTCTTCTGTCGGTCGGCCAAACAGCAGGTCACTAGGGAAGCATAACTCTCTTCAAAGCAGCATCTTGGATGGCGTAACTCTGATATATAACCGTAAACTGCCGAGCAGTAAGCAAGGAGAAACAATGGTCCTTTTGGTTGTCTACCTTAAAGATCTACAATTATTGCTCAAGAGTGTGGTTAAACATTTCAAACATTCCATCCGACTTAGGGTATAAGTCTGTAGTCCTAGTCTTCTTCATCCGCAGAATCTTTGTTATATCCTGTACCACAGCAGCTTCAAAGTTTCTTCCCTAATAGGAAAGGAGTTCTAGTGGCACCCCATATCGAGAATAAATACTCGGAGTGCATCGGCCACAGTACATGCTTCTTGTTTTGGGATGGGCATGACTTCAGGCCATTTAGTAAAGTAATCTTGGGCCACTAATAGATACCGATTGCCTCTCTCTGTGATATGCAAGGAGCCCAGAATATATACTATAATCCTCTCGTATGGGGATCCAATGTAGTATTTCTGGAGGTGAAATTGTCACCTTATCCCTGGCACATTCTTATCAGTACAGGCGCCGCACATTCAGCACCACTTCTCGGCACCTTCCTGAAAAGCCAGTACAACCTCAGCCTGACTCTGTCGAGTGTATTATTAACAACAAATCCGACCTCCCGTGGCGCAGTCGGTTTGCGTGCCACCGATAGGGGTGACAGGAGGCTCTGCGTTTGAATCCCGGGTAAGTAATGGGTGATAATTTAAGTTAGGTTATAGGTTAGTCTGTAAGCCGTCCCCTGTTAAGCTTTCAAGCATAAAACCAGGGGACATTAAAAAGCCCTTTAGAATACAATACAATTAACACCAAAGGCCCACTGGCTGCTGCATTATGATGATTACTTAAAACTTTAGAGGCACTGCATTTTGGAAGGATAAACTCTAAGCATATGTTTCCCATCATTAACTCCCCAGTTCCTGTAAAGCACGCCATTTTTCAGTAAAAGAGAATTTCATTGTGCCCATCATGCTTTGACTGCTGTTCTTAGGCTGGATCTCTGCCTATTTTAGCCGACAGCCAGCTTCTTTCTACTCTAGTAACGTATGTGAATTAGGATTATTTAGCTGATCTTTACTAATATCCTTATGATTCTATTAAAGTGACCCAGTACAAGATATAGAACTTTGAATTATTATTCTCTATACCTTCAACGAGATTATCTCTTTTCTTCTTGGCATTCACAATGACGTCAGAATGGTTTACATGGCCTACTAGAAAGTACCTCTGCATTGCTGTGATGGCATCCATGTTTGTGCTGTAATTAAATGTCCTATTCTTGAAGATACTGTTTCCACCAGGCTATTTAACCCTCAGTATTCTTGAAATTAATTAGCCAGCGTAATGGAGCATAGTCGGTTCTTGGAACAAAATTATTGCCATAAATGTAGGGATGGAAGCGTGAAATTACCTTCGCCAATTTATAGAAGCTCCCTGCATGTCATGCAGTAATTTTTTTCAGGATTGTGCAGTACCTTACTGAAGTATTCTAGTGGACCTCTCTCTTCCATCGCGAACCTGAGATAACACAGCTCCAATGCCTACATAATTAGCGTTACTATCCAGAATGAACATGTCCTCAATCCGAGAATCCCAAGACTGTGAGAGATGTCAGAATTTCCTTTAGCTTACTGAAAGCAACTTCGCGCTCAGAGGTCCAATGCAAATTCCTTTTAGCCTCATTCAGTGCATGCAGTGACTTGAAGATCGTCACAAACCCAGGCACAAATTGACAGTAGTATAAACATAAGCATAAGTAATTCCGCACTTCGGTTTTGACCGTTCGTGTTGGTCAATTTCTTATTGCTTTGATTTTCTCGGAATTCACTCAAATTCCCCCCACTATGCTAGTCGCATTCGTTTGGTGGTTTCTTTATGGTCCTGGCATCTCCTCTATCAATATGGTGGCATGGCACGTTAGTCCTTCCGAGGTCATTTACCCACACAATAAGGCGTGCCTACCTATTTCTCTACGGCAATTCACAGGCTGCAATTTCCTGTCGCCAGTACAGATTCTCTCTAGCTTTTACCAGAGGCCCCTCCAGTATTTCTGGCGGAGGGCATTCGGTTTGTTTTACTCTAGAAGCTTTTGGAACATTTGGAAAAATCTGTGACGTGCTTGCAAATGGCTACCATGGTCCCCTCCTCAAGACAAATGGTTTATTAAAATAAGTATTTACTTACATTTTAATTATAAATTATAATATTATGTTTGCAAATAATATGTATAAAACTGGGAGAAAAAACGTGTAGGTAATGACTAGTAAAATAGTTGTTATGAAAAATATTATTAAATTGAGTGCGCACGAATGCGGTGCGTTATAATTTTGGTATAATTTTCTAGATATTTATTTCAACTTTTTTTTTGCATGAGGTTGAGGAAGTGTATGAAAGTATAACTTGAACAGGGCTATAGGAAAAAAATTTCGAGGCAACCATGAATGAACTACACGCGTTTTCCTACGAAACTTTTAAACGCGCGTCCAATCCGTTCATCTGCAAAAGAAACACCCACTTCAGACGAAACCTCTTGAGTGTTTTCAAGATGCCATGAACAATAGAAACACAATTCAAGAGCACTCCACTACATATAAAAATGGATTCTTTAAAGCGCTATATATATAGTCTGTTCGCAGTATTTTCATAGATGTTGAATATAACTTTTAAAATAACTCCTGTATAACGTGTTTGGTCTTTTCCTAAATATGACAGGTATCATAAGGGTTTAGTACTCCTGTTAATATGAACGTATCTTATTTAACGTCGAATTATTTTTTACATGTACTTTATATATAAAGTACAATACCTCATGTATTATTAATATAAATAAAACCTATAGTAAGTAGGTATGCTGCTAACACCTAGTTAGAAATAGTTTTATACAAATTATTATTAATATGAGTGCGGACGAATGCGGTGCATTTCCCTTTTGGCGTAGTTTTATAGAGTTAGTTGAGCTTTTCTTTGCAAGAGGCGGAGGAATAGTGGGAAAGTGTAACTTTCGCAGCGCTTCAGAGAGAAGCAGTAAGTAACCATGAGCGGAGTATAAGATACGTATAAGTACACTCAGGGGCACAGTACTGAAACTACCCGCAGAGTTTCCAGCAGTAAAATGATAGGGTCCCATAGGTACACGCAGCACTACGAGAACACTGCGCTCCACTTCAGAGCCTTGCGATTGGTTGTTAGCAATACATTTAGATTTATAAAGAAATATCTTCACTTGACTGACGCGTGAATGAAGCAAATTAGCCCACGTCAATGCAAATGTTACGTAAGACGGAAGACACAAAATGAGAAATGTAGATTTCAGTGCCAAGACTTCCAAAAGTGCCCAATTAATCCGCAGTGTGGATGATGTACACCAATTAATCCGCAGTGTGGATGATGTACACCAAGGCACTGTCAAAGATCGTGATGAATTACGCGCTTCAAGTAAATAATAAATGTAATTAGTATCTCCCTAAATTAATCGACAGTTGATAAAAAAATTACGTATTTTTTACTGTACAGAAACTTTCCTAGGTAAGATAGAGAATATGCAAAAGAATTTAATAAAGAATTAATTTAATCAGCCGGTACGTCAGTACTGCTATATAATTAAAAATTATTTTTGAAAATGACCAAAGAGTGATGTATTTTATTTGACTTTTATTAATGTTCACAAAATCGGCGCACATTTGTTTTGTACGTCAACGATTCATTTCACCTTGTCTTACATATTAAGTAAAACATATTTTTAAAACTCAATTAATGGCCTAGTGTTTATTTCTACTACTTATATAATTGTGTCTACAATTCATACTACATTTAACAGTAATACACCTTCGAATAATTTACAGCTTAAATGAGTATTTTTGTGTTAGTCCGCAGTAAGAGATACTTCATTAATTTAGTGTAAAATGTGCTCACAAATTTGTTAGCAAACTGTGGCAAATTTGAGAACTGTAAAATGTTTAGTTTACATTCTTTATTTAACACAAATGAAACTGATCATGTTTAAATTATTATATTAAACAAACTGGCCAAATTTCTTATTAAGTAATTGAAACCATAATAAGTGGACAAAGCTGGCCACTAAGGCAGTGCATTATGGCAGTGGACTTTGTATATTCTTTTATCACATCGGGACGGGGAAACAACGTATTTGCTAATCGTTGTAACTACTTTCTAATTCGCCTTATCGCTATCGCTGCTGTTTTATCTTGTCTAGTGTGTACAACAGTTCTATCATACAATTTGAGAGAAGAAACGGTTCTCAGGGCTAACAAATTGACGGCTAAGCAAATTCAGAAAGTTTATTCAACAGAATATTTCAAACGGTTTTGACACAAAAATTAAAAGGTTACGTCTAATAAACTAAATATTATTTTTTATGAGAAAAATTAATGAAATTTTTTCATTACAATTCTTGACAAAAAAGAACTCTGTTTAAAATTCTTCTTTATAACATACATTTTGGCCTTTTAAAATGAACATGTAAATGCTTGGAAATCTTGCAGTGTACAGTGAAATCAACTAAAAATTGTTTGCGTAAGACAACGTTCACATTATATCCTTACGGCTGTTTTTTCAACCATTATAGTAGTAATATCGTATCCACAAAGATTCAAACTGAAAATTCAGTTTTAAAATGTAGTAGTTAAACGAAACTATCGCGTTTTAAACGTACGCCGGTATGCGTCGTGACGTCATGAGTAAAATACGAGCTCATCCGTCGTCTTCATTTACAGTGGTCATATCATAAAGCATGTTAGTTTATGAATAATTGTTTTAAAGGCGTAGCTACTGAAGGGAAAAAAAAACATGCTAAATAATACCGAAAGGCTTTCTGTTCTGCAACTCTGTGTATATTTTAAAACTCCAAAAAGAAAATATTTTTAACTGTCCCGCACGTGTGTAGGCATAACAATGAAACATTGCAAACTCATAAGATATCTGTTTACCATAAAGCATATTGCGAAAGAAAAGTTATTTTCTAAAATAATATTTTTTTTGTAGTCACCGGTATCCCATTAAAAACAACACTCCTGGGATTACTTAATGCTAAAAATAATTACGAATATTACACAAAAGCATTTCTTTTGAGTTTTAAATCCATTATCTGACGTAGACAGGATTACAAATAAGCATTTCATGTGTCAACACTTTCTATTTTATATTATGATGTGAAAAATAGTAATCTATATTGTATTTGGGATTAAAACACAAGAATTCTGGACACTGTCAAAGTTGCCACAACACTTGAACTACCACATTATTTGACTATGGTGGCTTGCGTGATGAATCTGTGTAAAGTCAATGAGATTATATTTTTGCTTGGTTTCTTTAGAAAGAAATGTTTCACGCGTATTTTAGCTCACTCTTTAGTTAGGATTCGCGCTGATATCACAATTTACCAATACAAGATCGTTAATCCGTGACAAATTCTTAACTCCGTGAAAAAAAAATTGCATTTAGCATTGTTGAGTGTAAGCGTTATCGTGGAAGAACGATCGGTTAAGTAAAATATTGGTCGTATATAAAGCCCTGGATTACGATGTACACGAATTCACATGAGGTTTAGCTATAACACATAAGTCGATCCAAGTTTAATATTCGTTTATTAACGATGTATCATAGCAATATGTTGGAGTTTCTTGGAACGGGTTCCATTACGACTAATGACGTCATTCCAATATGGGAGTGTTTTACCCTCAGGTGATAATCCTTACGCAACGTTCGGTTTTTAACTGAATATATATGTCAACGCCGATATTTATGCCTTAAAGGATACATTGATACCTTTATGTGTTAATAAATAAAAATACCTGTAACATTGAACCATAATTTCTGCATTTGTATGAAGCCTATTATTTAATTATTCTACATTAAAATACATTTTTTAATGTTTTAATTTGAAGGAGGAAGGTTAACTGTCTTTTAATCGGTTCTTGAAGGAAAGTTCAAACAAGTCGACAAAGGAGAGGAGACCGTTGATTTAAGAGGCACATAATCAGGTAATAGTAAGCCATGTAATATTAGCAGTTTTAAAAAGTTGTCTTTTGTGTTCTACCCGGTTAAAACCAAACGTTCCCCAAACCATCCGGCTTGAGGAATAGTCACGATTTGATCCGGCGGACTAAAAAAAGAAAGGAAAACGAAAACACTGTTGAAGCTAATTTTTTGAGCAAGTATCTCACCTTACCCCTCTCGCCAAAATATCCTAATTCTGAAAATAATTGTTAATTCCGAACCTTAATTGCTAAGCGTCATTGATTAATTACTTGTGTATAGGTGGTTCACGATAAAGTGAACACATCTGATATCAACCTTCGCTGCATACGTATGCACGTATTTTACCGTAAGCAATGACAGCGGACGTCCTGAGTGACACGCACCCAGTCAAGTTGGTAACAATGGAGGGAAAGTAGTTCCGTATTTTAACGTTAAATAAAACGTCTTAGGTAACCACTTGTGATAACTTAAATTATTTCTTTCGTTTTCCGTTATTTTTTTAATACATAGAAGTGGAAATGAGAGCATATTTGCTTAATATTTATGTTCGTAAGAGTCTCAAATTAACTTGACCGACGCATGAATAAAGTGACGAGGCCCAAGAAAATGTTGATTTTACCTTTAGCGGAAGAATACACAACGTGCATGCAAATAGATCTTATGCGGTGCTTTTAAAATTACTCGGTTTATCGTAAACATCCTATAGTAGTGGAGCATATAAATTTGGTTAACTGCAATTCAGTTTATTTTTGCTGTGTGCATATAAAATAAAAATTGACGTGACTGCAGTACAGTTATAGTTATTTACTCTTTCAATTCGAAATTTGGCAAATGCTACGTTCAACTTACCTGATAAAGTATTTTTTTCCTGTCCGCGCTCCCATGTGAATGAAACAATGGTTCACGGCCAATGTGATTGTATGTGGCTGTTTGTAACACCTGAAATAAATAACGTATTAATTAACGTAGGCCTATTTAATAAAATAATTTAATAAATTTTGTGAGAAAAGTGACGATTTTTTGTATTCAAATTAATTTCCTTGTCACGAAAATTCTAAAAATTTCACGTAACATGCCGACCTAAAAAATTTACTCCTTCAGACACTTCAAGTCGGTATAAATTTTAAACTTGGAATAAACTTAAAGTTGGGTGAGTGTGTTTGGTTATTTTTGCGATATATCTTGCAATTCTGAGAGTATTAATAAATGCGTGTGTGTGTTATTCTGTATTTACTTAACTCCCCAGAAGCCAATTAATGTGTTCACAACTAGGCCCGAATGTCGTTAGTTTCGAAACTATAACGACATGAACATGTTTATTTTTACTACATGTGAAACATTCCTTGATTCATAGAAATACTCTTTAAAACTTTGTTATGGCCTCTAGTCGAACGGTAGAAATTGTGTGAGCCGACAAATTAGACCGTACTATCTCTCATGACAGACACTCAAGGCAGGTAATTTGAGGAACTGATCTGGTTCTGCATTATATGTGTGAATGTAACAACATAACGTTTCAGCAAGTTACTGTGTAATTAGTATTCTGGCGACGTTAAGTCCATATCAGTATTTATAATTTATAAGCTATAATATACTTTTTTTCGTAAGCTTTCTTCAAAAAATGTGCGGCAGGACAAATAAACTCTGTACAGACAAATATAACCTCAGAAGAAGAAAAATACGATCTCTAAGTGGTCATGTTACTGACAGATTCAAATTCCATATACTATAAAATACTGGTAAGTGTTCTTTGTGTATGGAAAATTATCGTGTCCCTACTTGTCATTTGGAGGAAAACAGGAACTTCCCTAATGATGTCTAACATCGTTCAGATGTGAATATTTTAAATTTCCAGCCTTTTCCCAATGTAGAAGCATATCCATAACCAGATCCGTAACACGAACCAGATCCGTACCCATAACCAGAACCGTAGCCGTAGCCGGAACTGTAGCTATAACCTGAACCGTATACAATTCCCCCAGACTCCCTACTCAAAGACCAATGATGCTGATGACTCCTCCAAGTTCAGAGCCGTAGGCGATGCCTCCAAGACCTATACCTTCTAAACCTCCTCCAAGACCTGCTCCCAAGCCAGTTGCAGATACAACTACTGGCCTAGTCACAGCGACGGGCTGAGGAACTGGTACTGCCACTGGTTGATGTACTTGTACAGGAATAGGCTGGGGAACACTGACGGGGTAAGGCTGAGGAACTGGCACAGGTACAGGCTGAGCTACGGGAACAGCGACTGGCCTGGGAACACTAACAGGGTATGGTCTGAGAACAGAGATGGGTACAGGGTGAGGGATATTGACAGGGAAGGTCCTGGCTACTGATACTGGGACAGGCTGTGGAACAGGTACGTGCACGGGCCTGTTGAAAGTCACTGGTACGGGCTGCGGCGAAGGTACTGGTACGGTCTGTGTCACTCCCCACACTACTGTTGGAGCTGCTGCAGCCAGTACAATACCAGAGCCGATACCAGAACCGATACCAGAGCTGAGTCCAAAAGTGGAGCCGATACCAGCTCAGGAAAATATCATAGCGCGAGAATTTGACAATAATGGAAAAGGCCATTTAATGATTTTGTAAAGCATTATGGAACTATATAATTTATTACAAGGGGATATATATATATGATACACTATTCATTAATTTATCTTATATATGTTCGGTTTTACATATTGCAAATTTTCTCTTTGTCTAACCAATATTATTGTAAAGGAATAAGTTACCCGTAAGTTCATTGTTGTATTTTGGGTATGGAATAGTAAAGAATAAAAATAAACAATATATATTTGACGTAATTTTCAATGCTATATTAGATAACAATTAACATATACATATAGGTAAAAGACACTATTCATATAGGTATACAGGGGAAATAAACTATTCCTCAGGAAATGATGGTGAGTGTGAATTACCGAACGAGTAACATAAGAATAGTTACATTTATGAAGGTTAATTACGAATGCTTGTATTTGTTGAACGTCAGTTCCAATTTTTGGCGTTCATAAGAATGAGAGTATTCCAAGTGCAAACGATTGCGAATAGATTTCATAGCGAGGCTTCAAATATTTCTTGAAGTAACTCACGGAATTTTCATTCAATGAAAATTATCTTATTTCGGTAAGTGAGTTTTTTCTTTCTCTTAACGTCAATTTGATCTTGATATTTGATTATGCAAAAAATATGCGTTCTGCAATTTAATATGAGAGGAAATGACACTAGTAAGTAATGTCTACAAGTTGAGCATATCTCGTAAAAAAAATAATATTATTTTTATCATGGAATTCCCTCTTAATACCTTGAAATGCAAATGATTACATAGTAGCTTGCAAATTGCATGGCACATCTTTGTTCGCAGCAATTGTGCTGCTTAGTGGTATAATCATCACTGATACATATTTAATTCAAGGCAAACTAAATCACAAACTGATGTAAATTACTTTAAATTTATAGTTATGTTTATCACCTCGTTATGGACTAAAACGTAAAAATAACGTATCAAATATGCTAACCGACTCTTCAGATACAGCTGGTAACAACAGGAAATATCCCAATTTCTGAAGCGTTTTGGAATACCCTGAGCACACTAACTTGTTTAAGTTATGAATGTTTGTTGATTGAATTACGGCGGGTATTAATTTGTGGACCTTTTTTGGGGAGAAGAAAATGGAAAAGGTACATAATATTGAATAACATAGAAAAAAAATTTCTGACGCAACAGTCTTGTTTGCTGTTCACACCAGTTTTGGCAGAAAATGGGGCCACCATGGAGTAGTGGACTGACTACTCGTCTAGGCGAATGGGATTCTATTCGCGGCGGAATCGTTCGCTGATTTTGGCAAGTGGGAATCATGACTGGCGACGCCGCTGGTAAGCGGGTTTTCTCGGGGATCTTCCGTTTCCCCAATATTGCGTTCCGGCACTGCTCTATACACACCTCGCTTCACTCTTATCGGCTCTCAAGATCCCCATGCTAAACGCCACCAAAATCTGGCTTCTGTACTTCAGCCACGAGTAAGTTTATGCGTGCCTTGTAACAAAACTTTTTAAATGCTACATTCAGGCTTTATTTGTGTTTAATCTTCCAGATTTATGGTACTTAATATAAAATACTGTACTACTTACATACCGACGCTATTCTTATGATGTTACATAACATAGGCATGTCACCAATGGCGCTGATGTACTATGGTCTACATTTACAAGTATAAGAAATTATATAGGTAAAACCAGTATTCCCGGGACGGTATTAACAAATACACGTATTTTTCGAACAGTATATAGGTTTTTTTTTAACACTCGGTTATAACAAGGCTCTAGGTTCCTAGGGTGGAGGTTAAATATACAGGTCTTCTTTCTAGATAAGAATACTCTACTTGACTAACATTTATAACACTTGGTTGATACTAGAAACGATATGCTGTAATCTTAAAATCATTCAATTTCATTTTCTAAGTGAAATTAGGTGTAGCCTACGTAACAGAATGTATTAAAGCAAGTAAGGTCCAGATATTTGGTAACGTTGACAAAAAATAGTCGCCTTTAAGATAATGCGAGGAATGATTCTGTGCTACGCTAATTCCACCAGGTTGATCACTATTGACCAATTTCGGCAGGCTATTTATTCTTGAAGAAATTATAAGACTAAAATTTAAGTACCTCTTTTCTACTCTAGTGATTTTTAGGGGAGCTGTACATCCCTGAAAGTCCTCAATTCAATTACCTTACTATGGATTGTGGTTTGCCTACCTGGTATGTAACACACCTTCTTTTTTTAATGTTCACCATGAATTATCTCATAAAAGGTTCACCTGAGAGTGTTTCGACAAAAGGGCCCTTTTCTTAATTTAGACGTACTGTTCCACAGGTTGTCTTTAAAAATTACTTATAACGTAGTATTACAATGTTTGATGCAAAGATAGGGTGGCAAATGTCATTTCCAAAAGGTAGGGGGATGATTTAGGAGACCGCTTATTTAGAGGTGTAGTATGTGTTTTATGCAAAACACCACTAACCGATTGGTTGATTAATCGAAAGTAGGTTCTAATATTTTACACCAAACGCATTTTAAAACACAAATTATAGGGGCTCATAAATCCTTTTATAATAACTATGTTGTACATGAATTTTCGTGGTATATTTTAGAAGTGTCCAAGTTTGTCCCATTGTTTTAGAAAGACGTGAAATAATTGAAGAAACTTACAGTTCAAGGAAACCACCAACAAACAAAGTGAGATGTTAGATAGGTAAACACCTCAAGATTGAATAAATCTTAGTTATACTGACACTGATATTTGCTGTAAAAATATCATGAGTTTTACTTTCACATATGTTAAACAAGTAATGTGTTGCATTTTCAGTTTTGCACGTCCCTGCTGGATGCCGTCTTCGCAGTCCGAAGTGAAACCCCAAAAGAAAAGACGAAAGAAAAGCGATTTATCCTGAGTGGCTATGTAGGCGGCTATGGTGGTTCCGGACTGACCAGTGGTCTTGGATATGGCGGTTATTGCGGGTGGGGAGGGCTTAGCATCGGCCTTGAATCTGGTCTCACCTGTGGAATCGCCCTTAGTTCCGGTCTTTGTCTGGGTTCTGGTATCGGCTCCACTTTTGGACTCAGCTCTGGTATCGGTTCTGGTATCGGCTCTGGTATTGTACTGGCCGCAGCAGCTCCAACAGTAGTGTGGGGAGTGACACAGCCCGTACCAGTACCTTCGCCGCAGCCCGTACCAGTGACAGTCAACAGGCCCGTGCACGTACCTGTTCCACAGCCTGTCCCAGTATCAGTAGCCAGGACCTTCCCTGTCAATGTCCCTCACCCTGTACCCATCTCTGTTCTCAGACCATACCCTGTTAGTGTTCCCAGGCCAGTCGCTGTTCCCGTAGCTCAGCCTGTACCTGTGCCAGTTCCTCAGCCTTACCCCGTCAGTGTTCCCCAGCCTATTCCTGTACAAGTACATCAACCAGTGGCAGTACCAGTTCCTCAGCCCGTCGCTGTGACTAGGCCAGTAGTTGTATCTGCAACTGGCTTGGGAGCAGGTCTTGGAGGAGGTTTAGAAGGTATAGGTCTTGGAGGCATCGCCTACGGCTCTGAACTTGGAGGAGTCATCAGCATCATTGGTCTTTGAGTAGGGAGTCTGGGGGAATTGGATACGGTTCAGGTTATAGCTACAGTTCCGGCTACGGCTACGGTTCTGGTTATGGGTACGGATCTGGTTCATGTTACGGACCTGGTTATGGATATGCTTCTACATTGGGAAAAGGCTGGAAATTTAAAATATTCACATCTGAACGATGTTAGACATCATTAGGGAAGTTCCTGTTTTCCTCCAAATGACAAGTAGGGACACGATAATTTTCCATACACAAAGAACACTTACCAGTATTTTATAGTATATGGAATTTGATTCTGTCAGTAACATGACCACTTAGAGATCGTATTTTTCTTTCTTCTGAGGTTATATTTGTCTGTACAGAGTTTATTTGTCCTGCCGCACATTTTTTGAAGAAAGCTTACGAAAAAAAGTATATTATAGCTTATAAATTATAAATACTGATATGGACTTAACGTCGCCAGAATACTAATTACACAGTAGCTTGCTGAAACGTTATGTTGTTACATCCACACATATAATGCAGAACCAGATCTGTTCCTCAAATTACCTGCCTTGAGTGTCAGTCGTGAGAGCTAGTACGGTCTAATTTGTCGGCTCACATAAATTCAACCGTTCGACTAGACGCCATAACAAAGTTTTAAAGAGTATTTCTATGAATCAAGGAATGTTTCACATGCAGTAAAAATAAACATGTTCATGTCGTTATAGTTTCGAAACTAACGACATTCGGGCCTAGTTGTGAACACATTAATTGGCTTCTGGGGAGTTAAGTAAATACAAAATAACACACACGCGCATTTATTAATACTCTCAGAATTGCAAGATATATCGCAAATATAACCAAACACACTCACCCAACTTTAAGTTTATTTCAAATTTAAAATTTATACCGACTTGAAGTGTATGAAGGAGTAAATATTTTAGGTCGGCATGTTACGTGGAATTTTTAGAATTTTCCGGGACAAGGAAATTAATTTGAATACGAAAAATCGTCACTTTTCTCACAAAATTATTTTATTAAATAGGGCTCCGATAATTAATACGTTATTTATTTCAGGTGTTACAAACAGTCACATACAATCACATTGGCCGTGAACCATTGTTTCATTCACATGGGAGCGCGGACAGGAAAAAAATACTTTATCAGGTAAGTTGAACGTAGCATTTGCCAAATTTCGAATTGAAAGAGTAAATAACTATAACTGTACTGCAGTGACGCCAATTTTTATTTTATATGCACACAGCAAAAATAAACTGAATTGCAGTTAACCAAATTTATAAGCTCCACTACTATATAATGTTCACGATAAACCGAGTAATTTTAAAAGCACCGCTTAAGATCTCCTTGCATGCACGTTGTGTATTCTTCCGCTAAAGGTAAAATCAACATTTTCTTCGGCCTCATCAGTTTATTCATGCTTTGGTCAAGTTAATTTGAGACTCTTACGAACATAAATATTAAGCAAATATGCTCTCATTTCCACTTCTATGTATTAAAAAAATAACGGAAAACGAAAGAAATAATTTAAGTTATCACAAGTGGTTACCTAAGACGTTTTATTTAACGTTAAAATACGGAACTACTTTCCCTCCATTGTTACCAACTTGACTGGGTGCGTGTCACTCAGGACGTCCGCTGTCATTGCTTACGGTAAAATACGTGCATACGTATGCAGCGAAGGTTGATATCAGATGTGTTCACTTTATCGTGAACCACCTATACACAAGTAATTAATCAATGACGCTTAGCAATTAAGGTTCGGAATTAACAATTATTTTCAGAATTAGGATATTTTGGCGAGAGGGGTAAGGTGAGATACTTGCTCAAAAAATTAGCTTCAACAGTGTTTTCGTTTTCCTTTCTTTTTTTAGTCCGCCGGATCAAATCGTGACTATTCCTCAAGCCGGATGGTTTGGGGAACGTTTGGTTTTAACCGGGTAAACACAAAAGACAACTTTTTAAAACTGCTAATATTACATGGCTTACTATTACCTGATTATGTGCCTCTTAAATCAACGGTCTCCTCTCCTTTGTCGACTTGTTTGAACTTTCCTTCAAGAACCGATTAAAAGACAGTTAACCTTCCTCCTTCAAATTAAAACATTAAAAAATGTATTTTAATGTAGAATAATTAAATAATAGGCTTCATACAAATGCAGAAATTATGGTTCAATGTTACAGGTATTTTTATTTATTAACACATAAAGGTATCAATGTATCCTTTAAGGCATAAATATCGGCGTTGACATATATATTCAGTTAAAAACAGAACGTTGCGTAAGGATTATCACCTGAGGGTAAAACACTCCCATATTGGAATAACTTCATTAGTCGTAATGGAACCCGGACCAAGAAACTCCAACATATTGCTACGATACATCGTTAATAAATGAATATTAAACTTGGATCGACTTATGTGTTATAGCTAAACCTCATGTGAATTCGTGTACATCGTAATCCAGGGCTTTATATACGACCAATATTTTACTTAACCGATCGTTCTTCCACGATAACGCTTACACTTAACAATGCTAAATGCAATTTTTTTTTCACGGAGTTAAGAATTTGTCACGGATTAACGATCTTGTATTGGTAAATTGTGATATCAGCGCGAATCCTAACTAAAGAGTGAGCTAAAATACGCGTGAAACATTTCTTTCTAAAGAAACCAAGCAAAAATATAATCTCATTGACTTTACACAGATTCATCACTCAAGCCACCATAGTCAAATAATGTGGTAGTTCAAGTGTTGTGGCAACTTTGACAGTGTCCAGAATTCTTGTGTTTAAATCCCAAATACAATATATATTACTATTTTTTACATCATAATGAAAAATAGAAAGTGTTTTCACACGAAAATGCTTATTTGTAATCTTGGCTACGTCAGATAAGAGATTTAAAACTCAAAAGAAATGCTTTGTGTAATATTCGTAATTTATTTTAGCAGTAAGTAATTCCAGGAGTGTTGTTTTTAATGGGATACCGGTGACTACAAAAAAAAATATTATTTTAGAAAATAACTTTTTTTTTTCGCAATATACTTTATAGTAACTCGAAAACTAATGTGTTTATAATTTTTATTGTTATGCCTACACGTGCGGGACAGTTATAAATATTTTTTTTTTTTAGTTTGAAAGTATACACTGAGTTGCAGAACATAAAACCTTTCGGTATTATTTAGCATGTTTTTTTCCTTGAGTAGCTACGCCACCAAAACCATTATTTATAAATTAACATGCTTTATGATATGACCACTGTAAATGAAGACGACGGGTTAGCTCGTATTTTACGCATGACGTCACGACGCATACCGGCGGACGTTTAAAACGCGATAGTTTCGTTTAACTACTACATTTTAAAACTGAATTTTCAGTTTGAATCTTTGTGGATACGATATTACTACTAGAATGGTTGAAAACAGGCGTAATGATGAAATGTGAACGTTGCCTTCCGAAAACAATTTTTAGTTGATTTCAAAGCACACTGAAAAATTTCTAACCAGTAACATGCTCATTTCAAATGCCAAAATGTATGTCATAAAGAAAAATTTTAAACCAAGATAATTTTGGTCCAAAATTGTAATGAAATTATTTAATTAATTTTTCTTAAAGAAAAATATTTGGTTTATTTGACGAAACATTTTTATTTTTGTGTCAAATCACTTTGAAATTTTTTGTTGAATACACTTTCTGTATTTGATTGGCCGTCAATTTGTTAGCCCAGAGAAACGTTTTTTCTCAAATTGTACCTCATATGATTACCAGTATTCTGAGTCATGATTGAGGTCGATTTTAATTTTCTCGTTACGTGAATACGACTTATTAGCGATTGAGCTAAATAAAACACATTTTTTAGAAAGAGAGATAGAGAGAGAGAGAGAGGGGAGAGAGAGAGAGAGAGAGAGAGAGAGAGAGAGAGAGAGAGAAATTGAAGAAGCCTTTTGTATTAGTCGTTACAACATCTTGTCTATAATGAAATAAAAAAAAAAAGGGCCATACTACATAACAAAATATTTCGTTGACTGAGATCTCATATCATCTCATTGTTATTTGCTTTAATTTAAGCTTGTCATAATAAAATTATGCCATATCTTCTTAACGAGAAAAAATTTTATCATTGTCGTTCTCGATAAAAATTATTATATTAGTCCAGCTGGTTGCGAAATTATCTTACAAAGTGCTTACAAAATGACAAAGAAAATAGATTATCTATATCATTAGCAGTTGTTAAGATATTCGGAAAGGAACTACGAACGATAAGCAGTATAATGAGTTGAAAGCTTTGTCTTTTATTTAGTATTATCTTCGCTTCTAAGCTTTGTTATAAACACATTGCTGTCACCTCTCCTGATGGAGCAGGCCACGCATTAACAAAGGGTGAACAAGGACAGTTCAAAGGACAAGCACTCAAATACAAAAAAATACTACTTCTAACAAAGGCAATAAATTACAATCCGCGAGTCAAGTAGGCGATTAGGTCTCCAATAAGATTCTACAGCAACACAGTCACGAGTAGCAATTATAGCTCGAAGGTTTGCGCTTCAAAGGGGCGCTGGTGGCCCTTAATCAAGCTTAAGGTAACGAAATATTAATGAGGCGAACTATGCTCCGAGGGAGGTTAAAGCCGTCACAAGTCCTGCGGCCTAGCATGCATTTTGTCGCCCTACCAGGTATTTGATAAGTGCCCTCTTTGCCGTTGTAGTCTCACAGTATCTCTCTCGACGGCGCGCTCGTCAGGCTTCGAAGGCGGACCACGGGCTGCGGTCCTCTCGTCTCGTTGTCTCGGTTAGAGTCTTCGGCAGCGGCAGGCAAGATGGCGCCCTGAGCCTCCATTGCCCTGAGCTTATATTGCCCCGTCCTGACCTCGCGCCCAATCCCCTGGTATTTGTTATTTAAAACACCACGGCTTAGCTGGCCGAGGTCGCTCTGCACCTTGCCTCAGTGTGACGCAGGGCAACCCTCGAAGGAGCCAGGCACAGAAATTCCCCCTCTCTCACGAGCATCCAGGCGCCCTCGTCTTGAGTATGGGGTTGACCGTTGCAGGGGATCGGCTGGGTCATGTCAGGCGTTCGGTCCAGGAGACGACTTTGCAGTAAATTGGGCGGCCAAGCCCAGTTGGAGTCATGGAGCCTGCCGGAAAGAGCTTTTGAATAATCCTGGTGACAATAATTGGAGTATTACTGACTCAGTGATTTCCTTCCCCCCAATTCGTAGACTCCCTGAGGTAATGTCAGGCATGCAGTGTCGGGATTGCATTACATTATTGGCAGCCTTAGGAATGGAAATGCTAGACCATTTAATGTTATTCTTTAAGAACACTATCCCTTACACGTTAATGTCTACTACATGGTTTTGTTTTACTATGATTTTATTCATGTCAAAGCTAGACAAACGGTAAGTTTGTGATCCGAAGATTGTTTCAGTTAATTTAATACATTTTCAGTTTAGATTACATGCAATATTATACAATATATTTGTAATATTTATGTACATGAACATTATATTTACATCTGGTGATAAGTATTTCTGGATAGCCAGATTATAAAAAGGTTTTATCACGTCTTATACTACTAAGCTTACTCCTTTTTTTTTTTTTTTTTTTTTTTGTTAATCTTTGTATGGTTCAGTACACATATATGTTCTGTAATTTGCTTTTTTTATTGCCATCATAGGGGTTATTACTAATGACTGGACATGTAGGAATTTACTAATAATTTACAATTAGTTAACCCTAAAATGAAACAAAACACAATAAGTCACTAATCAAAAATATTGTCGTACCGGCACCTAACTTAGTTGGTTGCCGCTATTGTTTTTGTGTCGGTTCAAAAGGATAGGGAAAGTAGTGCTCGACTATGCTTTGAAATTGTAACCCCCTTAAAAATTGAAAATTTAAATACTAACCCAGCGTCGAACACGTTATGTTGGGATTTTAGGTAGAGTGCTCTTAAAGAACACGATTGTAGGTAGAGTGCTCTTAAAGAACACAACTGTAGACAATAGCTCCGTGATTTCATATCAGTCTTGAGAAGTTAAGCACTTATTATTGTATGTGCTGTAACATCAATTTTTATATACAATTGAGCCTTTATTATTTACAATGATACATAGTTACACTTAAGTGACATTTATATTTACACGACAGATATGTGAAAAGTCTGGTTTTGTATATTTACGAAATTATCCTAATGTAGTATTCGTAGGGAGAGAAAGTACTTATATTATTGGGGGCCCCGACTTAGATTATGGCAACTCTCGCCGCACAGCTTTCAAATTTGCAGTATAACGAATTCTGGTGCGCAAAAAAATACTGTAGTAAGCTGAGTGCATAACTGCTGCGCTCTACAGTTTCATTACTGCTCTACTGTGTGTGCTGTTGCAACACATTGTCAGCGTTTATAACTCTGCCATTTATGTAGTGCTAGGTTATACAACTGTCTGATGCGCTAAAAACGTTCGCGTGCCCTGCCTGACTCTGCACTGTTCTACCTAACAATACGTGTATATATATATATATATATATATATATATATATATATATATATATACATGAGTTACATAAAATAAGGTAATACTAGACTTTCTCGTGTGCTATGCAAAGAATTCTCGTAACGATATATATACGTGTATATATATATATATATATATATATATATATATATATATATATATATATATATATATATATATATATATCGTTACGAGAATTCTTTGCATAGCACACGAGAAAGTCTAGTATTACCTTATTTTATGTAACTCATTCGTCTAAAAATAACCTTCTAGGCACCTTGAAGTGCCTGAGTCTTAAGCTCTGATACCGTCTGTGCACACTTTTTATACATAAAATGTATCTTTAAGCCTAGTTAAGTATTCTCCATTAAGAATGGCACGAAATCTCCTTGCTTTCCGACTTACAAAGTAAAAGAGTCCACTGCTATCACTAAGCTCTCTGCCTTTGTGTAGGACTGGCTAAAGTTTCGGCTGTGCTGCTTGAGCCATTTTATTCATCAATATTGCAATGTTATTCAGCTTGTAGTATATACCTGCTTATGCTATAGTTAGAATGGGAATAGTTAGAAAGCTGATATAATTATAGTGTTCCTGCGACAGGACAGAGAATACGTAAGTCTGATGAAATGCAGATCTAGTCTCGGAGTAAGTTATAGTGGGGAGGTTTGTATGAGTGATCTGCCAGTTATCATTAATAGTGTAATTTACTGTATAAAATGAAATCCCTTTGCTTGCTTTTAACTACAGTGCCTAAAAATCATTGCTATGTAACCATTGTACTGGCAAGATTGTGTGTGCTATTCTGATTTTAGGTCTCTTTATATCACAGACATGGGTGGCTTTAATAATTATTATTTTATTTGGGGTAATTTCACAGCCACAGGGAAAGATAAATTCTATAGCCCCTACCTTAGGGTTGTGGATTACATTACTGAGCTTTCTGTTCTTCCATTTAAGTAACAGTTAGCTAAGTGCTTTTGTTATCTAACTCCTTCTGGTTCACTGTTTCCCAGCTAAATTTATGCAACCCCCATGCCTGCATCAATGGGTGAAAAATACTTCATACAAAAAACAAATCTGCTGGAGTTACAAGAGTGGCATCACTAATAGCATTATTAAATGTTAAAGAAATCTGATACAACATTTGATCCCAGTCTTTGTGAGATCCTATCTGAAAAGCTATTAAATTGGCCTTCAGATTCCTATCATATCGTTCTACCAGATTGGCCTTTGGAAAATAAGGGGTCGTGTGAATTAACTTAATTCCCCAAGAAAAAACCAAGTTCATCATCTCAGTAGCAAACAAACAGGTTGCATTATCTGTCACCAAGGTAAGGGTGAACCAAAAACAGGGAATAATCGTTGACTGAGGACCTTACAAATTTCCACAGATTTAATCGATGTGAGGTGGAAAAAGCACAAACTTGCCGGAGCTATCTACAGCAACCACAATGCAGGAAAATCCCACAGAAGTTCTTGGTAAAGCGTCAAAAACATCCAAGTGTAGGTGTTCCCACGGAAAGAAGCTGCAATCGCACTATAAGAGCTCTTAATTTTTGCATTGCAGGGCTTGGCTCGTTCCCAATTCATACATTGTTTCACTAATTCCCCAATATCCTTTGTCATACACAGCTAAAAAAAAAGTTCCTTTATATATGACACTGTCTGTTCCTGACACAATGTTCCCCAATATTCTTATTATATTAGTATATCTGTCCTCGCAAAGCAGTTAGAATATAAATAAAGAACTTTGAGGTATTAGGATTCTGATATCCAATTAATCCCCTTTTAACCTTATAAGGTCCACCTTTCCAATCATCTATATAGCTTTTTATATTAATACAGTCAGTATCTATTCCCTGATGATATTCTAAACTGAGATAGGCCTGCGGAATATCTTGTAAAGCATCTACCTGAACTCCATCACATAAACAATTGTCAACAAGATCTGAAGTCTGACATACTGCATAAATCACAGTCTTCAAAACCACATTATTAGTCTGAACACAAGAATCAATATTTACCCTAAAAGCATTAATATATATTTGAACAAGAATCAAGAATCTAGAATATTTACACTAGAAACATTATCAACTACAGAACAACTACCAACTGTATATATAATAGAAAGCACTGCATTTTCATTAGCTGATTCTACACAAAATTCCCCCAGGTCAAACATACCGGATAGCGCATTAGCTACTCCATTGATGACACCTTTCACGATCTGCACTGTGAATTTAAAACATGTGAGACCCACTAACCATCTTGCCAACCGACCAACAGGTTTGTTGGAAGATAAAACTCAACTTAGTGCCTGGTTATCTGCGTGGAGTGTAAATTCTGCGTCTTAGAAATAGTCTTTATATTTTTCCATCCCGATGATGGCTGCCAACGCTTCCTCCTCATAAGCGGAATATTGTTGTTCTTCTGGACTTAACAACCTACTCGCATATGAGACCAGCACTAGTCTATTTTCCCTTTTCATGGCATAACACTGCGCCCAGCGCCTTTGTACTCGCATTAACCTGCAAGATGAATCTTTGGTCAAACCGTGGTATCTGCAGAACAGGAGGTATAGCGAATTTTTCCTTAAGAGTGTAAAATGCTTTATTCTGAGATTCCCCCCAAACGAACTCTACATCATTCCCCTTTAAAGCATTTAGAGGATCGGAGATCTTGTCAATCTCTGGTATAAATTTCAAATAATACTCGACCAAGCCCAGAAACCTACACACACCACGAAGATTTCTTGGAATGGGAAAATTTAGCACCGGGCATATTTTCTCAGCATCCATCAGTAGTTTACCATCTGAAATTACAAAACCAAGGTACCTGACATAGCTCTTCGCCCATGTCTCTTTATCTGGGTTTGCAGCCAGACCAGCTTCCCTTAAGGCCTCAAGAAAGAGTTTAAGATTATTTAAATTTGCTTCAAAAGTTTTACTGTAAAGACAAACATTGTCAATGTACGTAAACAAAAAGTCATACTGATATTTACCCAGTTCTTGAAACAAGACTCTAGACATATCTTGGGGGCCACATTTCACTCCCATAGAAGAGGTTACCAATGATACTGTCCCCAGGGGGTCACGAAAGCCAAAACCCCCTGCGAATATGGATGAAGATTACACTGTAAAAAAGCTGAGATAAGATCAAAAACTGAAAAATAATGTGCCTCTGCTACATGCTGGAAAACTGATTCTATGGTTGGTAGTGGTTAGGGATCCACATAAATCTGTGTATTACCATTCTGGTAATCACAAATTACGCGGTACTCCCCTGGTATTTTTTGGAAGTAAAAAGGCTTGACTTTAAAATTACTGTTTGACAACTCTACAATATCGGCAGCTTGAAGATCTTGAATGATTTTCCTAAAGGCTTTCAATTTTGGTGGAGCTACCAGATAAGGGATGGAAGACACAGGTTCATTATTGTTAAGGTTGAAAATTATTCTTTGCTTGCTATAATGCCCTAACTGATTTGTCATTATGTCCTTAAATATATGTTTCAAAAACCCCAATTGTTTTTCTTGATCAGTATCACTACACTGGATAATTCTTGCCGAAAGACCATACGAATCGAATTTTTGGGTCATAACCTTCACAGGTTGAGATCTAGAATAAAAAACAGTTGTTTCCGAGCTAAATAAATATGGTTCGTGTTTTTCCTAGAAAATCCACCCCAAGCATTAGGTCATGACTCAACCCCGTCAATATTCTGAAAGGAACTCTCAACATGAAATTTGAAATTTTCACATCCAAAACTGGTACTCCTGTTGAATTTATAATTACACCATTTGCCATAGAATATTTCCAATTATTCTCCCCTATGAACGTTGATAAGTCCGTTAGGCAAATTCCTTAACAGAAAATTACAAAAGTCCTAACTGATCAATGAACAGGACATCTCAGAATCCAATAAGGCGACAACCATAACCTGACCCGCTATTGCTACAGGCACATACATGAGGACAAATTTCCTTTTAAAATGCTTTAGGTGTATCGTTGGCTCACGTACTATCTTACAACTAATGAACGGACAATTAGCCTTCGTGTGCCCCTTATGCTGGCATCTAAAACAAATATACTCCTTATGTCTAACTGAATCCGGGTTTACAAAAGATCCCGAAGAGAGCTCACAAAACTAAGGTGATGTTTGGGAATTCCATGTTCTCGTGGGCCTCTGAAACTGTACCTCACTGAAAGAGGCTACTGCTAATACGGTTTGTCTGTGAAAACAGTCTTTGGCAAAATTATTTTGTTTACAACAAAAAAGCATCCCTTCATGGCTGTCACTGGCAACGTTTCCTTTACTTAATACTTTGACTCCTGGGAGTCTATTCCCCCCCCCCTTCCCACCATTAAATCTCCTGAGATGTTTTTATCCCACCTGTGATACAACAGTTTGTAATTCCTTTAAAGTCTAAGTGTTGTGCGAAAGCAAAAATAGCGATTATCACAGGGATGAAGATGATGAAAAACTACATCAGTAAAATACTTCTCATTACAAGGTAATCCCAGTAATTCTACTAAACCAAGGATATACATTACAAACTGCAGCATAGTTTGGTTTTTTATCTGTTTGCATTCCGTTAAGCTGAATCTGAATTTAGTAAGGACTACTTCATTAGACATTTCCTTTAAACAGGATTTACTCAACTTTTGATATTTCACAATCGCCTTCCCTAGCCTGGCAAAATATAGGATGCAAACTTGCAGGTACTTTAAAAAGAACTACCAAATTGACTACACTTCTTTTAAATAATTGCGAACCTATTACTGACTGGAGTTCCTCCAAAAAACTAACAAGAGCATCCAAATTTAACTGGCACGAAACAGGTATTTGAAGTAAACTCTGGCGGCATATTTTTCAATAATTTATATAATGGAGCAGTCTCACCAGCAGATGTGGACCCCGATGTTGAGCTCCCCTCATCGACGTCTTTCGCATGTTTTTCCACGAAATCCCTAAGTTTTAACCTCAGAGAATCAATCAACTCCTCTTCCTTCACTGTGACACCGACCTCCGTTAACACGGTGATGATGGTGTTTTTTGTCAGGTATTGAATCCAACTGATCGCCATTATTAACAGAACAAATGCCAAAGACGTCAGACAAAGCCAACTTAAAGTGCTTTTAAATACGACCACTGAGCAAAGTGCAAGTGCTGGCTCAAAACTACATAACCTAACTTTTTATGACCACAATTATCATGCTGCTTTGTCAAAAATCTCAATCCTAAGTAAGGGGCAAGCAGGTTTTCTTAAGGCCCAGAGTATACCCAGAACACATCAAATATACAACTACAAAAACATGAAATCCAAAGAATATTTCAAAAGCAAGGTTAGATAAGGAAAGAGATATAGAGTGAGCATGAAAAGTAGTCATGAAGAAGAAAATAAATATCCTACCCAAAAAAAAACACCCCTGTTTTAAGTTACACAAGGTCAATCTATCTACACTTCGATATAGAAACATTAGTAAATTTCATATTTATTTTTAATATAGCAATTTTCTTTCCTTTGGAAAAAACATTACAAATACCCCAATGGTCTCAACAAAATATTAGTTAACAAATTTTTAGAAATCTCATAATCCTTACAAAATATTTGTAGTGATATTTAATATATATATATATATATATATATATATATATATATAAATCATGTCCAACAAGGACTCTTTCAATCAAGTATGTTCTTTGGTTATCTCATAATAGTGATTAAAACACTAACCATATTACATCAAGAATAAAACCTAGGCATTGAGGTTAAAGGTGCTCAAAACTAGAACAGCATATGCACGCACCTGTGCATTTCATTACTAACTCCTAAATTCTTGTAAAACTTACACAAAATTCCTTAAAATGGAAAATTTGTGACTTTATCTATATTTTCATCTTTAAAATTTCACCTGGCCATAACCGTGACAAACCACTTTAAATTTTAGCTTTTAATTCTTTTACAGCAGACACAAAAGATTATGTTTTCCAACCTGGCCACCTAAGAATTTCATGACCATTGACAGGTATATTAATGTAATTATTTCTTACTTCAGTTCTGATATCAATTATTCAAAAATGTAAATACATAACTATTGCAAATCTAAAGTGGAAAAAAAAATCTCTGTCTTCCAAGCTCTGACAGAGGCCAATATAACATTCGCAAACAGCCCATTTCCAAAACGGTGGACAAAATGAAACAATGAAACAATGAATTAAGTAATTCCATCTGCCCAAACACGGCAAAGAACTGGCAAAATACAAAATATCATCTTCAGGAAAATTTAAATTATTTTTAACAAGAAACATTAAGGTTCCACCTATAACATTTAAAAATAAATGTCTTATTAGAAATTAAGATGTGATTCCTTATTAAGTTGTGAAGAAATACTTAAATTGCTTCTTTATTTTATCTATCACAGAAATATCCTGGCTCTAACCGAAAACTTAGAGCTTCAAAATGACGTTCCTGCATCTCCTGAATGGTTTTACATTTTTTAAAACCAGTGCTCAAACTGAATACCTGAAATGTCATCTATGGAAGACTTCCCTCACAGCCAAGCGTCTGACACCGATGCCCATTTCAAACGATCGAGGGGATTTTGCAAACTAAGGTAAGTTATGGCAGCCAATGTGCACAAAAAAGAATTAGTAGCCGATGCTTTGAGCGATCTGATTTGTTGAAGTTGCTGCTCATCTCGTCTGAGAATGGTAAATACTGACATCAGCAGACATTCAAGTACATTGTTCACTAGTTGCGAGGAACACGCATGTACAGGGCACATCATAAAGTTAAACGATTCCAGTACTTGAGCTAGGAAATTCAATTTGTAATGAAACGGTAAATAAACAAACGTAAACCACGCGTTGAGACATGGATAAATAACTACAATGTATGAAAATATTTTTTAATGGAAGTTATTTATGATCTATGACAGCATCGTTATTATTAATACAATGAATGATGAAAAAAATTTATGTATAAAATAAAATCATAATAATTATAGCTCAGAAAATGTATTTCACTAATTTATACAAGAACATTACTGCATTAGAAAGAGAATATTGAAACATTTATACAGAATCATAACACATAGCATGAGAAAACATGACACGAATCATACTGGGCATTTATACTTCGCACATTGGTATTATAAAACTATTCTGTCACAAAACAAAGACAAACATTCAGGTGACCAATTAATGATGATGTTTCAAATCCTCCTCCTTTACTATAAGAAAAACATGTGTTTTTCTAGTAAGAATTTGGGATATGTATTTGGCTTAGTGAAAATTAATTTATTGTTAATGTTTCTTGTCGCATCCATAACTATCACCGCCTACGTCACCACCAATGATTGGAGCGCCGATGCCATATCCAACAGGGCCGGCGCTGCCATATCCAACAGGACCGCCGCTGCCATATCCACCAGAGGCGCCGCTGCCATATCCATCAGTGCCACCGATGCCATCTCCTAGACCATAACCAGAGGCGCCACATTTGTTGCAGGGCCCGGGACCTGTTACTGGGAACAGAGCTGTTATCAGGCATTGAACAGGTTTTTCGACTAACACCGGGTATAGAACGTCCACTGGTACACGAATGGTCTTTGTTGAATAACATGGCACTTCCGTGATAAGCTTAACTGGGTATGGCACTGGCTTGGGTACTGGTTGTGGCGTACGTACTCTTTCTTGTATGGGATTACAACGAATCACAGGAACAGGCCTATCTATCGTATATTTTACGGGATAAGGAACTTTCACTGCTACATCTTTGTACAAGATAATTTTGCGAGGCTTGGCCACTGGATTAGGTATGGGTTTAGTTCTGTATACTTTCACGGGTTTTGGAACCGACACTGGGCAGGGCTTGTAAATCGGAAAAGTCACAGGTTTGGTTACTTTAACTTTCACGGTCTCCTTGACAGGTACAGCTGTGTACTTAAGCTGAGGTAAATGTATGATATTCTCCACTACTTTCTTTGGCTTATGATGGTGGCAGGCAGGACCTGGTGCGATGCCAGGCAGAGGGATGTTGGCACCATCGTACCCAGTACCATAATCACCATAACCAGCGCCGTAGCCACCTTGATCGCTGCCGTAGCCACCATAACGTCTGGCGTAGCCGCCTTGATCACCGCCATAGCCACAATAACTACTGGCATAGCCACCTTGACCACCGCCGTAGCCACCATAACCTCTGGCATAGCCGCCTTGATCACCGCCATAGAAACCATAACTGCTGGCGTAGCCACCTTGACCACCGCCGTAGTCACCATAACCTCCAGCGTATCCGCCTAGATCACCGCCGTAGCCACCATAACCACCGGCGTAGCCACCTTGATAACCGCCGTAACCACCATAACCACTGGCGTAGCCACCTTGACCAACGCCGTAGCCATCATAACCACCGGCGTAGCCCCCTTGATCTTCGCCGTAGCCACCATAACCACCTGCGTAGCTGCCTTGATCACCGCCATAGCCACCATAACCACCTGCGTAGCTGCCTTGATCACCGCTGTAGCCACCATAACCACCTGTGTAGCTGCCTTGATCACCGCTGTAGCCACCATAACCACCTGCGTAGCTGCCTTGATCACCACCGTAGCCACCATAACCACCTGCGTAGCTGCCTTGATCACCGCCATAGCCACCATAACCACCTCCGTAGCTGCCTTGATCACTTCCATAGCCACCATAACCACCGGTGTAGCTGCCTTGATCACCACCGTAGCCACCATAACCACCTGCGTAGCTGCCTTGATCACCGCCGTAGCCACCATAACCCCAGGCGTAGCTGCCTTCATCACCGCTGTAGCCACCATAGCGACAGTGGCTCGCTATTGATGGATGATTGTAGGGAACCTTATAGAGAAGCAATGCTCGTATTTTGCATTTAAACACTGGTAAGACCTGGCACCGGAGTCAGACACTTGGCTGCGAGGGAAGTGTTCCATGGATGACAATGATAGTATTCAGTTTGAGCACTTGTTGTTAAAAATGTAAAACTCTTCAGGAGATGCAGGAAAATCATTTAGATTCTCTAAGTTTTCAGTTACAGTCAGGTATTTCGGTGATGGATAAAAAAAAGCAGTTTAAGTTTTTACTGCACAACTTAATATGGAATTACTTCTTAATTTCTAATGAGACATTTTTTAGTAAATGTTAGAGGTGGAACATAAACTTTTCTTGTTAAAAATAATTTAAATTTCCCTGAATATGAAATTTTGTATGTTGTCAGTTCTCTGCCGTCTTTGTGCTGATAGAATGACTTCATTCATTGTTTCATTAGGTCCACTGTTTTGGAAATGGGCTGTTTAGGAAGATTATACTGGCCTCTGTCAGAGCTTCGAAGCCAAAGATTTTTTTTCCCACTTTAGATTTGCAATAGCTGTGGATCTACATTTTTGAATAATTGATATCACAACTGAAGTAAGAAATAATTACATTAAAATACCTGTCAATGGTTATGAAAATCTTAGGTGGCCAGGCTGGAAAACATAATCTTTTGTGTCTGCTGTAAAAGAATTAAGAGCTAAAATTTTAAGTGGCTTGTCATGGTTATGGCCAGGTGAAATTTTAAAGATGAAAATATAGATAAATTCACAAATTTTCCATTTTAAGGAATTTTGTGTAAGTTTTACAAGAATTTAGGAGTTAGTAATGAAAAGCACAGTTGTGTGCATATGCTATTCTAGTTTTGAGCACCTTTAACCTCAATGCCTAGGTTTAATTCTAGTTGTAATATGGTGAGTGTTTTAATCACTCTTATGAGATAACCAAAGAACATACTTGATTGAAAGAGTCCTTGTGGGATATGATATATATATATATATATATATATATATATATATATATATATATATATATATATATTAAATATCACTACAAATATTTTGTAAGGATTATGAGATTTCTAAAAATTTGTTAACTAATATTTTGTTGAGACCATTGGGGTATTTGTAATGTTTTTTCCAAAGGAAAGAAAATTGCAATATTAAAAATAAATATGAAATTTACTAATATTTCTATTTCGAAGTGTAAATTGACCTTGTGCAACTTAACAGGGAGGTTTTTTCCTGGTAGCATATTAATTTTTCTTTTTCATGACTACGTTTCGTAAACACACTACATCTATTTCCTTATCTAACCTTGCTTTTGAAATATACTTTGGTTTTTATTTTATGTAGTTGTATATTTGAAGTGTCAATTAAGCCTGCTTGCGCTCTGCTTATGATTGAGTTTTTTGACAAAGCAGCATCATAATGGTGGCCATAAAAAGTTAGGTCATGTAGTTTTGAGCCAATACTTACCCTTTCCTAAGTGGTCATGTTTAGAAGAACTTTAAGTTGCCTTTGTCTGACGTTCTTGAAATTTGTTCTGTTATTTATGGCGACCAATTGGATTCAATGCCTGACAAAAAACACCATCATCACCGTGTTAACGGAGGTCGGTGTCACCGTAGAGGATAAGGGGCTGATTGATTCTTTGCGGCCAAAACTTAGGTATTTCGTGGAAAAACCTACGAAGGACGTCGATGAGGGGAGTTCACATCGGCTTCCGCATGTGTTGGTGAGACTGCTCCACTATATAAATGTTTCAAAAATGTGCTGCCAGAGCTGACTTCGAAAATTCCTATTTCGTGGTAGTTAAATTAGGAAGTTCTTGTTAGTTTTTTGGAGAAATTCCAGTCAGTAATAAGTTGAGAATTATGTAAGAGAAGTGTAATGAATTAGGTAGTTCTTTTTAATGTACCTGAAAGTTTGCAACCTATAGTTAGCCAGGCAAGGGAAGGGGATTGGGAAATACCAAAGTTGAGTAAAGCCTGATTTAAGGAAATTTCTAGTGAGTTAGCCCTTACTAAATTCAAATTCAGCTTAATGGAATGAAATAAGATGCAAATGCAAACTATGTTAAGAGTTTGTAAAGTATATCCTTGGTGTAGTAGATGTACTGGGATTACCTTGTGATGAGGAGAATTTACTGATGTAGTTATTCATCATCTTCGTCCTTGTAACAATCGCTATATTTGCTTTGCCACAAAACCTAAGACTTTAAAGGATTTACTAACTTATGTATCAAATGTGGAAAAAAAACCTTATGGATTGTACGGGGGTAATAGACTCCCAGGCGACAAAGTATTAAGTAAAGGAAAATTTGCCAGTGAAAGCCATGAAGGGATGCTTTATTTGTGGTAAACAAAACCATTTTGCCGAAGACTGTTTTCACAGACACACCATGTTAGCGGTAGTCTCTTCTAGTGAGGAACAGTTTAAGAGGCACACACGAACATAGTATTCCCAAACATCACCTTAGTTGGATAAGCCCCCATCGGCATCTTTTGTAAACCCGGATTCAGATAGACATAAGGAGTGTGTTGGTTTTAGATGCCAGCAGATGGGGCACACGAAGGCTGATAGTCCGTTGGATAATATTAAGGTAGAAGCTGAGCCATCAATACACCTAATGCATTATAATAGGAAATTTGGTCTCATGTACATGCCTGTAGCAATAGCAGGTCAGGTTATGGTTGCTGCCTTATTGGATTCTGGGGTGTCCTGTTCTTTGATCAATCAGGAATTTTGTAATTTTCTGTTAAGGAATTTGCCTAAGAGACTTATCAAGGTTCATAGGGGAGAAGAATTGTATTTTTCTACGCCATGGTGTATTTATAAATTCAACAGGAGTACCAGTTTTCGAAGTGAAAATTTCAAATTTCACGTTTAGAGTTCCTTTCAGGATATTGACGGGGTTGAGCCAAGACCTAATGCTTGGCGTGATTGTTCTAGTAAAAACATGAACCATGTTAGATGTAGCTCGGAAACAAAAGTTTTTTTTTGTAGCTCTCAACCTGTGAAGGTTATGGCCCAAAAATTGATAGAAATTATCCTTCGGCAAGAAATGTCCAGTTTAGTGATACTGATCAAGAAAAACAATTGGGACTATTGAAACAGAAATTTAAGGACATAGTGACAAATCAGTTAGGGCATTATAGCAAGCAACCAATCATTTTAAACCCTAACAATAATGAACCTGTGTCTTCCATTCCTTATCTGGTAGCTCCACCAAAATCGAAAGCCTGTAGGAAAATCATTTAAGATCTTCAAGCTGCCGATATTGTAGAGTTGTCCAACAGTAATTTTTCTAGTCACGCCTTTTTACTTCCAAAAAATACCAGGGGAGTACCGCGTAATTTGTGATTACCAGAAGGTCAATAAACAGATTTATGTGGATCCCTAACCACTACCAACCATAGAATCAGTTTTCCAGCATGTAGCAGAGACACATTATTTTTCAGTTTGTGATCTTATCTCAGCTTTTTTACAGTGTAATCTTCATTCATATTCGCAGGGGGTTTTGGCTTTCGTGATACCCTGGGGTCAGTATCATTGGTAATCTCTTCCATGGGAGTGAAATGTGGCCCCCAAGATATGTCTAGAGTCTTGTTTCAAGAACTGGGTAAATATCAGTATGACTTTTTGTTTGCGTACATTGACAATGTTTGTCTTTACAGTAAAACTTTTGAAGCAAATTTAAATAATCTTAAACTCTTTCTTGAGGCCTTAAGGGAAGCTGGTCTGGCTGCAAACCCAGATAAAGAGACATGGGCGAAGAGCTATGTCAGGTACCTTGGTTTTGTAATTTCAGATGGTAAACTACTGATGGATGCTGAGAAAATATGCCTGGTGCTAAACTTTCCCATTCCTAGAAATATTCATGGTGTGTGCAGGTTTCTGGGCTTGGTCGGGTTTTATTCGAAATTTATACCAGGGTTTGCCAAGATCTCCGATCCTCTAAATGCTTTAAAGAGGATTGATGTGGAGTTTGTTTGGGGAGAATCTCAGAATAATGCATTTTCCACTCTTAAAGAAAAATTCGCTATACCTCCTGTTTTCTAATTACCACAGTTTGACCAAAGATTCATCTTGCAGGTTGATGTGAGTGCAAAGCTGCTGGGTGCAGTGTTATGCCAAGAAAAGGAAATAGTCTGGTCCCGGTCTCATATGCGAGTAGGTTGTCAAGTCAAACAGAACAACAGTATTCCGCTTATAAGATGGAAGTGTTGGCAGCCATTTGCGGGATGGAAAAATATAAGGACTGTTTCGAAAACGTAGAATTTACACTACACACAGATAACCAGGCACTAAGTTTGACAAACCTGTTTGTCAGTTGGCAAGATGGTTAGTGGGTCTGACATGTTTTAAATTCACAGTGCAGATCATGAAGGTTGTCGTCAATGGAGTAGCTGATGTGCTATCTCGTATGTTTGACCTGGAGGAATTTTGTGGATAATCAGCTAATGAAAATGAAGTGCTTTCTATTATATATGCAGTTGGTAGTTCTTCTGTAGTTGGTTATGTTTCTAGTGTCAATATTCTTGATTCTTGATTCTTGCTCGAACAGATGTTAATACTTTTAGGGTAAATATTGATTCTTGTGTTCAGACTAATAATGTGGTTTTGAAGACTGTGATTTATGCAGTATGTCAGACTTCAGATCTAATTGACAATTATTTATGTGGGGGAGTTCAGGTAGATGCTTTACAAGATATTCCGCAGGCCTTTCTCAGTTTAGAATATCATCAGGGAATAGATACAGACAGTATTTATATAAAAATATATAATAGATGATTGGAAAGTTGGACCTTATTAGGTTAAAAGGGAATTAACTGGATACCAGTATCCTAATAACTTCAAAGTTATTTATTTATATTCCAGCTGTTTTGCGAGGCCAGGCATGTATCTATTATCACAACACATTTTTGTGGGACGTTGGGTCAGGAAAAGACTGGGTGACATACAAAGGAATTATTTTTTTGTCTGGGAATGACAGAGGAAATTCAGGAATTAGTTAAACAATGTATGAATTGCCAATGAGCCAAGCTCCGCAATGCAAAAATTAAGAGCTCTTAAAGAGCGAGTGTAGCTTCTTTCTCGAGGGAACGCCTATACTTGGATATATTTGGCCCTTTACCAAGTACTTCAGTGGGATTTTCCTCCATTCTGGTTGCTGTAGATAGCTTCAGCATGTTTGTGCTTTTTCCACCTTAGCTCGGTTGAATCTGTAGAAATTTGTAAGGTCCTCAGTCAACGTTTATTCCCTGTTTTTGGTTCACCCTTGACCTTGGTGACAGATAATGCACCGGTTTTGTTTCTACTATAATGCAGAACTTGGCTTTTTCTTGGGGAATCAAGTTAATTGACACGACCCCTTATTATCCAAAGGCCAATCTGGTAGAATGTTATAATAGGAATCTGAAGGTAATTTTAAGAGCTTTTCAAATAGGGTCTCACATAGGCTCACATCACTTTAAAATGATAGTCATACATCAGTTCCTTTGATATGTCTAAAATTGGCATACCCACATAAATGTGCTTATTAAATTGCATGCTTGTTTTATTCATATATATTGCTGCAAGATTCTCATTAAATATAATACTTTTCTTGTAATTGGCATTTGCCACTAAATTATCCCTGTCTTTTTCATTTGATATCATTCTTATCTGTTATTTATATTTTTCGTAGTTTTACCTGACACAGAATTATTCATCAGCTTATAAAAATCTTTTTCATAGTTGTTTTAGCATTTTTCCTCATCTCTGTATTAAAATCAATATACTTTTCAACCAATCAGACTGATTAAACTTCAATATTCTATGTACTCTAGTAAGTATTAATCCATTGTTAGACACTTTTTCAAATTGTGACAGTGTATTACATACTATTCTTTTTTATGTAAAGTAGTTGACAATTTGGATTCATTTGTTCCTGTAACTAAATTATTTTCTGTGCCAATGGTAGATCTTAATGCAATTTATGTAGTTCTTGTGGATATTCTAAATCGACTTCTAATATGTAACCATGATGTGATTCGTTATTCAAATTTAATATATAATCACACCAGAATTCTAAATAAAATTCTGGATAATTGACCCATTCGTAATCGCCATTTGGTAAATATTGAGACATCGCCCATCCAGAAAGGTTATTAGCATCGAGATATGCCAAACAGTTAGAATCTTGATTTGGATTAAAATCTTCCAAAAATGTATTATTTGCTTTAACATATTGTTTGCAACATTGTGATATTCCACCTATTATTCCTTTGTCTATCATTAAAATCATATCAAAATCATATAATTATTATGATTGTTGTTTAGTTATTTTTAACATTGAATCCCATGATAATCCTGGTGCTGGATCCAAACAGTATGCATTGGTATATTCATCTCTAAAGTTTTCAAACATATGTCCACAGTAAACTGTCACCTTTTAAGAATAAGTCATGATATCCCCCCACAGTAAACTGTCACCTTTTAAGAATAATTCATGATATCCCCCTAGAATTTTCATATTAAATTGATTCCATACTAGTTTGGAATGTTCATTATCATCGTCAGTTATCTCAGATTCATTTAATTTATTGTAAAATTCACTCTTTGGTGGAAGTTCAATTTCTTCAAATTTCTTTAAATTTGAAGAAAATTTGGTTAAATTATATGATAATTTATTTAAACTATTTGTAATTAATTTTAATGTGCCTGTAATTCTCATTTTTAAATTTTCTGTTTTCTTTTCCAAAAGTAATCAACTTTTCTTCGTTATTTGCAATTAATCGATATCTTTATCGCCATATCCTAGATCGTCAATAAATAAATCAGCATCATATCCAGCTAAGTTATGAAAATAAATTGCAACAAAATTGGGCGATTATAATTGTAGGTTTCAAGTATTACATACAGGATTAATGAATTTGTCAGTTAAATGATCATGATGGTGTAGTTTTTTATTTTCCTTTGTATATTCGCATTCACATACAACACATCTTTTGGATTTATTATATATTGCTCGTTCATATTTTGTTAATGGATGCATTGGTTCAGTTTGCGAACATATTTCCCCAATCACTTCTACTAATTTTTTCATTGCTCGTATAAAATATTTATGGGCATTTGGGTCTCGATATACAACTGATGGTATATAATCTGCAAAACAGCATACATTATAATAACCAAAACCAGAAGCTTCGGGTATCTGATATTTCATTGTACGTGATTCATCGTTAAACTTTAAATCAGTGGTATTTATTTGTTCATTAGTAAATTTATATCTTCCTTTAAGTATTTCCATATAAAAGCCTTTACCAATATCTTCCTCTGCTAAAACTGGATATTTTTGGATTAATTTAAATTTCTTTATTTTTCCTGAATTTGGCCTAACTGTTGATATTTTCTTTAGTATGGATCCGAAATCTACATATAATGTAAAAGGAATTTTAGTTGTATGTTTGTAGTTTTTGAAAAAATATTTTCTCTCCTTTCGAAGGAATACTGACTAATACTGACTTTTTTTTAGAGCAGTCGCCTACATGTATATTTAATTTTTCTTGAGATGTAAATAATTGTAAGCTCATATCAAGTATATAAGTTTTATGTCAATTACCTTTTTTTTTTGTGCTGAAAGCAACTTCGATAAATCTTTAATCCAACAGTAATGTGAGTTGCTAATAATTTTGAAATATAGTAAATTTATATGCTTATCCTTTTTGATTTGTAAATTTTGTGGATATACTGTGGACTTGCCTTCAATAGAGTATATATTTATAAATGTATGCATTTGATTTTATATTTTTGGTATATTATTAATATTGTAATATTATATTTATATTTATCTATTACTTTTTCAATATTAAGCCCCATATTTTTTAATTTATTTACTCTATACGGATTTTTGTCTGCTGGAAACAATGCAGGCTCGATTGCCCAAAGAATACATTTCTGTTCTTTATTTTTCATATTAAATCTTGCTTTTTTTTTCTTAATAACTATTGGTAGTTTATTATATGTTGCAAAATTTAATGGATTATCTTTATTTATAGCTAATTGATTTCCAATTACTCTGTCTAAAGTCCATGGTGAATATCTTCTTTTAAATTCGCAATAAATGTGTAATTATTTCGTTTTTTATGGTTTTGTAAATCCTTTTAATTTCTCCTTTGTTGAATATTGTATAGAATAGTTGGGTGATTGAAATGTAAATAATTCTACTTGGTTATTATCTTGCTTGCGACAATTGGCTTATAATCTAATGCTAGTTTTCAACCCTCTAAAGTACCTAAGATTTTAGCGTATTATCTGAAAAACCTGATGTTTTACTGAAGTTAATAAATGATTAGGCTGTACTAAATAAAAACGAATTTTCAATATTATATGTGTTGATATCCTACTTTTAAAAGCTGTATTAACTGTGTAATTTTTATTGGTTCTTCTATTTCGTCTGTTCACAAATACATTAGTAGAAAAGTGGATTATTTCTTTTTAATTCTTTTTATCTTCTTCATATAATTCGTTGATTTTGACATCTGATAAAGGTAAATTTGTAAAGTTGCTTTTTCGTATCCATTCTATTATCCGCTTACTTTTATTTCTAGGCTTTACAAATACATTATTATAAAGTGGAAATATTCCTTTTAATTCATTTCTACCTTTTTTTATAGTTCTCTAATATTGACATATGAGAGAGGTAATTTTGCAAAGTTATTCCCAGTTCCTTCATTTGAAATAAATTGTATAATAGTTCTAATTAAATTGTCTTTCCTTAGTCCCCATATATTGTTTCATTCAAAGTTTCTATCTCTAGCTCTTAATTCCTCTACTTTTTAATAATTTAGAACATTCGTAGATTTTTTAAATTGACATTTTTGTGTTTGAATAGCATTATGCTGTATGATAATATTTCTAATTAAATCATATTTCGTTAGTTTATAGACATTTTATATATTTTTATTCTCTACCTATAACCCTCAACTCCCGCACTCTTATTTCGCTAAACTCAGCTGCCAGATTGTTTGTCGCCATATTTAAGTGTTTATTTACTAGTAGAAAAATTTATTAAGTTTGCAAAAATTATGGGGCTGCTGAATAAATATAAAAGTAATAAATAAGATGGAATGAAATTGAAAAAAACAGTGTTTGAATTATTGATAATAATGAAAGCATTTTATATATTTAACTTCTTGTTGTGAGTGTATTTCTCATTACAGCATTTCTTGCATATTGATGCAACAACCTAATTTTATATACTTATTCTCTTCACACACAGTACATGTATTGGTACGACAATCACCGTGTTGAATTTCATTTAGACTATCTACTGCTGGATTGTGTGATTTTAAAATTTTATGTCTTTTGAGATATGCATTACAAACATATTTTCAACATTCACGTATTACTTTATCCTTATTTAACTCGTAATGGTTTTTAGCATATTCTCTATAAAAAATTTTACAGGTGTTAATATCCTTATCTTTTGTATGTTTATGTGATGCAAAACTTTCTATGTTTAATACTTCATCACACTTTTTACATTGCTTGCTTATTTTATTAATTTCCATTTTTATTTATATAAAAATAAACTTATTAAGAACAATAAAAACGTTGCATAGCAACATTTTATATTCTTCTTAATAATTTTTTCTTTATAAATATAACAAAAATGGAATCACTTCTCAATTTCATATAAATTTACTAATCTACAAGAACTTGAAATTAATAAAAATTATGTTGCTAGCAAATTTCAAATATATGAATCTAAGTTTGGTAAAAACAAATTAGTTGTATTTTAGATAATAAATACAAAATTGCTTTACAAGATGGCTATGTAAATATGTGTGATAAAAATACTTTAAAATTAATAACTGACGAACAAGCTTTTATTACACATAAAGGTAAAGAAATGAAAAATGGAAAAACTATGCATTATTTAGATTTCTCTTAAAATGAAAAAAAAACTCTATAATTAGAATATATCAAATATATTTTTCCATATGTCCTGGTTTTGCTTGGTTTAACTTGCACACTTGGCTTAAATTTTCTTGATTTAGGTTAAATTTGCTTGGAGGAAAAGTGACAGGAAAAGTGCATGGTGATTTTTGAAAAACTGAAATGTTTGGTTGATTTTATACTTATGTTTTATTTATTTTAGCTTAAGTTTGCTTGTTTTTGTGAATTGAAAATTGGAGTCAAATGAGGTTTCTAGAAACTTGAGAAAGTTGCTTAAAACGATAAAAAAATACTTGTTTTCTGGTTTAAATTGCTTGATTTTTTTAAAATAAAAATGTGAGGTGAGCCAGGATCGGGGTTTACTAACTGCTCATGTCAGTGTGTACTGTAGCATATACTTTATGTAGTTATGGGGGGTGCATTTTTTTATTTTTTTATTTTTATTTTTTTTTATTTCAATATTGTTTACTTAGTCGTGAACAGCTTTCCTAAGAACAATGTTGAAGGAACTGCACACGTAAAGGGAACTATCGAAATTTTCCTGTAATTCGACACGAGATGACTACGTTATCGCTTCACTTTTCCATCAGCGTCGTCGTTCAGCCAAGAATCGTACGCTAGACCACCCTTTACTGTAGGCTGTTCATTGTAAAATGAGCACTTTTGAAAGCCCTGCTTAGTATCTAATTGGTTGCACGTTGTGTATTCTTCCCGTTTTATGTAAAATTAATATTGCCATGGGCCTCATCACTTTATTCATGCGTTGGTCATGCGAAACTGGGATGTCATTAGGAAAGTAAATATGCTCATGTTTACACTTCGATGGATTAAAAAAATAGAAAGCGAAATAAATAAATTAAGTTATCACAAATGGTTACCTAACACCTTTTATTGGACGTTAATATACTGAACTAATTTCCTTCCATAGTTACCAACTTTATTGGGCGGATGTCACTCCGTGCGCCCATTAAAAAATATGCATGCATAGGTAGTGACCTTTTTCTAAGGTTGATTTCAAATGTGCTCACTTTATCGTGAACAGACTGTTATTCCGTAGCACGCCTTAGGAGCAACCACGTCTGACTCTCTTAGAAACAGGATGAGCGGTGTCTGGCTTAACTAAATCGGCTTGCCACACTGACGCACAACAAGGAAATTAAAGTAATCGTTGAGCTACTTGGGGCCACGGTGACTGAGCGGTTAGCCTGCTCGCCTCCCACCAAGGCGAACCGGGTACCATCCCGTGCCGGGTTTTCTCGCGTGTTGGTAACCTGCCCGACGGTGCCGCTGGTCGGTGGGGTTTCTCGGGGATCTCCAGTTTCCCCCGCCCTTTCATTCCGGCGCTGCTCCATACTCACAGCAATCACCCTCATACGCTCTCAAGACATCGCTGTTAAGATCCGCCCACATCTACCCTCTCACTTACTGAGCTACTCTGCGTAAGCCACTTGGAGCCTACTAGAAAAAAATGCAGAGAAATGATCTAACGGCTTCGTTTCTTCTATAGTATTCTTTGTACTCAATAATGAGGCAGCTGAACTGGGACCCGTAGGATCCGCAAACCCCTGAAATACGGCGTGAAAGGGGTCATAGAATACAGGAGCGACAAAAGCACAGTGCTAGTGAAAGGAAACCCACCAGCCATCGGCAAAGTTTTGACGCGTCCCACATGCAGGAACCAGTACTTCGAACCAGTGGACATGCACCCAGGATCAGCGTGTTTGGAAGCTGGTTCGCTGATCACATAATCATGAGGCTTCATGCACTCTTTGTTGGTAGATTTACTTTCAAAGCCATCCGCAGGGGAGCCACCTAATATATATTTTTCTAACACTTTTACATTTATATACACACCTTGCAAAAAAGTTTGGAATATTGTGCGATACGGCAGTTTGCGTGGCAGGAATTATGTAGTTCATTTGTGATCAGCAGAGAGCGCACTTACGCATTGAAAATGCCTGAGACAAGCTGAAAACTGTAGTTTATAATCGTCCACAACCTCAAGAAACACTTCTAGATCCCATATGAGATGTCCAGATTGAATGGGACCTTCGTCCGGAAATTGACGTCAACACATTGATTGCAAGCATACCACGGTGTGTTAGGGACCTGTACAATGCATTTGGAGGCCATACACGGTACTAAGCTGTAATGGAAAGAAAGAAGCCCTCCCTAGTCAGAGACAAAACAGTAGCTAATTTTGTTGTTCTTTGGTATTTCTTTGTCTGTGAAATTTTTTTTTTTGTGTTGGCAACATTTCGAATTTTACGTTTTGTATCGGTACCGTTGATAACTCCTAATTACTATGAATTTTTATGTGTATTCCATACTTCCATACTTTGTGAGGTGTTTATAATGAATGGAAGTAATAAATTGTCAACTGTGTATGCTTTTGCGTCAAATGTTAATTTTACTAATTTTGGGTATCAGATATCAAGGTGGTTGTCTGCGTAGCGCTTGAGAAATGTTTTAGAATGTTTGAAAAATAGGAGCTTTCGACGGAACTACGAGACGTGTCTCCAATATGTTTACCTACGACAAGAAAAGGACTGAATAGTATTTGAAGATATCACGCATGCATGAAATATTATTTTGTAAGTATTCAACATCGTCAAAAAAGATTTTTATTTTTAAATGGCTGTATTTTCAAATTTGCTACCCGAATACGAGCAAAACTGCAAGAGGAACTTACAAAGAACCGTGCTACAAACTTTACACTAGTTGAATGGTAGGGTCCACCTCTGAATTCTCGCGGCTACATGCATGGCCACGTGAACACTGCCAGTTCAGAGCTTTCTTTGTAGCGGCGGTGGAACACTTGGTGCACATGGCAGTTTCAACCTTATCGCTTCGGCGCTTCTCAGCCTCAAGCACGGAAGTATCTCCAAGTAGGCAACAACCTTAAGGTCCATAATCCTCTGACACGACCAGCCGTGCGCAGCTGTGTTTATAAATAAATGTGAACAGGCGTAATGAAGATAATGTGCCACAGTTACTATGTGAACTGAAGTCAAATTGCATCAGATTTAGAATTTTTTCGAAAGATGATTTTCTCGGGAATCACCAACAGAAACCATTCAAGATAGAAAACCCTGCTTTTGGAAATAATGACGGGGCTTTTCAAAATCGACAGATTTTACTATCACTAATCTGAGTTTACATGCGACAGACTGGGATGATTACTGACTGCTCTGAATTTACTGGAGTTTTTGGAGATAGTGCATTGCCGATTCGGTTGGTGAAGCCCTAAGTTTCCTCATGCTAAGGGTTGAAGTTACGCAAAAAATTGCTCTCTCGAAATTGAACGTGTTGGTATTGAAGATTGTATTATGTTTCTGAACGTAAGAAATATTTCACACGAGTAGTAATTCTGCATTCGAAATAAAAGTGGTGTTTCGAATTTTTCTCCTATTTAAAGAAAATAACGGAGGAGTGTACCGAAATCATCAACTTATTGATTAAGGCTGTTCGCGGTAAAGTGAGCACTTTAGAAATGGACCTTGGAATAAATTTACTGCATCTGCATGCATATATTTTAATGGACGCACTGAGTGACATTCACCCAGTAAAGTTGGTAACGATGGATTGGAAAGTAGTGATAACATACAATTATTAATTTCACATCCTGTAGCCTATTTTTAATGCATCGAAGGGTAAAAATGATCAGATTTTTAAAGCATCTACGTTTTTAAACATTTCACAGTTTCATTTGACCGACGGATGAATAAAGTGATGAGGCCAATAGCAATGATAAGTCTACATAAGGCGGAGTAATACAAAACGTGATACATAAGTGCTTTCAAAAGGGCTCATTTTACCGTCAACAGCCTATAATCAGAATGGTTCTCCTGTTGCTCACATGGATTCTTGACCTCTGATAAAAAAAAAAAAATATCGGTCAGTCATGCTGAAGCGGTCATTTGTCTCTGCTTAAACTGGTTAGACTCCTTCACGTGCGAGAGTTCGGTAGGATGATTTTAATCTGCACTATCGTCGGCGAAGCGGGTTTGGGAGACTTTCCCTCCCACTTATCGCGTTTTCCGGCATCAATCCTCCTGGCAGAAATTCAGGGCGAGGCGGGTAGCCGAGGTGATGTGGGAGGCGAACAAGTTACACAGCAAGTATTGGCTATCTCCTGACAGCGCCGGTTGATTCATTGTCTTGCGACGCTCTCAAAAAAAAAAAAAAAAAAAAAAAAAATCACCTGACCACAAATTTCCACGGGAAATATCACACTATAGATCGTTCGCGGTAAAATTAACGCTTTTGAAAGCCATGTATGCACATTACGTATCATTCCGCCTTATGTAAAGTCAACATTGCTATGGGCCTTGCCATTTTATTTAGGGCCGGTTGCACCAACATCGCCCCAATCCGAGATCGAATGATCCTAGTTCCGAAACAGGATCCAGTTTGATCTTGGTTCCAATGTAAAAGCGTTTCACCAACGAAATTTCATGATTCTGGATCTCCGATTCTTCGACCTTTGGTTCCAAAGTGAGAAATCGATATTAAGTATGAGACAAATTTTCCTGTTGGTTCGTAATATATGACGTCATGGAAGTAGGCGTATTTTTCGCTATAGATAGAATAGATATTTGATGTTTTATCTGTTTTAAGTGAATTGTTGTTGTGCGACTCTTACTGAATAATATTCAAGTGCGTAGAATGTTTTAATTTCCCCCCCCCCCCCCAAAAAAAAACAATCGAACGTAGTTCTATCTGTTGGCGTATTTTCAAACATTTGTCGACGATGGCTGCTGATCGCGGATCGAGATTTCTAACAGCCAATTTCGGTGGTTCGAAATGAACTTAATATCGATCTCCAGTCCAGCTCTGGACTCTAATATTGTAACGGTTTTCTGTGTAGATCTTAGATCCGATCTCAGATCACGTTTCGTACCTCGATGGTGCAACCGGCCCTTAGGCGTCGAGTCAAGTCAAACTATGAAATTATTAGAAAAGTAAATATTTTACAAATTTGCTCATTTCTACACATCGATGCATTAAGAAAAAACACTTAACGAATTAAATAACTTATGTTATCACAAATGGTAACCTAATAATTTTTATTCGAAGTTAATATATGGAACTAATTTCCCTCTATCTTTACCAACATTACTGAGCATAGGTATGTCACTCAGTGCGCCCGTTATAATATATGCAGAGTAGATGTATTTTGGGGATCCTGGCGCACAACACTTTATGTGGTAATTTAACCCGAAAATACAAACAAAAATCAGCATCAACTTTTACTTCCTATTTGTAACGAAAGTACAAGAAAAAATTAATAACTGAAAATCTGAACTTTTGTGGGGGAAAAAAACCCCTTAAAAACAACACATATTTATTGTTTTCAAGCAGCTTTTTTACATTGCTAAAACCAACAACTTTTTGTTTAAAAAAAAAAACAAGAAATTTTCATCGAAAGTCATGCAATTTAAGCTCAAAATCACATAATTTTTTAATAATATTTCACAAAAGGGCCGTGCAGAAATTTCGATGCTGTAAAAACAAACAATCTGCACCAAAAGTGCAAGAAAAATAGTATTAATTATTTCCCGCTTTTTGTAACGAAAATGTAAGAAAATATTAAAAAATCAAAATCGTTCATAGGTATACCATTTTTCATTTCTTTTAAACCTTATTTGTTATAAAATTTTGATTCTCATTTATTAACTTCAATGCATTTTTTTCAAACAGGCTTACATAGATATCTGGAAAAGTAAGTCTTAACTTTGAATCAAGAATACAACTAATAATTTTTCCAAACTTACAATTATAAATTTGAAAATCTGTAGCAACATAATTTATATTTTTTCTAAGTCCTTTAGTTCAGTCAACTCAAATGAATTGTTAAAAGTTGGCGCGCAGCGATTCCAATTTTATGTTTATTTAAAAGGAAAAAATTTATAGTAAAAAATTAATTTTAATTTTTAATTTTATTGTTTTATTATTTTATTATCTTATTATATTGATTAAAATAAAATTTCTATTCATATTTTTTTAAAAATAAACATAAAAATGGTATAGCTGCGCATCAATGAAACGGAAAATAATACCACATCTAAGCAATGTAAAAAGTGTGGCAAAGTATTCAAAATAGAAAATTTTTTTAATTTAAGAACTTGACAAAAGATAAGCTTTATAACATTTGTAAAAAATGTTGCATTGAAAAAGGTACCAAGCATTACGAATTAAATAAAGAGAAGCTATTGTGTGAATGTGGAAAATTTGTTCATAATACATCTCTCAAAACACATAAAAATTCTAAATTACACAGTATACCACTAGATATTTTTAATGAAACTCAATACAGTAATTATCTAACAATATAATGTAAAGTGTGTAATTAGACTAAATATAAAAAAACTATTTTGTCTTCATAAAATTACTAAGGACAAAAATATAATAAAGTGTAAAGCTTGTTATAACGAATATATGCAAGAATATAATAATAGAAAGAAGTTAAATAATTAATAAATATTGGTTTTAATATTAATAATAATTAAAACCTCTGTGTTCTTTGATAGAAAAGTAAGGTACTAAAAAACCCATAAAAATTAAGATATTATGAAATTTGTTTTCTAATAAACACGATTATAAAAAATAGAGCTATCAAAAACACAACTGTAAAAAATTGAGGTGAACAATCTTGCAGCTAAGACAGTGCGGAACCTAATAATTATAGGTAGGGGTTTAAAAAATAAATGTATTTATAATCTAAGGAATGATGCTTTAATTACACAATGGTATACTCTAAGGAATGATTATTCGATTACAGTTATTATACCAAATAGTATATACGAACAAAGACAAATCAACTTTGGAAATTTACCATTTTTTATGCCAGTATCGAACAACTATATTCAAATAATAGAAATTAATTAAAATAAATATTCCCATTTTCTAATAATGTATTTGTAAAACTTAAAAAATTAAGCCAGTAGGTAAAAGAAAAAAAACAAAGCATATTTTTTACAAATTTACCTTTAGCTGACATAAATATCAATTAATTATATCTTAAAGATAAAAAAAAATTAACAGAAATACTTCCATTTTTTAAATAATATATTTGTTAACAAAAAAGTAGAAGAAGAACCAATAAAAAATTACTTAGTTAAGAAAGCTTTTAAAGATAGAATATCAATTTATAACATTTAAAATAACTTTAATTTACTAGAACCAAATCACTTCTTAAGATCAGTAGAAAGTAAGGTATTTGAGATAATACACAATTAACTTAAAATATTTAGAGTGTTGAAAACCAGCATTAAATTATATACAAAGTGTCGCAAGCCAGAAAATAATGAAGTAGAATTATTTACATTTCAATCATTTAATCATAGAATATTAAAAAAGGAGATTTTACAAATATTTATAACATCGTAACAGAGGAATTGCTTACACAGTTATCTGTATTTCAAAGAAGTCCTGGATGGGCGTTAGATAGAGTAATTGGAATACAATTAGCATTAAATAAGTATATTCCATTAAATTGAGCATCATATATTGAACTACCAGAAGTGATTAAAAATAAAAAACCTGCATAAATGTAAAGAATAATGATAAAAAATGTTTCTTTGGGCAGTAAAATCTGCATTGTTCCAGCAGAAAAAGATCCCCAAAAAGAGTTACTAAATATAAAAATGTGGGCTTGATATTTATAAAGTAATATATAAGTACGAATTCCCTATAAAAATTAATGGTATACCGAAAATTGAAAATCAAATTGATACATATATAAACATATACTCTATTGAAAATAAGTCTACAGTATATCTACTAAAACTTACAAAACATGAAAAGGAAAAACATATAAATTTACTTTATTTCAAAGATGACACAAATTCACATTATTGTTGGATAAAATATTTATCGAAACACCTTTCAGTGCAAAAAGATAATCATAAATGTAAAGCTTATATATGTGATATGTGTCTTCAATTCTTTCATTCTTAAGAGAATTAAAATAAACAAATGTAAGCAGTAAGATACTTCCTCATAAAAATAAAATAAAAAGAAGAGGCAGTAAAAATCACTTTACCATCGAAAGAAGAAAAATAAAATTTATAAATTACAAACAAAAAATGAAGGTTCCTTTCACAATATATGCATATTTAGAATCAATATTAAAGAAAATATTAAACAACTAAACTAAAGCCAAATGAAATGAACAAATTTTACTTAATCAAAAAATATCAAATTTTAACAGAAGATTATATATAATTATATTTCTAAGGAGATACTTAAAGAAAGATATAATCTTAATAATGAACAAATAAATAACATTGTTTTAAAGGTGACTGATGAGTCATATACAATGAAATATCAATTACATGAAGCATCTGGTTTTTGCTATTATATTGTATCTGCTTATGGCGATTATAAGTCTCCAGTTGTGTATCGAGGCCCAGAGACACATAAAAAGTTTATTCGTTGTATGAAACGGGAAGTAGAAGAAATTGGTGAAATATATTCATAAATCGCACCAATGCGTCCACTAACTAAATAAGAAAAAATATAATATATGAACTCAGATGAATGAACTGTATGTGGATATGAATATACAAAGGACGGTAAAAAAAGTACATCATCATGATCATATAACTGGAAAATTCATTAATCCTGTATGTAATATTTGTAATCTACAATCATAACTTCCCAACTTTGTACCAATTAATTTCCCGAATTTAGCTGGGTATGATGCTCATTTATTAATTAAAGAGTTAGGATATGATGACAAAAAGATTGATTTAATTGAAAATAACAAAGAAAAGTTCATTACTTTTGGGAAAACAACAAAACATTTAAAAATGAGGTTTATAGACACAATTTAGATTTATGGCTAGTGTGTTTAGATAAGTTAACGTGTAATTTAAGTAAAGATCAAATGAAACGTACTCAAAAAAAATTCTAAAATACCATGTAGATTTTGTCATTATAATGGATGTTTATCCATATGATTATATGGATAGTTTGAAGAAATTAGATGATACAGAGGTTCCACCAAAGAGTGAATTTAAATAAATTAAATGAATCTGACATATCTGAGGATAAATATGAGCATCCAAAAATATATGGAATCAATTTAATGTAAAAATCTTGGGGAACATCATAATTTATATTTAAAAACTGATGTACTGCAGTTGACAGATATATTCGAAAATTCTACAGATACATGTATAAATTCATATGGTCTAGAACCTGTGTGGTATTTTACAACACCAGGTTTGTCTAGGGATACAATGTTCATAATGACTTATCAACCACAAGATTTATTACATAACTATGATATGATTTTAATTATTGAAAAATGAATTAGAGGTGGAATATCATAATGTTGTAAGCGATATGTTAAAGCCAATAACAAATATTTAGAATATTTTAATCCAAATCAAGAATCAAATTATTTAGCATATATCAATGCAAATAATCTTTATGGATGGGCAATATCACAATATATTACATATGGCTATTTCGACAGTGTTTATTATACATTATCCTATATAAATTACTGGAGTGAAAAAATATTATATTTGGAGGATGATTCTGAGTGTGGTTATATATTGAAAGTTTATTTAGAATATCCACAAGAACTACATAACTTACATAAAGATTTACCATTTTGTCCAACGAATAAGGTAGTTTCAGGAACAAAATATTCTAAATTATTAATAACTTTACAAACTTTACATTACTATTGTAATGTAACTCAGTGTCTAAATAATTGTTTAAAACTTACTAAAATACATAGAATATTGATGTTTGATCAGCCAAATTGGCTGAAAAGGTATATAGATTTGAATACAGAAATGAGAACGAATGCTAAAAAGAATCTTGAGAAAAATTTTTATAAACTGATGAATAATTGTATATTTGGTAAAACAATGGAAAATATAAAAGACCAGAGTTGATATCAGATGCTGGAAAATGCGAAAAATTAATAGCAGAACCAAGTTTCAAAAGAAGTACTACATTTAATGAGAATCTTGCGGCCTTACATATAAATAAAGCAAATGTAAAATTTAATAAACCAATTTATGTTGGCATGTCAATTTTAGACACATTAGAAGAATTAATGTATGATTTTCATTATAATGTAGTAAAACCAAAATATGGTGACAAAATTGAATTATGTTATCAGGATACCAATTCATACATTTATAAAACATAAAAACTGAACATTTTTTATGAAGATATGAAGTCCATGTTAGATAAATTTGATACAAGTGATTATCCCAATAAGAATATTTATAATATGCCTCAAATAAATTTAAAAAACGTTTAGGAAAAATGAAAGATGAATGTACTGGCAAAATAATGAAAGAATTTGTTGGTTTACAATCTAAAATGTATGCTTATAAACAGTGACGATGCATTCTATAATTTAATGGGCAAGCTATTCTATGCAGGGGCAGTAGTCATATTGATCTCCCCAATAAAGAGGGATGGGGAGGGGGGATCCCAGGGGAAAATTTGGTGCCATTTAAACATTATTTCGTACCAAAATATAAAATACACCACTTGTAAAAATATTAAGATTTTTTTAACATCAAATTTGCCGGGTGAGAAATTTTACAAAGATACCTTCATCAAACCCAGAACCTTGTCTACTCAAAATAAATATTATTTTAATACCTGTCGGCAGTGAGGCATTTAAATATGGAGCCATTTTCTTTGTACAGATGTATAGACATGAAAAATGATTATACGTTTGTGTAAAGATGGAAAGCAGTCAACTCTATTTTTACCAAATTCTTTAAGATACAAAAACAAATTTATGTGAACTTCAGAATGCTCATGTTTTTGAACAGCATTGCGTAGATTGTTAAGGCCGCAATACCCATTTGCAGTCCATGTGTGAACATACTTTGAAAACAATAAACATGGCCAGCAAAACCATTTTGTTAAGGCTGTTACAGCAGCTAACCACAAGTGTTTCTGACATTTTTTTTGTTGAAATTATGCATAAAAATACCTTTATTGTATGTTGTCATGATCATATGTTCAGGTGTCAGCCTACCCTCTTTTAGGATGTCACATCTTTCCTGAAAAGTGAAAGCACAGTGGGAAAAATGCTTTACTCGTAATGCACACACACTACACTTACATCCACATGTATCTATTGCACTCATTTTATCTACTCGGCTCTCAAGTCTCAGACAATAATTTTATAATTTTTATGTATGGTATACTTCGCTCACGAATATGTATAAAATTCTCAGCATATAAACTAAATTAAATAAAAACAATACGATTTGTGTTGTGCGTACGAACTTGCCCATGCTTCGATCTAGTTACTGTAAACTACACTGAGCCAACTGCCTGTGGCTAGGCCTGCTTTGGCTATATCCACTTCAGTTCAGTGAATAAAGCACTAACATCGTAGCTTTTAACACAGGTTGACACAGCCATAAGCCCCTATCCTCCCCGGGCTGTCATCCTACCCTGCCAACTCTCCATCAGCCAGGAAACCATTGCGTCCGCCTACCTGCTGAAAGCATTACTTACAGCACTTCCAAACATCTTGGTTTTGCTAGCCAAATGAATGAGATTTCTTATAATGTGCAGTATTGTTTCCCAAGTAGAATGTGTACCACATGAGTGAAAAGTTATCTTAAAGTAAATATAAGTTAGAACTTAATTTTTTTTTTAATATAGCGTTGTCAGGAAACTGTCTGGGCAAGCACTACTTGCCTTGCTTGCCCTAACAAGACTTACAAGGTTGACGATAACGAAAATAAAAAATTACAAGGAGTAAAGAAATGCATCGTTAACCAGCGAATTACATTTGAGGACTATAAAAATTGTTTGTTTAAAGAGAAAATACAATATGGAACAGTGAAGCTAATAAGGCGTGAAAAGCATGAAATATATACAATCGAAATTAATAAAATTGCATTAAGTCACTTGAAAATAAATATTTACATTAACATATGGCTATCAAAATGGATAATTTTTAATTAATTTTTATATTATGATACTTTGAATATATTAAAGATGTCCAAGGGATACCTTTAAACCTATTTAGTTTCTAAACAATATCAATATCAGCACCATCGAAATCAATCAGTTTACCATTTTCATCTCTAATTTCCAAAACAGATTAAATTTTCCATTATTAATTTTATAAAAAATTGTATATGTGAGCTCATAATCAATATAATCTCTAAAACCAAACATAGTTTTCGGTGGAAAACTAGCAATTATATTTATTTCTAAATTATTAGATACACCATATAGAATAAACATTCCATATGCTAAGTTAAAGTGAACATTTATTGTTTTTAATTGGTTAAAAGAAGGTAATTAGGTACGTACAACAATTTTGTCATTTTCAATCAGAATATTTCTTTTAAATCAAATAATATAAGATTATTGGTCATCAAATTTAATAACAAACTTATATTTAATAGATACCCTATTTTTACACATTATCTGCTGTTAACTCAATGATATTGTTTTGAAAATGGATCAATCAAATTTATAGTTACTTTTAACAATTCACTATCATTTTGACCTCTAGGAATAATTGTAACTTTGTTTTTATCAACAACAAGACTCATTTTTGAATTGTGGTTGTAGTATTTTGTCTATATTTGGAGTCAAAAATTTTGTATGAAAACTAACAAATACAATCAATTTTTCACTATCGATGATATCATAAAAAAGCTGTTTCTTCAGTACAGAAGTAGTATTCGTTAACTTGAATACTTTATTATCCATTTATTACAGAAATTATTGTTATGAAATGAAAAATCAGCAGCCAAAGCAGCCTATGATGTGCAAAGTTAATTGCGGGGTCGGTATATTGATTTCTGAAGAAAACTCTAAACATAAAAAGAATGGCGATTTATTGCCTGATGATATTATAGGGATAATTGTAGGATTGAGCAATTGTGGGCAAACCAATTTTACTTATTATAATGTAGGATGGACAAACATAAATAAATTGAATGTTAGTTCAAAAAGTTCAAATCAACCAGAATATATTGAGTTACAAAATTATTTTAATATGTTATCCGAAAAGTTTAAAGTTAAAGGGAAAATGGCATACGCATATTTTTTTAATAATACTGATACTGATTTTGTAATTGTAGGTTTTCAATTTAATAGAAAAATCATGCTGAACAACATAAACACGCTGCTTTGTTTGATCATTGTAATGTGAGACACATTTATATTAAAAACGGCAGAAATGAAATTTTTCCTCAAGATAACTGGATTCTAGACATTGAAAACGGTGTTTATTTTAAACAATTTCTTGTTTTTAATGATTTTAGAAATTCAAAAACTAAACTAGATACCAACATTAGATATAATGAAATTTATTATAAACCAAATGTAAATTTTGATGGTGATATTAATTACTATTCATTTTGGGGGCGAAGACCTTTATACGCTATTGATTTTTCATATAAAAAAACTACAGTAGTTAAAGAAAAAAACCAAACATTAAAATTTGTGTTTCTTTTCATAAAGGCCCTGAAGAAGCGGGGATGGTTTGCAATGTTGTTCTAATTAGTAAACGAAATGTTACGTATGATTATTTTAAAGAGAGAATTACTGAATATTTATAAAGTTTTAATAATATTAAATGGAGGATGTAAACGATATTAAAGAAACAGCAAAATGTTTCGATATTTTAATACAATATTTTATACTCATAGTTGAGTAGTCGCATTTAAAAGTTTTACGAATTTTTAGAAATATAGGTGAGTTATTTGATCAAATAAAAAAATTATTTCCATAGTTCGAAATAAATTTATTTTCCTTATAAATAAAAAATGTCTGTGTTGCCTTGCAATTTGACAAACATTTTAAAAGGTGATAGAGGGTCAAAAATCCCTTCCTATTGATTAGAAAATCTGAAAATCTTAAGAATATGGTTCGCAAATTTCATTCAAATTTACAAAGCTTACAATTATCAATCTTAGATAGTTTTCAAGACAAATCTGTATTTCGAGAAATATGTGATGATTTTGAGAAGATAGAAGTAGTTTTTAAAAAAAAATTAGTAGAAATTCGTTATTAATGATTTCATTGAATTTCAGATGTTGACTTTTTAAATCTTTTTTCTTACATTTTCGTTGCAAATAACGGGAAATATTTAATGCTATTTTTCTTGCACTGTTGGTGAAAATTTGCTTGTTTTATAGCATCAAAATTTCTGCACGGACCTTTTGTGAAATATTGTAAAAATTTGTGTGATTTTGAGTTTAAATTGCTTGATTTTCGACAAAAATTGCTTGTTTATTTAACAAAAAATTGTTGGTTCTATCAATGTAAAAAGCAGCTTGAAAAAGATAAATTTGTTTGATTTTTAGCGTATTTTCACTATATTTCAGATTTTGAGTTTTTAAATTTTCCTGTACTTTTGTTACAAATAGCAACTAAAAGTTGATGCTATATTTTTTGGTGTGCGCCAGGATTATCAAAGAATGTCTACTATGCAGGTAGGAGCAGTGACTTTTATCTAAGGTTGAGTTCAAAAGTGCTTACTTTATCGTGAACAGCCATTACCTAAAGGTCTTTGAGGCCAAAAATTTTATTATATTATATTGGTATCAAATATTGTTCAACTTATAAGCATTACTTTCAACAAATTAAAATGTAATATTTTTTTTACGTTTATGGTCTGTCAGAATCACAACTTTAGTGTTTCTGAAGCCCACAAATAACGAGAAAACTAAATCATCCACCGAAATGTGATTGACATTGGAGTGAGATATGGTGAGTTATTACAAGGAACCTTTAAAATCGCTGTTATGAAATATCTTGGCAATCTTTTAGATTGTTTACAATCGGGACATCGTTTCTCATATCTGAATTGTGGCATTTCACGATTTTTTTTGTGAAATAAGTTTTGTTAGACATGTCCTTAAAATGAGTTACGATACGACCTTTCAGCCACCCTTGTTCAAAGCGTCCCTAAGTGAGTTCGTTAATATTACCTGCACGTCCCATGAACACAAATATTGAGTTTTTGCCATGATGCAAAAACTATGAGATTTACATTTTTTTTTTCTGTGGGTGACAGAACAGTACTTACAAGTGTCTACACTTTGGCAGGTACTCCGTACAAATCTGTATGTAGTACAGAGCAAAGTCGCCCGGCCGCGTGTGTCTGTGTATTCAGCTAAGTCTTGTAAACTACATGATGGATTTTATGCGGTTTTCCCCATCATTTAGAGGATTTCGTAAGGAAGGTTCATGAATATAATACATTAATATTTAGTGTAAGGATAGTAGAGAAATGTTGACTTTCATAATAAAGGTGGAAAAAAGCCGGTTTGCATGCGCTTGCGTGGCTTACGCTGCTAAACCATACGAGATACACCAAATATATATGATACATAATTGTAGACCTCAAAAAGAATTACAAAAAAGTCCGCGACAGAATATGTTTATCTCTTAAGGACGACCCACAGTAATCCATTTTTGTCTTTCAGAGGTACAATTGCGAAGACTTTGTGAACAATAAAGTATCAATCCTATGTTAGTTAACTTAATCATTTAGTTTATAAACGTAATGTAGACCTTAACAACGGCATGTTTGTAAATCGCACTCAAAGCAGAATTTTTGTTTTAACATTCTAATTTTTTTGCGGGGGTTTCCTTCTACATCTTAATTATTTACATACATCACTTAGAAAAATAACAAATTAACTATTGAAAAATTTCACACTAAATTAGTATCACATTTTACGAGAGATTACAAAGAACAACTGAAGTTGAGTTCGGGAAATATTACACCATTGCGACCGCCGTCCGACCGTGACTGCGTGATACACCTGCTATCTAGTGGGGAGCACGCGAACCAATAACTGGCGATGCCGTGCGGGAATCCCTAGTTTACCAGGTGCTAGCAAGCAAAGCTGCCAACAGTCGACTATGCCAGTTCTGATCGTTGCGCCTCGTGCAAACCAGCAGTTTGTACGTCGCGCCATTTAAATCAACACCAGCCAGTCGTCTTCACGTCAACACCAGGCTAACTCGCGTACGGTTTATTTTAATTATTTTGTATTGGAAAAAAAAAAAAATAACCTATTGTTTTTTGCTCTCACACTCACACAACCAGTGACGGAGCTCAGGTCCGGCGGGTTCTGGCGCTACGCCATTCCCCGTAGGCACGCGCAGGTCGATACTGCACGCCAGTACACAGCCCTGCTCGTAGTGGCGATGTCGCACTGATGGCGTGTGGAGATGTAGACTTTATCGCCCCCGCGCTCATCATTAATAATTATAGCGAATTATTTTGCCGTGTTTTGCTCCATACACGTTAGTGGATGAACTGGGTTGTTAAAGGCTGTTCGCGATAACGTAAGCACTTTTGAAATCAACCACAGAAAAAAGTCACTGCCCCTACCTGCACATTTTTTAACAAGCGCACCGAGTGCCATGCGCTCGGCAAAGTTCGTAGCGATGGATGGAAAATAGTTCTATAGCTTAACGTCGAATAAGAAGTGTTAGGTGACCATTTGTGCTTACTTCATTTATTTCTTTCACTTTCTATTTTTTATTCACCGAAATGTAAAATTAAATATACTGGTAAAATATTTACTTTTATAAAAATTTTACATGCTCTCTTGACCGACTCATGAATGAAGTGACGAGGCTCATGCAAATGTTAATTTCACACAAGGTAAAAGATTACACAACGTGCATACAAGTAGATCTAAGGCAGGGATTTCAAAAGTGCTCATTTTACAGTTAACAGTCCATAGTAATACATTTAGACTCATAATAATGCTTCACTTGACTGACGCATGAATAAAGCAATTTGGCCCACATCGATGTAAATTTTACGTAAGAAGGAAGTATACAAAATGCAAGACTTTCAAAAGTGTCCAATTTATCTGCAACAGCGTATAAATTTCTCTTAGTTTATCCTTGTTTCTCATAACAACCCTTCACCCCCGTATTATACATAATTACATCGATAGGCTTGTTACTATTGTGATCAATTTAACACTTACGCCCAGGATCAAAATCGAACCACCGACAACCAATTTTCCAGCGACATCTTAACCATTAATTTGTCTGTCCGGGAGACTTTCGGAGCGATAAAAAAAAAAATGTCTCGCCCAGCGGCAAAGAACTTTTAAGAAGTTTAAGTTATACATTATTGCGCAGTGAGAAACAAGCCGGTTTTTTTCGGCGCGGTGTTAAAACGCGTGTTGAAGCGTGAAGACGCGACGTTTAGATTAACGTGAACGGAGTTTCGTGAAAGTTTTTAGTTAAGTTTAACTTTGTTGATTAGGCCTTTCCCTCAATATCTCACTGTTTCAATAATTCAGCTACGGTGAAACCCAACCATAACAATCCAAGGAAGTATAAAAAATTTTTGACGGCCCCAGGTAACGTTCAGCCATAAGGAATGATTGTGACAGCAAGCGAAAATAGCATAAATGAACTTCACGTGTGTTCTGCCCCGTTGGAATATTAAACCGTGACTACAGTATTTTATGTAGAAATCTGTTCAGGAAATACACAGCATTGTCGCTATTGTTGTGGTCCCGTAAGGGGGTCACAGAAGCTATGTGGGGAAACGTAACTCTGATGGAGAACACAATATTATTTCACTACGTCCTGTAATTAAAACTATTAAATATACATCTTGTTACATTATAAATTATAAAACACAGAATTTTACGTAAATACCTTAAACTGCGCCGGAGAACACGTTACGTTAATTTACTCTTTACCTGCAAGTAATTTATACATTATCTAATAAAGCAAGCCACGCATGGATCTAGGAGTCTTTCTACTAACTACCGGAACGTCTTTTCCTGTGTGTTGCCGAAGGCTGGTTGCTTTTACGGCTACTGCGGACGAAACTTCATCTGCTGGTTCATGTTGCCACGTCGTCAGCTGGATGTTTCTGAACTTAGCTTAACTTTCTGGCTTCCTTTTATACTTGGTGGTTTAAAAATGACTCCTTTTGTTTGGGAACTGCTCCTGCGGCTTGTGTCCTTATTGTCGCGGTGGCGCTTTGCTCCCGTGTCCTCGCTCGCCTTGGAAGTGTGCTGGTGCGTTCATAAAATAGCCACAGCAAGGGCATGCCCATGCTATAACACTATGGTTTAAAACACTGGTTTACATTAAAATCAATATCTTAAACAGAGGACAACTTCCATCGATCACATTTACGTTCAAAAACGAAATTTATGAATTGTCAACAGAATATCGACTTTCATTTATGTCCAAAAAAAAAATAAGACTTACATTCAAATATGCCTTCGTATACTTTAATAATCACAACGCACACAGGGAAGCCCCTATTATAGTGTAAAATATCTAACAAAGTAGCTGAAGAGCATCGTATAAGTAAAGCAATGCACGCAGTATTTATCAATCATTTCAGAGTTCGCAAAAGGACGCCGTCTGGCAAGGTATTTTGCATGTTCAAGGTATACCAACGTAAGAGCACTAAGAGCGACCTAGATGCGTGCATTGATCGTTTGGTCGCCCTTACGAGCAAAGGTAATGAACTATCGCCGGCTCTCCTCATAAAACTTTCAGTCGTGACCGTATATATTTAATGTTATATTAATAACTACGAAGTTATGCTGCATCTGTCTAGGGCATGTTAAATAACCTGTACTAGAATTACCATATCTAGATATGACATTGAAACATACGCTAAAGCAATTTTTCACTTTCAAGAAAAAAATACGAGTTAGGGACGGAAACAGAAAAGTCTAATTATCTGTCGGATGTCGAAAATTTTTTAAATGGCATTCTTAAGCTGACAGTGCTCCATAATACTGAACAGTTTTAAATTACTACGATGTGATTGGAGCCCTGCAATTTGTTGGCGATGTCACGCGTGTATTTGTGACTTCTGTTACGTATATTTCTGGTTTCATATCTAATGACATTGTTTTCAGGAGGACTCCAAGGTCTATTTACCATTTATCCTTTTAAGAAGTTCATAAAAAATTATTTGCACCCATGTAAAGGAAAGTAGGAGCATCAGTTATACAGGAAACTCATCGTTACATTGTGAGATATTCACGGCGTTTACTATTTTCCGATAACTAAAGGGAGATAATAAATAAGTAATATAGTTTTGGTTATTACCTACCAGTAGTCAAATGTAATATATGTGTAGCGAACTATTATGTAGATTTTAACGTGGCAATAATTTCTTTACATACTCTGAAAACCTTGATGGTAAATATAAAACGTTAGTGCAACATTCCCCTTAATCACTAAACATGTGTGAATATGTGGCGACCGACGTAGATTTGACTATAGCGGTGGCGGAAGGATATTTTCCTAAGGGGTGCGTAAATTGCGGGTGCTATGATTGGGAAAAACATACTTACAGTATGCGGCATCTGCGAAAGGGCTAAAAAAAAAATCGTTTTCCCCACTTTCATTGGAACAAAATTTTGGGCGGCCCTGTATTCAGTTTCATCCACGAAACGGTGCTGACAAATTGCACTTGCAGTCATACTGAAGTGAGAAATTAAGTAGTTTACACAAATATATAATTGAATATACGGTTTCTATGGTATTAAATAAGTTTCTTTGAGGACAAGGATGGTTAGTTATTGTGAAACCCTCTAAAGCAGCTGCGGCGATAGTATTTAATTTTTCAATTTAAAGTTCAGCTACTTCCTCCACGATTAATTGGTCACATTTTTCGTTGTGTATGTCTAGCAAACGGAAATGGTTCAATCAGAGCTGAGTCATAGTTGATCACAGAAACGGTTTCAATCTTCGCAACGCAGAATATGATCTCTCCGCAGTAGATCTATTTACAGGACATATGAGATAGTAACTAATTTCAGTCCCTGGAAAGAGTTTTTCTGTATAGGCTGTTCACGATAAAATGAGCACTTTTGAAAGCCCTGCAGAAGGTCGACTTATATGCAGGTTGTGTGTTCTTGCGCCTTATATAAAATTAAAATTGCCATGGTCCTCATAACTTTCTTCATGTGTTGGTCAAGTAAAAATGTAAAATTATTATAAAAGTAAATATTTTTATATTCTGGTGATTTTTACACTTTGAAGCATTAAAAAAATAGAAAGCGATAGAATTAATTTAAGTTGTCACGAATCGTTACGTAACACTTTGTATTCGACGTTGATAAATGGAACTACTTCCCCTTCCATTATTACCAACTTTACTGGGCGCACGTCACTCAGTGCGGCCGTTAAAATGAATGCTGTTTGGGGCAGTGACTTTTTTCAGAGGTTGATGTCATAAGTGCTCACTTTATCGTGAACAAAAGAACGCCATTTACGGCTGCACTGGCTCAGTGTCAGTGCTCCATTAGCCCTCCTCGACATATCTTTCATTGTTTTGAGGATATCTGAAGAACTTGTCCTGTACGAATCTGTTCCGTAGAGCTGATGTGATTTGCATCTAAAAAGTCATGGTACCTTTGCCTGCAAAAATGTTCAACGCTTTCAAAACAATGTATATAAAAAGGTGTTTCACTATACCTTTGAGGCCGGCGACACTATCGTGGGAGAACTGGTAGCTCAGTCAAACATTCTTTTGTCACAAGGCAGTCGGACGAAAAGGTTTGAAAATATTTCTCAATCCTTTTGTGGTCATAATAGTTCTGTAGACTATTTACGGCTAGGCATTTTGTTTCATACGCAGCTTGCTTTGACTGTAAAATGCCGCTCGTGTCTTCCGCTGGGCCAAAAATCACGATGCCTCATTTTAACCCATAAAGGAAAGAGAAGTGGCTCATTAAAGATTGAAAGCCATTACTCTGTCTACCACAATCTAGATTTTTCTTGTGCCAAAATGCTCAGTTCTTCCAAAAGAATACTGCAGTTTGAAAATACACTTTTGATTTATGTTGCGCGAACAGTCCATCTCGTACGACAGAATGGTTGAAGAGAAGCAGGACTGCTGGTAGCAATATTTTGCGAGTCATAATTTTGTTGAAGTTTGGTGTTCTTGAACAGCGCAAATCGTTTCGTTGATCTGCGAATCACTATAATAGTTGAGCTATTGTTCAAGTCGTCCTTAACTACGTCACATACTTTACTAACATCTTGCAGGATGAAATAAAGGTTACGCGCAGCACAGTGAACTCAAATAGCTATTGGTTCTTTTTTTATGACTCGTGTACACAATTCCTGAATACTAGCCACTCATGTTTCCGCCCCATTATAAAGCCCATGTCACACACTTTCAAATATTTTTCCGTCAAACTGCTTCCAATAATTGTGGTCAAATAAAGTTGGACAGTTTTGAAGTCATCCAAACGTCATAACCCCCTCCATCTTTGTCTGAAAAAGTTGAATGGCTTCATTTTTCATCAAACATTTTAAAATTGAACCGGTTCTAAAATTTATTCGATGTCTGACGGGCTCAGCGAATCAGAATAGTGCACGACAAAAATTACCGTCAAGAAACTTAAAATAACAAACAATTGCTGGAAACGAATTAAGTTATGAAGATAATTAATTTATGAAGAAGATGTCTGGGCATGAATAGTATTTTCAGTGAATTTTCCACATAGTATTACGAACTCAGAGGAACTATATTTCATTGTACAGGAAGCATATCATACAAATAAAATTTTAATTTTGTGAAGAAACGAGAATAGATTACAAAATATGAAAATAAATTTTAAATAATATTTCAAATTAGATAATGTAATGATCTCGGTACAATAATTAATTTTCCAGAAGTAAAGTAAATCTAGTTCCGTCACAAATTAAATAATCATAACTACGAAAAAAAAATTTCGTATCTCAGTTATAACTTGTACGTGGACAAATGAGCATTTGTGAAATCAACTTTTGTAAAACGTCCATGTACACTAACTGCGTAAATTTTAACGTACGTACACACTAGTGCGATCCCAAGTAAATTTGATTACGATGCACCAAAATAAGTTGGAATCAAAACATTACGTGAACTTTGTGACGTTTATATTTAAGGAAACAAAGAAGTTAAGTATTGTCATAATTGCTTAGGCTAATCCCGGGTAATTATTCACTTTGGAAAGATCTGCTGAAGATTTGCTTTCCTCACAGTACTATTTCCTTCCGCCATATACAAAATTTACATTATAATGGAACTAATGAGTTTATCCATGTCGATCATGTCAAAACATGAAATTGTCAGGATGTTGTTAATAAATAAATATATATATATTTCATATCGCACTCTTATGAGTATGAAGCAACAAAAAAGCTGTTATTTGCTACAATTTTAGAGATTACACTGTTAAAAAATTTGGAATTTTTTCTGAGAAATTCTTTGCAATTATACAGATGCATGTAAGAGTACACAGATTTCTTTTGTATAACTAATCGATTGTAAAACTACAAAGGCCGTGATTGTAATATACCTCAATAAATGGTTCTACTATACCAACCCGTGTCCACGAGCTTCAGAAAAATGGCGGACACTCAACAACGTAAAATCGTGTACAGCGGTTTGTGCAAAAACTATGGGTGGTTTAAAGTGTAGCTGCGTGCAAAAAGAATTCCATTGCAAGTTCGAATAACGCAAAACGCTTCGAACAACTACATAATTATAATAAAATGACTATTAAAAAAAGCATTACCGTATTATTCAATAACTGTAAATGTTTCCTAGCTAAACAGAACTTTTAAAACGGCTCTCAATACCTTGTTAAGAGCTGTTCAAAGGTCATAACTTGACAATAGATATCTTAAAATGAAATTAATGTACCAATTCTTCTTAAAATAAATTACCTCATCATATATTTTGTTGGTACTTGCCGTTATAGTTAAAGTAAAAATAATTTCAAATCTTGTAAGTTAAGTTGGTAGTTGTGGATAAGGCTGGCTAATAAGACAATATGCGTGTGTTCTAGTCCCCGTGCTGACAAACTGTATTTTTTTTCGGTAAATAATATTTTGAAAAAAAAAAAAATTTAAGTTATTCTCTGTTATTAATTTATCATATTTGTTTTCTAGAAGAAAAAAATGCAGACTTCTCAATAATGTCAGTTGCAATACTGTAATATTAAAAATAAATATTTTGCAGGTTTTTGCAAGAAAACTATTGTAGTTTTATAATAGAAGTTTTTTTCGACACGTGGGTTTCCAAGTGTTTATCTTGTGAAAGTACAAAAAAAAATGTTAGATCGTACACTCGCAATACGTCACGTGAGTCACAGAGCTACTTCGCTTCGAACTTGTTCAACTTTGCACTCGGTTACACCGGCTCCTAACTTGTTCCGATCGCAGCCATTTCAGGTTCGAAGTAAACGGGTTGTGCAAGTACATCGGCAAGACTTTTCTTCTGTTTTGTGCTCTCATTTCCTGCTAAAGAAGTAAAGGCTGTTCACGATAAAGTGAGATCTTTTGAATTCAACCTTAGTAAAACCCACTGCTCCTTCCTGTATATAGTGTAACGGGCGCACTGAGTGACATGCGCAAAGTAAAGTTGGCAAACGATGGATTGAAAGTAGTTCCATAACTTAACGTCGAATATAAAGTGTTAGATGACCATTTATGATAACTTAAATTATTTATTTCGCGTTCTGTTATTTTACTGCATCGAACTGTAAAATTGAACATGTTTTTAAAATGTTTACTTCTCTTATTATTTCACAGTTTCACTAGACTGACGCATGGATAAAATGATGAGGCCGACCATGACAATATTAATTATTACACAAGGCGGAAGAATAAAACAAAGTGCGTACAAATAGATCTTTCAAAAGTGCTCCTTTAACCATGAACAATGGTAGTGGCCCGAATATGGCGGGACTTTCTGCATTCGTTGAAATAAACAACCCAGAACGTAAAAAGGTATTCACTATACAAATAAGGTATTTTCGTTAAAATAAAAAAAGACTCAAATCAATGAGTGTTGGATGCGATTATAAATAATTATAGAGGCGTGTTCCGGAAGTTAATATTTCCTTTTGTTTGCATTCAGTTATTAGGGTTTAACAATTGAAACTAGTTCCGTTCGCAAACATATTCAAACATGGCTGGCGAACAAATTTACAATAAATACGTGTAGATCACCCATGTAACCATGGCCTAGGAACCTGTTTCCATCTCAATGCGTGACTATCTTAACCGGGAACCAGCAAGGCAAAGTACGTGCAGGTAGACTATAGGCTGTCCACGGTAAAATGAGCACTTTTGCGCATTGTGTATTATTCGACCATATGCACAGTCAACGAAACTATGGGGCTAACCATTTTATTCGTGCGTCGTTTAAGGACAACTGTAAAATTGTTAGGAAAATGGATAAATTACAAACGGCTTTATTCACCCGCTATGTGAATAAAAAAAATGAAAATAAAATATTTCAATAATCCCATATTGTAGTTACGAAAGCAGGATTTACTTACTGTCAACAGGGAAATATTACGGACGGTGCAGGATGTGCAGGGAGGAGAGATTGGGGAATGAGCCGTTCATCGCCTTTGTTTGGGACCCATTTCAACATTCGCCTGCAGCGGTTTCGGATACACATGAGAGACCGAAATCAGGAAGACCGGACCGGTAATCGAACCCGGGTCCTCCCAAATGCGAGTCCAGTGAGGCACCACTGGGCCACCTCGCTCGGTTTGACATGAGTAATACACTGGGAAATACTGTGTCCTCGTTGCCAACTATACTTGGCGCGTGGCTGTCTGTGCACGGGTTAAAAAAAAAAGAAACTCACGTAGGGCCAGTGGCATTTTTCAAAGGTTAGTTTCAAAAGTGCTCAGTTTACCGCGAACAGTCTTTAACATATTTACGTTCCTAAATAATTCCAAACTGTGATGCACAAATGAAGTAATCGAGTCCAGGATTATGTCCATCTTACAAACGGTAGAAAAAATAGGCAGGAAAATAGATCGTAAGCCTGGCTTACAAGAAGAGCTCGGTTAGCAATGAACAACCTGTCCTGCATCGTCAGTTGTGTTCTTGAGGGCTTGTGAAATGCGCTTGAGTTGGACGTGACGCTTATTTGTTGATCTTGATTGCCTTGATTGCTTAGCTGTAGCGCTCAGGTATATACGCAGCTTGATCGACCTGCCGATGGTTCTGACTCAAATCCAGACGCTGTGTACTTTCAAATCATTTCTCCCCTTCATCAAAACCAAACCTAAGCAAGTCTGGAAAATTGCACCAAAGGCACAGCGTAATGTATTTGTGCACACTTTGTTTAATAATATTTTCCATGGGAACTCTTTCTTATTAGGCATTACCAACTCACCTATTTGCTCCCTGATTTTATTAATTTTAATTGTAAATGAATTATTATAATTTATAGATAAAATAAAAGTAAAAGATATCATAAAAAAAAATAATTGCTTTTATGATAACGAAAGTATATATGCCTCGTTATAAATGTTACCCTATATTTAGAAAACAACAAACATGTCATACCTTGAGGCATTTCTCAAAGGGATGATTTATAAAGTGTACAGATATTGCGAATAGACTATATATAAAACTGCGCAACTCTATACTCATAAAACACGCATATGTCTAAATATGAAAAGTAAGTTAATATTTACTTGTTAAATATTTTTCAAAGTGCTACGCCCATTTATATCACGTCGGTTCAGTAAATTGTAAACACAACGTTCCGACAACTATTGCAAAAACTAAGTTTGATGAGATATGTACGATAGCCTTGCATTCACGGAGCGGCACATTCAGTCAGTAATCAAACTTTTCGGAGTCGACGTAGAGTCAAGAGACGGCATTTTATTGACAACTGCCGAGTGTAGCTGTGCGATGTTCGCCCTGTTTCACCTGCTAGCGCGACTCGCGCGCGTTGACATTTTGGTCGAGGAAACAGAGCTGACCATGGTCGCGCGAAGCGAGTTCGTACACGACACAACAATCACACGCGGAAGGCTGGGCGATCAGTGAAAGGTTGCAGGGGCAGGATGGGCGACATACTAGCTGGTCGAGAGAAAGTCAAAAATGTCGCGGACCAGCAGTGGACACTCTCGTATAAAACTGGGCGCTCTCGATGGCAGCATTAGCACTCATCCGGCTGCTCTCCACACACTGAGCACGCACAGCCATGAGGTTCCCACTGGTGAGTACACTCTCAGCTAACTCTTCCTCCTTTAACAGGGCCCGCCGTGGTGTAGTTGTTAGACTACTGGCCTACCTCCGAGACTAACCGGCGTAGATTCCGGGCGGGGTCCCTCCGGGATATTCGCATGTGGGGATCGTGCCGGACGATTCCGCTTGTCGGCGGGTTTTCTCGGGTATCTCCAGCTGCCCCCGCCCTTTCATTCCGGTGCTGCTCCATACTTACCTCATTTCACCCTTATCGGCTCTCAAAACCTTGAGTTTAACAGCCACCCAAATATCTTCCCTCACTCACTCTTCGCAATAAGAACAGCAAACACTGGCACACTATTGTCTTATCCTACCTATGAATTAAAATACTTGGATCGTAGTATTATATTATACAAAGAAAAAGATTGTTGAACTTCAAACCCCCCATTTCATTTGAATTGTTACTATCTGGATAGCATATTTCTCACAGGTTTCGTGGTAATTATGTAAATAAATAGTTTGTGAAGTATTTATTTATATACAGGGCAGCCAGAAGACCACAAGCTCACCCACTACTTACAACGCATTGTCTTATGTGTATGTCATAGTCCTGGTAAAACGAATGAGGACGTTGGTATTAAAAAGTTGTTTATGATATTTGCTTTAGAACGTAGAATATATTATTTAAATGTTCTACGAGCAACGGCCATACAAATCAACGACATGTAGATGGAGATAGCTGAGAGACAATGTCAGCCTGGCGGATTTTATATTTCAAACGGCAAATTGCCAGTTAAAATATCTGTACATGTATTACGTTTCTTCATGCGCAAAATACTAATGTATAGAGAGGGACTGGGGAATGATATATAAGTGCATGAATATTTTCTTATGTGTCTCCATTTAAAATAGATACTGTAGTTATCGAACATATTAAGTAATTATTACACTATTATACGAACATAGTAGGCTTTCCCAACTAGCCAGATTTTTATAATCCAGGCTCGAGCTAGTATCCAGTTAAGTTCTGCGTAATAACTGTTGTACTACCGGAGTTATATCGTGAATTTTTAAAATACATCAAAGGATTCAAACTTTCGTAACACCGAAAAATTAAAAACACTACCTGTCAACAGAACTTCCTTTCCAAATGATGATTCTGTACGCCATAGAAATGGTGCAATAATATCATGAACCAGCATTATAATTAGACTGAGACGACTAAATAATAAATTCGTCAGTGTATAGGCTGTTCACATTAAAGTGGATAGTTTTGAAATTCTCCTCATTTAGAATAGTAGTGTAGAAATATTTCTCTTTTTAGCGGCGGAATATACACATTGTGTTTATTATTTACATGCCAATATTCATTTTGAAACGTGGTTAATGTAAGAAATAAGGTTGAAAGGAAAAAATAATAACTATGGTCTCAAAAGTGCTAACTTTGCCGTGAACAGCCCATAGCAACCTATACATTGCTCATCAGCTAAAATAATATTAAAAAATTCTATAAATGTTATTAACTGAGAATCCATTCCACTCTGAACCATATCTAGTGCTCGGTTCTTGCGATGTTATAAACATATCTGAAATTCACCGTTGCATGAGGTTCTACCTTGAAGGTGCAATCAAATTTACCATATTGAAGATAGGAAATTATGTAACAAATAATTTTACTAATTTCTTAGGACATACAAAGAAATTGACGGTGTGTGCTCATAGCGTAAGAAGAAAATGTGTAAAGAAATTATGTGGCCATTCAAACAATTAAGAAAAAATGTTTGTGGAAATTGGACGCTGTTTCTTTTAGTTAACATTTTTTTTTTTTTTTTTTTCCCCGCAAATAAAAGTAAAAAATGAAATTATTGACCAACCAAGATATAACTAATAGAGTTATAGATTTCCCGTATTTACTAATACGTAGTTATTCAAATAGAACATTTATAAACGTTGGACTCATAATGTTAGTGATTTGCGTCATAAGCGACCAACCCCGGCCTAGCTCGGGTGCAATTTGCCAATTTGACAAAGTTAAGTTCTACAGTAAGTATATAAACTAAATCATTAAGGTAAACAATGCATTTAATTTCATAATGTTTAATAATGTGTTGTTCAAAATGTCTTCTTCATAAGTGTACCCCTATTTTAAAGACAATAATGGTTACTGTGGGTCTTCTTTAAAAGATAAACATATGTTTTGACGGACTTTTTGGTACTACTTTGTGAGAGCTACATTTGTGTAGAACCATTATTTGGCGTATCTCCTATGGTATAATCAACATAAGAAATGTAAGCACCCGAAAAGCGTCTTTTCCGACTTGATTATATAACGTCGACATTTCTCTACTATACTTGCATTAAATATAAATCTAGTGTATAACTGAAATCTTCCTCGGGAAATTCTCACAATAATGCTGACAACCCCATCAAAACCCTACGAGTTGATTACAAGCCTAATACGAATACACAGTCACACGCGGCCGGGCGACTTTCTTTTATACTATGTATAAATGTATACCTGTTATTAAAAACATATTAATGTAGTTTATTACCTTTCCATATCTGTAGGTAGTACCAGAATACACATTATGTATCCTCCAATGTAACGTTGAGATACACACATCAACTAAATATATGGCAGTTAAAATATGCTCTTTATGTTATTGAGAGTTTTCCAGTAATATAAAAGGAATAATTTTAAAAAAATATAATAATTAAATTTGCATAGATTGGAGGGAAATTTTTTACTTTCACGTATAAACCATTCACGAATACTTCACAGTTTTCTGAAGCCCTACTCAACTTCTACTTTCAGGATAATCCTCCGCCTCATGCAAACAAAGCATAGCCATGTCAAGCATATAACAATAGAGTGCCAACGTACCGCATTCGTGTGCACTCAGTGTGAGAATACTTCTCATTGGGACTATTTCTTACTAGGCATTACAACACTGCTATGTTCCCAATGTTTTAATTCATATTTATGATAAGAAAAATATAATGTATAGAAAAAAAAATATCAAATTTCAATTCAAATAGAAATAATGTACTTTCAATTTAACGGAACTATAAATACGCTTGTGATACATGGCATATACAGGAAATATCCTTGCACATCTACAAGGAGTCATTTTTCAACAGTTTGACTCAAAAAGTGTGGAGTAACCGCGAATAGACTATAGCCGAATTTTGTTATCATAGTGATTCCCAATTCTATTATTTTGCGTTCTCACTGTAAGCGAAAACAGAGATAAAAAGGTTACAAACAAATGCGTAACTAAGATGGTCTAGTACGGAGTATAGAGGAATAGTCACGAAGGATAGCTGAGATATGCTTGCAAAAGTACTAATTTTTCCATGCGTATATAATAGTTCCACACCTACAAATGCAAAATATTCCTAATCCCATACGTGTGTTTTTATGCACAGACAATTAGTAGACAAGGTGCATTGAAACCTTCATTGAGAACATAAATGAAATGTATTACAAGAATCAACAATTTATAATTGTGTCGAAATATTATTTCTGAACACACTGCACTTAAAACAATGTAATAATAACAACATATAACAATACAATGATATCTGAAAACAATTCATTTGTATTACAGGTCTCAGTCTTGTTTCTGGCTGCCGTAGTCGCAGTCCGAAGTGAAGCCACTCAAGAGAAGAAACAAGAGAAGCGAGGTATCCTCAGTGGCTACGGAGGCGGCTACGGAGGCGGCTATGGAGGCGGCTACGGAAGCGGCTATGGAGGCGGCTACGGAGGAGGCTACGGAGGCAGCTATGGTGGCTACGGACTTGGCAGCGGTCTTGGATACGGCTATGGTTCCGGAGGTTATTCCATCGGCTCCGGAATTGGCCTCAGCTCAGGTCTCAGCTCTGGTCTCGCCATCGGATCTGGTCTTGGATATGGCTATGGATCGGGCGGATATGGTGGCGGCTATGTGAGTGGCCTAGGATCTGGTTTCGGTTCTGGCATCGCCCTCAGCTCCGGAATTGGACTGGGTTCTGGTATCGGCTCCGGTATTGGACTTGGGTCCGGTATTGGATCTGGTATTGGTCTGGGATCTGGTATAGGCTCCGGTATTGGTCTAGGATCTGGTTATGGGTCCGGTATTGGACTAGCCGTAGCTGCGCCAGCAGTGCACACCGTGACACGGACCGTAGCCGTACCAGTGCCCCAGCCTATACCAGTGACAGTTAACAGACCCGTGCCTGTACCTGTAGCACATCCTGTCCCAGTGTCAGTACCCAGGCCCTACCCTGTCAGTGTCCCTCACCCTGTACCTGTCACCGTGCCCAGGCCATATCCTGTCAGTGTTCCCAGACCAGTCGCTGTTCCTGTACCCCAGAGTGTACCTGTAGCAGTTCCTCAGCCTTACCCTGTCACTGTTCCTCACCCTGTCCCTGTACGTGTACCCCAGCCAGTGGCTGTACCTGTACCACACCCCGTTCCTGTTGAAAGGCCAGTGATCGTCGGTTCTAGCGGCTTGGGAGGTGGGCTTGCAGGAGGAATCGGCGGTATCGGTCTTGGAGGAGGTAGCCTGGGAGGCATCGGCTATGGATCTGGAATCGGAGGCGGTAGCCTGGGAGGCATCGGCTATGGATCTGGAATCGGAGGCGGTATCAGCAGCATCGGCTACGGTTCAGGAATTGGAGGCGGCATCAGTAGCATTGGTCTTGGTGGCAGCAGCCTTGGAGGTATCGGCTATGGATCCGGTCTCGGATCTGGCTACAGCTTGGTATCCGGCGGACATGGAATCAGCAGCATCGGTCTGGGAGGGAGCAGCTTAGGTGGCATCGGTTATGGAATAGGATCTGGCTCTAAATATGGGTCAGGTTATATCCACAAGAGCTGGTAATATTTACCAGACTATCTTGTGGTGTAATCTGTAAGTCTGTTACATTTGAAATAATCACTTCAATTGTCATCGACTCATTTCACTCGTTCTGACTTACTTATTGTACATCTACCACTGACCAGTAGTCTTCATGTTGAAACATATCTCTTTCCGTTTTAAACATTTTCATGTGCATTGTGTGAATGAAGAGTGTTCGTTGATTTTTCAATATTTTTTTAAATTTTTGTATATGTATCATTAATAAATGTCATAAAATTTATTAGTTTCTTTTATTATTTATTTACTAATCCTGGTAATTGTCAGAAGGGCTGAATTCATAACATAGCTGTAAAGACGGCATGTTTCGCTCATCAATCTATATTACTAAGAAGTTATACATAACCTTGAAAGTATTATAAACTGATTTAAAATTATTAATCATTTATGATTCTACGCAAGCGATTTGGGTTGCATAGTTGTATTTTATGCAACAGTAAACACATACACACACGTCCAAACACACACATATATATATATAGTTTTTTTTTATATTCGATGAGTATCTTCGCTGAACAAAAAAGCATAGTTTTATATGTGTGTATTTTCACCCATTAATCCACCTGCAAAATCTTAAGAGATTCGCAATACAGCATAAGTATATGAATCCATCAAGTAGAAGTTATAGTTTCATTTTTAAGTTGCAAGGTTATGCACAGAAAGACAATAGAGGATATCAGATGGAAGCTCCGAAACTTCGGTGGGTTCCGAACCTCCTGGTTCGATTCAGCAATCGTAAATTGAATCACGCTCAGATGACGAGGTAAACCAAAACCATAAGTGGAAAAAGATCCTATATTTTCGCGACATTATCCTAACGCCCTGGCGACCAACACTATTGGCGAGAATTTGTGCAACAATTTGCGTTCTTAGCGAAGCGCTCAGTGTGGAGTGACATATATACGTTTCTATTGATTTTTAAATTAATTTAGGTGGCAAGAGCAGATATAGCCCATTCTCTTACATAAGAATAAATTTGCGCACAATGACTTATAATTATTCACCAGGCTCTCATTACAACTATTTTTCCGGAGTTTGTAATGAAAATATTTTCCACAAACTCAAAATAATATTTCCCTACTACTGTATTCTATAAGTACTAAATGAATATAATAAATGATACCTTATTTATTATCTTCCGTAGTAGACAGAGTAAAACCCTCGTAGTGAAAATATAACGTCGTGTTAAAAAAATTGTAGGATAGAGTAATTTAGACCATAACGTAACAAACACTTTGATACACATCATGGAAAACTATATATTCATGACAAGTTGATATATATAATTTAATAGCTAACATTTAATGAGATCTCATACGGAGGAAATGAGTTCTTGATATTATACGAGTCCCTTGGCAATGTTTCACAGGTGAAGGAATGTGAACTTCAAACAGGTACATAAGAAGCATATGCATTTACTTTGCTATCAGTAATTTCCCAAGCTGGCGAAACTGTTCCTTCATTGTCGTTACTCCTACGCAAATGTAGTGTTAAAGAAACCCTGTCTTTACTCACTGAGACCTCAATCTGCTGCTTGCATACTCAGGATTCACACTCCACGATCGGAGTCCTACTAGTCTGATATTGTTAGAAGCGTTTTCCTCAATGCTTGATACATGGCCATCTTGGACTGCCTTTTCTGACGCATGCTAACGTAGTTTTATATACATGTTAGCATACTGATAAGGACAAATTACACATAAACCATCTACATTCAAAAAAGGGCCATATTAACAAGTTTGTAAGGTCACAGCAGTGTCAAAGTTCTTCTATTAGTGTTCATCCATGTCAAATTAGTTTAATTTTCATTTAGCGTAATATTTTCTCAAGAACCTCAGGAAAACGAATATAAAATTAACTATTAGTTCCTCAATTTTTTTTTCATTAAACCTAACCATCTACAGTTTCAACTAATTACAATGCACAGCTTTTACACTAGTTAATCCGTCCGTGCAGAGTTCGCAGTTGCTAGAGCCGTGTGCTGCAATTATACTACCAAAATTACAAAGTTAAAAAAATTGCACTTCTTTCCGTCAAGTAACGTAGTGTTCCTTCGTAGTCCAACTCTAAATGCGCTCACAGCTCGATATCCAGGTCTCAAAAACGTGAAATCATTCATTTCTCATAAATTCTATAAAATACGATTCTCTATTTGAGATTTCATTTGGAAGTGTAAGTACACGATGAAGCATTTACAAAGCAAACAAGTTATTGAATCTCTAGTGAAGGTAGATTAGGGATCGCGAAGTGACGTTGAATTAAATGCCAGTAGAGTATTTTGTTTTCCATTCCAGAACAAGATTTCATATCATTGCACAGTTAAAGGGATATCAAAGCACGATGTATGCTAATCCGTGTATTATTTGAAAGCGAGTCAAATTGACTAGTTTCAAATTAAGAACAGCAACGGAACAATATAAGAATACCTCTCGGAAAAACTGTCCCCAACACAGCCTACTGGAATCCGTACCAGCACCTGCCTCACCTGGAGCAATTTGATAAGTACTACCAATTATGTTGTTTGAACATAGGAAAACAAATACAACAAAACGTCCCAGTAACGTTGAGTGTCGGACTAAAATCTGTGTAGCGTGGTTTTTATATTTCGATTCTAGCGTTCACACAGGTTCGCCTGCGTGTGATACTGGGCTGTCCAAATCATTATCGCTAGTAAAATTAGAATCCGTGAATTCTCTTAGCATAAAATACGTCGTATTACCAGTCTTGATAAACACAGGCGAACCAAGCTCAGTTATATAACTGTTGCAGTACAACTCGACACATTTCTGATGCCTTACGAGTAAGCAGAGAGAAAATATTCAAATTTACTACATTTTGACTTTGGCAATTAAAACGTATGCATAACTGGCGGTAATTCTGGACAATGTTCCCATTATATACAAATACGGACGTTCCCAAGAATATGATTCTACTGAACCTGCATACTTCAGTCCCGGTTTTTACTTTTATAGCTTGACTCGTTGAGATCCCACGCAACCTTTCACCCAATCCTCTTTGGTTTTATCCCGTCCTACATGCGCTCCGAAAAACCACTCATGGTATTATTTGTAAATCATGTGTCTAGGGTAAAACCTAGAAATGTTTCTTTTTCCATCCAATCACATACAAAACCCTTATATAAAACATAAGTTGATGTTCCATGTTGTATATAAGAAACTATTGTTGACATTGAAAATCAACAGTTTGATGGCCTTTGATGTCGAGCAAAACATTGGGAAATTTTAAAGCTCCTTATGCTCGAGAAGATTTGTGCTCTCATAGGTATATGAACGTTGGTCTGTCAGGAAATCCTCAAGAAACCATTCTCTCAAAACATACGAAACAACGTGTAGTAATTTTCAGTTCTCTTTGTATGATGGACGTTAAACTTAAACCTAGATAGTGTAACCAGGCAACAGTACAAACGACCGGCAGCTTTTTGTGATTTTAACAATCAGCTCGTTTTATTGTCAACTAACGGCTTCCATGGCGAATCATCCAAATATTCGTGAGAAGTTTCATCGCCCATGTACAACAAAGACATTCTTTGCCATCAATAGTGTATATTATTTGAGCATTCATTAGCAATGTACTTGCATATGCTACCGGCACAAACCTAATTTGTTCCTGTTGGTTTAGTGCTGCACCTGCAACTAGCAAGGCAATGCAAAAAAAATATATATATAATTTTATTCTAAAATCAGTCTCATGTAATACTGGCAGATTCATCACACATTAGTTTAATTTATGAAAAGTATATCACGGCTCCGTACCCCAAACAAAAATTGCATTTTTGCTTATCCACTAGTTAAAAGGTTATGTTAAGTAAGGAAAGTTTTGTATGCATTTCTTATAAATTGATAGAATTCCCAAAAATCTTTCTACCTATCTCAGATTTGTCTATGGCGGAAAATTTATCCCGATTTTCACCTTTTTCGGCTTGTAAAGTATATTCCCTTCTGGAATATTGAAACTTAACCAACAGAATTGCCGTTCCGCTTGCCGTATGCATATGACGCCGACCGTATATGGATCAAATGTTCCACCAGCGTGTTGCTGCAAATAAACACATCATGTATAAAATTAAAAACAAAATCAAAAATGTATTTTTCCAACATATGGTACAAACCATGTAGCGTGGATTGGAACCTGGAATTCACTCTCATTGTTAAACGTGACTGTTGATTAACTCCTACGGCGTACGAAAAATTAGAGGTTCACTTTACTGAGGATGCAATTAAAACTGTACAAAAATCAGATTCAGGTCTAAAATAATGGAGCACTAAGCTCTATTTAAATGTTGGAAAACTGTCTCCATGGCCTATACGGGATACGCGACTACATAGAATTTTCCATTAATTCTTCTGTAGTCGCAAATAGGGCGATATATCCCGTAGTATTATTTCGCGACAAAAATAGCCGACAAGCATACGTGCTAGATGACTATTCAACTCTGCCCTTTTTTCCAATTCCAAAAGAAGTTATTTAAATATTGTGATTTTCGCAGGAGACACCCGATACGGAAATGGCAAAAAAATATTTTTAATTTCAACGCTTACCGGAACTTCAGCATATTGTCCTAACTTAGCGGTAATGATGTCACTAAACTATTTCTTTAATTTATAACTATAATTTTCTACCACTAGTAGGAGGGGGACGGTTCTAGATACAACGTAGTCCCATAAGATTAACCTAGCTCCTCAATCTTCTCCTCACTGGCTCCTCGATCTGATTCACAATCGCTTCTCACTGCTCCTCACTGCTCCACAATCGCTGCATTTGCTCCATCTACTGGCTATCTACCCTAATGCCTGATCGCTTACGCCCTTCACCCAAACCACTCAGCTGTGCTATGATTGATTACCCCCTCCCCCTCATCAGCTACCGTTCCAATGAACTATATTGCGGTTATCAACACACAATGTCTGATACACTAACATCCTAAGGTCTTTCGGACAAGGTCAAACAAATCTTGAACCCTTTATAAAAATAGTTACTAATAATTTCCGAACATATGGAACTATATGGATCAAATTCATAACACACACATAAACCCCAACAATACAAAAGACTACAATGTCAAATACATCTAAGGATCTTTTATAAGTATAGTAACTCATAAATTCTCATCTACCAAAGCTATAAACATTCAATACATTACATAGTCATCAACCCCAGCAACAAAGAAGACTACGCTGTCAAACACAACTTAATACTTTTTGTAATTGTAGTTACGCATAAACTTATCAAATGCATTCTCTTCAAAGACATATTTACCAATTTTATAATTATTTTAGTTTTCGATTTTAAACAGATTTTATTTCTGAGTTTGATACCTGTTTACAGCAGTTAACGTAATTGTAGTTTTGGATTATCAAGTTATAGTTTTGGACAGAACCACTAATATTAAATATCCGAATTTAAAAAAAAATTTGTTTTGTTTTGTATTCCTGTTTATAGCAATTAATGTAATGTTATTTTTGGATTACCGGGATCGAATCACAAGCGACTCACTTAGCATTTCCAAGACAAAAATTCTGGGAAAATCATCTTAAACAATCACTTACTATATATATATATATAAATTTATATATAAATATATATATATGCAGTATGCACTGATGAGCTTATATATATGCAGTATGCACTGATCAGCTAATATATATAAGCTGATCAGTACATACTGCTCAACCAATATATTTCATGTTGGATATTGATTGTTGAAGGTCAAAAATGGTGGGGTGGAATGCAGTTATGTGATGGATGTAATCGTTTAAATGAACATAATAGTAAAAATCCATAATTGCATATACATACAATGAATATTTCATAGGGATCCACATACACACATAAATAATTAACAAATAAACAACTCACCAAAGCAATTTATTATCTTAGGAAATCAGTCGAACTTCAACTGTCATAAACATTTTCAATTGTTTCAGAATTTGCAATTAGTATTGTTATTATTATTTAGGGGTGGAAGCACTAGTTTTCACTAGTATTCACTATTCACACTTATCAAGCGTGTACATGGTGACATGTCTGCTCCCGATACAAATCTCAAAATAAAGCCTTACCATTAACATATTGTCCATAGCTAATTTTTAGGCTAGAAAACTTAAATCATTAATCCTGTCAGGTCAATATAGCCTAACAGGAAAAAACATGTATACGATCTCATCATATACCAACATCCACGAACAGAATATCTCCAATGAATTACTCTGGTAAACTATTTCATCACTTAATAACAAAACATACACACGACACTACATTGCACATATCATACCAAGCAACTGCAAAAATCCTAACATAAAACATTACAAGCAAAACTAATTACTTAACTACTATATCATCATAGCATACAACTCAAATGAAAAAAGCATATGAATCAGACATGATCATATTATGAAACTACTTCAAACTATAATACTAACAACATAACACCCTGTTGCAAAAACCATAACATCAAACTTTACAAGCAAAACTATATACCTGTTAACTATATCAACATATCGTACAACACAAATGAACAATTCTCCATTATATCTCTTCCAATACATATTATAACACGTATTTAATCTGAAGTATAATGATATGCAAAAAAAAAAAAACCTTACAAATATTCTATTTTTCTACGTTACTAAATACCAACATTTTCAAGCAATTTAAATCCAAATCAAGAACTCATATCATGTCATTCCATACAACAATTAGAAATCAAAATTTAGTTTTTTTTCATAAAAACCCATAGTGAAAGAATGTTTGATAATATATCTGCTCTTTTAACACTTGATTCGATACATCTAGCATACTTAGGTCTTATCTGTATAGCAAGTATTTACATAATATAACCTTTATCGTCGCATAAGAAGCTTAAATGTTGTTTAAATGTAATTCAATTTATCTCATTCCAAATACATAAAAATACTGATTTAGCCAAAAATTCAACCTAAACACAGGCACGGACAGTTATACTAACATATTCTTTGTTTCAATTCTCAATGCTGTAAATAATCATATATGAATTACTGTCCATGATATTTGTTTAAACCCACTGATTTTAAACATTAAAAATTATATAATCCTTTACAATTATCGTTCTTTTTATGTGTCTTAAGACATGCTAATTAAATATAGTGTAATATCACAAATGCTAAGTACTCATTATACAACAAACATCAATTTTACACAGTGGAAGTCGATTCATTACCTTACATAACCTATTATTACCTAAAATAATATAATTTTTTAATTATTGCAGTAAGACTGTTTCTGAAGGCTGACAAATTCTCACAAACTTCCGATGAACACCATGTTTAATTGCTATCTACACAGCTTAATATTTTGAGAAACTCTTAAAAATAGTACAGGTCATGTTATGTTAGGCTTATATTGGGACAGTTGAGCATACACGTTATCAATCATCGCGAGTAAAATATGTATATTTACATAACAAAAATACATATTCAGCAAGAATAGTTAGATATAAGTAGTAAATACATTGCAATTCAAGAACCATACTCTAAGTAGTATGGATATAACTATATTAAAACAAATACACAACTTCCGATGAAAAACAAAAAAATTGAAAATAAATAAAAAAGAAAGGAATTTAACTATTGGTTAGAGAACATACTCAGAGCTTCACTGCAAGTCAATCTCACTATTTTATTACTGGTATTTACATATTAAATAACTAACATGATTCTTTGCACTTTAAGTATACATATTACTATAAAGAAAACTAACATCCGACTAACGTATATTTGATAATATGCATTAATTATATATCACGGCTTGAAACACACTACACAACAAACACCTAAACAATATACCTTTCAATTATTTATTTCACTCTATATTCAACTCCCATACAGCACTTAGTTTCTCTCTACACCATTCTATCACAGCTCATCGACAACAAAGAACCACATATACACACCCATACAGGTCTTCAACAGTCAAACGTCATGTCTGGTAGGAGAACAATGGTCTCGCGGAAAAGACGCAAATTGGTGCTTTATATAGGAAGGCTACACAATAACAAATTGCATAATATGTATATGTGTAATTAAAGCATAAAGTTATAAATATATTTTTTTTTTACCCATACAATTTATAAATGACACATTGTACACAAATAGGTAGGAAATTACTATTCTACATATCAATCTTAATTCCTCTGTCTTCAGTCATTAAAAATCATTCCTTATTCCTCACAAATAATTCCTTATTCCTCAAAAATTGTTCCATATTCCTCAAAAACCATTCTCTATTCCTCAAGAATTGTTCCTTATTTAAAAAATTATTTCCTTATTCCTCAAAAATCGTTCCTTATTCTCCAAAGTACACATTACATTGTAATTGTTTGATACAATCAGTCATTTTTAAGATTTTTATTTATAATAGTTTCTTTCATTTTATATACCCTGTTTGTCAAAGATTCATTTACAGAAACAGAGAGCTCATCATATAATCAATACACACACACACACACCAGTCTTAACAATCTTGCCATCAATCCTTACCGATCTTTACCAATCTTTCAAAAAATATTCAAAAACTATTTACCAATACAAGGATTTATAAGTCCTCTCTATCCTTACATTATTTTATATGTTTTACCTATTGACTCCAAAAAAATATACATATCGGTAGAATGAATGTTTATATAGACATTCACCTAGCCATATATTTTTATATTGAAGTCCTTTTATCATTCTCTTAACTTTTATAAGCGTTTGCTCATAGAGACACTTAAATATTGCAAGGGATAAAATGAATAAAAATATTAGTCTTTTGTAAACTTTATTTCGCACAATTATATAACAATACGTAGTAATAATTACATACACTCAATCATATTCTCATTTCAACCAAATTATTTATGCTTTACTCTAAATTTATACTTTTCCTGCAATAACCACTCAATATTTCCCTACTCACATATACAACTGTACAGTTAACACATATTTAGGTCTTATAACTAATTGCAAATGGACAGTTATTTCCTTCATGTTGTACAGTGCTAAACCTAATCGCAAATAACTCGCTGCAATACTTGCATTTTCTTCCTGTTTATTGACAAAATTTTACCTTTACACTTCTTATGTCTATATAGGTTATCACCACGAGTTAAAACAGCATCACACATATCACAGTGAAACAGACTAGTAGGCTGAAATGGACAAACCATAACTATATTCAATTCAATGTACATGACAACTTACAGCAAAAGTATTTTCCACAATAACAATATAGTTTCTGTATTGCTTCGAGAGACTATTCAGAAAACTATGCTAAAGGTGTTACAGGTGGTAAGTCTTCATACCATTGTTATCATCTCCATGTTACAAAAGTGTACAATATTACTTAATGGTTCCACTCATAATGATCTGAATTCCATCACAATCGTCGAAGAAATGAAAATATTCATATAAAACACGCGATTATATACTATTTCACAACGGAACATGTTTTGTTTCACTTAAACTCGGTCAGCGGAAAGTCAATATTTACACTATCTTATTACATGTCTTTAAAGATCATTTATCAGGTGTGGAAGTCCAACCAACACTCCCATATAGGGAAGCAGATCTTAAATCTAACACCTTAAACAACTCATCATAACCGACATTTGTAGAAAATGTTTTATTATAATGAAAAGTGTTAATCTTTTCCTTGGTTAATATTGTAGTTTACTGGGATAGGATCTTAAACTAATGTTCATAATCTACTGTATAAAACAAAACGGTACATACTTTTAGAAAATTTCCGATTTTACATCAAAATGATGAAACCTTCGCAATTGGGATTGCCCTGAGGAAACTCATGTGTTAAACATTTCGTTAGTCAATGTCATGGGAGGGTGATGTAGGATCGTAAGCTAATGTTTAAATACTACTGTATAAGACAATAAAGAAACATAATTTAATAAATACATAATTTTACAGAAAAAACATGAAACCTTTGCTACTGGGAACATCCTGAGTAAACTTAAGTGTTAACAAGTTCTTTGATGTGTGAGTTTTTTTGAATTTGATCTCCATAGCACCAAAGGTTAGGAAAATGTGAGTAACTATCTTGTTAAGGGCTTTTGGTGCGTTTTACCTTGTCAGAACGACCTTAATGCTTAAATTAGCTAAGCATTATGGCGTATACCAGTTTTGTTGCCAAGCTATGAATTTGATCCTTGTAACATCAACGGTTCGGCAATAATGAGTAACTATGTTTATAAAAGGGTTTAATTCAAAATTGGCCTTGTCAGAAAGGCTTTAGAGTTTAATTGATCTTAGCACTGTAATGGATGTCGTGTAAGGTACCTATTTTTATGAATTTGATGACTACGTCATTAATGGTTCAGGAATTATGACTATATTTATAAAAGGGTGTAACTCAATATTGACCTTGTCAGAAAGGCCTTATGGTTTATATGAGGTTAGCATTATAGTGTATATAGGTTGTGTTAATCTATGTTATGAATTCGATGACCTTAACATTAATGGTTCGGAAATCATGAGTAATTATGCTTATAAAAGGTTTATATGCATAATTTACCTTGTCAGAAGAGTGTTAGGGTTTAAATGACTTCGCTATTTTAATTGATGATGGGTATGAAATCTATGTTATGAAATTGATAACCATAACATTAATGGATCGGAAATCATGAGTAATTATTCTTATAAATGTTTTAAATACATAATTCACCATGTCAGAAAGATTTTAGGGCGTAAATGACATTGCCACTAAACGGATGTCGGGTATGATGTCTATGTTATTAATTTGATCACTATATCATCAATGGTTCGGAAATTATGAGTAGTTGTGCTGATAAAAGGGCTTAACTCAAATTCAACTTTTTCAGAAAGGGTTAAGGGCCTAAATGACTTTAAGATTATGTTGTATGTTGCCTGTTATGTCTACATAATGAATTTGATGACCATAGCATCAATGGATCGGAAATTATTACCGTGATTATAAAAGGGCTTAACTCAAATTTTTCCTTGTCAGGAAGGGTTTAAGACTTAAATGACACGTTGAAAGGCAAACAATGTGTTGAATTATATTTTCAGAGTGGTTACATAATATAAAAATAAAAATAAAATGCTTCTATACTTACTGAAATTCAAGATGGCAATGGTTATAGTTACATAGTTTTTTTTTTTTTTGCTGCATTATTCTTAAGTGACTAATAAATACGAACAATTTGATATGTCACTCGGTTATGATTCTTATTTTTTAAAAATAGTGAATCAATATCTTATTAAATGCGACTTATTAATTTATTATCAAAACGTTTTGATTGCGCGATTTGTAGATGTTATTTTATTTTTATATAAACACCATTTAAAATTCAGTTGTGATCTAAGCTCTCGTGGTCAAGAATGTAAAGGTGTTGTGCAGTGGATGCGGAGATCCCCCGTTCAAATCACCCAAAAGAAAATTTTTTAATATGTACTACTGCATTACATGTATGATGAAGAGAATTGTCATAAGCTTCCAGCTGATCTCAGAGTTCATATTTATATTTATTAGCATTACGAAGATTGGTTCTTGGAGCACGAGCGACTCGCCCACTCTCTGGCAGGCATTGCGAGAACTTGTGCGTTACATACCAGCCCACGACGGCATCAATATACATTAGTGCTCCTGGTGGTCAATTCTGCAACTAATATAGTGGCCGACGGCTGCAGCAGTGCTGTCTAACATGCAAGTATGGAATTGAAGTCAGCCTGCCTCGCTGCGAAAATGAATGGATAAAGGATGTTGGTAGGAGGAATGGGATGATCAATCACGGCAGAGGGGTGGGATGGGGTGTATGTTAGTGAAGGGGTGAAGAGGGATGTTAGTGTACCAGACATCATGTGTTGATAATCCCAGTGTAGTTCATTTAGAAGGTGGATGATTAGGGGGGTGGGGTGATCAATCACAGCACAGCTGTGTGGTTTGGGAGAAGGGGGTAAGGGATAAGGTCTCATGGCAGATAGCCAGCAGATGGAGCAAATTTGCGTTTGCGGAGCAGTGAGAAGAAGTGATTATGGAGCAGATTAAGGAGCCAATGAGGAGAAAATTGACGATCTAAGTTAATATAATGGGTTTATGTTGTAACTAGATCCCCCTCCCCCCTTGTTAAATCTACAATTCAAGTTATGTTACACTATCTGAATCTTACGGCAATGCAACTGTTTATTTGCCAGCTTAAAGATGTATTAGAAGAGAATCCTAACTTCTACAGTTTAGTCGCTACGTCAATACATGATCATGTCTTATTTGAAAATGCAATGCCTTAAATAACGTCATTTGAAAATCGTTCGAGAAACTTAATTTACCTTTCCTACAAGATTGTTCAATTATAATTTTAATGGAAGCGACAGTATTTAATTGTATTAAAATGTTTATTTTGCACATATGCCAGTTGTGATTCCGCAAATTGGAAAAACAGACTATGTTTTATTGGAAAACACCAAATTGGCTGAACTATTGTGTGTGGGAGGTGTTTTAATAAAAGTATACAGCCAATAAACTAAACTACATCTAAATACACTATCTACCAAAAAAATAATTGGCCACCTGTCAACAACGTTTCCTCGGTGGTTGTGACCCCGTTAGAATCTCGTAGGGACACCTCTAGCTGCTATAACAGCAGCCACCCTGTCTGGCATACTCTCTACGAGTATTTACAGGACAACCACGGGGATCCGTCGCAATTCCTCTTGCAACCATTCCATGAGTTTAGCTATTGATTTTGACCGCGCCTGACGAGCCCTCTCCCATCGATCCAATTCGTCCCAAAGATGTCTTATAGGTTTGTGGCCAGGGATCTACGCGGGACAGGCCAATTGGCGAACATTGTCGGCGTACCACTGCATAGTAGCCCTTGAAACATGGTAACTGGCATTGTCATCCTGGAAGTAACATGGGTCCATTCCGTAAAAACGCCTCAATATTGGGAGCATTTCATTATCCTATTTATTTTTATTATTATTATTTAATTATGCTAACACGGACAAACCCCAACGTTCCTACGCCGAAGGCTGTGAAACAGTCAACTGACGTATTGAATTGCCTATCTTCACGGGTGCCCAATTACTTTTTGGAAGATAGTGTACATTGTGCGTGCGGAGATTAAGAACCCGCAGATCGATCAGAGCCAAGATCACGACGCGGGAATGGAAGCCACGTCGATTCCAAGGCCACTAGGCTGGATGATACGGCGATGGTTCGCCATTGCCTTAAGCGAAATGGGCGAGACGAAGCGAGACGAGATTGGAACAGCGCCGGAACGTGAGGGCGGGTGGATACGAGAGATCTCCGAGAAAACCCGCCGACCAGTGGAATCTCCCGCCAAGAAATCTCACTTACGAAATCCGGAAGTGACCTTGCCAGGGATTGAACATGGTCCGCCTTGGTGGGAGACAAGCAGGCTATCCGCTCAGGCATCGCTGTTCATTGAAAAAATTTAATAGATCAAATTAAATTCAATTGATTGGAATTTTGGAAGTTAATGCATGCTAAGACCATTCCAAGTGCCTTAAGGGCCCTGCCTAGCTGTTACATGGGTCTCATTGTAAGCAGTAGTGTAGTCCATATTTTGTCGCCAATTCTTGCAGTTATTTACTGAAACGTAAATGTGGTAGTTGACAAGTATCAAAGTCATCAAAATTCGCTGTACATTGCACTGTGTTGATGATATTTTATTTTCTGTCAAGCGGTGTGTTAAACAACAGAAACAGTGCTGTAAGTTTTCTGAACAAACTGTTATATTAACAATTATGTTGTCGCAGCTTACTATTTTATGTAAACAGAAAGTACGCAATGTTTGTTTGTGTCGCTTCCCCTACGTCTTTGCTATTTTTTCTCAGAGGACAGAGGTGGTCTTGAAAAACCACACTTTTTTTAATAGGGAGGCATTGTAACAACTGAACTAGAATTCAGCGCACCATGAGAAAAGTGGGTTGGAAACTGCCGTCAAAAATGTAAGACATTTGGTGCAAAGGTTCGTTCCCAAACATCTAAAGAAACCGTGAACAGACTATACATATCAAGTGTTGCAGTACAACTTGGTTGCCAAATTTTGTAGCAATCTTTCATTTCCATTTCGAGATCGAGATAAAAATAAATAAAATTATTAATTCATTTAGTGCTATCCTACAAAATGGCCTACGAAAAGTGTTTTTTTTTTCATGCATTATACTTCTAATATATATAGTCTCTGAGAAAAATTTGGTTGAAAAAGGTCAAACGGTATGGTATTTATACGAAATTAACATTACATTTTTTAATAACCGCAATTTTCGAAAATAATTGGCGAATCGTATTTAATTACTAGCATTCTAGTACCCATCCATTGTACTACACACTTCCCAAATTTAGCGAAAATTTGTTAATTAGTACTTTAGAAGGACTTCAGAAAAATATAATGTAACTGGAATGCTATTAGAAACTCAGTCCCAGGTACATTCATGAGATATTAACTGGGAATTGAAAAATTAACGCGCACATTCTTATCGCGTTAAAAAAATATTTTAACGAAACAAAAATACTATAAAACTAAGAACATCAATAAACACATTGATGTATTTTGTTAACATATTTCTCTTAAATATAATTAATACCATAACCAAAAAACTAAGCATTTTAAGGAAAAATTATAAAAAGAAAACAAGACATGTTGTTATACCAACAAACGCATTTCAAAATTAGATTTCGTATAGTTCAAATCATTACCAACACCTAGTAGGTAGTAAGGCTTGACGTCTCGCCGACAGTGACGTCATTAGATAGGGTCAGGAAGTGGAAAGGAATCTGCCAAGGCCTGCAGTAAGAGTCCATCCCAGCATGTGACTGTAGTGATTTCGGGAAACCCTGGGAAACAAATCAGGAAGTCCGTACCGGCATTCAAACCCATGTCCTTCCGGATGAGATACAAAAATTTAACCAATGCGCCATCTCACACGGCAATAACACCGAGCCATTAATTACTGCGAGGAAATACATTTGTAACATTTAAACTTCTAAATCTCTGGTAGACAATATATTGAATATTTTCTGTAGCGTAATTCAAGATAATGGGTATTAGAATGAATAGAATACGCGTTATGCAAGTTGAAATGTGTTCATGAAAGTAATGTGTAACATTTCATTAATTTTAAACACAAAAATACAACATGCGCCAATGACCTTGAGCATCACATGCTAGGGACCAGGTCTGTCGTGCTGATAAAGGGCCTGCCTTACGCCGCGACGATACACACTCGATTTCAAAACGGGGACATGCCAAAATCTTACATGTTGAATATTTGATGGACTTTGCTTTTTGCTGGTGGATTTTCTCTTTCAGTTTCCGTTGAATTCCTTCTCATTCCGTGTCACCTTCCAGGGACCTACGGGTCTAACATGCAATCTTCGTTACTAGGTGAATGAAAGAATGAAGAGATTGGAGCGGCTCTTAACATCGAGGTCTTGAGAGCCGATGAGGGTGAAGCGAGGTGAGTATGGATCGGCGCCGGAATGCAAGGGCGGAGGAAACGGGAGTTCTCCAAGAAAAAACCCGCCGACCAGCGGAATCGTGCGGCACGACTCACTAATGCCAAAATACGGTGGTGTCCCCGCCGAGAGTGGAACCCGGTTCGCCTTGTTGGGACGCGAGTATTCTAAACGCTGCACTATGAGACTCCCTCTTTACTCGGTGGATATAACTGCAGCTCTGGTGTGTAACTATTAACACGCATTATTTCAAGACGTCATGTATGATAAAATAACCATGCCAACTAACTTATTGTGTGTCTCGAGGCAGGGTAGATGGTTATAGGGGGAATGTGTAAATCACTCGCGCTACCGTATCTGCAGCCGAAATATGATGATGAAAATTCATTTCGTTTAGTTCTTAACTTGTCGAGCTGAATATTCAGTGAATCAATGAAGAAAGCAATTGAAACTACACTGGAGTAGACTCCCGCCTCATCGCTAGATGTCAAACTCGCATCTCAGCAAACTGGATCGTCTTAAACTGTTCAGGGTGTTGTATTGTTCAAAGCTGTCAGTTAAAAAAATTCGCATCAATGAAGTGAAAGGAATTTTCAAAAACTTTACTGAGCCCGTGTGTTCATGACACAGAGGCACATAAGATGGTAGAAAACTTGTCATCTAAAGTTTATTTATATCGCTTCATAATTTACTTTTAAGCTTAAGTATAAAATTCCCAACGTTATTACATGTAGAACTATTTTGCACAATTCCTGAAAACGAAATAATCTGATTTTAAGTATGTACTTTTTCATGAAAGACTGAAAGGAAAAAATATTGAGTTGATCATTTTCGTGGTTACAGATGCAACAAAAACGTGTGCAATATTTTATTGACTTAAAAATATCTGTCGAGATATGCCCTATAATCATCGTTTTCGAATATTTTATCTGAAAACTAAGCCATGGTAAAAAAATTAATAAATACGAGATGCAGGAATGTATCGTTTATCGACCAGCTCATGGCAGCAACACCTTCGCACTTTAATCAATTAAAAATTATATTCCCACCCTTATAGCTCATTGCACTTCGGATATTTTTGAATTCCCGAGCCGCCACCGTTTTGGTTTAGATTATACGATACGACAATATTTATCAAAATATATTAGATATTTGTAAGTACCAAACGGCATCTTCAAGTAAAATTCCTCATGGCACTTCATAAAAAACTCGTCCAAACAATATGTACAACGTAAAGTTTTGTGTTTATATGTCTATACAGTTATTTTTTATTCTAGTATCTGATTTAAATAAGCAATTATATATATATATATATGTTCGCAAGCTTCGCGAGGAAAAGCCATAGTCTAATTCCCTATAGAATATTATGGCTAAACGATGTTCGTATTATTTAAATTATTGCATTATTCTAAGTATATGGCCATAGAAAGACCAACACTCTACGTCTACAAAAAGGTTAAATACAGGCCAAGTTTGATTTCAGCAAGATCAGATTACGCAATCATTACCTTTTACCCCTAAAAACTCATTTTAAATAATTTTTTCCTATATAAAAGATTTGTATTAATGCATACAGATTATTCCATTGAGATAAGATGTTAATATAATTTTTTTTTTCATTTTAGATGTCTGGCTTCAATGTTGAGTTAATTTTAAAATGGGGCCGCAGTGGCTCAGTAGATAGAGCTATTCCAAGTGTGGTCACAGTGGCCCAGTGGCGAGAGCGATTCCAAATGGGGCCGAAATGGTTCAGAGGATATAACTATATCAAGTGGGGCCACAGTGGCCAAGTGGGTAGATATATATAAGAAATGAAATGAATCTAAAGAGGCGCGTTGGATAGAGAGATTGTAAGTGGGGCCGCAGTGGCTCAGTGGATAGAGCGATTCCATGTGGGGCCACATTGGCCAAGTGGATAGAGAATTTAAAATGGGATCGCAGTGGCCCAGTGGATAGATCGATTACAAGTGGGGCCGCAGTGACTCAGTGGATAGAAATATATCAAGTGGAGCCACAGTGGCTAAGTGGATAGAAAAATATCAAAAGGGCAGCAGACGCTTCAATGTTGAGTATAAATGTACATATACAATATGTTTTATTCAGTCTTTATATGATAACCAAAATTTGAAACATGATGGTAACTATTCTAGGCACGTGACATCACAAAAAAAAAGGTCACGGGCTGGACCCTAGTTTAGTATAAGTGTTTTGTGATGCAAATAAAACCACTGTGCTTCTCTTCCTAGTAATTTGTTACATTTTGTAGTAAAGCAAATAGTATTTTTTTCAACAGAATATTTCTATAATATGCCGCGGGATGGAGGAAGTAAAGGAATGCTGAGTGCTTTGGTGAGGAAAAAGCAGAAATACTCCGCGAAAACAAGCTGATAACATAAAAGTTCACCATGCTTCGAACGTTCGAAAATACGCACTTGGGTCTTAACCTTCTTGTAATATCGTTAGTGTAAAATATCCTGAGACTTTAAAAGATAATTGAAATTATAATTAAACTGAATTCATTAATGATGCGCGCTTACGCATATCTTCTTAGCAATATTTACAAATCTAACGTAGACCTTGCGATTAGCATTAGACTGTAATAAAGCCAAACACCAATATCCTCTTCAGCAAACTTCTAAGAAAACGTAATATAAATCTTAATAATGTGATTATTGTGACACAACTTTTCTGTTTAAACTGATGGAATTTTTCTATAAGTTTTCATTTGCATAGATGGTTACGCATTTCGACTTCGTACTTTGCAAATGAAAACAGTGTTCACTTGAAAATTTTTAACTGTTGCGCTGTTGCCAACATTGAAACAATGAAGAATTATCAATGTGTACTATCTGATATTGGTGGTGCAAAGTTATTGGTCGTTCGTACAAGCTGGGATTAATTTGTGCCTTGCCTTGGCATGATTGCCAGGTAGCATAGAAGGTTATTAATTTCAGAATTTAAAAATTGCAAAAATATTTTTCCACATGAAAATCATTTCGGATTTTTTTTTATATTCGTTAAATCTGCGCACTGCAGTAGCTTAACAAATTAATCATCGCATGGACAGTATCCTAGTTCTGGAAAAAAATATGGGTTTGCTCAAATTTGTTCGAAATTTACTTACATTATGCTGGATACCACACATATGATGAATTGACTTGAAGTTCCAGTTGCGCATTATTCTCACTTTTTATAATATAGAATTTTTTGTTTTCCGTTTCTGTCCCTAAAAGTTTGGGTAAACAACCATTATTACTAACATGCTACCGTAGGAGTGGAACGGATCTTCGATGCGGGACCATCAAGGCGAACCGGGTTCAATCCCCGGGCCACGGCATTCCCTGACTTTCAAAAGAGGGGATCGTACCGGACGATGTCATTGGTCGGCGAGTTTTCGCTGGGATATCCCGTTTCCCCCGCCCTTGCGTTCCGACACCTCTCCATTTTCACCTTACTTCACCCTTAACGACAAGACGGCAGACCCCGGTCGCATGAAGCGAGTTAGTAAATGACACAAATATTACACGCGGAAGACTGGACGTTCGGTGAAAGGTTGCAGGGGCAGGAAGGGCCAGTGTTGGCCGGCCGCGGGTGAAAGTCAGAAAATATTGTGTCTCAGCGCAGTGGACACGCACGGTATAAAACTGTGCGCTCTGATGGCAACATCAGCACTCATCCGGCTGCTCTCCACACACTGAGCACGCACAGCCATGAGGTTCCTACTGGTGAGTACACTCTCAGCTAATTCTTCCTCCACCATCGTGAGGTGGTGTAGTGGTTAGACTACTGGCCTCCCACGGTGGCAAACAGGGATCGATTACCGGCGGGGTCATTCCAGGATTTTCGCCAATAAGAATCTCCGCTGGTCGGCGGGTTTCTCGGGGATCTCCGGTTTACCCTGACCTTTCATTCCGGCGCTGCTCCATACTCACCTCACTTCACCCTCATCGGTTCTCAAGACCTTGATGTTAAGAGCCTCCTAAATCTCTTCCTTCGCTCACACTTCCGCAGTTAGGAAAGCAAACAATGGCACGCTATTGCCTTATCCTACCTATGCATAAAAGTATTTAGATCGTAGTATTGAATCGTACAAAGTAAATGAATGTTGCTGATTTAATTTGACTTTTTAAAATTATAAATATCTGAATAGCTTATTTCTCGCAGGTTTCGAGGTAGTTTATTTTAATAAATAGTTTGTGAAGTATTTATTGGCATACAGGGCAGCCAGAAGACCATAAGTTAAAGCAGTCCTTCCAAAGTATTGTCTTATGTGTACGCCATTGTTTATTACAACGAATGAGAACACAGGTTTTAAAACGTTATTTATATTATATTGCTTTTTTAGAACACAGCATATATAATTTAAATGTACTACGAGCAACGGCCATACAAATCAACGACATGTAGATGGAGACAGCTGAGAGACAATGTAAGCCTGGCGCGTATTATATTTCAAACGGCAAATTGCCAGTTAAATTCCAGTACATATATTAAGTTTCTTCATTCTCAAAATACTGATGTCTAGAGAGGGACTGGGGAATGATAGATAAGTGCTTGAATATTTTCTTAAGTGTCTTCATTTAATATAGTTACCGTACTTACCGAACATATTAAGTAATTATTACACTATTTACGAACATAGTAGGCTTTCCCAACTAGCCAGATTTTTATAATCCAGGCTCGAGCTAGTATCCAGTGAAGTGTTACGTAATAACTGTTGTACTACCGGAGTTATATCGTGAATTTTTCAAATACATTTAAACACGCTAACTTTCGTTAACACCGTAAGAATTAAAAATTCATCCTGTCAACAGATCTTAGTTTGCAAATGATGTTTCTGTACGTCATGGAAACGGTGAAAAGTGTCATGAACCAGCATTATAATTAGACCGGGACAACGAAATAATTAATTCGTCATCGTATAGACTAGTCACGGCAAAGTGGGCAATTTTGAAATCCTTGTCATTTCAAATAATAATAATAAAGAAATTTATCTCATTTTACCTTCAGATGTTTTCTTCCAAGTGCGACAGAATATACGTAACACATTGTGTTTATTATTTACATATAAATATTTATATTTAAACGTAGTTAACGGAAGTATTATGGCTGTAAGGAAGTAGTAATTAGGGCCTCAAAAGTGCTCAATGTTTTGTGAACAGCCCATAGCAACCTATACGTAGCTATGCAACTGAAAAAGAAATAAAAATACTATGAAAGTTATTATCTCAGAGTATATTCCATCTGAACCATATCTAGTGCTCGGATCTTGCGACATCTTAAACATATCTGAAAGTCACCGTTGCATACGGTTCTATCTCGAAAGTGAAGTTAACATGACAAAATTTAAGATATTAAATTACGTAACCTAAATAATTTTATCAATTTCTTAGGACTTGCAAAAAAAAAACCGACGGGGTGTACTTATAGCGTAAGAATAAATTATGTAAAGAAATTATATGGTCTGTTAGAAAAATTAAGGAAAAAATTTGTGATAATTGGACGCTCTTTCTTTTAGGATTCATATCGTTTTTTTTTTTTCGCATTTTCATGATCTTTCTGCACGATGTACAAATACATTTTTTTTTAATTAATTTGCAGGAATGCGCATTTGCCAAGTTAAAAAGTTAGTCCATCATGAACAAAATGAGTAAAGCATAACAACTTGATTTGCAATAACTCACTATATATAAGTCTAACTTCTGATGGCACGAATGAAATGTCACAATTTTCTTTTATTTGGTTAATATCAATAATATCTTTATTATATGAATAAAAGTAAAAAAATAAAATTGGTGACCACCTAAGATATAATTAGTAGATTTACATATTGCCCGTATTTACTAATACGTTGCTATTCCAATGGAAAAATTATTAACGTTAGACTCTTAAGTTTTGCGATTATGCATCACTAGCGACGCGTCCAGACTTCTCTCGGGTGCGATTTACAAATATGGCATTGTATTGTTCTACAGAAAATATATACATTAAATGCTTAATATAAACAGCATATTTAATTTGGTTATATATATTTTACCAAACTATATATATATATATTAAAGTCTTCATTCCTAGTGTACCCCTATTTCAAAGACAAAAATTGTTACTTTGATCATCCTTTAAAAAAATATGCTATGGTGGAATTTTTTGTACAACTTTTTGAAATCTACATTTCTGAAGCACCTTGATTTGGTGTATATCCTATTGTTTAGTCAACACTAGAAATGTAAGCGCCCGAAAAGCAGCTTTTCCGACTTGATTATAAAACGTTGAAATTTCTATACTATTCTTAATTATATATAAATCTATCATACATCTAAAATCTTCATCGAGAAATTCTTTAAATGATACTGAAAACCTCATCAAAATCCATCATGTATATTAGAAGCATTTTCCGAAACACAGATACACGCGACCTGGCGACATTGTGTTATACGATGTGTGGATGTATACCTGTTATTAAAAACTTTTGAATATGGTTTATTATCGATCACCTTTCACATCTGGAAGTAGTAGAAGGATACAAATTATATATCTTCCAATGTAACTTTATCATATATACACATCAACTAAATATGTAACACTGAAAATTGGAACTTTATTTTTTTGTGATATTTCCGGTAATATAAAAGTAATATATTAAAACAAAAACTATTATAATTTAAATTTACAGCGAGTAGAGGAAAATATTTTAATTTTACGTATAATCCATTCACGGTTACGTCAAAATTTTCTGAAGCTCTGCTCACGTTCTACTTCCAGGATATTTCTCCTTCTCATGCAAATAAAGTATAGGCGTGTCCAGAAAATATCAACAGAATGACAACGAACCTCATTCGCGTGCACTCAATGTGATAACATTTTTCATAAGTACTAGTTCTGACTAGGCTTTACCAACACACTTATGTTCCCACTGTTTTAATTCATGTTAAAGATAAATAAAATATAACGTATAGAGAAATTATATAAAATTTCAATTCAAATAGAAATAAGGCACTTTTAATTTAACACGAGTATGAAACACTTGTGATACATGGCATATATAGGAAATATTCAGCACATGTACATAAGTGGTTTTTCAAAGGTGTGACTCAAAACGCGTAGAGAAACCGCGAAAAGACTGTAGCAGAATTTAGTTACGATAACGATTACCAATTATATTATTTTGTATTCTCATTGTAAGCGAAAACAGAGATATAAAGGTTACAAACAACTACGTAACTAAGATGGTCCAGAACGGATTTCAGAAGTTGAGTCACAAATCATAGCTGAGATATGCTTGCAAATGAGCGAATATTCCCATGTCTACATACTCGGTCCACCCCAACATAAAATCACAAAAAACAAAAACGCAAAATATTACCAACGACATACGTAATTTTTATAGAAAAGCAATTAGGAGACAAGGTGCATTAAAACCTAAATTCAGAACTAAAAGAAATGTATCACAACAATCAAAAAATTATAATAATGTAGAAATGTTATCTCTGAACACACTACATTTAAAACAAAGTAATAATAACGATATCTGAAAACAATTCATTTGTATTACAGGTCTCAGTCTTGTTTCTGGCTGCCGTAGTCGCAGTCCGAAGTGAAGCCACTCAAGAGAAGAAACAAGAGAAGCGAGGTATCCTCAGTGGCTACGGAGGCGGCTATGGAGGCGGCTATGGAGGCGGCTACGGAGGAGGCTACGGAGGCAGCTATGGTGGTTACGGACTTGGCAGCGGTCTTGGATACGGCTATGGTTCCGGAGGTTATTCCATCGGTTCCGGAATTGGCCTCAGCTCAGGTCTCAGCTCTGGTCTCGCCATCGGCTCTGGTCTTGGATATGGATATGGATCGGGCGGATATGGTGGCAGCTATGGGAGTGGCCTAGGATCTGGATTCGGTTCTGGCATCGCCCTCAGCTCCGGAATTGGACTGGGTTCTGGTATCGGTTCAGGTATAGGGCTTGGGTCTGGTATTGGATCTGGTATTGGTCTGGGATCTGGTATCGGCTCCGGTATTGGACTTGGGTCCGGTATTGGCTCTGGTATTGGTCTGGGATCTGGTATTGGCTCCGGTATTGGTCTAGGATCTGGTTATGGCTCCGGTATTGGACTAGCCGTAGCTGCGCCAGCAGTGCACACCGTGACACGGACCGTAGCCGTACCTGTGCCCCAGCCTATACCAGTGACAGTCAACAGACCCGTGCCTGTACCTGTTCCACATCCTGTCCCAGTGTCAGTACCCAGGCCCTACCCTGTCAGTGTCCCTCATCCTGTACCTGTCACCGTGCCCAGGCCATATCCTGTCAGTGTTCCCAGACCAGTCGCTGTTCCTGTACCCCAGAGTGTACCTGTACCAGTTCCTCAGCCTTACCCTGTCACTGTTCCTCACCCTGTCCCTGTACGTGTACCCCAGCCAGTGGCTGTACCTGTACCACACCCCGTTCCTGTTGAAAGGCCAGTGATCGTCGGTTCTAGCGGCTTGGGAGGTGGGCTTGCAGGAGGAATCGGCGGTATCGGTCTTGGAGGAGGTAGCCTGGGAGGCATCGGCTATGGATCTGGAATCGGAGGCGGTATCAGCAGCATCGGCTACGGTTCTGGAATTGGAGGCGGCATCAGCAGCATTGGTCTTAGTGGCAGCAGCCTTGGAGGTATCGGCTATGGATCCGGTCTCGGATCTGGCTACAGCTTGGTATCCGGCGGACATGGCATCAGCAGCATCGTCCTGGGAGGGAGCAGCTTAGGTGGCATCGGTTATGGAATAGGATCTGGCTCTAAATATGGGTCAGGTTACAGCCACAAGAGCTGGTAATATTTACCTGACTATCTTGTGGTGTAATCTGTAAGTCTGTTACATTTCAAGTAATCACCTGAATTGTCATCGTCTCATTTCACTCGTTCTGACCTACTAATTATACATCTACCACAGACCAGTAGTCTTCATGTTGAAACATTTCTCTTTCCATTTTCAACATTTTCATCTACATTGTGTGAAAGGAGATTGTTTGTTGTTTTGTCAATTTTTTTATATTTTTTGTGTATATTTCATAAATAAATGTAATAAAATTTATTAAATTCTTTTATTATTTATTTACTGTTTCTGGTTTCCTGGTTATTGTCAGAAGGGCTGAATTCTTAGCCTCGCTGTATTTGCCAGTATCTTGAGCTTGTCAACCTACAATCACAAGAAGGGATACATAACCTGGAAAATTTGTTATAAATACATTAAAAATTACTTTTTTTTTATCTAAGCCAGTAGTTAGGGTGGCATTGTTGTATTTTGTGTAACAGAAAACACATACACTGAGGCCCATATATATATTTTTTATTACATTTATATAATGGGCATGTGTGTATATATAAACATATATACATATATATATATACGTTTTTTTTTAATCTTCGATGAGTATCCCCAAAATTCCAAAGGAGTATAATTTTATGTAAGTGTATATTTACTCATTAATCCATACGAAAATTCTTAAGATATTCGCAATACACAGTAAATATATATATCCATCAAGTACAAGTTATAGTTTTGGTTTAACGTTGCAATGTTATGCACAGACAGATAATAGAGGAAATTAGATGGGATCTCGAAAATTTTGGGTGGGTTCCAACCGCCTGGTTCTATTCAGCAATCTTAAATTGAGTCACGCTGAGATTACGAGTAAACCAAAACCACGAGGGGAAACAGAACTTATCTTTTCGCCACATTATCGTAACGCACTGGCGACCAAAACCATCGGAGAGAATTTTTGCAACAATTTGTGTTCTTAGCGAACGGCTAAGTGTGGAGTGACACATAGACTGCTCCATTGTCTTCCAAATTAATTTAGGAGGCCAGTGCAGATGGAATCCAATCTCGTATCGTACATAAGGATAAAAGTGAGCGAATGACATTCACCAATTTATCATTGCAACCATTTTTCTGAGCTTGTTTTGAAAATATTTTCATTATGCTCTTAATAACACACCCATGCTCCTGTATTAAATAAGTACTGAAGGAATATAATAGATAATATATTTTTTATAACCAATGTAGTAGACAGAGAATAACCATTGCAATGAAAATGTTACATCTTGTAAAAACAAAATGGTATGATAGTGTTATTTCGATCTTAACGTTCCAAACCCTTCGATACACACTCTGCACTGAAAAAATATATTTTGCTCACAGAATTATTATTTAGTTGTAACCACTTAACATTTCTGGGAATTGAAAATTAATTTCGTGGCGGCTACAAAATTTGTTGTGTACACCACTAAATATCTGGCAGGGTGAATACGAACAAAATATTTTTGTGGCCGCTACAAAGTACTTTTTTCAGTGCAAAAAATTATATATTCATGACAAGTTGATAAATATAAGATGCTATCTAACATTAAATGAGACCTGATAAGGAGGATGAGTGCTTGATTCTATAAGAGTCCCTTGGCAATGTTTCACAGGTGAAGGTATGTAAACTCCAAAACATTAACATAAAGAGCATTTGCATTTCCTTTGCTATTCGTTATTTGTTTAGTTTCAGTTAGCATCTGAAGATTTCTACGCTGATCCCAAGCTGGCGAAACTATTTAAATGGACAGCTTTTACACTAGCATATTTGTTCGAGCTCAAATTGCAGTGAAACGAAATTTCATATTTAAGGGAATAGACTTAATAACGGTTGATGTGACTACATATTTCTTTTATATGGTGAAACTATTCTTAATAGGTTTTGTTGAAAAATCCAACCTCACTTTGTCAAGACTATAGCTGTGTGCTGCAATTATGTTACCAAAATTATAAAGTTAAAATTTCCTACTTCTTTCCGTCATGTTACGTAATGCTTCTTCGTTGTCCATCTCTACAGGAGTTCACAGCTCGATATCCAGATCTCAAAAACGTGAAATCATTCATTTCTCGTAAATTCTATAAAATTCAGTTTTCTATTTTAGATAACAATTGGAAGTGTAGGTACATAATGATGCATTTACAAAAAAACATGTCAATGAATCTCTAGTGAGGCTATATTAGGGATAGCAAAGTCTTAATAATTCCATAAATGCCAGTAGAGTATTTTGTTTTTCAAATTTGGTAGTTTCATATTAAGTTCAGAAACGGAACAACACATGAATACCTCTAGGGAAAACTGTCCCCAACACAGCCTGCTGGAATCCGCACCACCACCTGCCGAATGCGCATTATTTAGACATGTCCCGTATGAAAAATAAGGTTCAAGTTATGTAATTCAGCATTTCGTTTCTCTTACATGGCGAACCTTATTAGTGTGCGCTCTACTGTGGTGAAAAAATGTTGAAAAAATGTGATCAGGTTTTTTATACAATTAATATTTTTTAATCCCCATAAACATGTTTGTCAAAAGTTATATTTTCCAGTCGCAAGAGCTGCAATTGCATGGATACATATTTATAATGGCATTAGTATTGAGATTCGATACTCTGCTGATAGAATTTTCGAACTTCCAGGCATTGTTTCTACTATTAACCAGTGTCAAGTACGCCATGACATAACCTAAAAGGAATGTATTAAATTAATTAAATTTTAATAGAGATACTTTTACGACTTTGAAAAGTTCAGGTTGATCAAACTACTGTTAATTAAAACTGCTATTATAAAAATGTACACCTTCAGGTATCTTCACACAAATATATAAATGTTTGATGTAAAAGAAATATTTATATCTTTACTCGTTAATTTTGCCAAATAGTTACACCAACTAACATGCACTTTTTCAGTTTTATTTGAGGAACTCGGATCCATCTCCATAACTGATGTTTAGAAACCGGACTATTTAAAATGGCCCTTTCCATTTAACGGCCAACTTCATGCTTATGTGGCGAGCCTCAATCAAAACTAAATTACCGGTATCTGAAGTTATGTCATTATCAGAAACATGCATTCACTCTTCGATTCTTTTATTGTACACTGTCTGATTACGAGATAGCTCGTCCAAAAATTGTTTCTAAGTTCTTATTGTCCATGTTCTCCCCGAATCCGAGAATTCTCTTAACATAAAATACCCTCGTATTGCAAGTTTTTATAAACACAGGAGAACCAATCTAAGTTATGTTACTGTTGCAGTACAACTTGACACATTTCTGATGCCTTACGTGTAAGAAGAGAGGAAAAAAAAAAAACAAATTTACTACAATTGACTTTGGTTTTATCCCGTCCTACATGCGCTCCGAAAAAAAACTCATAGTATTATTTGTAAATTATGGGTCTCGACCTTTTAGGGTAAAACTTAGAAATGTTCCTTTTTCCATCCAATCAAACATAAAACTCTTACACAAAACATAAGTTGATGTTCCATTTGGTATACAAGAAACTATTGTTGACATTGATAATCAGCAGTTTGATGGTCTTTGATGTCGAACATAACACTGGGAAATATTTTTAAAGTTCCTTAGACTCGAGTAGATTTGTGCTCTCATAGGTATATGAACGTAGGTCTGTCTGGAAATCCTCAAGAAACCATTCTCTCAAAACATACGAAACAATGTGAAGTAATTTTCAGTTCTCTTTGTATGATGGACGTTAAACTTAAACCTAGATAATGTAACCAGGCAACAGTACAAACGACCGGCAGCTTTTTGTGATTTTAACAATCAGCTCGTTTTATTGTCAACTAACGGCTTCAATGGCGAATCATCCAAGTATTCGTGAGAAGTTTTATCGCCCATATACAACAAAGACATTCTTTGCCATCAATAGTGTATATTATTTGAGCATTCATTAACAATGTACTAGGATATGCTACCGGCACAAACCAACCTTGTTCCTGTTGGTTTAGTGCTGCACCTGCAACTAGCAAGGCAATGCAAAAAATATATATATAATTTTATTCTAAACTCATTCTCATGTAATACTGGCAGAGTCATCACACATTAGTTTAATTTATGAAAAGTATATCACGGCTCTGTACCCCAAACAAAAATCTCATTTTTCCTTATCCACTAATTAAAAGGTTATGTTAAGTAAGGAACGTTTTGTATGCATTTCTTATAAAATGTAAATTCCCAAAAATCTTTATACATATCTCAGATTTGTCTGTGGCGGAAAATTTATCCCGATTTTCACCTTTTTCGGCTTGTAAAGCATATTCCCTTCTGGAATATTGAAACTTAACCAACAGAATTGCCGTTCCGCTTGCCGTAATGCATATGAAGCCGACCGTATATGGATCAAGTGTTCCACCAGCGTGTTGCTGCAAATAAACACATCATGTATAAAATTAAAAACAAAATTAAAAAATTTATTTTTCCAACACATGGTACAAACCATGTAGCGTGGATTGGAACCTGGAATTCACTCTCATTGTTAAACGTGACTGTTGATTAACTCCTACGGCGTACGAAAAATTACAGGTTCACTTTACTGAGGATCAATTAAAACTTTACAAAAATAAGATTCAGGTCTAAAATGATGGAGCACTAAGCTCTATTTAAATGTTGGAAATCTGTCTCCATGGCCTATACGGGATACGCGACTACATAGAATTTTCCATTAATTCTTCTGTAGTCGCAAATAGGGCGATATGTCCCGTAGTATTATTTGGCAACAAAAATAGCCCACTAGAATACGTGCTAGATTACTATTCAACTCTGCCCTGTTTTTCCAATTCCAAAAGAATTTATTTAAATATTGTGATTTTCGCAAGAGACACCCGATACGGAATTGGCAAAAAAATATTTTTAATTTCAACGCTTACCGGAACTTCAGCATATTGTCCTAACTTAGCGGTAATGACGTCACTAAACTATTTATTTAATTTATAACTATCATTTTATACCACTAGTAGGAGGGAGACGGTTCTAGATACAACATAGTCCCATAAGATTAACCTAGCTCCTCAATCATCTCATCACTGGCTCCTCGATCTGATTCACAATCGCTTCTCACTGCTCCTCACTGCTCCACAATCGCTGCATTTGCTCCATCTACTGGCTATCTACCCTAATGCCTGATCGCTTACTCCCTTCACCCAAACCACTTAGCTGTGCTACGATTGATCACCCCCTGCTCCCTCATCCACCACCGTTCCAATGAACTATACTGGTGTTATTAACACACTATATCTGATACACTAACATCCTTAGGCCTTTCGGACAAGGTCAAACAAATTTTGAGCCTTTTATAACAATAGTTACTAATAATTTCCGAACATTTGAAACTATATGGGTCAAATTCATAACACACACATCAAACACAATAATACAAAATACTACATGGCCAAACACATCTGAATTCTTTTATAAGTATAGTAACTCATAAATTCTCATCTACCGAAGCTACAAACATCAAAAACATTACATAGTCATCAACCCCAACAACAAAGAATACTACACTGTCAAACACAACTTAAAACTTTTGTAATTGTAGTTAAGCATAAACTTATCAAATGCATACGCTTCAATGACATATTTACCCATGTAATATTTTTTTTATTTTCGATTTTGAACAGATTTTATTTCTGAGTTTGATATCAGCGAAAGACAGTTAACGTAATGGTCGTTTTGGATTATCGAGTTATAGTCTCGGTCAGAACAACTAATATTATCAAATATCCGAATTTAACAAAAATGTACTGTTGTTTTGTATTCCTGCTTATAACAATTATTGTTATTTATTTTTGGTTTACCGAGATCGAATCCCAAGCGACACACTTAGTAAGCGACACACTTAGTATTTCCAAGACAAAAATTCTGGGAAACGTAATCTTAAACATTCACTTACTATATATATATATATATATATATGTGTGTGTGTGTGTGTGTGTGTGGTGGTTGTGTGTGTGTGTGTGCAGTATGCACTGATCACATCATATATATGCAGTATGCACTGATCAGCTAATATATATAAGCTGATCAGTGGAGGCGAATGCAGTTATTTGATGTAATTGTTTAAATGAATATATTAGTATATATCCATAATTGCATAAAAAATAACAATGAATATTTGATAGCGATCCACATACACACATAAATAATTAACAAATAAACACCTCAACAAAGCAATATATCATCTTAGCAAATCAGTCGAACTTCAACTGTCATAAACCTTTTCAACTGTTTCAGAATTTGCAATTAGTATTGTAATTATTATTATTAAGGGGTGGAAGGTATTGCAATTGCACTATGCTAGCATTCACTATTCACACTTATCAAGCATGTACATTATATGTAAAGAAACATATGTCCGCTCCTGAGATACGACATATCATACTAAAGCCTTACCATAAACATATTGTACATAGGTAATTTTCAAGCCAGAACAACGTAGCCTAACAGGAAAAAACATGTATATGATTTCATTATATACCAACATCCACGAACATAATATCTCCAATTAATTACTATGATAAACCGTATCATAACTTAATTTCTAATGACACACACACACACAACTCAATTGCACATATCATACCAGGCAACTGCAAAAATCCTAACATAAAACATTACAAGCAAAACTAATTACTTAACTACTATATCAACATATCATACAACTCAAACGAAAAAAGCATATGAATCAGACATGATCATATTATGAAACTACTTCAAATATTATACTAACAACATAACACCCTGTTGCAAAAACCATAACATCAAACTTTACAAGCAAAACTATATACCTGTAAACTATATCAACATATCGTACAACGCAAATGAACAAATCTCCATCATATCACTTCCAATACATATTATCACACATATTTAATATGTAGTATAATGACATACAAAAAGAAAAAAAACATTAAAAGATTCAATTTTTCTAGTTAACTAAATAACATAATATAAAAGCTATTTAAGATCCAAATAAAGCCTTCGTCGTTACTCAAATCATATCATTCCATATTACATATAGCAATCAAAACTTATTTATTTCATAAAAACCCAAAGTGAAAGAACGTGTGTTAATATCTGCTCCTTTAACACTTGATTCGATACATCTAGCATACTTAGGTCTTATCTGTATAGAAAGTATTTACACAATTTAACCTTTTTTCGTCGCACAAGAAGATTAAATGTTGTTTAAATGTAATTCCATTTATCTACTTCTAAATACGTCAAAATTCAAGAATACATACTGATTTAGTCAAAACGTCAACCTAAACACAGGTATGGACACATATACTAACATATTCTTTGTTTTAATTCCCAATGCTGTAAATGAGCATGTATGAATTACTGTGCATGATAGTTGTTTAAACCCACTCATTTTAAACATCAAGAATTATATAATCCTTTACCATTATCGTGCTTTTAATGTGTCTTAAGACATGCTAATTAAATATAGTGTAATATCACAAATGCTAAGTACTCATTATACAACAAACATCAATTTACATAGTGGAAGTCGATTCATTACCTTACATAACCTATTATAATATAAAAAAATTATTGTAGGAAACCTGTTTCTGAAGGCTGACAAATTCTCACAAACTTCCGATTAACACCATGTTTAATTGCTATCTACACAGCTTAATATTTTGAGAAACTCTTAAAAATAGTACAGGTCATGTTATGTTAGGCTTATATTGGGACAGTTGAGCATACACGTTATCAATCATCGCGAGTAAAATATGTATATTTACATAACAAAAATACATATTCAGCAAGAATAGTTAGATATAAGTAGTAAATACATTGCAATTCAAGAACCATACTCTAAGTAGTATGGATGTAACTATATTAAACCAAATACACAACTTCCGATGAAAAACCAAAAAATTGAAAATAAATAAAAAAGAAAGGAATTTAACTATTGGTTAGAGAACATACTCAGAGCTTCATTGCAAGTCAATCTCACTATTTTATTACTGGTATTTACATATTAAATAACTAACATGATTCTTTGCAATTTAAGTATACATATTACTATAAAGAAAACTAACATCCGACTAACGTATATTTGATAATATGCATTAATTATATATACATATATATATCACGGCTTGAAACACACTACACAACAAACACCTAAACAATATACCTTTCAATTATTTATTTCACTCTATATTCAACTCCCATACAGCAGTTAGCATCTCTCTACACCATTCTATCACAGCTCATCGACAACAAAGAACCACATATTCACACCCACACAGGTCTCCAACAGTCAAACGTCATCTCTGGTAGGAGAACGATGGTCTCGCGGAAAAGGTGCAAGACTACTTAATAAAAAAATTGCATATCACACACACATATATGTATGAGTGTGTGTAATTAAATCATACAATTTATAAATGACACATTGTACAAAAACAGGTATGAAATTACTATTCTACATATCAATCTTCTTTCCTCTATCCTCAGTCATTAAAAATCATTCCTAATGCCTCAGAAATCATTCCTTATTCCTCAAAAATTTTTCCATATTCCTCACAAATCATTCTCTATTCCTCAAAATTTGTTCCTTAGCTAAAAAATGAATTCCTTATTCCTCAAAAAATCGTTCCTTATTCTCCAAAGAACACGTCTAAAAAGTTCTCGCAATACAAAAATAAACATGTATAGATCTATTCCAATTAACGGAATAACGCAAACTCACACACACACACACACGCACTCATGATATTCCATTTAGAAGACAATATTATCTATAATAAACACTTATGTTACACTCATCTCACATCTTACACATTATTAACATATAAATTTAAAATTTAAAGTCACATTATATTGTAATTGTTTGATACAATGTCATATTTCAGACTTATATTTATAATAGTTTCTTTCATTTTACATACCCTGTTTGTCAAAGCTTCATTTACAGAAACAGAGATCTCATCATATAATCAATCCACACACATACACACACCAGTCTTTGACAATCTTGCCATCAAACCTTGCCAATCTTTACGAATCTTTCAAACAATATTCAAAAATATTTACCAATCCAAGGATTTATAAGTCCTCTCTATTCTTACATATATTATATATGTTTCACCTATTGACTCCAAAAAATTATACATGTCGGTAGAATTAATGTTTATATAGGCATTCACCTAGCCATATATTTTTATATTGAAGTCCTTATTGTCATTCTCTTAACTTTTATAAGCGTTTGCTCATAGAGACACTTAAAAATATTGGAAGGGATAAAATGAATAGAAATATTAGTCTTTCGTAAACTTTATTTAGCACAATTATAAAACAATACGTAGTAATAATTACATACACTCAATCATATTCTCATTTCAACCATATTATTTATGCTTTACCCTAAATTTATTCATTTCCTGAAGTAACCACTCAATATTTCCCTACTCACATATACAACATTATAGTTAACACATGTTTAGGTCTTATAACCAATTGCAAATGCACAGTTATTTCCTTCGCAAATATCTTGCTGCAATACTTGCATGTTCTTCCTTTTTATCGACAAACATTACCTTTACACTTCTTATGTCTATATAGGTTATCACTACGAGTTAACACATCATCACTCTTATCACAGTAATACGACTAGTATGCTGAAATGGACAAACCGTAACTACATTCATGTCAATGTACATGACAACGTATAGTAAAAGTATTTTCCACAATAACATTAGTGTTTATGTATTGGTTCTAGAGACTCATCAGAAAACTATGCTAAATATGTTACAGGTGGTAAGGCTTCATACCATTGTTATCATCTTCATGTTATAAAAGTGTACAATATTACTAAATGGTTCCACTCATAATGACCTGAATTCCATCACAATCGTCGAAGAAATTAAAACATTCATATAAAACACGCGTTTATATGCTATTTCACAACGGAACAATTTTTTTTCACTTAAACTCGGTCAGCGGAAAGTCAATATTTACACTATCTTAATACATGTCTTTAAAGATCATTTATCATGTATGGAACTCCAACCAACACTCCCATATAGGGAAGCAGATCTTAAATCTAACACCTTAAACAACTCATCCTAACCTACATTTGTAGAAAATGTTTTATTATAATGAAATGTGTTAATCCTTTCCTTGTTATTATCGTAGTTTAATGGCGTAGGATCTTAAACTAATGTTCATAATCTACGGTATAAAACAAAACGATACATACTTTTAGTAAATTTCTGATTTTACAGAAAAATGATGAAACCTTCCCGATTGGGATTGCACTGAGGAAACTCACGTGTTAACCAATTCATTAGTCAATGTCATAGGAGGATGACGTAGGATCTTAAGCTAATGTTCAAATACTACTTTATAAAACAATAAAGAAACATAATTTCATAAATATATAATTTTACAGAAAAAACATGAAACCTTTGCTACTGGAACACCCTGAGAAAACTTAAGTGTTAACCAGTTCATCGATATGTGAGTTTTTTTTAATTTGATCTCTATAGCTCCAAAGGTTCGGAAATTATGATTAACTATTCTGATAAAGGGCTTTGGTGCGTTTGACGTTGTCAGAAAGGCCTTAGGGCTTAAATTAGCTTAGCATTTTGGCTTATGTCAGTTTTGTTGCCAATGATGTGTTGAATTTGACATTCAGATTGGTTACATAATATAAAAATAGAGAAAAAAATGTTTCTATGCTTACTTAAATTCAAGATGGAAATAGTTAGTTACATAAAAATTTTTATGCTACTATATTCTTAAGTGACTAATACATACGAATAATCTGATATGTCACTCTGTAATGATTGTTTTGTAAAAAAATTAATTAACCAATTTTTTATTAAATACGATTTATTAATTTATTATTAAACCGTTTTGAATGCATGATATGTAGGTTTTATTTTAATTTTATATAAACATAATTTAAACTTCCATTGTGATCTAAGATCTAGTGGTCAAGAGAGTAAAGGTGTTGTGCAATGAATCCGGAATTCCTCCATATAAGTCATCCAAAAGAAACATTTTTGTATATGTACTACTGCATTACATGTATGATAATGAGAATTGTCTTTAGCTCACAGCTGATCTCAGAGTTCATATTTATATTTAATAGCATTACGAAGATTGGCTCTTGGAGCACGAGCGACTCGCCCACTCTCTGGCAGGCATTGTGAGAACTTGTGCGTTACATACCGGCCAACGACGACATCAATATACATTAGTGCTCCTGGTGGTCAACTCTGCAACTAATATAGTGGCCGACGGCTGCAGCAGTGCTGTCTAACATGCAAGTATGGAACTGAAGACAGCCTGCCTCGCTGGGAAAATGAATGGTTAAAGTATGTTGGTAGGAGGAATGGGATAATCAATCACTGCCGAGGGGTGGGATGGGGTGTATGTATGGGAAGGGGTGGAGAGGGATGTTAGAGTACCAGACACCATGTGTTTATAACCCCAGTGTAGTTCATATAGAAGGTGGATGATTAAGGGAAAGGGATGATCAATCACAGCACAGCTGTGTGGTTTGGGTGAAGGGCGTAAGGGATAATGCCTCATGGCAGATAGCCAGCAGATGGAGCAAATGGGCGTTTGTGGAGCAGTGAGAAGAAGCGATTATGGAGCAGATTAAGGAGCCAATGAGGAGAAAATTTACGATCTAGGTTAATATAATGGGTTTATGTTGTAACTAGATCCCCCTCCCCCCTTGTTAAATCTACAATTCAAGTTATGTTAACCTATCTGAATCTTACGGCAATTCAACTGTTTATTTACCGGCTTAAAGATGTATTAGAAGAGAATCCTAACTTCTACAGTTTAGTCGCTACGTCAATAAATGATCATGTCTTATTTGAAAATGCAATGCCTTAAACAACGTCATTTGAAAATCGTTCGAGCAACTTTTTTGCCTTTCCCAGAAGATTGTTCAATTTTAATTTTAATGGTAGCGACGATATTTGATAGTATTAAAACATTTCTTTTGCACATACGCCAGTTGTGTTTCCGCAAATTGGAAAAACAGTCTATGTTTTATTGGAAAACACCACATTGGCTGAACTATTCTGTGTGGGGGGTATTTTAATAAAAGTATATAGCCAATAAACAAAAACCGCATCTAAATACACTATCTACCAAGAAAGTAATTGGCAACCTGTCAACAATGTTTGCTCGGTGGTTGTGACTCCGTTAGAATCTCGTAGGGCCACCTCTAGCTGCTATAACAGCGGCCACCCCGTCTGACATGCTCTCTACGAGAGTTTGCTGGACATCCACGGGGATTCGTCGCCATTCCGCTCGCAACCATTACATGAGTTTCGCAATATATTTTGGCCACGCCTGACGAGTCCTCACCCAACGATCCAAATCGTCCCAAAGATATTCTATACGGTTGAGGTCGGGGCTCTGGGCGGGCAGGCCATTCGGCGAACATTGTTGTCGGCGTACCACTGCACAGTAGCCCTTGGAACATGGCACCTGACATTGTCATCCTGGAAGTAACACAGGTCAATTCCGTAAAAACGCCACAATGTTGGGAGCATTTTATTATCCAGAATGTTTCAATAGAGCCCTGTGTCCATGCTAACACGGACAAACACCAGCGGTCCTACGCCGAAGGCCGTGAAACACAAGTCAACAGACCTACTGAATTGCCTATTTTCACGGGTGCCCAATTACATTTTGGTAGATAGTGTACATTGTGTGTGCGGAGATTAAGAACCCGCACATCAATCAGAACCAAGAACACGACGCGGGAATGGAAGCCACGTCGAGACCAAGGCCGCTAGGCTGGATGATATGGCGATGGTTCGCCATTGCCTTCCGCGAGATGGGCGAGACGAAGCGAGACGAGATTGGAACAGCGCCGGAACGTGAGGGCGGGTGGATACGAGAGATCTCCGAGAAAACCCGCTGACCAGTGGAATCTTCCGCCACGAAATCTCACTTACGAAATCCGGAAGTGACCCTGCCAGGGATTGAACATGGTCCGCCTTGGTGGGAGACAAGCAGGCTATCCTCTCAGGCATCGCTGCTCATTGAATAAATTTAATAGATCAAATTAAGTTCCTTTTATTGGAATTTTGGAAGTTAATGCATGCTAAGACCATTCCAAGTGCCTTATGGGCCCTGCCTAGCTGTTACATGGGTCTCATTGTAAGCAGTAGTGTAGTCTATATTTTGTCGCCAATTCTTGCAGTTATTTACTGAAACATAAATGTGGTAGTTGACAAGTATCAAAGTCAACAAAATTCGCTGTACATTGCACCCTGTTGATGATATTTTATTTCCTGTCAAGCGGTGTGTTAAACAACAGAAACAGTGCTGTAAGTTTTCTGAACAAACTGTTATATTAACAATTCTGTAGTCGCAGCTTACTATTTTATGTAATCAGAAAGCACGCGATGATTGTTTGTGTCGCTTCCCGTACGTCTTTGCTATTTCTTCTCAGAGGACAGAGGTGGTCTTGAAACTCACACTTTTTTTAATAGGGAGGCATTGTAACAACTGAACTAGAATCCAGCGCTCCATGAGAAAAGTGGGTTGGAAACTGCCGTCAAAAATGTAAGACCTTTGGTGCAAAGGTTCGTTCCCAAACATCCAAAGAAACCGTGAACAGACTATACATATCAACTGTTGCAGGACAACTTGGTTGCCAAATTTTGTAGCAATCTTTCATTTCCATTTCGAGATCGAGATAAAAAAAAACATTATTTAATTCATTTAGTGCTCTCTTACAAATTGGCCTACGCAAAGTTTTTTATTTTGCATACATGATACTTGTAATATATAGCGTCACTGAGCAAAATTTGGTTAGAAAAGATCAAACGTTATGGTATTTATACCAAATTAACATTATACATATTTTAATGACCGCAATTTTGAAAATAATTGGCTAGTCATATTTAATTACTACCATTCTCGTGGCCTTCAATTCTGCTACATACTGGCCAAATTTAGCGAAAATTTGTTAATTAGAACTTTAGAAGGACTTCAGAAAAATATTAAGTAACTGGAAAGCTATTAGAAACTCTGTTCCAGGTACATTCATGAGATATTAACTGGGATATGTGAAATTACGCGCACATTCTTATCGCGTTTTAAAAATATTTTAACGAAACAAAAATACTAAAAAAGTAAGAACATCAATAATCATATTGATGTATTTTGTTAACATTTTCTCTTAACAATAATTAAGCATTCTAGGGAAGAATTGGCAAAAAAAAATACAAAACCTGTTGTAAAAACCAACAAATGCATTTCAAAATTAGATTTTGTATAGTTCAAATCATTACCAACACCTAGTAGGTAGTAAGGCTTGACGTCTCGTCAACAGTGACGTCATTAGATAGGGTCAGGAATAGGAAAGGAATCTGCCAAGTCCTGCAGTAAGAGTCCATCCCAGCATGTGACTGCAGTGATTACGGGAAACCCTGGGAAACAAATCAGGAAGTCCGTACCGGCATTCAAACCCATGTCCTTCCGGATGAGATACAAAAATTTAACCAATGCGCCATCTCGCACGGCAATAACACCGAGCCATTAATTACTGCGAGGAAATACATTTGTAACTTTTAAACTTCTAAATCTCTAGTAGACAATATATTGAATATTTTCTGTAGCGTAATTCAAGATAATGGGTATTAGAAAGAATAGAATACGCCTTATGCAAGTTGAAATGTGTTCATGAATGTAATGTGCAACACTTCATTAATTTTAAACACAAAAATACAACATGCGCCAATGGCCTTGAGCATCACATACTAGGGACCAGGTCTGTCGTACTGATAAAGGACCTGCCTTTAGCGGCGATGACTCACACTCGATTTCAAACGGGGACACGCCAAAATCTTACATGTTGAATACTTGGGGGACTTTGATTTTAGCTGGCGGATTTTCTCTGGATGCTTCTGTTGAATTCCTTCTCATTCCGTGTCACCTTCCAATGATATACGAGTCTAACATGCATATTTCGTTGCTCGGTGAGTGAGAGAATGAAGAGATTTAGGCAGCTCTTAACATCGACGTCTTGAGAGATAATGAGGGTGAAGCGAGGTGAGTATAGCGCAGCACCGGAATTCAAGTGCGGGGAAACGGGAGAACTCTAAATAAACCCGCAGACCAGCGGAATCGTGCGGCAAGACTCACTAATGCCAAAATAAGGTGGTGTCCCCGCCGAGAGTGGAACCCGGTTCGCCTTGTTGGGACGTGAGTATTCTAATCGCTACGCTATGAGACTCCCTCTTTACTCGGTGGATATAACTGCAGCTCTGGTGTGTAACTATTAACACGAATTATTTCAAGACGTCATGAATGAGAAAAGAACAATGCCAACTGACTTCTCATGTGTCTCGAGGCAAGTTCGATGGTTTTAGGGGAAAGCTGTAAATTACTCGTGCCACAGTATCTGCAGCCGAAATATGATATTGAAAAAAAAACATATCGTTTAGTTCTTAACCTTTCGACCTGAAAATTTTGTGAATCGATGAAGTAAGCCATTGAAACTACACTGAAGTAGACTCCCGCCTCTTCGCTAGATGTCAAACCCGCATCTAAGTAAACAGGATCGTCGTGAGCTGTTCAGGTTATAGCCTTGTTCAAAAGGGCAGCTTAAAAAATTCGCATCAATGAAGTAAAAGGAATTTTCAAAAAAATGATTTTCAATGAAACTTTACTAAGCCCATGTGTTTATAACACAGATGTAAATAAGATTGTAGAATCCTTGTAATCTATTGTTTATTTATATCACTTCATAATTTATTTTTAGGCTTCAGTATAAAAGTCCATACATTATTACATGCATAACTATTTTGCACAATTCCTGAAATCATAATATTCTGATTTTAAGTATATACTTTCTCATGAGAGACTGAAAGGAAAAAATTATTAATGAGTTAATCATTTTCGTGGTTACAGATGGGACAAAAACGTGTGCAATATTTTATTGGCATAAAAATATCTGTTGAGATATTCCCTATAACCCACGTTTTCGAATATTTTATCTGAAAATTAAGCCATGCTGAAAAAATAAATAAACCCAAGATGCAGGAAGGTATCGTTTTCCGACCAGCTTGTGGCAGTAACCCCTTCGCACTTTAATAAACTAAAAATTATACTCCCACCCATATATCTCAATGCACGTCGGATATTCTTGGACTCCCGAGCTGCCACTGTTTTGGTTTAGATTATACGATACGAAAATATTTATCAAAATATATTAGATATTTGTAAGTACCAAACGGCATCGTCAAGTAAAATTCCTCATTGCACTTCATAAAAAACTCGTCCAAACAATATGTACAACGTAAAGTTTTGTGTTATATATATATATATATATATATATATATATATATATATATATATATATATATATACACAGTTATTTTTTATTCTAGTATCTTATTTAAAGAAGCAATTATATATATATATATGTTCGCAAGCTTCTCGAGGAAAAGCCACAGTTTAATTTCCTGTAGAAGATTATGGCTAAACGATGTTCGTATTATTTAAATTATTGCATTATTCTAAGTATAGGGCCATAGAAAGACCAACACTCTACGTCTACAAAAAGGTTAAATAAAGGCCAAGTTTGAATTTCAGCAAGATCAGATTACGCAATCATTACCTTTTACCCTAAAAAACTGATTTTAAATTAATTTTTTCCTATTAGAAAGTTTTGTATTAATGCATACAGATTATTGCATTGAGATATAATGGTAATAAAATATATATTTTTTATTTTTATTTTATATGTCTCGCTTCAACGTTGAGTTAATTTCCAAGTGTGGTCACAGTGGCTCAGTGGATAGAGCGATTCCAAGTGTGGCCGCAATGGTTCAGTGGATAGAAATATATCAAATGGAGCCACAGTGGCCAAGTGAAAAGAAAAATATCAAACGGGTCAGCAGACCCTTTAATGTTGAATTAATTTATATATATATATATATATATATATACGTTTTTTTTCAGTCTTTATATGTTAACCAAAATTTGAAACATGTTACTATTCTAGGCATGTGACAATACTAAAAAAAAAAAGGTCACGTGCTTGGCCCATAGTTTTGTATAAGTGTTTTGTGATGCAAATAAAACCACTGTGATTCTCTTCCCAGTAATGTATTACATTTTTGTAGTAAAGTAAATAAAGGTTTACAACAGAATATTTCTATCATATGCCACAGGATGGAGCACGTAAAGGAATTCGGAGTGCATTATTGAGGAAAAATCAGAAATACTCCGAGAAAACCCGCCGATAACATAAAAGTCCACCGTGCTTCGAACGTCCGAAAATACGCACTTGGGACTTAAACTTCTTGTAATCGCATTAGTGAAGAAATTTCCTGAGTCTTGAAAAGATAATTCCGATTATCTAACCTAGCCCTTGCGATAAGCTTAAACTGCAATAAAATCAAACGCCAACATCCTCTTCAGTAAACTTCTAAGAAAATGTAATAAAAATCATAATAATGTGTTTTAAGTTACACTACTTTTTTATTTTTACTTATGGTATTTTCCCATTAGTTTACATTTGGATAGGTTGTAACGAATTTCAATATCGTACTTTGCAAATGAAAACAGAGTTTACTTGACAATTTTTTACTGTTTCGCAGTTGCAAAGTTTGAGACAATGAAGAATGTTCAATGTGTACTATCTGATTCTGGTAGTGCAAAGTTATTGGTCGTTCGTACAAGCTGGACTTAACCATAGGTGTTTAATTAATACTTTGCCATAGCATGGGTGCCAGGTAATGTATAAGGTTATTAATTTGAGAGTTTAATAATTGCTAAAATATTTTTTCCACATGAAATTAATTTCAGAAGTTTTTATGTATAAATTTTCTGTGCACTGTAGTATCTTAACTAATTAATCATCGCATGAATAGTATCTTAATTCTAAAAAAAATGTGATTACTCAAATTTGCACAAAATTTACTTACATTCTACTGGATACCATTCCTATTCTGGATTTACTTGCATTCTACTGGATACCATTCCTATTCTGGATTTACTTACATTCTACTGGATACCATTACTATTCTGGATTTACTTACATTCTACTGGATGCCATTCCTATTCTGGATTTACTTACATTCTACTTTCATTTTTTTATTCTCCATTTCTGTCCCTAATAGTTTGGGGAAAAAAAAATTTTTACTAACATGCTGCCATATGAGTGGAACGGAATCCCCAATGCGGTACCATCAAGGCAATCCTGATTTTCGAGAGTGGAAATCATGCCGGACGATGCCATTGGTAGGGGGGTTTTCTCAGGGATATCCCGTTTCCCCAGCACTCGCTTAACAACACCACTCCATTGCCACCTTATCTCACCCTTAACGGAAACACGGCAGAACCCGGTCGCGTGCAGCTAGTTAGTAGATGACACAAAAATTGCAACCGGAAAACTGGACATTCGGTGAAAGGTTGCAGGGGCAGGAGGGGCCAATATTGGCCGGCCTGGTGAAAGTCGGAAAAAATGGTGTCTCAGCGCAGTGGACACGCTCGGTATAAAACAGTGCGCTCTCGATGGCAACATCAGCACTCATCCGGCTGCTCTCCACACACTGAGCACGCACAGCCATGAGGTTCCTACTGGTGAGTACACTCTCAGCTAATTCATCCTCCACCACCGTGAGGTGGTGCAGTGGTTAGACTACTGGCCTCCCACGGAGGCTAACAGGGATCGATTACCGGCGGTGTCACTCCAGGATTTTCGCATGTATGAATCGTGCCGGACGATTCCGCGCGGTCGGCGGGTTTTCTCGGGGATCTTCTGTTTGCCCTGACCTTTAAATCCGGCGGTGCTCCATACTCACCTCACTTCTCCCTCATCGACTCTCAAGACATTGATGTTAAGAGCCGCCCAAATCTCTTCCCTCGCTCACACTTCCTCAATTAGGACAGCAAACACTGGTATACTATTGTCTTATTCTACCTATACATTAAAACACTTGGACCGTAGTATTGCATTGTGCTAAGTAAAATAACGTTGCTTATTAAAATTTCCTTTTTTTAATTATAATTATTTGTATGGCACATATCTCGGAGGTTTCGAAGTAGCTATTTAAATAAATAGTTTGTGAAGTATGTATTGACATACAGGGCAGCTAGAAGACCACATTCTGACGCACTGCTTACAACGCATTGTCTCATGTGTATGTCATTGTTTTGGTACAGCGAATGAGTACGTCAGTATTAAAACACTTTTTTAATATTTGTTTTTGGAACACAGCATATATAATTTAAATGTACTACGAGCAAAGGCCATTCAAATCAATGACATGTAGATGGAGACAGCTGAGGGACAGTGTAAGTCTTGCGAGTTTTATTATTTCAAACTGCGCATTCTTAGTGAAAATTTTAGTACATCTATCAACATTCTTCATGCTAAAAATAATGTCTTGAGAGGGACTAGGAAAATAAAGATAAGTGCATCAATATATTCTTAACTGTCTCCATTAATAAAGGAAGAAAATATTTCAATATTATACCAATATAATACCCATTCCCAGCAAGGAGTTGTATCCTGTATTTTGAAAAGACATTAGGGGACAGACTTTCGCAACACCGCAAGAATTAAAAATTCATCGTTTAGTAGCACTTTCTTTCAAAAGATGATTTCGTACGCCATGGAAACGGTGCACAGTATCATGAACTAACATTATTAATAGAGCGGGACAACTAAATAATAAATTCGTCCATGTATAGGTTGTTCACACTAAAGTAAGCACTTTTGAAATCCTTCTTATTTAGAATAATGGCGAAGAAATATATTTTATTATAGCATTATATTTTATCTTCTAAGTGCGGAGGAATATGCAGATTTTTTTTAATTTTTCGCCATTTATAATTGTTTCTTTTCGATTCTGTAATCTAAAGTTGTAAAAGTTTATCAAACTTTTAAATTTCTCTTTTCACCCAGGGATTTAAGTTTCTTTTTCACCTTTTACAATTTTTTTTTTTTTTCGATTCTTTAATCTAAATTTGTCAAAGTTTATCAAACTTTCAAATTTCTCTTTTCACCCCGGGATTTAAGTTTCTTTTTTCACCTGTTTATTATTTACACGGCAATATTTATTTTACAACGTGGTAAATGGACTAAATATGGCAGAAACGAAAAACTAACTAGGGTCTCAAAAGTTCTCAATTTGTCGTGAACAGCACATAAAAACCTATCCATTGCTGAGCAGCCAAAAAAATTTGGAATTCTATTAAATATTAACTGAGAATCCATTCCATTCTCAACCATAGCTAGTGTTCGGTTCTAGCGACGTTATAAACGTATCTGAACGTCAGCATTGAATGCGTCTTCTATCATGAAAGTGCAGTTAAAATTACGCTATTTAGGTTAGGTATTTATGTAAGATAAACAATATTATCAGTTTCTTAGGACTTGCATAAAAATTTACTGTGTATACTTATAGCGAAATAACAAAATTCGTAGATAAATAATATTTCAGAAAAAAATATAAGGAAATTTTTTTTGGGAAAATGGGATGCTATTGCTATTAGTATTCGTCGGGGTTTTTGGGTTGCATTTTTTGTTCACCAATCTATTTCATGATAATTCTGTACGATGGACCAGCATTTTTGTAAAATTAATTTGCTGAAATGCGCATTTACCAAGTAAAAAATTACTCCATATTGAACTAAATGAGCGATAATAACTTTATTTGCACTGACTATCGGGCATATATTTTAAAACTCAATCTTACAAGTTTAATTGCTGATGGCACAAATGAAATAAGTCGCCTTTTTTTTTGTTTCTTTTATTTGGTTAATATTGAGTAAATCTTTATTGGAGTAATAAAAGTAAAAGAAAATTTTTTTGACAGGTGAAGATATAACTAGTAGAGTTATAAATTTCCCGTATTTACTAATACGTTTTTTTTTTTTTTTTTTTCAAATGGAAAAATTTATAAACGTTGAACTCATAAGGTTAGCGATTATACATAATTAGCGAACCGTCCCTGCCTCGCTCAGGTGCGATTTACAAATTTGGCATTGTGTAGTCTTACAGTAAGTTTATACACTAAATTCTTAAGGTAACCAACGTGTATAACTTGATAAGGATTAATAATATGTTTTTCAAAAAGTCTCATTCGTAAGTGTGCCCCTATTTTAAAGACAAAAATTGTAACAGTGGGTCATCCTTAAAAGGTAAACATATTCTGTGAAAGACTTCTTTGTACAACTTTTGGAGATCTACATTTCTGTATCACCTTCATTTGGTATTTATCACCTTCATTTGGTATTTCTCCTATGATTTAGTCAGCGTAAGCTATGAATGCGCACGAAAAGCGGCTTTTTCCGACTTGATTACGAAACGTCGACTATTTTTTTTTTCTACCTTTACATTAAATAATCAAGTATTGTATACACAAACATTCCTCAATAAATTCTTTAAATGACGGTTAAAACCGCATCAAAATCCATCAAGTAGTTGAGAACCCTTAGACGTATACACAGACGCACGCGGCCAGGCGACTTTGTTTTATGCTATGTACCTGTTCTTAAAAACTTCTGAATCTAGTTTATCATCGAACACTTTCCACCTCTGTAAGAAATATCAGAACACAAATTGTGTATCTTCCCATATCACTTTGAGAAACACATATCAACTAAATATGTAAAACTGAAAATATGCACTTAATTAATCTGAGATATTTCTGTTAACATAAAACGAAAAATTAGAAAAACTAAATATAAAATTATTTAAATTTACAGACAGCGGAGGGAAAAATCTTACTTGCACCTATAATCTATTCTCGGTTACTTCAAGATTTTCTGAAGCCCTGCTAAAGTTCTACTTCCAAGATATTCCTCCGCCTCATGCTAATAGCTTAACCATGTCTAGAAAAAAACAACACAGGAACAATTCACCGCATTCGTGTGCACTCAATTTTATAATATTTTACATAAGAACTATTTCTTACTAGGCATTACCAACACACTTAAGTTCTCACTGATTATATTCATACTAATAATAAATAAAATATCATGTATAGATAAAATATTAAAAAAATATTCCAATTTAGCCAAAAATATTGTTCTTTTATGTTCACAAAAGTACAAAAAGCGTGCGATACATGGCATAAGTTGGAAATATCCATGCACATGTACATGTAGTGATTTTTCAAAGGTTTGACTCAAAAAGTGTGGATAAACTGCGAATAGACTAAAACAGAATTAAGTTAAGTTTAAGATTCCCAATTATAATATTCTGTTCTGTCATTGTAAGCAAAAACAGAGATATAAATGTTACAAACAAATGCGAAACTAAATGGTCTAGTACGGAGTTTAGAGGTATAGTCAAAAAACAAAGCGCAGATGTGCTTACAAAAGAGCAAATCTTTCCATGCGTACATACTAATTCCACGCCTACAAATCGTCACAAAATCAAATGCCTTATATTAGTAATCCCACACAAGTTTTTTATACACAAGCAATTAGTAAACAAGGTGCATGAAACATAAATTCAAAACTTAAAGAAATGTAAAACAAGAATCAACAATTCATAATTATGTCGAAATATTATTTCTGAGCACACTACACTTAAAACAATGTAATAATAACAACATAAAACAATACAATGATATCAGAAAACAATTCATTTGTATTACAGGTCTCAGTCTTGTTGCTGGCTGCCGTAGTCGCAGTCCGAAGTGAAGCCACTCAAGAGAAGAAACAAGAGAAGCGAGGTATCCTCAGTGGCTACGGAGGCGGTTATGGAGGCGGCTATGGAGGCGGCTACGGAAGCGGCTATGGAGGCGGCTACGGAGGAGGCTACGGAGGCGGCTACGGCGGCAGTTATGGTGGTTACGGACTTGGCAGCGGTCTTGGATACGGCTATGGTTCCGGAGGTTATTCCGTCGGTTCCGGAATTGGCCTCAGCTCAGGTCTCAGCTCTGGTCTCGCCATCGGCTCTGGTCTTGGATATGGATATTTATCGGGCGGTTATGGTGGCAGCTATGGGAGTGGCCTAGGATCTGGCTTCGGTTCTGGCATCGCCCTGAGCTCCGGAATTGGGCTGGGTTCTGGTATCGGCTCAGGTATTGGACTTGGGTCTGGTGTTGGATCTGGTATTGGTCTTGGATCTGGTATCGGCTCCGGTATTGGTCTAGGATCTGGTTATGGCTCCGGTATTGGACTAGCCGTTTCGGCGCCAGCAGTGCAAACCGTGACACGGACCATAGCCGTGCCAGTTCCCCAGCCTATACCAGTGACAGTCAATAGACCCGTGCCTGTACCTGTAGCACATCCTGTCCCAGTGTCAGTACCCAGGCCATACCCTGTCAGTGTCCCTCACCCTGTTCCTGTCACCGTGCCCAGGCCATATCCTGTCAGTGTTCCCAGGCCAGTCGCTGTTCCTGTACCCCAGAGTGTACCTGTACCAGTTCCTCAGCCTTACCCTGTCACTGTTCCTCACCCTGTCCCTGTACGTGTACCCCAGCCAGTGGCTGTACCTGTACCACACCCCGTTCCTGTTGAAAGGCCAGTGATCGTCGGTTCTAGCGGCTTGGGAGGTGGGCTTGCAGGAGGAATCGGCGGTATCGGTCTTGGAGGAGGTAGTCTGGGAGGCATCGGCTATGGATCTGGAATCGGAGGAGGTATCAGCAGCATCGGCTACGGTTCTGGAATTGGAGGCGGCATCAGCAGCATTGGTCTTGGTGGCAGCAGCCTTGGAGGTATCGGCTATGGATCCGGTCTCGGATCTGGCTACAGCTTGGTATCCGGCGGACATGGCATCAGCAGCATCGGCCTGGGAGGGAGCAGCTTAGGTGGCATCGGTTATGGAATAGGATCTGGCTCTAAATATGGGTCAGGTTACAGCCACAAGAGCTGGTAAGATTTACCAGAATATCTTGTGGGGGAATCTGTAAGTCTGTTACATTTGAAGTAATCACCTGATTTGTCATCGTCTCATTTCACTCGTTCTGACCTACTTATTGTACCTCTACCACTGACCAGTAGTCTTCATGTTGAAACATTTATCTTTCCATTTTCAACATTTTCGTGTGCATTGTGTGAATGGAGAGTGTTCGTTGATTTGTCAATTTTATTATATTTTTCGTATATGTATCATAAATAAATGTTATAAAATTTATTAATTTTCTTTTATTATTTATTTATTGTCCCTGGTTATTGTCATAAGGACTGAATTTATAACATCACTGTAATTGCTAGTATGTTGAGCTCGTCGACCTACAATACCAAGAAGGTATACAAAACCTGGAAAATTTACTATAAACATGTTCAAATAAGTATTAATTTTTTTTATTTAAGCAAGTAATTTAGGTGGTATTGTTGTATTTTGTGCAACAGAAAACACAGAGACAGAGGAAGCATAATTTTATATATGACTATTTTCACCCATTAATCCACCTTAAAAATCTTAAGATAATCTCAATACACCATAAGAATATGTATCCATCAAGTACAAGCTATAGTTTTGTTTCTTCGTTGAAAGGTTATGCATAGAGAAACAATAGATCAAATAAGACGCAATCTCCTGAATTTTGGAGGACTACGAACTACCTGGTATAATTCAGCAATCGTAAATTGAGTCATGCTGAGATGTCGAGGTAAACTTACTCCATAAGTGGAAACAGAACCTCTCTTTTCGCAACATTATCGAAACGCCCTGGTGACCAAAACCATGGAAGAACATCCGCATCAATTTATGTTCTTAGCGAAGCGCTCAATGTGGAGTGGCATTGCTCCATTACATTCCAAACTAATTTAGGTGGCCAGAGCATATAAGGTCCATTCTCGTACATTAAGGGGAAATATGCACCAATGTCTTTTAAATATTCACCAACTTCTAGTGTCAACTATTTTTTCAGAGTTTGTACCGAAAATATTTCTGATAAGCTCTAAATAATATCCCTCTCTTCCTGCACTACATTATTAGAAATTCACTGTCTTTATTATTCTATGACTACTGAAGGAATATAATAAAGAACATCTTATTTGTCATCTTTAATAGTAGACAGAGAATAACCACTGCAGTGTAAGTATTATGTCGTGTAATAATTATGTCGTGTAAGAATTATGTCGTTTAAAATAATGTTAGGATACTGTTATTTAGACCTTAACGTACCAAAAACTTCGATACTTACTCTGAAAAACTTTATATTCTTGACAAATTGATAAATATAAGATACAAGCTAACATTTAATGAGATCTCAGAGTGCTTGAATTTATAAGAGTCACTTGGCAATGTTTCACAGGTGAAGGAATGTGAACTCCAAACAGGAACATAATTATCATCTGCATTTCCTTTGCTATTAATTATTTCTTTAAAGCAGCTAGCATCTTATAATGGTTACGCTGACCCCAAGCTGGCGAAACTGTCCCGTCTTGGTCGTAACTCCCACGCAAACATAGTGTTAAAGAAACCCTGTCTTTACTCACTGAGACCTCAATCTGCTGCTTGCATACTCAGGATTCACACTCCACGATCGGAGTCCTACTCGTCTGATATTGTTAGACGCGTTTCCTCAAAGCTTTAGACAGAGCCGCCTTGGACTGCATTTTCTGACGGATGAAAATGTAGTTTTAAATACACGTTAACATACTGCCAAGGATAAATTACACATAAACCATCAATATTCAAAAAAGTGTCAATTTAACATCGTTTGTAAGGTTACAACTGTGTCAAAGATGTTCCTCTATTAGTGTTCATCTATGTCAAATTAGTTCATATAGGGTGCTATTTTCCCTAGAAACTTAGGTAAATAAATATAAAATGAACTATTAACTCCTCAAGATTTTTTTCATTAAATCTAACCATCTATAGTTTGAACTAATTGCAATGAACATCTTTTAAACTAATACATTAGTTCGAGAACAAATTGCAGTGAAACTAAGCTTCATATTTAAGGAAATGGACTTAAGAAGGGATACTGTGACTTCTTATTTCTGCTTTATGGTGAAACTATTCTTAATAGGTTTTGTGCTAAATCCAACCTCACTTTGTCAAGACTAGAGCTGTGTGCTGCAAATATGTTGACAATATTATGAAGTTAAAATATCCCACTTCTTTCCGTCAAGTTACGTAGTGCTCTTTCGTAGTCCAACTATAAAGGTGTCCAAAGATGAATATCCAGGTTTTTAAAACGTGGAATCATTCATCTCTCAGAAATTTTATAAAATACAGTTTTCTACTTGATATAGCTTTTGAAAGAGTGTGTACACAACTAAGCATTTACAAAGAAAACAAGTCCTTGAATCTCTAGTGATGCTAGATTAGGGATAGCAAAGCGATGTTGCATTTTATTCCAGTAGTGTATTTGGTTTTCCATTTCAGAACAAGAATTCATATCATTGCACAGTTAAAGTGATATTAAAGCGCGATGTATGCTAATGCGTGTATTATATGAATACGTGCCAAAGTGGCTAGTTTCATATTGAGAACAGAAACGGAACGGTATATGAATACCTCTCGGTAAAACTGTCTCCAACACAGCCTTCTGAAATCCCTACCACCACCTGCCGAATGCGCATTATTCAGACATATTCGGTATTAAGAATAAGGTTAAAGTTATTTAAATCAGTACGAACAACGTTCATTACAACACAGATTTTGTCATTTTGTTTCTCCTAGATGGTAAACCTTTGTTTAATGTGGGTTCTGTTGTGGTCAAAAAATGTTTAAATATAGATAAGATTTTTTTTTATACAATTAATATTTTTTAATCTCCAAAAACTTGTTTTTCAAACGTTAGGTTTTTCCAGTCACAAGAACAGTAATTGCATGGATTCATAATTATAATGGCATCAGTAGTGAGATTCGATACTGTACTGGTAGAATTTTTGTACTTCCAGGCATTGTTTCTACTATTAACAAGTGTCAAGTACACCATGCCATGGCCTAAAATAACTGTATTAAATTAATGTAAAATTAATATAGATGCTTTTAAAATTTTGTAGGTTTGGGTTGATCAAACTACTGTTAATTAGCACTGCTATTATAAAAAAATTTTCATTTGCAGGTACCTTCACACAAGTATATAAATGTTTGGTGTAAATTTAAGAAAAAAATATTTATATCTTTACTCGTTGATTTTGCCAAATAGTTACACTTACTAACATGCACTTTGTTCAGTTTTATTTGAGGTAACTGACACGGAATTCACAAGCATCGTGTGGCGTTATCTGCTCCCGTCCATTTAGGACAAGATAGTCGGGCTTAAGAACGATACAGTTGACGACCTCCTCACTAATATCCAAAGAGTCGAAGTAGGATTGTTTTAATACAACCCGACAATCTCAATTCAACAAAGTCATGCCGAAACGGATTCTCTCCAAGCAGAAATGGTGAAGCTAAACGAGGTATAACAAATCTCATGCTGCAAAATCAAAAGTCCCTCCACAACAGAAGCCAACTTGGACAAACGTCACTCAGAATTCAAAATACGCAAACTATAAAAGGTACGGGCGACAAAAACAAACAGTTATCACTGTGAAAGAACATGTACAGATGCCACCAAGATTTCAGAACACACAACAGAACAACAGAAAACCACCTCAGAACACAACATTTCAGAATGCGAACAACTTCCGCAAATATCAGCCACAAAACAATAACGGCAACATTCACACCCACTCAAACACGAACCACTTACTACACCACACCGAAAAATAAGGAACAAAAAAAGTTCTACACGAGGGAGCAGTAAGCACCACCTCCGCAGACAAAAGATTCAATAAGGTGCAGCAAAACAAATATTACAATCTCAAAAAGGCAGGGGCCTTAAGCAGGAAAAATGGCAGTACAGAAAATCACAAAATGGAGAAAAGAACATGGTTCATATTAATGACAGGGGTCATACCACAATAAAGAGAAGAACAAATGACGTAAATTCCAAACAAAGTCAATCACGAGTAAATACGAGTCCAGAAAATAAAGTAAGGCGTGTAATTAACGCCTGCGAGGCGCTTTTTAGTAAAATAATTACGACGAGATCGTACGTGGAAATTGCTGAAAATCAATTCAATTACAGTGAAATTTCAACAACCCCAAGGATATAAAAGTCAAACTACACAACAAATACACAAACACAATACCATCGAAACTAGACCATCAGGTATCAACTTCAAATCTCAAAAATATAGGTCATGGGACAAACAGGGGCATCCCGATACCACATACAAGGACACTGCAGCACGTCACCACAACACAGCGCCCGTGGAAGCCTACGTGGTAGACACCGCGGAAGTGGTGTGGCAAGCTGAAGTCGAGGCCATGGAATGTGCCCATCAGTGCGATCGTGACGTCTGCGCACACGCGGCCTTCATCGGACCACTGTCGCTGGCAGCCATGACGTGTGCGCTGTGCTTTTACCAAGTGCATCGAGCCGCGGAAAGCCCGCTCTTTCCAAATAAAACAGAATACTTCCACACAAAAATACACGACAGAGTGAAAAGTTTCAATAGATGTTTCGGATTAGCGGAAATTAAACTTCGTATCCCGTACACTGATACTAACAACGCACAACATTCTACAAATAACACAAACACCGAAATACGTGGCGATTACGACAAGGAGAAACTGAGCCACAGATCCGGTTTTCATAACAAGCCGCCACTACCGGCAAGGATGAATGTAGCGTAAGCTACGTCTAAACTTCAACGCTGCGCGCCCTTGTCCAGCTAGCCGGAACAACAATTAACATGAGTAATTATGTAGTAATTAAAAATAAATTAAGAATGTTACATCGTGTAAAGTTTAATGGAGATGCATTTAGCCACGTCTTAAATTTTAACTCATTCAGTATTGAACATTTCACCGATTAAATTTAAAAATTAATGACATCTTTGTTTTATAGCGTTACGTATAGCACTAAAGTAAGTTTCAGATAGCTAAGTAAAGACACATTAATTTGAACATAAATAAAAGGAATAGCAATACTTCAATTCATTAGCGACAAACTAAACAAATATTTTTATAAAGACCTGAACGGAGTAACTAAAATAAAAAGTTAAATGTCTGCGTGCGCAAAATAAAAATCTTGTATTAAAGATAAGAAGGTATTAGACGTGATACATCATGAGTCAAGTTATTACGTGTCGTAGACGAAATTAAGTGTTAGAAACAATTATTAGATAGAAACATGAAGTGTTACGTTAATTTATAACGTGAGTTAATTTTTTGCCAGTTAAATGCATTCTTCAGTTGTCACATAAGAGGTAACAGGTAATATTGGAATGCGTTCGTGTACGATACGCGATGAAGCGTGTCCGATGCATATGGACCTAAGAGTTTCATTAGTTTTGACATTTTCATGCATTTCAATCATTTTAATTGTAATACAGAACTGGACGTATTGATCGCCATCTAACCAAGCAGTGCGGCTATCCGGAAGCCTAGCCAACTTCCGTGGTCCGAGACGTACCAGAGTTACGCCGGACGAGTCATTAAATTGATACGCCGACTGTAGGAACAGATGTGGGAGCGAATGACTTTAGTGGAATGAGGAGGTCAAACATTTTCTCGCTTGAGACGCAGGAAGCGGGGAATATGGCGGCGTAGTGAACCAACCTATACAGGCCATGGTTTTGCACACGAGTGCAAGACCCGGTATATTTTATTTTGTGCTGTCGAGGTACTCCAGACAAAAGAACGAGATGAGAGGATTATAGAGATGAGTTGAATTTTTACTGTGGGTCATTCTCATTACACAGTATGTAGTGCGTGTACCACGAGGGCACGTCCCAAAACGGACCTCCTGAGAGTAAAAGCATTGAGTGCAGATTTTCGCTGCCCGTATTTTATTGTTTCATGTTTTGGAAGTGCTAATGTATGTTATATAAATTGAGTGTAGCATGTTTAAAACAGTTTAATATTAAATTTTAATCGCCCAATTGTATTTTTAAGCATACTTAAAAAAATAATGTATAATATTGGTAATAAGTAAATAAAAATTTTTTACATGTGCACACAGCAGGCAGGCAAAAAGCAATCATTAGTTAAGATAGGGTTTCAAGTTATAAAACGTTTGTTAACGTCGAGGATGAATGTAACTATTAAGATATATCGTTTGCAACAGAGAGGAGTTTCTCGGAAATATTAAAAGCATGCCATGCCTCGAATTATGAAATAAGTAAAATAAATGGGAAATAATACAAAAGTTACAAGTTTCAGTGCAGGCGAGAGAAACTGCAGCCAGTTGCGTGGAACGTACTGTCCTAATTCACGTAGCCGCAGGCGAGCAGCTATCCCGCACCAAGTCCCAACACCGCATCTGTCAACATGACCGCATGCTCCAAGAGACAAGAGCTGCTGTCTCGCTCGGCTGCAACGGGGCATAATCCGCGGCGCGAGAATCAGCCGACAGCGCACGACTATGTCGCAAGTGAAACACTGCTGCTACAATTAAAGAGATACAAAAACGTGTGTTCATTAAGAGCCATGTATGTTCCCCGCCCTTTTGTTTCAGCTGCAGCATACGAGTCAAGAGACAGCAAGCCTATCCAAGGGTGGTTCAAGTGAAAGTATTTAATAATGTAGCGCAAACAATGAAATTGATTCCTTACTTGTTTTAAGCCAACATAGGTAATCTTTTTGAAGGAAAGATACGTAAAATTGAAACTAAGTACCTCACGTTAGGCGTAAGCATAGTTTAACTAAGGGACTACACTTACATTAGCTGTCCCACCATCATAATTCTGACAATAGCGCTAGTCGGCATTTATTAAAAGGTGAAAAAAAAAGTTGCCATTCTAATGAACAATGTGGCTAAAGCAGCACAACCTTAAAGTGAGACAGTTATAACGTAGGCAGAAAGCTCAGTAAGTACAATAGCTTCCTCCAAGTTGTTAGTCAGAAAGCAAGTAAATTTCGTACAGTGTTGTGAGAGAAATAATACGAAATAAAACGTTACAAGTTAGACGAAAAACATGTGGATCAAATATGGCCACAGTTTTATTTCATACGGGCTACGTAAAGAGGCCGTTATATATCAATTATGTCGCTCAGTAGCACAGTGTACTATCCCGGCAGGTCAACCTATCGGAAAACTAGCTGACCATAATGTCACAACTGCAGGCACATTAGCGAGACAATGAATGTGTAGATTGCAGCACTTATGCATTCCTCTGGCCGAGGTACCTTTTTGTACGCACTAGAATACGTTCAGGTGGCAATCACAGCCGCGCGGCGACACTCGCCATATAGGTAACCTCGGGGGGGTATACTATAAGAAACTTTGTTTTTGCAATCATGAGTATGTTTAAGTATGTAAAGGTGTATACAAATCTTTAAATATGTATATCGTCACGGCTCACTATGTAAAATTTCAACATACGGTGAAAGAGAAAATTTTATGTAATTGTTTTCATACAATCCGTAAAGTCAGACCACAAAGTGGAAATGAAAGTGTTTCATGTAATTATATAATTCACATGAATTAATATATTCATTAGTAAAGTTTAAAACTAGCATGAAACTAGTGTCGAATGTTGTTTTTTAAAGCGCTCTACACACAATCTCCACCTTCGTGGTTCGACACCGGGTTAACAAGTACATTTTATTTTTAAGGGAGTCTTTATTCTACAGCGGATTCGAGCACTTCCCTACCCTACCCCAATAACCAACACTAAAGCAATAGCTACCAACCACTAAAGTAAGGTGCTGGCACAAAACACTGGTTGAAGTAACTAATTATTGATTTTGTTACAATTTAGACCACATGTGTAATGTAAAATATTGACATTGAAACCCAGATAATTCTGTACAAATAGAGGTTAAGAAACCACAAACATGTACATAAATTATCATAATGAGACAGTAGAATAGAATACAAAATATGAACTAACTTATATCCTGGCAACCCAGAATAAAAAGTCATAAAATTATAAGTTATATATATATATATATATATATATATATTTATATATATATATATATATATATATATATATATATATATATATATTTACATATATATATATATATATATATATATATAGTACCACGTTCACGTCAATTAAAGTGTAAAATTTGTATCTTAATCTAAAACCATATGACAAAACAAATCACAAAAAGTGATACTGAAAAGTGTAAAATTATTGTAACATAATATCATATTTCTTTAAGCCGACTGTGTGTGACGTATCAACTCTGCCATATCTGCTAGCAAAGAATAACGAAAGTGGTTAAGCATTGCCACAGGCTGCCGCTCATGTAAGGCAAGGCCGACCCTTAGTGCCTGATGCCGCCTTAGGTAGTCACCGAATTGTGGGGGGTTAAGAAATCGTTCAATTAGGGATAAATTCAACTTTGGCACCATGCTTACACAACAGCTCTTCCCGGCGGGTTCCACAACGTCACCAGGGATTGGACGCCCCAGGCGCAGCTATATCACCTCTTAAACCAACCACCTGAACTGACCCGGCCGATCCCCTGCAACGTACCACCCGTACTTCAGACGAGGGCGTCTGGACGCTCGTAAGAGAGGGGGTCATGCTACGACCAGCTCCTCCAAGGGTAGCCCAACGTCACGCTGTGGTCAGGAGCGGGGCGACCTCGGCCAGCTGAGCATCTGTTTTAAATTTCCGGGGGATCGAGCACGAGGTCAGAGAGATCGTATAAAAGCTCAGGGCGCTGGAGGCTCTGGGCGCCATCATGCCTGCTGCTGCCGTAGGCGCTGCCATGAGACGCCCAGAGGAGAGGACCGCAGCCCGTGGTGCGCCATCGACGCCCGACGAGAGCCTGTCATCGAGAGAGCTGTGCTATTGCGACGAGACGAAGGGTAAATATTGAATCCCTGGTAGGGCGACGTAAGGCATTGTAGGGCGCGGGACTCGCGACAGCACAAGTTCCATACGAGCACTGTCTAGCTACAATTAAGAAAAGCTATTTCAAGGTTAGTTAAGGGCATCAGTGCCTCTTTGAAGTGAAACAGCGAAATAGATTTGCAAATTGCCATTGTATTGCAAAGTTCCTTGATGGAGATTGAAGAGCCTACTTGAGGCTTACTTGAATTTGATTAGTTAATAGTAAAAGTTGTATTTTGTATACAAGTGCGTTATCCTTGAGTTACCTTGATTCCCCTAGTAAATGCATGAACTTCCGCTCTAGGAGAGGCCACAACGGTACGTTCTTCCAGACAGACCATTAGTACTATCCCACTAGGGAGGACCGACCTTGCACTCGTGAGTCGGGTACCGATACTTCGTTGTATGTAATGCGCTGTCACTCACAATTAATACACAATTGTCATCGCTAGACAGCTGAGTCCCCGCACATACATTGACAACAACACATGCTAGAACGATAAGCATGTTAATACGAAACGAATTATCCCCTACATTACCTGGGATAGCAATGAATACTCGTAGGCAGTGAGCATATCTTGTCGCCGACATGACCTTGCCGCCCAAGGTGCCACCAGCCATGTTGGATTCCAGCATTTTTTTAATTGCTTGTTTTCGCACAAAATCGTAGGTTTTAGTCCAAAAAAGTTTGGAAATTTCCATTTCTACTCTAAAAAAATCTGTTTTTCCTAAAAAAAAAAAAAAAAATCATTGAGACACTCATATGCAAATAGGAGCCCCATTTCTGCAAAAACCAGCCAATTCAGATGATTTGGTAGGCTTGCTTCATACTTCTAGCCTACATCGATAAAATTAAATTATTTTAAATAAATTATTATTTTAAATTTATGTATATTTGTATAATTAATACATTCAAATGTGTAAGTATTAAGTGTTATATATCACCAGATCCGTCTTTTCAAGGCGCATACAATCGCAATATCTAAATAAAATTATGTTAATAAATTTTTATTTAAATATATTTTTTAATTAAAAAATTTTAAGGTATAGGTATTAAGTATTATATATCACCGGACTCGCCTTTCAATGCACATGCGATCATGACCCCATACCACAAATCTGTCTTGTATTTTAATGCTCTATCATTCCATGCTGTCTCATACACTATTTCTCTCTTGTCTCTCTCATGCCATCTCTTTCTCTCTCTCTCTCGCTCTCTCTCTCTCTCTCTCTCTCTCTTTATCTCTATCGGTCTATAGGTTTTCTTGGAATCCTCCCATTTCTTGTTGTTTTATTCTCTTTCCTTTCTCTCTTGTCTCTTCTTCATTCTTTCATTTCTCTTTCATTCTCTCTTTCCATCACCTTCTCTCTTGTCTCTCTTTCTTTCTCTCATGCCATCTCTAACTCAGTCTAGCTTGTATATCTTCCTATCTCTTTTCTGTTTCTCTTTTCCTCTTCGAGGGCTTTCTCCGAGTTCTCATATTTTGTTGTTTCATTCTCTTTCCTTTCTCTCTTGTCTCTCTCATTCGTCCGACCCAATTACTCACACTTGTTACATTAGTCACATTTGTCCAACTGATTGCATAAACATGTTCGACACCACCATCTGCATAGTTCCTTCATCGCCTGCTAGAGTGTGTGTTTCAAAGATATAATTTTCCATACACATGATGGCATATAATAATTATTGTCAATTACACTCCAGGCAGGACTTTCTAAACCATATTCGATTTTCAATACTTTATATTTTGAAAAACAACATTTTATCTTAATATTTTACTTTATTCAATTTGTTTTTACATTGTCGCCCGGCCTTGTAACCACATATGCATCCCCATGCTGGTAGGTCTGCCAGGAGCAGACGCCCCTGCTGCGACCAGCCAAGAGTTACGTCATCGACATGCACGAGCAGTGACATCAACAGATGTCGCGTGGGGAAGGGCTAGTGCTTGTGAACTTAAGCAGTCGCGAGGCACTGGGCTAACCAGCATTGTAAACAGTCATATAGGTATCGATGGATTAGTAAATAAGTATAATTAATTAAATTTATTTCATATATCATTTGAGTAAATAGTAAAATATAATCTTTGAAAATTACAGTAAAAATAAATCAACAATATATTTTGCTGTGTTTTACTTCGTTCAAAGATCTTAAATTTTGTAAATTTCACAGTTACCCATGGCAGCTGGTAACATTTTAAAACAGAAAAAGTTCTAATGCTTGGTCAGGAAATCGAACCTGGAATATTTTAAATAAAAGTGAGGCATGCTAACCACTGGACCAGAGACCTCATTCAAAATCAAGAACTGAAAACTTGTATATACGTTGAAAATGTAGAAGATACATTCCCTCTATCAATTACAGAAATATTGTTGGTGTATTTTATATATTTTCAACTAGTTTATATAATATGGCTTATGAATAATATATTTTAGAACAGTTATATTTTAAGTAAAGCCATGCGATAGGCTGGGTTTTATTCAGTCGGAGTGTGAATTCTTTAGCTCACCTGTAATTATTTTCTTATACATTCTTTTTAAAATAATTGCGTAGCAAGTCGGGCTGTAAGCATATAAATATGTACAGACGTTTAGGTAGGCAAATATGATTTGTGAACTCTAGGAGGCTGGCAGTCTCGTGAGATTTTTAGTTTGCATGTAACATTTCTAACCCCGAGAGTTTTTTTAAAATATGTTTATGCACTATATAACCATTATAGTAAGTAGCTTTAAACAATATCTTGTTCTTCTTAATAAAATCTAACAGACTGGTTACGATACAGGATTACAATAAGAAATAAAATATTCAGGTATTTTAATTTTTTTCAAATTTTATTTAAATTTATTACTACTAAAACACTTTTAAAAAATATTCTATTCCGTCTACATCCTCATACAAAGTTCAGTCCTTCGTTAAACATGACACTGACTATTATGGCAGTTATAAACTTTGTGTCATCGTGCAGTAAGCTGGAAGGAAAAATCCTTGTAGTAAAATGCAGCATCGATTAGCCACTGAAAGTTCTGTAGATGATAAATAAGTGGGCCCAGGTGGTTCGGCCATTGTCATGTCGAAAGGACAAGAACCAGGAATGAAGTTGTCTATCTTACAGATGATGAATCTTCCAGTATGCCCACTTTTTATGAAGGGAATATAATCTGCTTATACACAGCTCAAGACAATCTACACTAGCAAGTGTCTAACCACAACCCTTGCTGATATATTCTTCTTCTTCTTCATGGCAAAGATTTTCTTTCAATGCCCCTACAGCCTCTGGGATTCCATGGACATTGTACAGTGCTTAATTCATATTCTTGAATGCTCGGCGACTGATGGCTTCATCCAAAGGATGAGGCTTTTTGTAGTTACAATCCAGCCAAACATTGTAATTTATGGGACCTTCATCTTCTTCTGTAAATTTATTTATTATCCTTTGCTTAATATTGTCCAGGTAGTACATATGTCTTTCGTACCTACAAATTTATTCCCAATCACATAATCCTTTAAAGTGCACTTGAATGCCGATTTTTCAGGTAGAAACTGTTCGATGTGGTTCCACCTACAGCTAGTACAGGTCGTTTCTTCATAGCTGCTGAAACTCGACCTTTACAGTTCTAAAGTTATTCTTATGTGTTTCAACTTATCACCACGTTTGAACAGATGATTGCACTTGCTACCTTGGTGCATAGCACGGGAATGCCCCTTCACACGAGTAGTTTTTTCATGCTTTCTCGTACTTTGGCTGTAGGCAAATATCTTGTCACTGTAGCAACAACGAATCTTTGAAGAAGTCGTCGATGATCCCACTACTGTAGGTGATCCATATGAATAAGTCGATGGAGCAGCCGATACCATGTCCGAAGAAGTCGATGGCGATGCTACTACCCCAGATATACCATCCAACGAAGTTGATACCACTGTGCTAACATCAGGCATTGATGAACCAGCAACCTTCGGCTGCCACTGTCAAACTAAGCTTTCTAACCGACACCCAGCTACTTAGATACTCGTAAGCAGGCACCTTAACATTCACTGTTCCACCGACTGTAACTATTTACTTAACAACACGATACCAGCCAATACACCAAGCACAATATTCATCTTCTTTTGGCTAAGCGATTAGCATGCTCGCCTCCCACCAAGATGAACCGGCTTCAATCCCCGGCCAGGTCATCCATCTTAACATTCAATGTTCCATCCACTGTAACTCATGTAGGCCATCTGCTCTACTGACCAACACCATACCACAAATACACCAAGCAAAATATCCATCATTACTCGAACAGCTATACAGCTGAGGCCAGTCCATAACATAACATCCCTACCATCTGCTCTACATACCAACACCAGATGACATATTCTCATCTTTCATATCTCTTGCTATAACTGAAGTATACCTCAACCATTCGCCCACACACACGCAGACCATACAAAGCAAACATACAGCCCCATACCAGTTACACAATCAACTTCTTCTCTTACCATCCACCATGTCGACAGACCCCAATCAAAATACACTGACCAGCCCATATCAAACACTTTTAAATCAAGCATGCCTTAGCATTATTTCAGCCACTTAAGAAATTTTACATGTCCAACCCTCAGAAATGCACTTCAGTCAGACTGCTACGAATCAACCTTCGAGTAACATTCACCTTGCACTTACAAATGAACAGTCTGATCAAACATAATTATCTATATAAAATCCAATATAGCCAAATAGAAAGTCAGACACCATCGCATCTGCCCAAGGAAACATACATATAAGCCAGCCCATATAAAAAAAACTTACAATCTGTCAACATAACATAATCGAGTGATAGTAGCCACCATGTTATGACATCACCCAACCACCATTTATAACCCTGGTGATCTTTGACCTAGACCCTGGTGTCATTAAACCTTGAACTTTCAACAATTTACAAAAAAAAATGTATTTAAAATCTTGTTTTCCAGCAATCTTTTCCCAATCACCGAGTTGTCGCGTTATTGCAGCTGGCCAATCACATGAGGAGGAAGAGGAGGAGGATTGAAACTATTTCATATCTCATCATCACAACATAACAGTGTCATTGTCTCTTGCATGGCCACTGGCTTAAATGTATGACTTTACAAGTCGTGCAATGTGTGTTTTTAGACACATGGTCTTATCTAGCAACGACCGATGCGATGTACAGTGCTCGTCGCTTGTAAAAAGTGCAATGTTTGGTAGGTGATTATAACTTTTTTTATATATCTCATCATAAAATATGTAGCAGTGCTGTCGTCTCTTGCATGGCCACTAGTTTAAATGTATGACTTTACAAGTAATGTAATGCATTCTTCAAATTATATCACCATTGGTAAATAGTCTACTGTATGTATGGGTGAGTGTTCTGCATGCTGTACATCAGAATTCGGTCATGTGTCTCGACGCGAGTCCTCCTAGCGATTGCCATCGGTAATGCAAAAAAAAACAGGTTGATGTTCCCCTCTGACAGGGCTAACAAAGATGGTTAAAGATCTCCACGACCCTTACAAACGTTTGTTGTGACCTCTAACGATTAACTGGAGAAACTAAGATGGTGAGAGCATCTCTGTGTGTGTGTGTGTGGATTGTTCAAACAGTCGTTGGCACGGAGCTGAGTTCGAGACATGACACTATAAAATATTAATTCTCTTTAAGAGTTTGACAAAATCTAGTAATTTTTTCTTGTGATGGAGGTGGACTAATAATAGCAGTGGTTTTGTTAGATGAATAAAATATAAATAATTGATATATTTTACCTTTATTTTTGACAGACATGACATAAGACTGCATAATAATATTTGATATATGCTCATCTTATACTTCATTCGATAAAAACATTAATTACGGCTGTTTTTGCAGAACACTTCCTGCTGTGGGCATTTAAGGCACTCTTATTCGCATATACCACACAGTATATAACACATTAGTAGATCTTGTAGACGGTGGGAAATTGACAATGCCTCTCTCCATGACATCTGAAATGGGTGTGTTTAGCGAATGTGTTGTCACAATACTTGCGCTCGCTTCCCGATGAACGACGAACATTTCCTTTATACTTCTTGGTATGTCTATATAGATTATCGCTGCAGGTAAACACAGTATCACAGTTCTCACTGTCTAAAGCCTTGCATGCTAGGCTGAACAAACAATGGCTATTTTCATGGCGATGTGCATGACAACTTTTAACTGAATGTATTTCCACAGTAGTAGCATTGATAACATAATGCCTATAGCGAAACTTCAGGACCATTTGTTGTTTACAATGCTGCCGGTGTTATAGATGGCAAGTCTTCAACCATTGAGTCCATCTTCATATCATAGCAGAGTATGCGATTGCAGTGGTAACATTGATACCACACTGTTTGTAGCGACTATTCAAGGCATCTTGCTGTTGCTGATGTTGACTGTGTTTCAGATGGTGAGTCTTCAACCTATGATGCCATCTTCGTATTGTAGCAGCGTACATGATCGTACTAGATGAATGTAGTCGTGACCATCTGCTTTCCACCACCATGCTTGCTGGCGATATTACATCTTTTTAACATTATGCACGCTTGTGTACTATTTATACGGCATATTAGTTTGCGTTGCTTATCTCGGGCTGTCTCAGTAGATGACTTCATTGTTGTTGTTCGACTGAAATTTGTTACCTTATCTATTCGTTCGATGTATAGCCTGCGAAATTGACAATTCGCCCTCTCCACTTCTTTACATTCGTTCATTTTACATGCTCAACTTAGCGTTTATACTGGCAATTCCTGCTGTGAGCATACCAGGCATTCGTATTCGCATATACCACAGCAGTTAACACATGGGTAAGTCTTGTAGATAAAGGTAAATTGACAGTGACTCTCTCAATGTCATTTGGAACTGGTGCGCTTAGCGAATGTCTTGCCACAATACTTGCACTCTCTTCCCGATGGATGACAGACAGATATCCTCCTTTCTGCAATGCAACCAACAACCATAGTCTATCAACTAAGTCATTGGGTCTTCAATGTAGCTGGACTTTGCTTCACTCTTCGCAGAAGGTTAAAGATACATGTCTGCATCTACATTCTTCTTCTGTGTTGGGTAGATTACAAGGTACCTTTGGACTGGAGCACAAGGTTCGAAGCAATGTGTCTTCCCTCCCAACTTCAAGAAAGTCTCAGCAATAATTTTTCGCTTTGCAGATGTCTGCATGTAATCAGCACAATATGCATCATCACTGGCAGACTTGGAGGTAAAATTGTTATTCACAGCATCCTGGGTAGCATCTTCGTGGTTTACTTTGCATGTTACCGGTGCAGGGGTGTTGTTCACAACTTCTAACAATCTGTATGGTTCATGATCTATATTACTCATAGTTCCTTCTTCACACACTGGTTTGGAACACCACGCAGGCCCATGTAATGTTATGGGCACTCGAAGTCATGTCAGTGTACACGACAAGTCAACAGGAAGACTAGCCTTGTCGTGATGTCTCATGTCAAGCAAAGAAATTTTACCTTTACATTTACCGAGATGTCTCTTCAGATTATCACCTCTACCAAATGTCACACCACACATATAACATCTGGAAGTCGATCCTTTTTCACATTTTATTTTTTTATGACAATGAGCAGAGCAGCTTTTTGCTGAAAATCTTGCAGTAATATATACATCTTCTTCTACCAGTCGAAGACAAAGCCATGTTGTTGTCATCCTCTCAATAGTGAAGGAAAATCAGTATGTGTCTATTTGTTAGACGACCGTACCCACTATTTCTCAACTCTCGTGCATATACCGAAGGCATGGTTCAAACCGAATTATTAGCTACCATTTCTTTTTCTTCTTGACATATCTTACGAATACTATCAGCAAACGTGTCATCTTCTATATTTGATAGCACCATGTTGTTCTAACTAATCGATAAGTTGGTTTATTATATTAGGTCTCATACTTGTCAGGAAAGAGCAAACATTGTGTGGTGTAGTTAACATATTTGATGCAACCAAATCTTTCAAAAGTCCCCTGAATGTAGATTTCTTCAGGAGAAAGACATTATCATTAAGATTCATAGATGGTGAATAATCTTGAGGTTGATTATCAATGATCTCTTCTTTAAAAAGTTTCAAATGACTACTTAATTCATCATCATGGACAGTCCTTCTTCGACACTTATAACATTGATATGCCCTACGAATGGCGCTCATCACACAAGTAGTGTTTCCGTGTTTCCTGGCATCGTATGCGCTTTTAAATGCCTTGTCACAATAGCTTCATGGATGTTTTGGCAGAAGCAAAGAAATAGCCTCAACATTTGTATATGAATCCACATGTTTATTTGGTAATCTGCACCTGGCAGTCAGTGCAGGGTGACCTTTATAGGTTGCAAAATGTCGTCTCAAGTTGCCATATCGGGCAAATTGTGATTTACGCTGTTCACGTGCGAACATAATACGTTCTGGATTCTGATAACAACAGGTTACATGTTGTCTGGAGCTGGATATTGTAGAAAAGGTCTTCTTACAGGTGCAGCACAAATAACTTTCCTGTTCCATCATCGAATAAGAACATGTTACCCACAGCCAATGTTCTCTCTTCGAGGTCTGAACAGTGTCTGAGCTGACAGGCCTATTCCGACCTGTTTTATACCACATTGCCATGGCAACCTGATGAGGGTATTATTAGTATCACCTTGCGGTCATCATCAGTAGTCCCTGTATCCTTTCTGTTACCAAGTTTTAAATGTCCATTTAAGCAATTGATTCTGACTTACACAGTTTCAAATATCTTTTTAAAGTGTCAACATGCACAAACATTCTTCGACACTTATCACATCGATATGATACATCATACAAATAATGCTCTTCTTACATGAACTTTGTTCATATATCCTTGCATTGTACCTAAATGTCTTGTTACAATAGTGCATGGATGTCGTGGTGGTTCCAAATAACCACTCTCCGATGAACCCTTACATTTTAGCTGGTAATATCTTCAGAAACCGCTTGAGAGGTAGTTGCAAGATGTCTTTTCCTGTGGCTTCTACGACAAAATTGATATTTACACTTTTCACATCGCGAACATAATACGACCTGCATTCTGATAACATTAACTTATGCTGTCTGTAGAAGTTTTTGTTATAAAATACCTTTTTACTGTAGCGATATGGCTAACTTTCCTGTTCAATCGACATATAAGAGCATGTTATCCACAACCGATATTCACTCTTCGAACTCCGGATGACAACTGAGCTGACCAACCCTATACTAAAACTATTGTATTGATAGTTTAACTACTACTGTGAGATTCCTATCTATCATCAACTGCAGCCAGGAGGAAGAACTGCGAGAGCGCACCCTGCACAAATGTCTTTACCACTGCACCAAGGACTCTCAGGGATATAACTACAAGCTTGATCATGACTGTCAGCCGAAACCTACCTAGGAACGATGACCTCATCAGCTGCTCCAGGTACACATTTCTCTCTGTCCTTCATGAGTCCCTAAGGGAAGGAATCAATATTGGCTGCTCCTTAAACACTCTACCGACGTACAATACACCAACCCCTAGAATGTGGTGTGTCCATAACAGTAGTACATCCTTGCAAACACTCTGAACATGGGAAACAGTCGTGTATGTCTTCGTCCTCTTGTAGATATATGGGTAGGTGTTCGTAGACATATCGTATTTCATGACGAGCATATATCAGAAGGAATTCTTTAGGCAAGTATGCGTGCTTAGATTCTTTGTCGAGTGCTGCAAGTGAGTTATGCTTTCCATATGCCACAATAGCTGACTGAATCTTCTGGCCACTAGAACAGCATGCCATCATTTTTACTGTGTTCCACGACAAGTTTTTGGCGTAGCTATGGTACAAACTGCTGACCTAAATTGATATACTCTCAGGTCTGTCCGAGCTCGAACGACAGACTAACTGCGAATGAGCCAGAGAGCCCGTGTAACCGTGTATATACCCTCGTTTTATGCACACACAACATCCTTATCTAACATGGGTACGACACTAACAAGGAAGTGGGGACTGGAGACTGAGTGTGCAAGCTGCTGTCTGAAGGGACCTGAGTTCGCGACTTGCCACAGATTATTACTGTGGGTACACACACAGCATCGCAGTTATCACAGTGGTACTGTTGGACTGCCAGACGGAAACTGCTTGTGTATGCTCATTGAAAGTTCGAGCGCAGGCAAAGTCGACATAGTATGACTACTTTTACTTGGACAGGCTTGGTACATGCTTCGAACATTCGAGCATAGGCAGGTTCAACAGAGTATGGCTGTCTGTAATTGCAAAGGCTCGGTCAGTACACGAGTGCTGGGCATGACTGTCTGTAATTGTAAAGGCTCAGTTCATGAGTGTAGGTCAGAGACAGAGTATGACTACAATTATGAACACAGCATGCTAGTTTACGATATCTCGACTGCTGGCTGTAAAGTTGTCCTCTTTACACTCGTACACAATCAACTTAGTCAAACTTCCTGCAATGTGCATACAAGGTACACACTTTGCCTGCATCATGTGGTCAGGGCTTGTAGATGATGGCTTTTCATAACATTTTGGCAGTGGTGCCTTTCTTCCCTCCGATGAACGATAATCTGCTGGCGAACATGTAATCGGTAATGTATTGCGTGTACACAAAGGCAGCGTGGCCATTGCTTCCAGTGAGTTCACGACGATGATATGTGCTCGCATCCTGCAGATTTTCTGAAATAGCTACACTTGTTAAGGTAAAACCACTGTTCTGCATCGTCTAAGAGCAGAGTACATACGTAGTTGACATTGTGTGTCTGTGTGTGTGTTGCACTACCTCCTTACTCGGTTCGTGTCTCTGGGTTGTCACAGTGTGTGTGACCTATGGCTGCATTGCATGATGTACTTGTTACTAGCTATTTTGTTTAAAACTTTTTTTTTTTCATTTTGTGCACTCAAGCAGGCGAAACTCGGCTGGGGAGAGCAAGAGGCTGTCTGTAGGGACCTGGGTTCGAGACTTGTCACTATGGATAAAAACAACATCGCAGTTATCATAGTGGAACTGCTTAATGTGTAATGCTGGATGGAAACTGTCTAAGTGCATACTTTAAAGGTTCAGGAAGGGGCGACTGCTTGTAATTTCTAAGGCTTGATACATGATGTAAGTACATACATTAAAGGTTCGCGCAGGCTAGAGAGAGTATGACGGCTTGTAATTGCAAAGGCTTCGTACAAACATTGAATATTCGGGCAGGGCCAGCAGACTGTGGCTTCCAGTAACTGTAAAAAGGCTCGGTAGGTACACGACCGCTGGTAAGGTCGTCAGAGTATTACAGTTTGTAATTGCAATGGTTCGGTATACGAGTGCAGGTCGGCGATGGAGTATGACTGTAATTGCTGCTGTATACTCGTCTTTGGGGACAGTGGGACAGACGACGAACGATTGTTTGCAGGCATGTCAGCAGCATGCACTCTCAACGAGAATCGAGCCTTCGATACCTTATTTTTTTCAAGGATCATACAACTTCGTTGTCAGGCTACATGCAATAGTTACTTTTAAGTACATGCGTTTTGACACAGAGTAGTTGTGATGTACTTTCTTGGTCGACAATGTATACCGTACACAAAAAGACAGAGCAATTATTGTGCTCTGAGCTTCCAGTGAATTCACGTCGCGACCTGCAGGTCTTCTGCTCTACAAACAGAGTACGTATGTAGTTGAAATGTGTGTAATATCTCCTTACTCACAATGTCTAAAATCGATTGCACTCAGCTGTGTAAAATCATCGATGGTTGAGTATGTGATGTACATTGAAGTCTAGGTACTCGACGAGTGCAGGTCGGTCCTCAGTTGTTGTAGGGTACAGACTAGCTGCGGGTTGGAGTATGACTGTTGTACATTGAAGGTTGACTGTAACTACAAGCTTCAGTACACGAGTGTGAAGGTCGCGGTCTGGTCGTGAGTGATGGTTTCGTTTCAGTCTGTTCGCAAGGGGTTGTTTGACCATGGCAGTCTAACATCATTTACATTGTATTTGTGCTTGTGGCTTGTATTACAGAGCAGGGATACCCCTCCCTAACCCCTCCCTGACCCCCCTGACCAATCACTGACCCACCCTGACCCCTCCCTGCTGTTATTACCTGCTTCTGTACACGAGTGTAGGGCAGGGAAAAACAGAATGGATTTACTACATCCTATGTGTGTGTGTATGTCCATCGGGCTTGGTAGGCGAGTGTAGGTCGGGGACTGTCTGTACTTCCGAACACTGATGTAGACAATTGCGATTACTCTCTTTGTGATGTTATATCAGTGGGGTCCCCTTGCTTCCCACCTCGACGAACGAACATACAATGGTGGCATTTATGATGTCGTGTATTGACACTTTCTACAGGAATCGAAACTGCGATACTTCGATGATGGTTCTGGGTACATGCATTAGTTCCTTTTAATAGTAAACCGGTCAGTACAATGACATTGGGAGGTGGTGGTGGTAATACAGTACTTGATTATTAACTATCGTGCATGGAAAGGTAGGACCTTTTATTGTGGTCTCTGCTTCCAGTGAGATCACATCGACAATGGTGAGATGCACTTGCAGTCTATGGGTATTCACTGCTATGCCAGTTAAGGTAGTGGATAATTCGATTTGTAATAGGAAGCTTATCGTTTTAGCATATGATGTATGTGCGGGGACTCGGCTGTCTAGCAATGACTGCATATTCATTGCGAGTGGCATCTCTGTACATACATACATCATAGTCTTGGTACACTGCTCATGAGTGCAGGGCCAGTGGTACTAACCGACTTTCTGGAAGTAAGTATGTACACTGAAGGTTCGGGTATGTTTGGCAGTCAGTGGGGCTGCAAGATGGTGGTCGCCTAGGGCGACTTGTAGTAGTAGCATGCTAGTAAGGAAAAAACATAGGTGATTCCTATGTTATGAATTTTATCACTATATCTTATGTAGTTAGGAACTTACAGCCAACTATGCTTATAAGACAACATAGGATTATGTTATGCATCTGACAAACATATCTTATATAGTTCATATCTTACAGCCAACTATGCTTATAAGTTAACATAGGGTATACTTGGTCTTGATTGTTGGGGAGTGATGCCTTTGATACTATTTTGGTAGTTGTATTTCAAATGGTGCGGAAGTTATAGTCAACTATGTTTATAAGTGTGATTCGGTCAATTTTGACCGTTTGTTACTTTTCCTTGCCTGGAGAGCTATCTATTTTACAATCTTGGTAGTTGTACCCCAAAAGGTTCGGAAATTACAGCCTACTGTGCTTATAAGCACTAATAGAAAAAATTTGACCCTCCTGCCCTTTTCCTTGTCTGGAGTGATGCCTATGTTATGATTTTAGTAGTTGTATCTCAAACAGTTCGGAAAATACAGCCAACTATATTTATACATAGACAAAAGTCATAATTTATCATATGTGGATGATAATCCTGAGTGCGAAGGTCGGAGAGGGTGTCTGCTCTCTATTACACAAGTACTCAGGGGTCGGCATGCAGCAAGTCGCTAGAGCTTGGCCAGGCAGTGGGGAGTGCACAAGGAAGTTAGGCCAGGGGTGGTGGCAGGCAGAGTAGGAGGACAAGAGATATAGAGAGCACGAGGACGTGTAGAAGGTGGCAGGCATTGGTGCTAGGGCAGAGAGCACACAGGGAAGTGTGGCCAGGCGGTGGCACCGAGGGGATAGGAGAAAGAGAGAGGGAGAGAGTGATAGGTGAGTAAGAATGGGGAGGCATGCAGGCCGTCATATTTCCACGCATACCTTCTTGTCGTCGGGGATTATGTATGTGTTATGATTTTGGTAGTTGTATTTCACACACTTCGGAAATTACAACTATCAACGCTTATATCTAAGTATAGTTCGTACTTAACCAGAGGCTGGCAGGGTGGCTTGGAATGGGGTCACCCCCTCCACACTGGATGTGTGAGCGGAGCATGCACACTTTAAGTAGGGAAGAAATAAAAACTATCTGCTAATATCAGTTGGGAGCACCCAGAGACAACCGATCGTAATGTTAGAGTAAGAAGTACTGTCAGGGAGAGCCCACACCTACAATTGATGACAATGTTATGAATTTTACATCTATAACTTAAACGTTTCGGAAATTGCAGCCAACTATGCTTATAAGCTGACTTATGTAATACTTGACCCAGCGACCCTTCTCCTAGTCGGGGTCGATGACTATGTAATGAATTTGACAACTATAACTTAAACGGTTCGGAAATTACAGCCAACTATGCTTACAAGTGGTATGCAGATACACAGTCATCAGAAGGGTACAGTGTTGAACGAGATTCGCCGCTGGCCACCAAAATGGTCGACATCCTCAGCTGATCGCAAATTGTCTCGAGTAGACATAGGTCATCGACACCAAGATGGCCGCCGGGAATGATTTCTCAATCTTGCAGGAATTTCTCACGACTAATCCACATTGAAAATATTTCATCCACATTGAGCAAACTGCTCGTCACATAGAACAAAGGCACTTTTGCGAAGGAAAACAGGGAAATTTCAAGGGGAAAAAGTGAAAATGAGGATTTTTTTAAGGGAAAACGAACGTTTTTGAAGGGAAATAGGGAAAAGAGGAATTTTTTTGACGGAGAAAGGGAAATCCAAGTTGATGACAAAGTCCACCGAGTCCACAGTCCCCCGCCCCTGTTTGGAATTGGTATTTTCTAACTACTTTCATTAGTTTTAAGGACAAAAATACAACATGTGCCAAGGGCCTTGACCATCGCATGTCAAGGACCGGGCTGGTCGTGTTGATGCCTGCCTCAAGCCCCGACAATCCACACTCAATTGCGAATGGGGTAACGCCAAAATGTTGCATGTGGAAAACTTGGCGGACGTTGCTTTTGACTAGTGGATTTTCTCTGGGTGTTTCCGTTGCATTCCTTCTCATTCCGTGTCACCTTTCAGGGAACTGTGGGTCTAACATGCAATGCTCGTTACTCGGTGAATGAGAGAATAAAGAGATTTGGGCAGCTCTTAACATCGAGGTCTTGAGATACGATGAGGGTGAAGCGATGCGAGTATAGAGCAGCGCTGGAATGCAAGGACGGAGGAAACGGGAGAATTCCAAGTAAACCCACCGACCAGCGGAATCGTGCCGCACGACTCCCTAATGCTAAAATACGGGGGTGACCCTGTCGAGAGTCGAACCCGATTCGCCTTGGAGTAACACGAGTAATCTAATCACAACCCTATGCTTTGCTCAGTGGATGTTACTACAGCTCTAGTGTGTAACCATTAACATGCATCATTTCTAGACGTCATGTATGAGAAAAGAACAATGCCAACTAACTTCTCACGTGTCTCGAGGCAAGGCCGATGGTTTTGGGAAAGCTGTAAATCACTCGTGCCACAGTATCTGCAACCGAAGCATGATGAAAGAGACATTTTGTTTACTAATCAACAAACTTTCGCCCAGAAAATATAGCGAATAAATGAAGTTAGCCAGGTAAAAACACCACTGAAACTACACGCTGAAGTAGACTCCCGCCTCATCGCTAGGTGTCAAACCCGCAGCTCAGGAAGCTGGATCGTCGTAAGCTGTTCAGGCAATTGTCTTGTTCATAGCGGCCAGTTAAAAAAAATTCGCATCAGTGAAGTAAAACGAATATTCAGAAAAATTATTTTCAATTAAACTTTATTGACCCCGGGTGCTTATGTCATTGAGGCACTTAAGATGGCATAATCCTTGTAAGCTTGTGTTTATTTATATCTCTCTATACATTACTTTTAATCCTCGGTATAAAAATCCAAAGATTATTACATGCATAACTACTTTACACTACTCCTGAAATTAAAAATTCTGATTTTAAGTCTGTACTTTCTCATGAGAGACTGAAAAAAAAAAATGAGTTGATTAGTTATGGTGTTTACAGATGCAACAAATAGTGTGCAATATTATATTGACATAAAAATATCTGTTGAGATATGCCATATGACCCTGTTTTCAAACATTTTATCTCATGGTGAAACAAAAATTAATCCAAGATGTAGGAAGATACCATTTGTGAACCAGCTCACGGCAGCAACCCTTTCGCACTTCAACTAACTCAAAATTATATTCCCAACCCCATAGCTCATTGCACCTCGGCTATTTTTGGACGACAGAGCCGCCAATTTTTTGGTTTAGATTATACGACCCGAAAATATTCTTTAAAATATCTTTGATATATTTGTAAGTACCAAACTTTATCGTCGAGCAAAATTCTTCATGGTACTTCTTAAAAACAGGTGTAAACAATTTGTACGACGTCAATTTTTGTGCTTACGTCTCTATACAATTTATTTTCTCAGTTCAAGGAACTGCTTTAAAGAAGCAATTATATGCTCGTAAGCTTCACGAGAAAAGAACCTCAGTTTAATTTCTTATAGAACGTTCAAGCTCAAGCCTGTGCATTTTAATTAAATTATTACAATATTCAAAGTTTCTGACCAGAGAAAGACCAACACGCTTCGTCTACGAAAATATGTAAAAAGCTAAATATAAATTAAGAACGTATAGCTATTTGCTGTGGTTTAGAAGTATGATTTATGAAAACCATTCTCTAAGATAAAATAGTATGATGGATTCGTTCCCACCGAATAAATCTTCAATATTAGGGTACAGCTAAATAGTATATTAGTGTGAAAATATTTCTATCAGGAATTCTTTAAAACCGAATATCATTTTAAAGGATTTTAAAGGATAAGCACCCAAAATACTAGGGCTTTATTCTCTAATTTTTCCTTCTGAAATATTTTTAATACGTAAGAGAAACATTCGAGCTATGCCCTTGTATAGAAATGAAAACGTACATGATAAAACTATTTACCTGAATAGGATTCATATTTAATATAGCTGTTTTGTGATGTAGATCAAACACATTTAATTCTCTTCCTAGTATTTTGTTACATCGTTTGTAGTAAAGTAAATAAATGTTTTACATTAGAACATTACTATAATATGCCGTAGGATGGAGCAATCGACTGGAAGGCATTGGCGAGGGAAAAGAGGAAATACTCCGAGAAAACCCACCGACTTCATAAAAGTCCGCAATGCTTTCGACGTTCAAAAATACGCACTTGAGTCTAAACCTTCATGTGATACCATTAGTGTAAACTTTATCTGATTCTTGAAAAGTTAATTCCAGTTATAATTAAACTGAATTAATTAATGAAGCGTGCTTACTTATCCCTTTTCAACAATATTTAAAAATCTAACGAACCCTTTGCAATAAGCATTAGACTGCATTAAAACCAAGGAACATCGCTCTCTTCAGTAAACTTATAAGAAAACGTACTTAATATCGTGCTTATTGTGTCAGTACTTTTCTACTTATATTGATGTTACTTTTCTGTTTTTTCTTTTCGATAGATTGTTACGAATTTCAACATTGTAAATTATAAATGAAAGGGGCCACGGGGGCTGAGCGATTAGCACGCTCGCCTCTCACCAAGAGGAACAGGGTTCACTCCCCTGCCGGGTCACCGGATTTTCGCAAGTGCGAATCGTGCTGGACAATACCGTTGTTTGGCGGGTTTTCTCGGAGATCTCCCATTTCTCCCACCCCTTAATTCCAGCGCCGCTCCATATACACTTCAATCACCTTCATCGGCTCTCAAGACCTCGCTGATAAGAGCTGCCCAAATCTCTTCCCTTCACTTCCCCACAAAAGAAAACGTGGTTCATTTGACAATTTTTAACAGTTGCGATGTTGAGAGATTGAGACAATGAAGAGTTCTGAAAGTGTACTATTTGATTCTAGGGATGCAAAGTCATTGGTCGATCGTCCTAGCTGGGTTTCAGCATGGGTGATTAATTTGAGCGTAACCATAGCATGATTGCCATGTAGTATAGAAGATTCCTAATACGAGTATTTAAAAATTTTCTAAAATAGTTTTCCTACATAAAAATCATTTCAGAAGGTTTCTTATATATGTTAAATCGGTTCACTGTTGTGTCTTGATCAATTTATTCGTCGCATGCTCAGTAAGCTAATTCTTACAAAAACAAGTTGTTTGATCAATTTCGTTCAAAATTTATATCTATTCTACTGAAAACCATTCCTAATCTGAATTTACTGGAAGTTCCAGTTCCGTATGTTTCTGACGTTTTGGAATTTATTATATAATTTTTATCGCCCATTTTTACTAACATGCTGCCGTAAGAGTGGAATTGATCGCTGATGCGTGACCACCAAGGAAAACAGGCTTCAATCCCCGGGCCGGGGGGGGGGGGGCACTTCCTGATTTTCGAAAGTGGGACGTGCAGGACGATGCCACTGGTCGGCGGGTTTTCTCTCGGATCTCCCGTTTCACCTTCCCTTGCGTTCCGACACCTCTCCATTGTCACCTTACTTCACCCTTAACGTAAACACGGCAGAACTTCGTCGCATGAAGCGAGTTAGTGGATGAGCACAACAATTACACGCGGAAGGCCGGGCGATCAGTGAAAGGTTGCAGGGGCAGGATGGGCGAGATACTAGCTGGCCGAGAGAAAGTAAAAAAAAAAAAAAAAAATGGCAGTTCAGCAGGTGACACACTCGGTATAAAGCAGTGCGCTCTGATGGCAGCATCAGCACTCATCCGGCTGCTCTCCACACACTGAGCACGCACAGCCATGAGGTTCCTACTGGTGAGTACACTCTCAGCTAACTCTTCCTCCTTTAACGGGGTCACGGTGGTGTAGTGGTTAGACTACTCGCCTCCCGCCGAGACTAACCGGGCTAGATTCCCGGCGGAGTCCCTCCCGGATTTTCGCATGTGGGGATCGTGACGGATTATTCCTCTCATCGGCGGGTATTCTCGGGTATCTCCCATTGCCACCATTCTTTCATTCCCGCGCTGCTCCATACTGACCTCATTTCACCCTCATGAGCTCTCAAGACCTTGATATTAAGAGTCGCCCAAATCTGTTCCATCACTCACTCTTCCGCAATTAGTGCAGCAAACACTGGCACACTATTGCCTTATACTACCTATGCATTAAAACAATTGCTTCGTAGTATTATATTGTACAAAGAAAAATATTGTTGCATTAAAAAATTTCCTTTTTTTTTTTTTTTTTTTTTTTTTTATAACTATCTGGGTAGCATATTTCTTGGAGGTTTCAAGGTTGCTATTTAAATAAATAGTTTGTAAAGTATATATTGACATACAGGGCAGTTGGAAAAACCACATTATTACGCATTATTCACAATGCATTGTCTTTTTTTGTGGTCATTGTTTTGGTCCAACGAATGAGAATGTCAGTTTTAAAACGCGTTGTACGATAATAATTTTGGAACGTAGCATATTATCACGTAAATGTAGGTCTACTACTACCAACAGCCATACAAATCAACATGTAGATGGAGACTCCTGAGAGACAATGTAATTGTGGCGGGTTTAGTTATATCAAACGGCGCATTGTCAGTCAGAAGTTCAGTACATCTATTTAAAGGTAGATATGAGTATGAATATATTCTTAAGTGTCTCCATTGAAAATAGTTACCGCATTTAGCGAACAAAGCAAGTAAAAATTACAGTATTATACGAACATAATGCGCTTTCCCAGCAAGGTATTGTATCCTGTATTTTGAAAAGACATAAGCAGACGCAAACTTTCGTAACACCGCAAGGATTAAAAATTCATAGTGTTAAAAACACTTTATTTCAAAATAATGATTCTGTACGCCAAGGAAACGGTGCAAAGTATCATAACCTATCATTTTAATTAGAGCGGGACAACTAAATAATGAATTCCTCGATACATAAGCTGCCCATGGTAAAGTGAGCAATTTTGAAACACTCTTCGTTTATATAATAGTGAAGAAATATGTGTTATTTAAGCCTTAGACGATCTCTTCCAGGGGTGGTGGAATATACACATTGTGTTTATTATTTACACAGAAGTATTTATTTTAAAACGTGGTTAATGGAATGAATATGGCTGAGAGGAAAATATAACTAGGGTCTCAAAAGTCCTCACTTTACCGTGGACAGCCTATAGCAACCTTAACATAGGTCAGCAGCGAAAAATTTTTTTTCAAAATTCTATGAATCTTACATCTTTAAAAGTCACCGTTGCGTGCGGTTCTATCATCAAAGTGCAATTACAAATACGATATTTAGGTTAATAATTGACGAAAAATAAACAAAAATTTCAATTTCCTAGGACTTGCAAAAAAAATTGACGGTGTGTACTTTCAGCGTAAGAACTAAATGTGTAAAGAAATAATTTGGTTTGAAAAAAATTAAGGAAAAATATTTGTGAAAATTGGACGCTGTTTCTTTTAGGATTCATTATGTAGTTTTTGTGTCGCATTCTTCGTTCACAAATGTATGTCATGATGTTTCTCTATGATGTACCAACATTTTTTTAGAATTAATTTTCTGAAAAGAGCTTTTACCAAGTAAAAAAGTTTCTCTATCATGAACCAAATGAGTGATAATAACTTGATTTACGCTAACTATCGGGCATATATTTTTTAACTCAATCTTATAGGTCTAATTGCTGATGGCACGAATTAAATAAGTCACCTTTTTTTTTTGTTTACTTTATTTGGTTAATATCGATAAACTCTTTATTAGACGAATAAAAGTAAAAAAAAAAATGTTGACGGGCGAAGATATATCTAGTAGAGTCATAAATTTCCGGTATTTACTAATACGTTGTTATCCAAATGGAAAATTTATAAGCGTTGGACTCATAATGTTAGCGATTATACATAATTAGCGACCCTCCCCGGCCTCTCTCGGGTGAGATTTTAAATATGGCTTTGTTAAGTTTTACAGTAAGTATATACACTAAATGGTTAAGGTAACAAGCGTAATTAAAATAAGGATTAATAATGTGTTGCTCAAAAAGTTATCTTCGTATATGAACCTCTATTTAAAAACAAAAATGGTAACCATGGGTCATCCTTAAAAGACAAACATATGCTGTGAAAGAATTTTTATAGAACTTTGTGAGATCTACAAATCTGTAGTTCATTAGTCTGGCGCATCTCCTATCGTTTAGTCAGCATAAGCCATATAAGAACACGAAAAATGGCTTTTTCTGACTTAATTATAAAAAGTCGATATTTCTCTACTATCCTTACTTTAAATATCAAATTATTGTATACCTAAACCTTCCTCAAGAAGTTCTTTAAATTATGGGTTAAACCGTATAAAAATCCATAAAGTACTTGAGAAGCCTTAGCCGAATACACAAATACACGCGACCCTGCGACTTTGTTTTATACTATGTATAGATGTATACATGTTCTTAAAAACTTATGAATGTGGTTTATTATCTAACACTTCCCACCTCTGTAGGTAATATCAGAATACAAATTATGTATCCTCCCATGTAATTTTTAGATACACTCATCAAATAAATATGTAGTAGTGAATATATAAACTTGATTTATTTGCCATGTTCCCGGTAATATAAAAGGAAGTATTAAAAAAACAAAAAGTATAATTATTTAAATCTACAGCGAGTGAAGCAAAGAATTTTACATTTACGTATAACCCAGTCACGATTATTTCACACTTTTCTGAAGCGCTGCTCAAGTTCTACGTCCAAGATATTTCTCCGCCTCATGCAAACAAAGCACAGCCATTTCATGCAAATAACAACAGAGTGACAACGCACCGCATTCGCGTGCACTCAGTGTGATAATATTTTTCATAAGGACAATTTATTACTAGGCATTACCAACAAACTTATGTTCTCAATGTTTGAATTTATATTGATGATAAATAAAATACAATGTATAGATAAAATAAATAAAATTTTAATTCAATTAGAAATAAGGAACTTTATTTTTAACACGAGTATAAAACGCTTGTGGTACATGGCATATTTAGGAAATATATATGCACATTTACATGGAGTGATTTTTCAAAGGTTTGACTCAAAAAGTGTGGAGAAACCGCAAATAGACTAAAACAGAATTTAGTTAAAATTAATATTCCCAATTATATTAATTTGTGTTCTCATTGTAACCGAAAACTGAGATATAAATGTTACAAACAAATGCGTAACTAACATGGTCTAGTACGGAGTTCCGAGGTACAGTCACAAAGCGTAGCTGAGGTATGTTTGCAAATGAGCATATATTTCCATCCATACTTACTAGGTCAACCCCTACAAATCATCACAAAAAACAAATGCAAAATATTCCTAATGACATACGAGTTTTTTTATACAAAAGCAATTAGTAGACAAGGTGAATTGAAATCTAAATCCAGAACTTAAAAGATGTGTATTTACAGAATCATAAATTTATAATAATATCGAAATATTATTTCTGAACGCACTACACATAAAACAAAGTAATAATACCGATATATAACAACACAGTGATATTTGAAAACAATTTTTTGTATTATAGGTGTCAGTCTTGTTGCTGGCTGCCGTAGTCGCAGTCCGAAGTGAAGCCACTCAAGAGAAGAAACAAGAGAAGCGAGGTATCCTCAGTGGCTACGGAGGCGGCTATGGAGGCGGCTACGGAGGTGGCTACGGAGGCAGCTATGGTGGTTACGGACTTGGCAGCGGTCTTGGATACGGCTATGGTTCCGGAGGTTATTCCATCGGCTCCGGAATTGGCCTCAGCTCAGGTCTCAGCTCTGGTCTCGCCATCGGCTCTGGTCTTGGATATGGCTATGGATCGGGCAGTTATGGTGGAGGTTATGGGAGTGGCCTAGGATCTGGTTTAGGTTCTGGCATCGCCCTGAGCTCCGGAATTGGACTGGGTTCTGGTATCGGCTCAGGTATTGGACTTGGGTCTGGTATCGGTTCTGGTATTGGTCTGGGATCTGGTATCGGTTCTGGTATTGGTCTGGGATCTGGTATCGGTTCTGGTATTGGTCTGGGATCTGGTATTGGCTCCGGTATTGGTCTGGGATCTGGTTATGGCTCCGGTATTGGTCTGGGATCTGGTATCGGCTCCGGTATTGGTCTAGGATCTGGTTATGGCTCCGGTATTGGACTAGCCGTAGCTGCGCCAGCAGTGCAGACCGTGACAAGGACAGTAGCCGTGCCAGTGCCCCAGCCTATACCAGTGACAGTCAACAGACCCGTGCCTGTACCTGTAGCACATCCTGTCCCAGTGTCAGTACCCAGGCCATACCCTGTCAGTGTCCCTCACCCTGTTCCTGTCACCGTGCCCAGGCCATATCCTGTCAGTGTTCCCAGGCCAGTCGCTATTCCTGTACCCCAGAGTGTACCTGTACCAGTTCCTCAGCCTTACCCTGTCACTGTTCCTCACCCTGTCCCTGTACGTGTACCCCAGCCAGTGGCTGTACCAGTTCCTCACCCCGTGCCTGTTGAACGGCCAGTGATCGTCGGTTCTAGCGGCTTGGGAGGTGGGCTTGCAGGAGGAATCGGCGGTATCGGTCTTGGAGGAGGTAGCCTGGGAGGCATCGGCTATGGATCTGGAATCGGAGGCGGTAGCCTGGGAGGCATCGGCTATGGATCTGGAATCGGAGGCGGTATCAGCAGCATCGGCTACGGCTCTGGAATTGGAGGCGGCATCAGCAGCATTGGTCTTGGTGGCAGCAGCCTTGGAGGTATCGGCTATGGATCCGGTTTCGGATCTGGATACAGCTTGGTATCCGGCGGACATGGCATCAGCAGCATCGGCCTGGGAGGGAGCAGCTTAGGTGGCATTGGTTATGGAATAGGATCCGGTTACAAATATGGGTCTGGTTACAGCCACAAGAGCTGGTAATATTTACCAGAATATCTTGTGGGGGAATCTGTAAGTCAGTTACGTTTGAAATATTCACCTGAATTATCATTGTCTCATTTATCTCGTTATAATTTACTCATCGTAGATGTACCATGGACCAGTAGTCTTCATGTTGATACATTTCTCGTTCCATTTTCAACTCTTTCACGTGCATTGTGTAGATGGAGAGTGTTTGTTGACTTGTCAATTTTTTTTTATATTTGTTGTATGTGAATCCAAAATAAATGTAATAAAATTATTTTAGTTTATTTTTATTATTATTGTTCCAAGTTACTCTCAGAAGGGCTAAATTCATAACTGCGCTGTAATTGCCTATATGTTGAATTGGTCAGCCTATATTACCAAGAAAGTATGCAATACCTGGAATATATTTATAAAAAGATTTTATAAATATTTATTCTGTTATCCAAGTTAATAATTTGTGTGGCACTCTTGTATTTTCTGTAACAAAAAAAATCACATACACACACACATATATAGATATAATACGTAAGTTTTATCTTCGATGATTACCACCGCTCTATTCAAGAAGACTTATTTTTATATGAGATCTTTCACCCATTAATTCCCCTCATAAATCTTAAGAGATAAGCAATACAGCATAAGTGTATGTATCTATGAATATATCAAGTTCAAGTTATAGTTGTTGTTTTACATTGTAAGGTCATGCACAGAAAGACAATAGAGGAAATTAGATAGGATCTTCAAAATTTTCGAGAGCTCCGGACAACCTAGTTCAATTCAGCAATCGTAAATTGAGTAGCTAATATGTCGAGGTAAACCAGCGCCGTAACTGGAAATAGAACCTATCTTTCCGCCACATTATCGAAACACCCTGGCGACCAAAGCCATGTAATACCATCTACATCAATTTGTGTTCTTAGCGAAGCGCTCAATGTGGAGTGGCATATCTGCTGCTCCATTGACTTACAAATTAATTTTGGTAGCCAGAGCAGATAGAGTCCATTCTTGTACATTAAGGGGAATTGTGGCCTGACTTCTTATAAATATTTACGAACTTCTCGTTGCCTCCTGCTCCTGTATTATACTATTTTTAATTCGCTGTATTTATTATTCAATGACTACTAAAGGAATCTAGTAAAGAATATCTTATTTATTATCTTCCATAGAAGACAGGGAGTAACCATTGCAGTGAATATATAATGGCGTGTAAATAAATTGTAGGCTACTCTTATTTATATCTCAACGAGCCAGAAACTTCGTTATGCATTCTGAAAAAAATATATATTAGTGACAAGTTGATAAATATAAGAGACTAGCTAATATTTCATTGGATCTCATACGGAGGAAGTTAGTGAGTGATATAAGAGTTACTTGGCAAAGTTTCACAGGTAAAGAAATGTGAACTCCACACAGGAACATAAAAAACATCCGCATTTCCTTTACTATCAATTATTTGTTTAAAGCAGCTAGCAGTTGATGAATGCTACGCTGATCCCAAGCTGACGAAACTGATATGTCTTTACTCACTGACCTCACACTGCTGCCTGCATGCTGAGGTTTCACACTCTATGAGGCGAGTTCTACTCGTCTGATACTGTTTGACGCACTCTCTCAAATCTTGAGACAGAGCTGCCTTGGACTGCATTTTCAGACGAATGAAAATGTAATTTTAAATACACGTTAGCATGCTGACAGGGGCTAATTACATATGAACCGACTATATTCAGAAAAAGGATCATGCTTGCATAATTTCTAATGTTACAGTTGTGTCAGTTGTTAATTAATTACTGATCACCTGTGTCTAATTATTTCAACTTTCATAACTCGAAATATTTTCTCTAGAACCATTGGTAAAGGAATATAACATAAACTATTAGCTCCTGCAAGATTTTTTTCATTTAGTCTAACCGTCTGCAGTTTGAACTACCTTCAATGGATAGCATTTACACTAATACATTTGTTCGAACACAAACTGCAGTGAAGCTAAGCTTCATAGTTAATGAAATGCCCTTAAGAACGGGTGATGTGACTTATTATTCCTGCATTCCTTTACAAATTATGGTGTAACTATTCTTCATAGGTTTTGTGCTAAATCCAACCTCACTTTGTCATGTCTAGAACTATGAACTGTGTATATTTTTTATAAAATTAATCTATTTAAAACCTCAAAAAAATATGTTTGTCAAGCGTTAGGTTTTTCCAGTCACATGAGCATCAGATGTATGGATACATAATCATAATTTCATCAGTAATGAGATTCGACACTCTGCTGATATTATTTTCGAGACTTCGGACTTTGTTTCTGCTACTGCCATTAAACGGTGACTGAATCCCACTGGTACAATCCCACCTAAACGGAGAATCACTTGCAGATTGCTATGACAATGTCAAGTCCACCTTGACATGGCCTAAAAGGACTGTATTAGCTTAATTTAAAATTAATGGAGATACACTTACGACTCTGTACATTCTGGTTTATCAAAATACTGTTGATTATCACAGTCGTTTAAAAAAAAAACATATGCCTTTTCAGATACCCTCTCACAAAGACGTAGAATTTTGGTGAAAATTAAAATTTTGTATATCTATACTCGTGGATTTTGCGAAATAGTTACACTGACAAACATGCTTTTTTTTCAGTTCTGTTTGAGGAATTTGGATCCATCACCATAAATGGTATAAAAAACCGGACAATTTGAAATTGCCCTCTCCATTTAATGGACAACTTCGTTCTAAAATAGTTTCTGTCTTCATGCTTATGTAGCGAGTGTCAGTCCAACTAAATCACCGGGATTCGAGCTTATATCTATAGCCGAAACATGCATTCTCTCTTCCAAAAATTGTTTCAAAGTCATTACTATCCATATTCACCAAACGAATGCTTTGCAATGACCATACATTTATTATTAGGTGCAGCAATCTTTTCCCTAAAAAGTTGTCAGCTGGAGCAAATTTATACGAACTATGAAAGACGTTTAAACATTGGAAAAGCAAATACAACACATCATCCCAGTCACGTTGAGTGTCAGACTGGAAACTACGTAGCGTAATTTTTTTTATTTCGATTCAAGCATTCGACCAGGTTTGCCTGCGGGTGATAATGGGCTTTCTGTACAATTTTCACTCCCCATGCAAAATTCGAATCCGCGAAATCACCTAACAATTAATACACCGCATTCTTATTCTTGATAAACACATGTGAACCATATTTCACTATATAACCATTGCAATACAACTTGACAACTTTCTGCTACCTTAAGAGTAAGCAGAGAAAATTAATTATTATTAATTGCTATAGCTGACTATGGAAACCAAAACGTACACAAAACCGTTGTCTGGGCAATGTGCCCATTATATCTAAATACGGACGATCACAAGGATACGTTGCTACCGAACCCGCATACTTGCTTTCAGGTTTTGGTTTTATGATCTATCTCGTTGAAATGCCAAGCAACCTTATACCCAATCCTATATAGTATTATCCCGTCCTACATGGGTGCCGAAAAATAAATCAGAGTAATATTTGAAAATCATTGGTCTTTAGGGACAAACCCCAAAATTGTACTTTTTTTCGTTCAATCACACAGTAAACTCTTATACAAAAAAAAAAGTAAGTTCATATTCCATTTTGTATATAAGAAACTATTTGTTCACAATGATAATCAGAAGTTTGATGGTCTTTGATGTCGACAAAAACACAGGGAAATTTTGGATTCTTGTTAGGCTCAAATAGATTTGTGTTCTCGTAGGTTTATGAACGTTCCCCGCTCTCGAAAACCTCACGAAACTCATCCTCACAAACCATACTAAACAACGGGTAAACTACAGAATTTCCAGTTCTCTTTGTATGATGCGCTTTCAATTTAAAACAAATGGTCTAACCAGCAAACGGGTAAAACGACCAGCAGTTTTTTTTAATATGATTTTATCAACCAGCTCGTTTAATTGTCAACGAACAGTTTCAATGACACATGATCCAAATAATCACGAAACGTTCATCATCCATACGCAACAAAGACATTCTTTGCCATTGATAGTATATTTTTGCATTAATTAACAATTTACTAGCATCTGCTACCGGTTCCAAACTACCATTTTCCTGTTGATTTAGCATTGCATCTGCAACTAGAACAGCAATTAAATTTTTTTTTAATTAGGATAATGTATTACCGGCGGATTCTACAAACATTCCTTCATTTATGAATATCTTGTTGCTGCTCTGTGTCCCACATTCTCATTCTTTTCCTTTCAACTAATTAGAAGTTTATTTTAAGTGAGAAAAATCAGGTATGCATTTCTTTTTATACAATGATACAGTTCCCAAAAATCGGTTTACCTGTTCTGTGGCGGAAAATTTATCACAGCTTTCACCTTTTTCGGGCCGGTGAGCAAATTACCTTCTGGGATAATGAAACCAAAATAAAGGATATGATGTTCCGCCCAACTATTTGTCTACGTTAACTGTTAACCCCGCTTGCCTTAAGGAATATAACGCCGTCCGGATGTGGATCAAGTGTTCCTCCAGCATGTTACTCTAAATACACAATAAATTTATATAAGTAAAATAATATCAAAAATATATTTTCCCAACACATGGTGCAAACCCCGTCGGGTAGCTTGCTAACCGGAATTTACTCTCATGGTCAAACGTATATGTTGATATAACCACTTATTGCGTTCCAAAAACTAAAGGTTCCCTAGACAGTGTATTTAATTCACGCTGTAAAAAAGTCACACTAATGTCTAAAATGGTGAAGTACTTGTCACTATTTAAATGAAAAAGGACTGTCTCCATGACCGATACAGGATACGCGCCTATATACAATTTTGAGTATATTTTTTTTGTAGTCGCAAATAAGGCGATATGTCCCAAAGTCTTGTTTGGAGGCAATAACAACAGACTAGCGTATGTGATAGTTGATGGTTTAATTATGCTCTGTTCCTGCAAGTCCTAAAGAAGTTATTTAAAGAATAGGGATTTTCTGAGCAGACACCAGATACGGAACTGACACAACATAATTTCTGATTTCAACACTATGGGAACTTCAGTCTAATGTCCTAACTTAGCAGACATGACGTCACTATGATCGTCCTTTATTTTACAAATTTCCTTTTCTACCTTTTCTGTTTGCTGTAGCACCTAAATCTTACGGCAATGCAACTGTTTATTTACCAGCTTCAAGGCGAATTATCAGATGAACCATACTTCTTCACTTTACTCGCTACGTCAATACATGTGCATGTCTTGCCCAAAAATTAATTGCCTTAAATAATGTAATTTGGAAATCGTTCAAGAAACTTACTTTACACTTTAAACAAGACTGTTAAATTTTAATTTTAATGGTAGCAACATAATGTTACCGTATTATAACATCTATTTTTGCACATATGGTTTTATGGTTTCAGCAAGTCGGAAAAACAGACAATGCTTTATAGGAAAACACTACATTGGCTGCACTATTGCTGTGTGTGAGTATATGCAAGTATATAGTCAATAAACCAACCCGCAGCCTAATAAATTGTGTGCGAGGAGGTTAGTAACCCAAACGTTGATCAGAACCAAGAACACGAAGAGGGAATCAAGGCCGCGTCGCGACCAAGGCCGCCAGGCAGGATGATACCGCAGTGGTTCGCCATTGCCTTCCGCGTGATGGGTGGGACGAGGCGAGACGAGAATGGAGCAGCTCCAGAATGCGAGGGCGGAGGGAAACGGGAGGTCTCCGAGGAAACCCGCTGACCAGTGGCATATCTTCCGCCACGAAATTCCACTTGCAAAAAATCAGGGAGTGCACCTGCCGAGTATTGAATCCGCTTCTTCGTGATGGGAGGTGAGCAGGCTAACCACTCAGCCACCGCGGGCACCTAAATATATTAAGTATTTCGAATCCAGTACATCATTTTATATTTAGGGATTTCACGCACACTAAGGCATTTCCATGCGCCTTAAGGGCCCTGCCTAGCTGTTGCATGGGTCTCATTATAAACAGTAGTGTAGTCGATATTTCGTCGCTCATTCACTAATTTATTTACTGAAACATATATGTGGTAGTTGACAAGTGTCGAAGTCATCAAAACTCGATGTAAATTGCACTCTGTTGACGATGTTTAATCTTCATTAAAACGGTTTTTTTTAATCTACAGAGACATTGCTGTATATTTTCGGAACAGATCGTTGTATTAAAAAGGCCTGTAGTCTCAGCTTATAATACTGAGGAAACAGAACGCACGCGAACTTTGTTTGTTCTGTTTCCTATTCGTCTTCGCAATGCGCCGGACGTGGACTTGAAACGTATACATTTCTCTTCTGTTAGGGAGGCTTTGTAACGTTCGAACTGGAACTCAGCGCTCCAGGAGCAAAGTAAGTGTAAAACCATCGTCAGCAAATTTTAAAGTTATCGGTTCAAAGTTTTGTTTCAAAACATCCGAATGGACTATACATATGAACTGCATATAACTTGATTGCCGAATTTGGTAGCAATCTGTATATTACTTTCCGAGATATTACACAAAAGCCTTATTAATTCTTTTAGAGCTATATCTTACAAAATGGTTTACAAAAGTGGTTGTTTTTTTGGCTTATATTATTCTTGTAATATATAGTGTCAGCGTACAAAATATTGGTTGAAATTAGTCAAACGGTATGGTAGTTATATCAAATTATCCTAAAATATTTTAATAATCGTCATTTTGAAAATAGGTGCCTGATTATCTTTAATTGCTTCGTTCGCGTGGCCTATCTTATTACTACATAGGAGAACATTTGGCAACAGTTAGTTGATTAGACGTTTAGCAGGGCTTCAGAAAAGTGTAAAGTAACAGTGAATGGCCTTAGAAACTCAGTTCCAGATATAGTCATGTGATATTAACTGAGAATTGAGAAATTATCGCCCACTATAGTTACGCGATTAGATCGCATCATAACGAAACAAAAAACCAATGGAGGTAAGTGCATCAGTAAACAGATTGATGTGCTTTGTGAACCTTTTGTCTCGTAACAATTATTAGAACCACAACGCAAAAGAAAGCCAATTTTTCGGGAACAATTGAAAAAAAAATAATTAGGTGTGGCTGTGTTGGGGACACGGCCGTTTGTTTTGCGTGAATACTCCTACGGTGACGCGCTCGGACGCCTTGATGTCTTACGTTCCCGGCACCTCTTCACTCGATCATATGAGGTTTTATGGGCATCACTGGATTGCTTTTGAGACAATCTTTCCAACCGTATACGATTTCTGTATTTCGGCTTGGCTTTTTGATGAGGATAGGCCGGAATTGTGTTAAGTTTTCGTAACTTTTTACGTTAAACGCATACAATTTCACCAGAACTACTCCACACAAACGTTTTTACACACGAAATCGATTGATCTTGACGAGAGCTCTCGACTGAATTTAAAATGAGCTCGTAGCTTCTCCTAGTCAAATGTTATAATACGCGGAAGTTATGAGACGCGGTGAAACGAACTTAAAATTGCGCCCAACCCCCTAACCCCCCCTCCCCCCAGGACACCAGTCACGCACGTGACATATTCTTTGATCCTTTGGCAATCAAGTGTTGTAATTGGATTTTGAATGTAGATAATAGATTCAGAGCTGAAATACCAAACTCTATCCCCCGATATTGTTATCATCGGGTTTTTATGGATTGTTTCCCACTGTTGTTGCAAATTTAAAGACGTATTCACGTCAAAAAAAAATTCGTGTTGCTGAGAGAACAATAAAAATTCTAAAAAATGTTTTCGTATAGTTCAAGTCATTACCAACACCTAGCTGGTAGGTAAGTAGGTAGTAGGGCTTAACGTCTCGTCGACGGCGACATCATTATATAGGGGCAGTAACGGGGAAGGAATCTGCCGTGACCTGTAGCAACAAACCATCCCAGCATGCGCCTGGAGTGATTTCGGGAAACCATGGGAATCTGAAATCAGGTCAGGCCGCACCCGGATTCAGACCCATGTCCTCCCAAATGCAAGTACATAACCGATGTGTCATCTCGCTCGGGCGCTAACACCGAGCCATTAAAAACTGCGAAGAAATTAAATTGTAATTTTTAAACTTTCAAATCTGTAGTAGACAAAATATTTCAATATTTTCTGTAGCATAATTCAAATATAATAGGTATTAAAATTAATAGACTGCGCGTTGTACAACTTGAAATGTACTCATGAATGTAATGTGAAACATTTAATTAATTTAAAAAAAATTGAGCTTGCGCCAATGGCCTTAAGCATCACATGCCAGGTACCGGGCTTGTCCTCTTGATAAAGCGCCAGCTTTTCGCCCCGACGATCCACACTCGATTCCGAATGGGGTCACGCCAATATATAGCATGTGGTAAACTTGGCGGACGTTGCTTTTGGCTGGTGGATTTTCTCTGGGTGCTTCCGTTGTATTCATTATCAAACCGTGTCACCTTCCGTGGAACTAAACGTCTAATATGCAGTGATTGTTACTCGGTGAGTTAGTTTGAATGAAGAGATTTGGGTAGCTCTTAACATCGACGTCTTGAGAGATGATGAGGGTGAAGCGAGGTGAGTATGGATAAGCGCCGGAATGCAAGGGCGGAGGAAACGGGAGTTCTCCAAGTAAACCCGCTGACCAGCGGAATCGTGCGGCGCGACTCACTAATGCTAAAATACGGTGGTGTCCCCGCCGAGAGTGGAACCCGGTTCGCCTTGTTGGGACGAGAGTATTCTAATCGCTGCACTATGAGACTCCCTCTTTACTCGGTGGATATAACTGCAGCTCTTGTGTGTAACTATTAACATGCATTATTTCTAGACGTCATGTATGATAAAATAACCATGCCAACTAACTTCTCACGTGTCTCGAGGCAAGGTCGATGGTTTTGGGAAAGTTGTAAATCACTTGCGCTGCAGTATCTGCAGCGGAACTATGCTAATGAAAAAACATTTCGTTTGGTTGGTAACTTTTCGTCCCGAAAATTCAATAAATAAATAAGTTAGCCAGGCAAAACGACCATTAAAACTACACACTGAAGCAGACTCCCGCCTCATCGCTAGGTGTCAAACCAGCATCTCAGCAAACAGGATCGTCGTAAGCTATTCAGGTTATTGTCTTGTTCAATGCAGTCAGTTAAAAAAATTCACATCTGGGAAGTAAAAGAAATTTTCAAAAAAAATTATATTTTCAATCAAACTTTACTGAGCCCGCGTGTTTATAGCATAGACGCTCTTAAGATGGTAGAATCCTTGCAATCTATTGTTTATTAATATCTCTTCATAATTTACTTTTAAGCTTCAGTATAAAAGTCCAAACATTATTGCATGCATAACTACTTTACACAATTCCTGAACCCGGAATATACTGATTTTTAGTCTTTGCTTTGTCATAAGAGACTGAACAGAATAAATAAGACATTAATCATGATCGTGGGTACAGATGCAACAAAAACGTGTGCAATATATTATTGGCATAAAGATATCTGTTGAGATATGCCATATGACCCTCGTTACCAAATATTTTATCTGAAAAATAAGCCATGGTGAAACCAAAATAAACCCAAGTTGCAGGAAAGTATGAGTTTTGGACCAGGCTCATGGCAGTAATCTCTTCGCAATTAAATTAACTCAAAATTATATTCCTACCCTTATAGCTCATGGCACTTCGGCTATTTTCGAACCCCTGAGCAGCCATTGTTTTAGTTTAGATTATATGACGCTAAAGTATTCTTCAAGATATGTTTAACATTTATAAGTACCTAACGGTATCGTCGAGTAAAATTTCTCATTGCACCCCATAAAAACAGGTCTAAATATTTTGTACAACGTCAGTTTTTGTGCTTATGTCTCTGTAGAAATTATTTTTTAGGTTCTAATAACTGCTTTAAAGTAGTAAGTATATGCTCGTAAGCTTCGCGAGAAAAGTGTCACAGTTTAATTTCCTATAGAAGGTTATATCTAAAGCCTGTGCGTATTATTTAAATTATTGCAATATTCTAGGTTTCTGACCACAGATACCAGTTTCTGACCACTCTCTTCGTCTACGAAATTATGAGAGAAGCGAAATATGCACTAAGAACGACAAGTTGTTTGCTGTGGTTAAGAAGTAAGATTTATTAAAACAATTATCTAATATAAATTATTACAATAGACTGGTTATAACCGAATAAATTTTGAATAGTAGGAAATAGCTAAATCATATATTAATGTCAAGGTTTATTCCTGTCAGATATTTCTATTAGTCTGCAATTTAATACCGAATACCATATTAAACACTTACACAAATACGAGGGCTTTATTCTCTAATTAGACCTATCTGAAATATATTAAATACATACGAAAACACTACGAGCTATTTCCGTGTATGAGTATGTTTCATATATAGTATAGATGTGTTGTGATGTAATTCAAATACTTGTAATTCTCTTCCCAGTATTTTGTTATATGTTTCGCAGTAAAGTAAATAAATGTTTTACAACAGAATATCAATATAATATACGTTAAGTTTTTCTCCTTTGCGATGGCTTCGCATCACTATTGTCAAATTCAGAATTCGCCAATATAAAGTCGTAGTAATATATCACATTATACTGCAGTGAACAATGAGCGCAGTTTACAAGAAACAATTTCATATAGTCAAGTTTATCAAACTTCGTTTTGCTCGCAGAATCAGAAAACCCAATTTCAAGGTGACGATAACCAGTATTCTTTAGATTTTTGGAGTAATTACATAATAGATAAACATTCTAGCATTCACTAAAAGAACAATAATTACATTTTCGTCATCTGTAGGTGTTCAATAAAAAAATCTGAAGGTAAATTTAACTTGATAACATTTATTTCAGACAAGTATACAAAAGTAAAAAAAAAATATCTAGATTTACAATGAAGTGAATAGTTCTTACAGAAAATGCACATGAACGAACTGCAAAGGAAATGAAAAATGTTTCCATTCAGCGACTACTGGTCCATGTTGTGACAAAATGAGAATAGAAAGCTACCAATGACAAATGATTCAATGAAAAATCGGGTGACATAGTTAAAGTTGATCAGACTTGCAGATTATCCCACAAGAATGCTAGTAAATGTTACCAGCTCTTATGAGACCCAGACCTGTAGCCAGACCCGTACTTGTAGCCGGATCCTATTCCGTAACCGATGCCTCCTAAGCTGCTCCCTCCAAGGCTGGAGCTGCTGATGCCAAGTCTGCCAGCTCCAGAGCTATAACCAGATCCTATGCTGGATCCGGAACCATAACCGTAGCCGGAACCGATGCCGATGCTGCTGATACCACCTCCAATTCCAGAGCCATAGCCGATGCTGCTACCACCTCCAATTCCAGAGCCATAGCCGATGCTGCTACCACCTCCAATTCCAGAGCCATAGCCGATGCTGCTACCACCTCCAATTCCAGAGCCATAGCCGATGCTGCTAATACCACCTCCAATTCCAGAGCCGTAGCCGATGCTGCTGATACCGCCCCCAATTCCAGATCCATAGCCGATGCTGCTACCACCTCCAATTCCAGACCCATAGCCGATGCCGCTGATACCGCCTCCGATTCCAGATCCATAGCCGATGCTGCTGATACCACCGCCAATTCCAGATCCATAGCCGATGCCTCCCAGGCTACCTCCTCCAATGCCGACGCCGCCGATTCCTCCTGCAAGACCACCTCCCAAACCACTGGAACCAACCAATACTGGTCTGTCAATAGGGACGGGGTGAGGAACTGGTACAGCGACTGGCTGAGGAACTCGCACAGGAACAGGGTGAGGAACACGAACGGCGTAGGGCTGAGGAACTGGCACAGGTACGGCATGGGGTACAGGAACAGCGACTGGCCTGGGAACACTGACGGGGTATGGTCTGGGTACAGAGACAGGTACAGGGTGAGGGACACTGACAGGGTATGGCCTGGGTACTGACACTGGGACAGGCTGTGCAACAGGTACAGGCACGGGCCTGTTGACAGTCACTGGTATGGGCTGGGGCACTGGCACTGCTACGGTCCGTGTCACGGTCTGCACTGCTGGTGCCGCTGCGGCTAGTCCAATACCAGAGCCTATACCAGATCCCAGACCAATACCGGAACCGATACCAGATCCCAGACCAATACCGGAACCGATACCAGATCCCAGACCAATACCGGAACCGATACCAGATCCCAGACCAATACCGGAGCCGATACCAGATCCTAGACCAATACCAGATCCTAGACCAATACCAGAACCGATACCAGACCCAAGTCCAATACCTGAGCCGATACCAGAACCCAGTCCATTTCCGGAGCTCAGGGCGATGCCAGAACCGAAGCCAGATCCTAGGCCACTCCCATAGCCGCCACCATAACCGCCCGATCCATAGCCATATCCAAGACCAGAGCCGATGGCGAGACCAGAGCTGAGACCTGAGCTGAGGCCAATTCCGGAGCCTATGGAATAACCTCCGGAACCATAGCCGTATCCAAGACCGCTGCCAAGTCCGTAACCACCATAGCTGCCTCCGTAGCCACCTCCGTAGCCGCCTCCGTAGCCGCCTCCGTAGCCGCCTCCGTAGCCACTGAGGATACCTCGCTTCTCTTGTTTTTTCTCCTTGGTGGCCTCACATCGGACTGCGACTACGGCAGCCAGCAAGAAGACTGAAACCTAGGAAAACAAAAATTATATTGTTTTATAATTTTGTTCCATTTTGCACACAAATGTGCAGATTGGTACAAGTATGTTTATTCTGATTTTAACATGTCTTTATATTCGCATTACCAAATCAATTTCACATGTATGAAGACTTCAAAGCCAGAGAAAACATCAAAATTCTAGTGCAGTAAGTTGTGTTAATTTTGAAAATAATTTTGTAGTGTTTGACGTTTTACTTTCTCAAGAAATTATTTGAAATTTTTTTTTTATATTTGCGGTTTTTTAAAAGGTGGAATATTAGATCAGCTAGCAGCTCTTATGTTCGTCGTTTCATAAATGTAGACTAATAAAAGAAATCTTTACATACACTTAGCACTATAAATATATTCGTATTCTCTCTTCATAAATTATTCTCGCTGAATATTATTTTAGTGATTTCTGTTCCTTGTGCAATGTAGAAACAGATAGGTTTCTAATATCTTTTAGGGAAAATTTTAAAAATACTCCAGGCAACAAAAACGTTTTTGTTTTCGGAATAGGACAACTAAAAATTTCAAATACCATAAATGTTATAAAATATAGTTAACAACTGCTAAAGAAGAGTCGAATTTTATAATTTGTACGGATTTTTTATAAACTACTTTCGTTTATAAAACAAGTCGGTATTTCTTCAAACTTAAATAATTGCTCTACGAATGGGAAGGTTATATTCTTCCTTTAGTGTTTTAAAATACGGAACTCCACTGTAGGCCTACTTTGCTCAAGTCAGACAAAGCTATTTTAGTTACGTATCTATTATGCTGATATGTTTACGAAAAAAGGCAATAAGCAGGCGAGAATTAGTGTACAGAATTGCCACAGATTTAGATTTTATTTTGTGCTGAAATAGTATTACTAGTACTTTTGGACCGTTTATAAAAGTGTTCTCAGTTAATTCCGTTTGGAGTTGCATTCTGTAGTGCGGGATAATAACTATCTGCGTGACGAAATTCAGAAATTAAATAGTTAATACACGTGATCACTGGAGAGTAATGTGAAATTAAACCTTAGGATGGGGCAAGAAAAGAACGCATTGGTAACAAAATATAGGAAATACTCCGAGAAAACCCAGCAATTTCATTTTTTTAAAAAAACCGCCTAGCTACCATCGATCGAAAATGCGCACGTGTGTCTAAGACTTCTTCTAATGTCATTGGTGTAAAAAATTTCCAGAGTCTGGAAAAGTTCATTCCAGTTTTCATTAAAGTGAATTCGTTAATGAAGCCTGCTTACGTACCCGTTGTTCACAAGTATTAACAAATCCAGAACCCTCTTCTGTAAACTTCTAAGAAAACGTTATAATAATCGTAATATTGTGCTCATTGCGATGGCACTATTTTTCTAGTTATACTCTTAGTACTTTTCGATAAATTTTCTTTTGGATAGATTTTTACGAATTTCAAAATCGTACTATGCAAATGAAAATGTTGTTCACCTGACAATTTATAGCTGTTGCGAAGTTGAAAAGTTTGAGACAATGAAGCATTTTCAAAGTGTACTATCTGGTTCTGGTAGGTGCAGAACCATTGGTCGCTGGGCTTAAGCTTGGGTGTTTAATTTAAGCCTTGCCGTAAGATGATTGGTAGGTAGCATAGAAGGTTACTAATTCGAGGACTAAATCAATGGTAAAATATTTTTCCCACACGATAATCGTTTAAGAAGTTTTCTTACATATGTAAAATCTCTGCACTGTAGCATATTAACCAATTAATGGTCGCATGCACGGTATCCTAATTCTAACAAAAAAAAGTTGTTCGTTCAAGTTTGTACAAAATTTACCTATATTCTATTGGAAAACATTCTTATTCTGAATATACCGTAAGTCCCAGTTCCGTATATTTTTAACGTTTTACAATCGTCCACTTCTGTTCCTAAAAGTTTGAGCAAACGACAATTTTTTACTAACATGCTGCCTTAGGAGTGGAAGGGCTCACCGATGCGGTATCAACAAGGCGAACCGAGTTCAATCCCCGGCCGGGTTACTCCCGGATTTTCGCAAGTGGGAACCGCGCCGGTCGACGCCATTGGTCAGCGGGTTTTCTCGGGGATCTCACATTATTTCTCCCGTCCTTGCGTTCCGGCGCCGCTCCATTGCCACCTCATTTTCGCCCCCGTCGGCTCTCAAGACCTCGTCGAGATCCTCCCGAATCTCCCCGCTCCACGCTCCACCGACACGGGAGAAATATGATGTGAGCCACGGGAAAAGCGGGGAAATAAAGAGACACCAGTCGCTAAGCTGTTGGCCTTGAACATGACATCCGGTGCGTGGAACCAAGCTTTGGGCAGAGGGCCGTTGCACCCAAGTAGAATGTTTTTGCTTATGACATACATTTTAACGGGCTTGTATGATTATATGCATTTTACGTGTAGCGAAGAAGGCGCTGCCACTCTGTTTAAATCCGGGAAATCGATTTTAATATAACTCCTCAATCTATCCCTTTTAATAAAAATAATCGTTTAAAATAAAAAAGTACTGTAAGTTAAATTTATTAAAGAATACTGACAAATTAAGAAATTTTGTAAAATTTTAAGTTTAGTATTTTTTTGTACAATTCTACGACAGAATATACTTTTTTTTTTTTTTGTAGCGTGGCAGTATTTTCTGAGAAACATATGTTAAATATTTTCTTTGCTTGACACAGTTGTCTTTCACTTAAACAAGGAAAACCTTGACATACCTTATATTGAAGATTCAAAGAGTATAAAGTAAAAGTTTGATGAATATACAGTTCATCTATATACGCCTTAATCTTTCCACGATACGTGTTGATAGCAGCCTATACTAAAAATATTTGTACGTTTAATTTAATGGCGCGACTGGGCCGTCGAAAAATTTGGCATTCCCGGAGAAGATTTGTGAGCCAACGGTAAACTCTTCGACACTCGTGCGCGATGATTCCTCTCTAAATTGCACCGGGTTCGATTCCCGGCTCGGTCACCCTGGCTTTCGCACATGGCGGATGTTGCCATGGTCCCTGCGGGTTTTTTTTTTTTTTTAATTCCACCGCCGCCGGGGTTTATCTCCACCTCTTTTCAACTTCACGGGTTAGCTAAGCGTCGACCTCTCGGCTCAACTTTTGAAAGTCAGGTCCGAGTGAAATGACTTGCAACAGAGGTTGTCGCCGATGAACCGTTAACAATTTCTCACGTATGTGTACTACTTTAAGTTCTTTCCTGACTCGCGGTTACTTCGACCTTTTCTGAAGCCCTACTGACGTTCTACTTCCAGATTATTCCTCCGCCTCGTGTAAACTAAGCTTAACGAAGTTCATAAAATTACACCAGAGGGACAAAGCACCGAATTTGTGCGCACTCAGTGTAACAGTATCTTGTATAAGAAATATTTCTCACTAAGCGCTACCAAAACAGATGTATTCTCGGTGTTTTTATACATATTTATTTAACATTACCACTGAAATTTATAAATAAAATGTATGTGAAATTTCAATTTAACGAAAAATAATATACTTTTATGTTAGCAGAGGTATAAAACGTGCCATATTTAGCAAGAAACTAAACACGGCATATATGGGGGTATTTTTCATCAAAGTTTTGATTCAGAAATGCTGAAGAAACCGCGAATAGTCTATATATAACGAGACGATAGGATCTGTGTCCATTAGGTTTGCGCGTTATCGTGCGGCAAAAGAAGAAAATGTAAACGGAAATGCCTTCCTCGTATTTTATTAAACGTGGATTTTATCTCGACGGGCTAATTGCTGGTACATTTGCTTAAGGATGTTCAATAGTTGCAAGTTATTTTCTGCCTTTTCGATGTATTAAATATTTGTTTACTTGCGGCATGATATATTAGTTTGAATAAAATACGACAATGGTGGAAAACCACTTTTCAAAACATATTGAAGGGGAACAGAGCTCTTTTAAATATGTATTTTTTGCACGTATGTCAAAACTGCATATGATTAATACGTCAAGCTAAAGTTCAAGATTATTGCCATTGTTACCAGAATTGCGCACGTAACGCGCAGGAATATTTCTCTTAACCGATACTGTAGGCTACACTTATTGGCTTATTCTTAGTGGCAGTGAAATTTCGCGGAAAAAACTTCCAGACAAGTTATATTTTAAAACACTGTATGGTCGTATACCTATCTTGACTGGATGAATGACTATTTGCCACGTGTTTGCTCACGAATCACGTAGGAGCTTAACCGATGTTGCTGAATTCCGATAGGCCCGGTAAAATATGAAAACGCCTTCTGAAGCAGACAGCGACCAATGGCAATAGAGAAACTGCTGTTGGGTGCTTATAGTGTTGAAGCCTGCCGTGTAATCGTGTTCTTTCGCGAAAAATCACCACCTCTACCCGTCGTCCAATGGTTTCCCTGCGAGTAACTGATTTGTAAGTCGTATTGCTACTCTATGTTATAATTGGTTCATAAAACTCTAGTGGAACACAAAGCCTAAAGCTGATTAGTTGTGATAACCAAGCAAGTGGTGTATAGAGCACACCAAAAAAAAAATTGTTATTTGTAACACTTTGAACCGCAAATTCAAGTGCGACCGAAAGGGTTAACAAAGGTACCATGTAAGAGCTTGCATTCTATTTCGCAAAACCTGACGAAATTAGAACACCTTTTAAAATTTAGAAGTCTCAGCATCTCGTTAGAAAATATTCAAACATTCGCGCAGGCATGTTATACAGTTCCGTCGGTTCATTTTGGATGACTTTGTGTGGCGTAACGTTCCGGATCAAAGTCCCTGCAAATTTTCAACGTCGTGTTATATTCATCGGCGTTTTCAAATCAGCACCACTTTACGACTTTCATAAACTACTTTCGTTCTTCGTGTAAACGTGGTCTTTCAACTCTCCCGTAAGTCCGTCCAGTTACAAAAATTAATGCGTTGAAGTAGGCGGTGTGCTAGAGGTAAACCGATTGTAAACATAGGCTGGATATAGGCTGTTCACGATAAAGTGAGCACTTTTGAGAAATCAACCTTAGTAAAGAGTCACTGCCCCTGCCTACATATATTTTAACGGGTGCACTGGGTGTCATGCACCCAGAAAAGTTGGTAACGATGGATGGAAAGTAGTTCCATTTTTTAAAGTCATAAAAAGTGTTAGGTAACCATTTTTCATAACTTAAATTATTTCTTTCCCTTTCTGTTTTTTTTTAATGCATCGTAGTGTAAACACGAGATCGGATTTATAAAATATTTACTTTTCAAATAATTTTACAATTCCACTTGACCGACGCATGAATAAAGTGATGAGGCCCATGGCAATGTTAAATTTACATAAGGCGGAAGAATACCCAACTTGCATACAAGTAGATCTTAAGCAGGGCTTTACAAAGTGCTCATTATGCCGTGAACAGCCTTTAGCGACGGACTGCCCATCAGGTGCACTAAGACGGCGAATAGTTGTTATAGCTGAGAGTGTACTCACCAGTAGGAACCTCATGGCTGTGCGTGCTCAGTGTGTGGAGAGCAGCCGGATGAGTGCTGATGCTGCCATCGAGAGCGCACAGTTTTATACCGAGCGTGTCCCCTGCGCTGAGACACAATATTTTCTGACTTTCACCCGCGGCCGGCCAATACTGGCCCCTCCTGCCCCTGCAACCTTTCACCGAACGTCCAGTCTTCCGTGTGTAATTGTTGTGTCATCTACTAACTCGCTCGGAGCGCCGCCGGACACCCGACAAACGCCCTGCTTCCTAAGTTCAGGCGTCGGAGCGTGGGTCGCTGGCGGGCGGGATGATATTCGGACAGGGCCTTTCGATGCGCCTCGATTTCGCTGTGCTACAAACCGGTGTTTATCGATCCAGTGCTCGTAAACAACGAGATGTGTCGGGGGGAGTGGAATTAGAGCGATCGCAGGGTTCGACCTTACCGTCACACACACGCACACACAACACACACACCTGGGTGCTCTGTCATGTGCCCACTTCACTGTCGTCGCAACCCTGCTCAACTTATGTAAATATGGAATATATTTTATATATTATTCAGAATGTATCTAAATTCGACCGACAAACTTCGGGTGTAGGTTAATCGCGAAATAAGAAGTTGAAAACATATATACGACATATGGTTTAAAATTAATTCTTGGGAAGGTAAACCTTTTTGAAGTTGTAGTAGACAAAAATAAATTATTACAGTTCCAATGTAATGTACCTCTCTTTGAAATCTTCCCCTTCCTTTAATAACTGCAAAAGTGTGTTATTAGGTACTGTGCGAGTCGCACCTGTCAGGTATTGGTAAATATTATTTTGAAAGTAGAAAACGAATTACTCGACAACGGTGAGGTTTAGGGTATTTACACAAGGTTTTTTTTATTTTTATTTTTTTTATTTTATTTTTTATTTTTTTTTTATTTATTTTTTTTTAAGTTGTGGCATGGGGATTGATAATCCATCTTTTAAATGCCAAATATGCTACCGCGACATGGGGGTTAGTTTGAAATAGGGGTAGTAACCGTGATTAATTACACGAAATAATATGAAGAAAGCGACAAGTGTTGTAGTGTTCGAGGATCTTTGTTCAGTTAACCATTATCCAGACAATTGGTGATGCATCTGAAATATTATCTCCAATATTTGAAATAAACAAGTGTTCCAGGCACAACTTCAAATATGTGTGCCGCCCTTAGTATTCACTTTATGCCATAGTTTGTTTGTATGTTTTCAACTTATTTCTTCGTGATCAACAGTCAATCGCAGTTTGTCGATCGAATTTAGATACATCCGATATATTACATATTATACTTATATATTTAAACCACGTCCATTTTTACAGCAGCGGCAAACACGCATAGTGTGACTTCAGCCTTAGTTCTTCTACGATGTCATTAAGTTTTTGAGAAACATGAAAAAAGTACCCCCCCCCCCCCCCAAAAAAATTCCGAGCTTGAAATATAAACATAAATTTCTTTCGGCTAGATGTAAACTATACGGGGACTGTGTATGTATATTTAAACCGATCACCGTTCTAGGCGTTCGGAGAAGGCGGATGCTGACATCCAGAAAGTATTTTGTTTGGTTGTTTAGCTCCTGCGTAATTACCTGCAGTGAAAATTATTTTCTTTTTTGTTTTTTTTGTTTATTAATAAACCTTTTTAACTAGTCACTAGTAAAAGAAAGATTTCTACCTATTCTTACTAAACCAAATAATACAAGAATATTATTAAGGCACAAAACATTAAAATGTCGCTTGTGTTTCAATTTTCCGTATCAGTTTCAATTCTGAAGCGACCATGACAAGTTTCCTTGTGGCGAAAATAACAAATACGCAAAAATTCGCAAACCTTATTACGGTAACTTTTTTGTCCTTAATTTATAAACACGCTTAAGTTGAAACATCTCAAGGTCCTATAATTCCCATTGTGAAGTATAAAATTGTTCATTTTTCTCGGTCTACAGCCACGTGTATGTAAGACCAATATATTAACTGTATGCTTTATTCTGCTGTTAGGCTGTTAATAAACACCACTAGAGGCTGTTTTTCATTGTAAAGTGTGCACTTTTGACGCCATAGTTACTTTTTTCACATCAGCACTTTTTTACTTCCGCTATTTTTTAAAATTAATATTGACATGGGAGTGATAAACATACTGCATATATTTCATTGGGCTCGAAACTTAACATCTAAAGCTACAATGAACTATATTTATTGACTATTATTCCAAATAACAAGGCTTTCAAAAGTGCTCACTTTACCGTGATTCGCCTATAGTAAGAATCACTCTGTTTCCTCTAAGTCACGTGCACAAACAGCGAACTAAAGCTATAAAATTCGCCTTCCCCACATTCGACAAATCGGATTCTTGTGTAGATATTCTCACAGGTTTTGTGAGTTTCATAGCTTTATTATTAATATTATCGAGTTACTAAATTTGTCTAGTATTAAGCTACTGATTGAGAGACATGCTATTGCCCGAATATTTCGTTATAGTGGCAAAAGTATCGGCTGGAGACATCTATTTCCAGGTTTCACTTCCATAACCAATGTGGAAGAGGCTTTAGAGTCGCTCTTGTTCTCGATACAAATCGACAAGCTGCACTGCAGACCCGTGACGCCATACGCGTTTTCGTCAACCTTCCAATGTCCTAAGTTAAAGCACAGCATTATGAGCGTACGCCATTGCTAAGGGCAGTGAAGTTTCGTGAAAATATCTCAAGACAAGTTATATTTCACAACACTGTAGGGTCGTTTACCTATTTCTATTGGCATGATTACTTTCTGACACAAACACATAAGGACCGTGCCGATGTTGCCGATTTATGAGTGTCCCGGTAAAATGTGAAAACTCATCAAGCAGACGACAGCCAATGGCAGTAGGGAAACTGCTGCTGGGTGTTTATTGTATTAAAGTCTGCCGTGTACTCCTATTATTTTCGCAAAAAAAAAAATCCTTAATTCTAGCAATTGCTTCACTATGACGTCACAGGAAACCAAGTTTGAAGAACACTGAAAAATGAACCGAATGTAGGTGTTGTCAAAAGCTATATATAAAAACTGCTGATAAATTTCCCAAGGAATTGTGTGAGATGAATAAAAATAATAGAAAACAACCAAAATTACAGACTGAATTATCAAACAAAAGAACTGAAATAGTTTAATCAGTTTTTTTCTAGTTTAATAATTCGTGCCGCACTTTGTGTGTTTGTTTTCAGTGTTGTTGCCATTCTGACAAAATTCCTTGTGGGAATTATTTGACGGTTTGCGTTCACCTTTTGTCTAGAACTACCCTCGGCTCGTTTTCCCGAGGTTGTTTCGTATGTCAGGCTTGGTTTTCTGTGGTGACACAGCAACGCGATGGTGCGTGTTCAACATATTGAGCTTAAGAGTGGGATGAGGTTTGCACGTCCAAGATCAATAAACGAGGGAACGACACGGGCGACACTAGCACGCACCCGTAGCGCCTCGTCGCCCCTACGCGCAAGGCGTGCAGTGTTTCCGTCGTGCTCCTGTACTGTGCAAATCAGATCCGTAATAGTGCGATTTTATTGCACTCGATGAAAGGCCACATATTAAACTACGCCTCTGCGGTCTTGCCGCTTAATAAAACTGCATACACGAGCTTTAAAAATGCGATATGTGACCATTTTCACGATTTTCTAAATCCAAGAATACACTTAATATGACAAAGGTAAAAAGAAATAGGGGTGTAGAAATATTTTTAGAATCTTTTCTGACAAAAAGTCGTACTTGCAGAATATTTCTTTGCAAACAACTATTTCGCAGAATATGTTTCAGTCCATCCCACTCTTAATGCGCTAACCAACTGCCTTTGGTGCACCAGAAAGCGAGTCTTTGCGAACGTAAACAGTCAAGTTCGATATCTGCCGTTACAACGTGTATATTAAGGTAACGTATCCTTGCCGTCTTGGATTTGCGTATTTTCCTCCACAACTGAATTTTCGGAGACAGTATTTAAAAACCAAGATAGTCAATGCATAAGGAACATCGTAACAGTTATTTCGAAATCAAAATTATTTTTTCAGGCATGATTAGTTTCACATCTAAAACCGTAATCAATAACACCTAATGATTTAATAATGCCAATACCATATGGGAAAAAAAACTAGTAAAGGCTGTTTACCATAAAGTGAGCACTTTAGAAATTAACCTTTAAAAAAAATGTCACTGCCCCATTATGCATTAATTTTAATAGCCCAGTAAACGTTGATAACGGTGGAAGGAAAGTAGTTCCATATCTTAAAGTCGAACCATTTATGAAAACTTAAATTATTACTTTCGTTTTATGTTTTTTTTATTTATTTTTTTATCCATCGAAGTTTATAAATGAGGAGATTTGTATAATGTATACTCTCCTAGTAATTTCACGATTTACTTGCTCGACATATGAACAAAGTTATGAGGCCGATAGCAATTTTAATTTTACATAAGGCAGAAAGATACACAACGTGCATTCAAGTAGATCTTCAGCAGGGCTTTCAAATATGCTCATTTTACCGCGAACAGCCTATATAATTGAAACCGTACAGATTTCAAAAAATTCGTTAAGTAGTCCTGTATGCCATGTCGCTTTCATTTTGTTATGTCTGGTCATAAATTTTCTCGGGACCGTCGTGGTTTAGTAGTCAGACTACTCGCTTCTCACCACGGTGTACCGGGTTCTATTCGTGGTCGACTCCCAAGGATTTTCGCATGTGGGAAACGTGGCGGTCGTTGCCGTTGCCCGAGATGTTTTCTTGTGGTGGTCCCGTTTCCACCGCCCTTGCATTCCGCCGCTGCTCCATCTTCACCTCATTTCTCCATCGCCAGCTTTCAATACCTTGATGTTAAGCTCCGACCAAAGTCTTCAGCTAATTCGCTAATTGAATCTAACCTAGGAAAAATCACCCCATGTATGACGCGATTGGTTATTTCCTAAAAGTGCTATGTATCACAAGCGTTTTATACTTATGTTATAGGCCCTTCACGGTACGCTGAGCACTTTTGAAAGCCCTTCTTAAGATCTTCTTATGTGCACATTGAGTATTCTTCCGCCTTATGTAAAATTAACATTGCCATGGGCCTCATCACTTTATTCATGCGTCGACCAAGTTAAACTGTGAAATGATTAAGAACATGAGTATTTAACAAATCCGCTCATCTTTACACTTCGATGCATTAAAGAAAGCAGAAAGCCAAAAAGTAATAATTTAAGTTATAAAAAATGTTTACCTAACATATTTTTTATTCGAAGTTAAGATACGGAACTACTTTCTATCGATCGTTGCCAACACTACTGGGCGAACGTTACTCGGTGCGCACATTAAAATATACGCATGCAGAGGCAGTGACTTTTTCCTAAGGTTCATTTCAAAAGTGCTCACTTTATCCTGGGAAGTCTTTAACATTAAGGAACGTTATTTTTTTTTAAATTGAAATTTTACCTTTATTGTATCTATAAATTTTTATAATTTATTCGTAATAAAAACAGTAAGATAACAGGAGTGTCTTGGTAATGCGTAGTAAGAAATAGTTCTTATGCAAAATTTTATTACACTGAGCGCGCACGAATGCGGTGCGTTGTCCCTTTGCTGTAGTTTCCAAGACTCGCTTTACCTTTGCTTGCACGAGGTGGATGACCATACTGGAAGTAGAACTTCAGCTGGGCTTCGGAAATCGTTAATGGACCACAGCTGTTCGCCAGGCTTGTCTAGAGCGTAGTGACCTTGACCGATCATTGCTGTGTGACCTCTGCTCGGATAGTTGGCACGTCTCCCACCGGAGTGGCCGATGTCTGGTCGGGGGCCCACGGCTGGAGCACGGCGGGTAGAGCGCTCGCCTCCCACCAAGGCGAACCGGGTTCGATTCCCAGTAGGATCGCACCCCGCCCCTGGATTTTCTCTAGTGGGAACCGTGCCCGGACGATAAAGACTGTTCGCGATAAATTGAGCGCTTTTGAAATTAACGTCTGAAAATGTCACCGCTCCCACCTGCGCGTATTTTAACGGGCGCACTGAGTGTCATGAGCTCAGTACAGTTGGCAACGATGGAGAGAAAGTAGTTCCATATCTTCACATCGAAAGAAACGTGTTACGTAACCATTTGTGATAACTTAGATTATTTCTTTCGCTTTCAGTTTTTTTTTAGTGCATCAAAGTGTAAAAATGAGCAGTTTTGTAAAATATTTACGTTTCTAATTATATCGCAATTTCACTTGACCGACGCATGAATAAAGTGATGAGGCCCATGGCAATGCTAATTTTGCATAAGCCGGAATAATAACACAACGTGTATATAATTAGTCCTTTTGCAGGGCTTTTAAAAGTGCTCAGTTTACCGTGAATAGCCTATACCGCTGGTGGGCGGGTTTTCTTCGGGGATCTCCCTTTTCCACTACCCTTGCATTCCGGCACTAATCCATACACATCTCCCTTAAACCTCGTCGGCTCTCAAAACCCAGCTGTTAAGGTCAGCTCAAACCTCGTCACTCAGTCACTCATAATAATCATTTCGAGCATCACTTTTTGACGTCATATTCGTATAGGCTGTTTATAATAAAATGAGCACTTTTGAAATCCCTGCTAAATATCTATTTGCATGGGCAATGTGTCTTATTCCGCTCTATGTAAAATTAACATTACCATGGGACTTATCACTTAATTCTCGCATCAATCAAGCGAAAATGTGCAATTATTACAAACGTAAATATTTTGCAAATCTGTTCATTTTTCCACTACGATTAGTTAAAATAAAAATAAAAGTGAAAGCCATAATTTGAGCTATTACATCAAATGGTTACGTGAGACTTTTTATTCGACTTTTACATATGAAACTATTTTCCATTGTTTGTTACCAACATTACTGGCCGCGTGTCACTCGATTGACCCGTTAAATATATGCAGGCAGGGTCAGTGACTTATTCTAATGTTGATTTCAAAAGTGCTCATTTTATCGTGAACAGCCTTTAACACCGCAAACTATTGCGGATGTTTGCATATTTCTCAACTTCTCGTTATCTGCCTCTTCTAAGACATCTCTAAAGTATATTCTCAATAATCGATGCCGTGTACTTCTACCTTATGATAAATCTTCGGTTAATAGCTTACAGAAAATGTAACTGTGAAACAGAAATATGGAATTCTGAGTTATACTAAGTGTTTATTCTAACCGTCATATTCCTTCCTGTTGACAGAATTTTTTTTTTTTCCAATAGTACGTTCCGCTGCATGCATCTTGCGCTGCCAATTAAATAATAATTGTGATATATGTGAATGTGTCTAATACCCCAAGTACAATTAAACCCTATGTCTAATTATTTCGGTACGATAACAGAAAATTAATATAGTTCACGATAGCAAAAATTAATATAGTTCAATGAGAATTATTTCGTAATCCAGCGTAGCCATAGTATTTTTTCTTTTCGTATCCTGGACGCACGTTTAAGAGTGATTTAAATTATTACATGACTAGGAGACATTAAATAACTTAAATATGTACTATATATATATATAAACACACACACAAATACATCGTCTCTTAGACAGTAAGGCTATTACAAACGGATTCTGTGTCAGGAAATCAGGATCGGGTAAGGATGCCCTAATCACATCTTCGCCACTGGTATGGAATCATCCCATCAATCGCCTGGGGATATTTCAAAAAACCGCTGAAGGTCGACATCAGGATAGTTGGAGGACTGGCAGTCGTACCCGGCTCTTCTTGAATGTGAGTCCAAGTTTGTTAACTTACCACTGTGGTACCTCGCTCTGCAAATCTGTAACGAAAATATATCCATATTTCTATCTTGCGACTCTGGCAACGTTAGGTGTACATATTGTGATAATTATGTCATAGAGCAATAGCAAACTGACACTTATTTTTGTCGTTCCTGGTTTAGACAATGTATTTAATTACATGTTAGTAGTTATAAAATGTTCCTTCAGGTGCACCTGGCTGCTGTCTGGGGACAAGGAGACGAGCTGGCGGCCATATTGGATGACATCACGGCCACCATCTTGGAAATCAATTCACCAATACCAATTTTCCGATGCAAATTCGCCAATGCCAATTCGCCTATTCTGATTTGCATATGCTAATTCCAGCTATTATAATGATACTAATGCCAATTGTGAATATGCTAATATCTGTCACATCAATTACGCACACGTCACTCACCCGCCGCCATATTGCCCGCGTCAGCTGCTGTAGGCAGCCATATTTAATTCCCGCGCCTGCCACCAGAGTGTGGGAGGTTCTACCGTTCGCAACGAGGAGTGCTGGTATCGACGAGGTCATTTTGTGTGTATGTGTTAGTAATCATATCGTCTGCAGGGGCGCTTTAGCATCAGTGAACGTAGTGCAAATAGTGGCCAACAGGAGTGCTGGGATTTTTTTTTGTTGTTGTTTCGTAACCAAAAAATAACACAGGCAGTGTGCGGGATCGATCCGACCACACTCTGGTTGCCAGTCCGACATCTAGACCACATGACCACCATTGTATGAAGAAAGTTAGGGAATGAAATATAGTAAACACTCATATCGGCCTACGCACTCCCCAGATAATAAACTTGCCACTATGAAAAAAACTTTTTTTTAAAACAGCATGCACAGCACATGCATGCACATGTTCTTCATGTGTGAAATTTATACATAAAATTAATAGCACGAAAAAATGCAGTTAGCAGAAATGCAGGCCACATCTGCTAAAACTGAGACACATCTTCGCCCAATGACAACTGATACAACCCAGCGTACTGCTTTAGGGACAAAACTCGATGGTGTGGGCGAGCGAATAGCTAGCAGGGTTCATACAGCTGTCACAGCTGTACTGAACTGAATGGCCAACTACATGCACTGACTGAGGAAGTGCGCAAACTATCCGCTTTAGACGGGAAGCTCGCCACCATGGAGTACCGTCTCTTCGATACGAATTTGTCACTTCCTACATGGGTGTGCAGCTTAGCACATTGATCGAGAATGTGGCCAAACTATCTGCTTTTACTTCCGGCGATGAGCTCGAGGTTGTGGAAGGCCGGCTATTCGGCAACACAGATGCGATGTCTGCTAATGTGGGTGCTCAAATTCGTAAATTGACTGATGATGTGCTCAACCTATCTGTTTTAGGAGGCAAGCTCGCAACTGTGGAGGCGAAGCTCGATGTTGTAGGAGAGCAAGTTGTCAACAGAGTTCTTACTGACCTAAACAAGACGTGGACCTTAATGTGACGACTGCGGTCACGGGCAAGCGCTTTAATTGGGAAGGTAGAGACTGTGGGCAACATGGAATCGAAACTCAGTGCTGCCGGGGAGTGAATAGTCAACACTAGGCCGAGCTTTCAGTGAGACGCTCGCAGATGTGGAAGACCATATACACACCCTCTCTGACTTTCGATCAAATGATGAACACTGGGGCCATTGTAAGCATGTGCACGATGAAATTGAACATTGCATTTCCAAGTCGGAATACCATATCACAAAGCTACAACCACCGCTGCGGGACCGCCTCTAAATATATCTATACTATGACCATTTTACTTTCCATTTTAGTACAATTACTGCTGCTGCTGTATATTTACATCGCGTAATTGAAATCGTGCGACATAAGTATTTACTGGCTAAGCAATCTAGGATGGAGCGCAATGTTACTTTGGAAGATGCGTTTCGGCCGAACACATATTGGCTAGATATTTTGTAACAAACTGTTTCCCCCGTGGCTGCTGAAATGGAGCGAGAACCAGACATCGAACCCAGGACCGGGGGGGAAGCACCAGTTACTTCCGGGAGATACTGCAGATGTTTAAGTTGATTTACCCTTGGCAGCATGGAAACTGTAGACCAAATTTACGCAGCATGAGAGTTCGCTATTTCCTCACATCATAAACAACGAGGTTTAACTATGTAATATATGGCGTTTATAGGCAAAATTAATAATAGTTCTTGGGGAACAAACCAAATTTTTTTCTCCCCAATGATTCTATACGGATTGGGGTCGAAGCAATGTGTGCATCTCCAGGCATTTATGGATTTGTTATTTAAATATGAGCCTGCCCAGTACTCACGTGAGTCGCTTCGCCAATATGATTACTTACTTACCCTCACAAGTTTACAAGTACACATTTGGCCGACAATAACTACTCTTCCAGCAATGCTTATCAGGATGAGACATACCCCATGTTCGTCATTATCGCTGGTCTCTTTTCAGACGTTGGCTTGGCGACCGGCTCTGGTCTGACATCAAAGCTGGATGGAAGTACACAACTCGAGTATGTTTACTGGAACGATACTAATGAGCTCGTACCATGCCTTTGACTGCTAACAGTATCTCAGCAGACTGGCAACTATTCCCACATGAATGAAATTGAGAGTATTTTAGAAGAATTGCATGACGGTGGATACATATACTAAAACAAAATGTCTCGTGTGCAGATCGCTGTCGAGTTCGAGAGGCCTGCATGCCGTAATTATTCCAGGAGGAAAATATTCGTCTTTGGGCTGAAAAATCTATTCCAGGCCAGCCTAGTTGAAATGATACTGTATGCATCTGTTAACAAGGGCTTCAGATACAGGTTGACGGTGATCACAGATAATTACAGCAAGTATGCATGGACAGTCCCAATCCGCCAAAAACATGGCCTCGGCGCGAGCAATACAATGAAGATGGTTGCAAGACAAAGGATTACCTAAAAATTTGTAAATGGATCTCGACAGAGAATTTTTCTAAATGACTGCAAATAAAATATACCTCTACAGTACTTATAGTGGTATGAAGGAGTCCATCATGAATTGTTTAATCGTACTTTGAAGACTGTAATTTGTCAAGAATTTTTGTATTGGGGAAGTTACAATTGGGTGGATATGCTGCCTCTCCTGTTGATGTCCTACAATCGCTGAGTAAATCGCACTATATGTATGAGGCCAGTGGACATTAAGGATAATTCTTTGCTACAAACAGTGCACAGAGCTATGGAGAGGGGGGACACTCACAAGCCAAGAGTACATGTTGGTGACTAGGTTCGCAATTCTCGAGACAAGGGCATGTTTACCAAAGGTTATGAACCCAACTGGAGCACTGAAATACACAGGAATGTCAAGATTCGTCATTACGAACCAAAGACATTATCTTGAAGACATAGATGGGAATTTTCTGCAAGGGTCTTCTTATGATCAGGAGATACTGCTTACAAGATTTTCTGATGTCTATTTGGTTGAAAAAGTACGTCGACATTCGTGCTATCACCTGCTTGTAAAGTGGCTGGGCTTCGATTCCTGTTACAACAGTTCGATACACCGTTCTGCAATTACCGATGGGTAATTGGATGCTGCATTACAAGAGAGAGGGTTGAATTTCTGGATGCATTTTTATGTACCCTACTGTTTTTGAAGACTGAATAAATTCATCCTTACAATATATATGTACTTGTGTTTTGTAATTTATTTCCCTACTCTGTATTCACTCCTTTTTTCTCATGATCCCCCTACGTCCCTCCCTCCTTGTTTATTTCTTGGCAGGTGTGCGGCTGCACATGGATGGTCGTTAATTGTCATCATTTCTTTATTTCTGGCCAGGTGCATGCTTACACGTTGGGCATGTAGCCTGTTCTCACAGACGTTTATGTGTGTCCAATGGCCTCCTTTCCTGCAATGGCTCCGTGAGATTCGAGATTGGTGAGATCCGTGAGATTACTTGTATTACCATGTGGTGCATGTTACTCAGTATACACGGGAGTATTCCCCAAAACACATGGCCTGTCGGCAGCATTAATTGTTATTAATTGCTTCTGGGCTGGATATCGACCATTCCAGGGACGGGCCACTGACCGTGATGGTTCTTTCTCATGCAGTTTCTTAGGTCTCCACTTATTCATTGCTGTCTTCACTATGTATTCTTGGACGAGCCTGTGGGGCTGCAATATTGTCTGTTTTATTATGCGCAGCAGTCATGCATGTCGGTTGGTTTCTTTTTGTCTGGGGCTGGTAGGGAGCACTCATAAGCCCTCGCTTGTTTTTCTTGTGTGCTGCAGTTGTATTTGGGCGTTGTTTTACTCTTGTCTGAAGTGCCCCTCACTGGTCCTTATATTTACATGTTACCACGAACCTAGTAACCATTTCCCATTTGCGCGCGATATGTCGCATTAATGCTTCACTGATAATGAGCTCATCCATGCTCTGGATGATGCAGGGCTTGTGCGTCGCACCTCCTGATGACTGGTGAGCATCGTGCCACTGACTCGGGTCTGCTCATGTCCCATCTGCTACCTCATGATGACGACTCTGACTAGTACGATGGTGGTGCTCCAACTGCCCTCCTTCGTGGCCGTCGTGGCAGGGGTTCGCGGTCTATGCTAGCCCCAATCGGCGGGACGCGGTAGGACATGTGACCATCTTGGTGCTGCTTCCCAAGGCTCCACTGTCGCCTGCCTCGTCTGAGGCAGACACCTCCGAGCCTGTCCCAGAAGGGGTGGGTGACGGTGACTTCGCGAACCTCGCCGACTTCGATGACGGCAACGTTGACATGTCGTCGACAATGTTCTATCCAGCATAAACCCCTTGGTTCACGTGACATGGGCATTGGCAGGCATGCTCGACCGAAACATGGAGGTGCAGCAGACAGCCATGGAGGTGCAGTGGACAGGCATGGTGGCACGGGAGACGAATATCATGGAGTTTCACGCTACCCATTTGGCATTATATACTCTGCAGGATGTGCTCCTTGCAGGTCGGGTTGAGCGTGCAAGGGTTCAGGTGACTCGCGAGGACTGTACCATGATGCCACCTGCTATTCACACCCTCCTGATGCGCTATGTGGCCGGCCTTCTGGCCGATCCACCTGACAGTGGCGACGAAGGCAGCAATGAGTACAATAAGGACACTGGAGGTGGCGGTACAGATGGTGATGACAAAAATAGGACAACGAGAAATCAGAGGTGGCAGTACGGACAGTGACGACGCTGGCTGACTCTCTTACTTACTGACTGACTCACTCACTGAATGATGACTGGCTGTCTGGCATACTTCACAGCGGCATCAACACATGCGGTGAGCTTGTCAGCGACTGGTGGGTGCGTCTATATTCTATATTCTTTCCTTTGGTTTTTTACACTGGTAGTTTCATATATGTTCTGGGTTTTTAATTGGTTTTCTTGCTCAAATATATAAGATATTGTACATATATACACAGAATAAATGACTATTAAAAAAATTGATGTTCGAAAAAAAAAATATTTATATATAATTATGGCACCCAGCCTGCACCCTGGCCACAGCCCCACGTGTGTGTGTGTGTGTATATATATATCGAACATCAATTTTTTAATACAGTCATTTATTCTGTTATTGTTCTTATATATATATATATATATATATATATATATATATATATATATATACAAGCGTGCAGGCCTTGTGTAGAGTGCCGTTATGTTTTCCGTGCTGCAGTACATCCATGTCTACCACGTTTCGTGTCCTACACTTACCATTATACTGGTGGTTTGTGCTAGGACGTTCCCACGCCGTGTTGCATGTGTATACTACATTTCGCAATAGGAGACGCGCGCGGTGTGTGTTGTGTATGTACACTCCATTTTGCCATGGGTTGGCATCTTTATTATTCATTTTCTATAATTTTTTAATACATTCATTAATTAAGATTATTTTTATTTCTCGTGTATATATATACATACATATATGTGTGTGCATGGCGGGACTCTGATCAGGGTATTGGATAGAATGATGGTATTTTAATACGCTATCAATTTTTAATGTACAAGTTTTACACATATAGAAGCATGTGCATGCATGCACGGTGCCTGCAGTTTTTAAGTACTCTTATTTGCGGTGACAAGTTTATTATCTGGGAGTGCATAGTGCTGATACAAGTATTTACTTTATTTAATCTACTTGTTTTCCTCATGCAATGGTGGTCTTGTGGTCTAGACTTTGGAGTGGCAGCCGAAAGGTGATCGGAACGATCCTGCATTTCTCCTGCGTTTTTCGAGTTACGAAACCACATCCAACTAAAAAAATAATCCCAACACTGCTGGCGGCCACCATTTGTACTACGCTCTCCTAGGCTTCAAGTGAACCGACTCTTAGAGTAACATAATACACAGAAGAAGAGAAATGCATGTTATTCTACTGTCACTGTGTATTTTTCGCATTTTACCCTCTGTGAGATCTTGTATCTACTTTAAGAATGCATTTTGCAGGTTATCAACTATCATCATATATTTAGTTTAATTTATGTTAAAGAGTTCTGTTCCAAGATACAAGTTTCATTTTAAATTCTAAAGAACTCTTTAGAAACGTATGTTTAATTCTCTGGATATGCAGAGATTAGCCAAAAACGATAGGTCATTCTGAATTGAGTGTACTTCGAAATAAAGTGTTTGGAGACTCGGCGCTCAAATATCGAGTTAGATAGTGAGTTTGGCTCGAGCCAGTACTGGTCAGGCCTTCGCGTCTGTTTAAGGAAAACATCTCAGTTAACAGTAGAACTGTTGACCCAATCATATGGAGAAATCAAAATGTGGGGAAAGACATTTCTTACCTACAACTCGCACAGTTACAAAATCATATTTTAAGAAACCAGCACTTTATATTAAAAAACTTGTAATTTTATGCATTTGGACATTTTGAGTCTAAGTAGTCCAGGGCTCTTGACATGTCAGCTGTGTGGTATAACATTTGAGGAACTTCGTAAAGAAAGACTGCCAATGGAAAACAGTTCTTCGAAAATTCATTCGCTGCCAAACAACAGTTCCTTGAGATTTTCTCAAGTTGAAACATAAAATGGAGGCCTGTGGTTTTTTTTTTTTTTTTTTTTTTTTTAAGACCAGCAGCGTGAATGCGTTACATCGTTTTTAATTTTCGAATTACGTTATTCTAACCGTTTGCACACAGAAATGGAATACAATACTTTTTAATTTACCTTCACACGTTAGATGATATATTTTATGACATATGCACTGTATTCTGTCCATATGTTCTGTGGCGCAATATAATGGTATAGGCTGTTCACGATCAAGTGAGCACTACTGAAATCAACCTTAGGAAAATGTCACTGCCCCGACCTGCATATATTTTAACGGGCGCACTGAGTGACATGCGCTCAGTAAAGTTGGTAACGATGGATGGGAAGTAGTTCCATATCTTTACGTCGAAAAAAGGTGTTACGTAACCATTTCTGATAACTGAAATTATTAATTTCGTTTTCTGTTTTTTTAATTCATCGAAGTGTAAAAAAGATCAGATTTGTAAAATGTTTACTTTTCTAACAATTTCGCAGTTTCACTTGGCTGACGCATGAATAAGGGGATGAGGCCCATTCCAATGGTAATATTAGATAAGGCGGAAGAATACACAACGTGCATAGAAGTAGATCTTAAGCAGGGCTTTCAAAAGTGCTCATTTTACCGCGAACAGCCTATAGTATTGCTGTCAAAGGCAGTACGATGCAGGTGGGAAAGAGAAAGCTCCAACTTCTGATTCGTGCATGTTTTTTCTTGTGTTCAAGTTTGTATGCGTACAAAAGTATTTCATTTCTTGAGCAAAATTTTGCGTAGCGATATCAAAGGCTGAGGAGCCGGCAGGAACCACGGCTCGAGCGTCGGATATGCCGGGGATATGTCTGCAGATTTTGAATGTTAGATTAGGTTAGTTAACATCGCAACTGTTACACATAAAGCCTTCCAGCATAAAATCGAACTGCGATAATAAACCGAAACGAATAAAATAAAATAACATTTAATATAAAGCTGTGACTTCTGTGTAACTTGCTGTGCAAATAAAGGCGAGTCATTTGGTAGGGCTTTTGTATGTATGCCCTCTGAGTGTTAAACGCCATGAAACACTTTTACCGCCATACACAGATTGTATGGAACAGCACAATTATTTTTTGTGGTCTGTTAGGGGACCTCTACAGTTGTCATGGGCTTCATTATAAACAGTTGAGTCTACTCTAATTTTTACAAAAATATGAAATATTTTGATGTGTATATGTTATTATTTTTTTTTTTTTTTTTTTTTTTAGGAGAGAATTCATAAATTTGTTTATTAAAACATACATTTGGTCTTCAAAAATATTTATTAGTGCCCTTTTGTTAACAATATTTATTCTTCTGTCAAACAGTGGTTTATACGTGTTTTTAACTAAGCGACAATGTTGTATCTTTTCTGAACAGATTCCTGTATTAAAATCCTACATGGTTTGCTTAAAGTTCTGAGGAAACGTGACAGACGCGAAGATTGTTTACGCTCTCTTCCAGCGCCGCTGCAATAACACCTCGCGGTTAGGTGTGACAGTGAGACGTTTAAAATGTTTTACTGTGGAGCAAATTGAGTAAGGACAGTAAAGACTGTTCCCGATATAGTGAGCACTTTAGAAATGAACCTAAGGAAAAAAGTCACTGCCTCTGCATTGAGTAAGTACAGTAAAGACTGTTCCCGATATAGTGAGCACTTTAGAAATGAACCTAAGAAAAAAGTCACTGCCTCTGCATTGAGTAAGTACAGTAAAGACTGTTCCCGATATAGTGAGCACTTTAGAAATGAACCTAAGAAAAAAAAGTCACTGCCTCTGCATTGAGTAAGTTCAGTAAAGACTGTTCCCGATATAGTGAGCACTTTAGAAATGAACCTAAGGAAAAAAGTCACTGCCTCTGCATTGAGTAAGTACAGTAAAGACTGTTCCCGATATAGTGAGCACTTTAGAAATGAACCTAAGGAAAAAAGTCACTGCCTCTGCATTGAGTAAGTACAGTAAAGACTGTTCCCGATATAGTGAGCACTTTAGAAATGAACCTAAGGAAACAGTCACTGCCTCTGCATTGAGTAAGTACAGTAAAGACTGTTCCCGATATAGTGAGCACTTTAGAAATGAACCTAAGGAAAAAGTCACTGCCTCTGCATTGAGTAAGTACAGTAAAGACTGTTCCCGATATAGTGAGCACTTTAGAAATGAACCTAAGGAAAAAGTCACTGCCTCTGCATTGAGTAAGTACAGTAAAGACTGTTCCCGATATAGTGAGCACTTTAGAAATGAACCTAAGAAAAAAAGTCACTGCCTCTGCATTGAGTAAGTTCAGTAAAGACTGTTCCCGATATAGTGAGCACTTTAGAAATGAACCTAAGGAAAAAAGTCACTGCCTCTGCATTGAGTAAGTACAGTAAAGACTGTTCCCGATATAGTGAGCACTTTAGAAATGAACCTAAGGAAAAAAGTCACTGCCTCTGCATTGAGTAAGTACAGTAAAGACTGTTCCCGATATAGTGAGCACTTTAGAAATGAACCTAAGGAAAAAAGTCACTGCCTCTGCATTGAGTAAGTACAGTAAAGACTGTTCCCGATATAGTGAGCACTTTAGAAATGAACCTAAGGAAACAGTCACTGCCTCTGCATTGAGTAAGTACAGTAAAGACTGTTCCCGATATAGTGAGCACTTTAGAAATGAACCTAAGGAAAAAGTCACTGCCTCTGCATTGAGTAAGTACAGTAAAGACTGTTCCCGATATAGTGAGCACTTTAGAAATGAACCTAAGGAAAAAAGTCACTGCCTCTGCATGCATACATTTTAACGAGCGAACTGAGTGACATCCGCCCAGTAAAATTGGTAGCGATGAACGGAAAGTACTTCCATATATTAACGTCGAATAAAAAAATGTTAGTCAACCTATTGTGATAACTTAAAACTATTTGTTTCGCTTTATTTCGCTTTAGTGCATCGAAGTGTAAAAGTGAGCAGATTTGTAAAGTATTTACTTTCTTAATAATTTCACCACGAAATAACTATTTCAGAGCATTTATCGAAAAATCCCTCCACCCCTATTCGAGCAAGCTGGTTTCGAGAAAGAACAGCATGGGATTTACACATTCGGAGATGGTGATACCTGTTTAGGATTTTGATGTGGCAGTGTTTCGACGAGGCTTTTATCAACAACCTGTTTTCATTTTGATGTCTCGCCGTTGGAACCGTGATGTATGACTGACTTGACCCGGAACCGCGGGAAGGCGCCATCGCGAACTGAACCACATGAACAGATCTATATGTTGTTCCCAGATATTTGAACTAAATCCTACTTAGATTATACTTTGATATCAATTTTATATATTTTACCATGTGTAAAATTAACATGGCCGTGGACCGGATCACTTAATTCATGCCTAGGCCAGATTAAACTACGAAATATAACCAAATAACGCAAATATGTCACTAGTAAGTGAAATCTTTCTCATATTTACACAAAAAATATATAAAAAACAAATTAATTAAATTCATTATCTACAAATCTTAACACAGTATTTTTGATGGGAGAGTTTGGATAAGGGAAAATTTCCATCCGCTAGGTGCGCAGTGTTCCAAAAAGTAGCTTTAAATTAAAAATTTGAAGTTGCGTAAATAATAAAAGAAGACTACATACGTACGGAGTTATTTTATATGTGATTTAATATTATTGCAATTATCCTGTTATTCAACGTAGAAAATCGAGAAAATCTAGTACACATGCAACACTGGCGTCTGCCTAGTGGCGAAACTTTCTGATTGCCAAACTTTTTACATTGATCTCTCCCAGACCTGGGTAGAAGTAACCTTGAACATATTACTTATAGGACGGTAAAGCACGGAACGTATTTCCTTTCATCAGTGCCAATGTAACCGAGAGGATATTAACGAGTGGGGATCGTCAAAGTACCTCCAGTTAAGGGCTAGAGCTTTTCTTTTTCAAAAGTTGAATTTAAAAGTGATTAAATAACTATGAACAAGCCTTATTTGAGCATTGTATCCTGGAATGTTAATCTGCGCACATGTTGAAGCATGTTTACCTGTGATTACTGCTATATAAACCCGTGTATAAGCTGTTCCCGATAAAGAGAGCACTTTTGAAAGCCCTCTCGTTTGGAATGACAGTCAACAAATATATTTTATTTCAGCTTTAGACGTTAACTTCCAAGTGCGGTAGAATATACACACTGTGCGTATTACTTACACGGCAATAAGTATTTTAAAATGTCGTTAAAGAATAAAAAATACCTGAAAGGAGAAAGTAACTAGGGTGTCAAAAGTGCTCACTTTGCCGTGAACAGCCTATAATTCTAAAGCGGCAGCAGCTGTTGGATTTTGGTTGAGTCAGGTGGAGAGCATTCAGCTGTTGTTGTTAATATTCACATGCGTTTACAATTTAAACTAATATATTTGTTATGTAAAACAACAATAAATATGTATTTTGGTTCATTATCAAATATCAAAACTGCATCATCTTAATATTGAAAAAAAAAAATGCACTTCGCTACAAATAGCGGAGATCAAACCGTAGATATCTTCATAAATTTTAGGCATTGTAGATAACCAAAGTTTTGATTTTCAAAGTAATATTTGAGTCATATCGTGAGATGTGTATTTGTGCTTACACTTCAGATATGTCTCTAAAAATTTGAAAGTGTAGATTTCGTCTTATAAAAGAGATATTGGTTGTCGAACTCTTGTATGACTTTGCCAGTCTTTGACCTATACTTGACGTTTGAACCTGGATGTGTATATGTGATATATAATTAATTTAATAAATAGTCCTATTATATATATATATATATATATATATATATATATATATATATATATATATATATACACACACACCGGTTATTCGTGGGTGCATCCAAAATATTAAACTTGAATTTTTTTTTTTTTTGGGAACATTGGGGTCGTTCTCGCAAACCGACGGAAAATTAACCATTAAACATATAGCCCAAATTTTTGCCAGAATTTTGTCTGTCATTAAAACAGGCACGTAACAAATATGATAAATGAAGATTTTCTTTTGTAATGACTGAAGTAATGGTAAATCAACTTCGAAAATATGATTATCAGTGTTTGTAACATTTCCAAGAAATGCTAAAATGCATAGTTTTCGAAGGGAATAAAACTACTCCGTTCAGATACTTTCCTCACTGCTGCATACGGTCAGTGTAAAACAAGTTATTTTTCATCATGTAAGTATCAACAGTCTGTCATGCAGGAGGAATATACAATTGCAAAAAATGCGCTTCGATAACTGATATCTGCAAATTTAAAGACTGGTTAACAAGTAGGAACACGGAATGAAGTAAACTGCATGAATACAAACTTATTTAAGTAAAAAATTATATTTGCGTTATAAAATTTTTTTACAAAATATCACATAGCTTCATAAAAAGGAAAAAAAAAAACAGTTCTTTGATAGCCATGAACTTAAGTTCAAGTGTAAACCTTTTACATTAAAAAATTATTATTAAATCAATTCTAAATGAGGCGCAGAAGGTGATGAGATGTGTACAATGGTAACAATGAAAAGGTGGAGGAGAATGGCGTTGAGTGGTGGGAAAGCTTCGTTCTTCTAGTGGTGTTTGCTGTAACCGCCATAGGAACCATAAGATGAGCCGCCTCCATTAAGGCCGCCAAGGTAACTGGGGACGTAGGTGCCTCTGATGGGACCGCCGGAGCTATAGCTAGATCCAGAGCTGTAGCTGGACCCCGAGTTGTAGCTGCCTCCTGAGCTGTAGCTAGATCCATAGCCGGATCCATGGCCGGAACCGATGCTTCCCAAGCTACCGCTCCCAAGGCCGATGCTGCTGATGCCATGTCCGCCAGCTCCTGAGCCGTAACTGGAACTGTAGCCGGAACCATAGCCGGAACCGTAGCCGATACCTCCAAGGCTGCTGCCACTAAGACCGATGCTGCTGACACCGCCTCCAATTCCAGAGCCGTAGCCGATGCTGCTACCACCTCCAATTCCAGAGCCATAACCAATGCTGCTGACACCGCCTCCAATTCCAGAGCCATAGCCGATGCTGCTGACACCGCCTCCAATTCCAGAGCCGTAGCCGATGCTGCTACCACCTCCAATTCCAGAGCCATAGCCGATGCTGCTGACACCGCCTCCAATTCCAGAGCCATAGCCGATGCTGCTGACACCGCCTCCAATTCCAGAGCCGTAGCCGATGCTGCTACCACCTCCAATTCCAGAGCCATAGCCGATGCTGCTGACACCGCCTCCGATTCCAGATCCATAGCCGATGCCTCCCAGGCTACCTCCTCCAAGACCGACGCCGCCGATTCCTCCTGCAAGCCCACCTCCCAGACCACTAGAACCAACCAATACTGGTCTGTCAATAGGGACGGGGTGAGGAACTGGCACAGCGACTGGCTGAGGAACTCGCACAGGAACAGGGTGAGGAACACGAACGGCGTAGGGCTGAGGAACTGGCACAGGTACGGCCTGGGGTACAGGAATAGCTACTGGCCTGGGAACACTTACAGGGTATGGTCTGGGTACAGAGACAGGTACAGGGTGAGGGACACTGACAGGGTATGGCCTGGGTACTGACACTGGGACAGGCTGTGCAACAGGTACAGGCACGGGCCTGTTGACAGTCACTGGTATGGGCTGGGGCACTGGCACTGCTACGGTCCGTGTCACGGTCTGCACTGCTGGTGCCGCTGCGGCTAGTCCAATACCAGAGCCTATACCAGATCCCAGACCAATACCGGAACCGATACCAGATCCCAGACCAATACCGGAACCGATACCAGATCCCAGACCAATACCGGAACCGATACCAGATCCCAGACCAATACCAGAACCAATACCAGAGCCAATACCAGAGCCCAGTCCGATACCGGAGTCGATACCAGAGCCCAGTCCGATACCGGAGCCGATACCAGAGCCCAGTCCGATACCGGAGCCGATACCAGAGCCCAGTCCGATACCGGAGCCGAGTCCATAACCAGATCCTAGTCCGTAGCCACCTCCAATCGCATAACCAGAGCCGGAGCCGAGTCCATAACCAGATCCTAGTCCGTAGCCACCGCCAATCGCGTAACCAGAGCCGGAGCCGATTCCTGAGCTCAGAGCAATGCCGGAGCCAAGTCCAGCTCCAGAGCCGAGAGCGATGCCAGAGCCGAGTCCAGCTCCGGAACTGAGAGCGATGCCAGAGCCGTGACCAGAGGCAAGGCCAATCCCGGAGCCGAGAGAGTATCCTCCGGAGCCGTAGCCGTATCCACCACCTATGCTGTAGCCACCGCCGTAGCCACCGCCGTAGCCGCCTCCGTAGCCACTGAGGATGCCGCGCTTGTCTTGTTTCTTCTCCTCCTTTTTGGCCTCACATCGGACTGCAACTACGGCAGCCAGCGCCACGCTGAGTAACTGCGTGAGAGAAAGAACAGGCAAGGGTATACATTTAGCCAACTGATTCGGTATAAATTATTTCTATATTCTATTATCCTATATATTAATCCTGTCAAGTTGTAATATCCTATCGTAACAAATTTTACGAAGTCTTACTGTAATCATGATCCTAACAATATTTAATGGATTTTTCTTGGTAAAAGGGGAGGAGAAAATTTTTATTTGCACGTTTCGATATTCCCTAACCAAATTAAGAATTACATATGAACAATTGACTATTAAAAAGCATTATTATTTTTTTTTTTTCGTAGGGGCTATTAATTACTATATGTTTATATCTCAAAAGTTAAATTTTAAATACGGAAACCACATATTAAAATATCTTCATGAAATTCTGGTGACATGATGACACGAACAATTACTTCAAGCTGTAGGCTAAATTATTGTGAAGCACTTTGAATCAACTGTCATCTTAGCTGTTACAACTAAGAGCATAAGAAGTATCTAAAGGAAGTAAAAAAAAATATATTAATAGTTATGCTGTATAGAATAAAGGAATAACAACGCATAATTCTAAAATATCATTATGGGAATATGCCATAAGTTTTCCTTAAGTGTGTTTAGAGACTAAAGTTATTTTCAACATTTTTAGCATGTGACAAATTTCTTAATTGCTACACGGAATAACAGTCTGTAAAAAGTACGAAAATGTCTGAAAATTACTTTTCTGAAACAAGCGAAAGGGGCTATAGAACTTTAAATGTATATAAACATATAAAGTACAGATATCAAAATTAAACAAATGTAATACTTTAGGCTACAGCTCGAAATAATTGTCCGTATCATCATAATGTCCCTAAAGAATATTTTCTTGGAAATTTCATTATGTGGTTCACAGTATTTTAACTTTAACTCTTGAGATTTAAACTTATAGTTAAAATATCCGAAATTTAAATGAATTAACCAAGTGTCGGAATTCAAATAAATTGCAACACACTTCTCTCTGGGACGTTTTGTTTTTTGTAAGAATATTAAAATGCTTATATTTGCGTTAAAAAAAATACTAGGCATATTACTCTTGAAATTATTTGGTTTTTGTATCAGTTATAATTATTATGTCACAAAACCGCAAAATATCCTCAAAATCTAGCAAAAAAAAAAACATCTTAGCTTCGAAGAGCATTAATTTACTCGAGTTTAGACATTTGGATTCGTTTGTATGCCGGGGGAGGTGGCATAGCGGGAAGAAACTGGACTAAAATTTGGAAAGGTCCTAGTTCAATTACCGATCCTGCTAACGTTTCTAGTACACAGGCCGTGAACCTAACGTTGCTTGAAGCCAAACTCACCTTCCTTAGTTACGTGGTGGAAATATACGTAGTTGACTTCTAGGCGTGGTTATCGTGGCAACTCTGTTAAAAGCTGTTCACGATAAAGTGAGAACTTTTTTTAATCAACCTTAGAAAAATGTAACTGTCCATGCCTGCATATATTTTAACGGGTGCAATGAGTGACATGCGCCCATTAAAGTTGGTAACGATAAATGGAAAGTAGTTCCATATATTAACGTCGACTAAAAAGTGTTAGGCAACCATTTGTGATATTTAAAATTATTTATTTCGTTTTCTGTTTTTTTTTTTTTAATGCGCGAGTGCGTAAAATTAGCAGATTTATAAAATATTTACTTTTATAATAATTTCACAGTTTCACTTGACCGGCGGATGAATAAAGTGATGAAGCCCACGGCAAAGTTAGATTTTACATAAGGCGGAAGAATACAAAACGCGAATACAAGTAGATCACAAGCAGGGCTCTCGGAAATGCTCGTTTTACCGTGAACAGCCTATAGTAATCATGCTCCTGCCGGACAAAGACACGTGGTATAGTTTAGCCCATGACTGAAGAGTATTCACACTGCTGATGGCTGGCACGCTATGTTTACAATTGCGGCCACAGCACCAGGCAGGCGACCGTTCTTCGTCCGCCACGCACTCGACATGCGACCCGATCAGAGCGTTTAGGGCTCGCACTGAGACGCATGGCCATCTTTCGACCGGAGCTACTGACCTGCATGTCGGAGGGCCCGCATAACTGCATAGCGGGAGCTGGCTACTCGCCAGGAAAACGAAACACGCCGACAATGCTACTCCACATTTTTTTTTTTTTTTTTTCCTGAAGTCGACTGTGGGGTCCGGAATAGTTAACATCCCGCGTGGGCCTTCACACAAAAGCTGCCCCCCACGTTGTCGCGGAATCTGCATTGTATCTCAGTCGCCAACGTTGAATGTCCACGGCAACGTGTCTGGGAGTACGTGCGTAAACCGCCTTCTCTCTAAAAGGTTTTTGTTTTTCATCTGCGTTTCGCAAGACTATTTCTTACCGAGCGGTTGCCTTCCCCCCCCCCCCCCCCCCTCCGCCCTGCACCGTGTCCTGCGTTTCATTTCGAATAAGACGCTGTGCATCGAGGGTTTTTACAGTGCATCAGCTGTGCACGCGTCGTAGTTACATTAACCCGAAAACTACCGTATCTACTTAGGGCTGGTCGTAAGTTAATTGCATTTCATTCTTGTAGGCTATTCGCGGTAAAGTGATCGCTTTTCAAGGCCCTCCCAACATGCGTTAACCACTAATAAATGTATTCTATTGCAGTCTCAGGCATTAGCTTTCGAAAGTGGTGAAATGTCTATGCTTTGTTTATTAGTCACATGAGAATATTTATGTTAAAAAGGGGCGAATAAATAGATGTTTTCTGAAAAGAAAAAATTCAGAAGGGCCTCGAAAAGTGCTCACTTTACCGCGAATAGCCTATAATTGTTTTCGTGCACAATGATTTTTCCTGGACGATTGTGTACAGTAGCATCTGTTGTTTCAGTCAAATACGTACATGCATTGTAAAAGTTTCTTTTTTTTTTCTCAGTAAACCTCCTAAACTGCAAATACCTAGCGAGATGGCGATGTAATAACACAATGGATCCTCACATGGGTGCACGTAATATACAGTGGGCATTAAATGAAATATTCATATCAAATCGAATTCGTTGGGATTTGTAAGCTATGGAACTGAAACTCGCCTGCAGCTGTCTGCGGAAGAAACAAAATTAAGCTGGAAGTGAGGCAATAGTTATATTTTAATTGAAAACATATTGCTTCATATTTACTTGAAACATGCCTTAGAGTGTGAAATGCTTTAAAGTAGACATGTGCATTAAATTGCTGTATTAACGGCCTTCTTCCTAGGATTCCCTACTTCGTCTCCCATATGTACGATACAAAGATTTTTCGTCATTAAAAAGTAAAGTACTTTAGATTTTTTAAACTACAGAAAACTTAAGAAACGGTGTTATAAATATATAAAGACGGCATCTGGTGCCAGTACGTTAAAAAAAATTGCATAACCAGTTATATTTTGAAGATTTTTTAAAAAATTAATCCTAATTTTGTGAATACGTAACACACAACACACAAATTCTTGAACAACACCAGCTATAATGAACGAAACCTAAAACTGAATATTTCTGCTTCTATGTAACATGTTCAAGATAAAATAAAACCTTTAAATGACCCTCGATTTCGTATTTCGCTCGCGATTCTAAAAATCGTTTTAATAAATAATTTTGCGGTAAAAAAAAATGTAAATTTATTCCTCGGTTATTTTGTAGTCGAAATTATTTTCAAAATTTCACGTGATTAATGGCGTAATATTATATCCTGTCTTATTGGTGCAGCAAATACGAAATTGCGTATGTTTAATTCGTATTCATTATATGCAAGTGGCACCGTTACGATGTCAAAGAGGCTAAATTTTTATCGTTGTGATAAGTTAGACAAAGGAGAAAAATTACTTTTCAAAACAATAATAAACGAAAAAATTAGGAAAATCTGAATTTATAAAGTCTATATTTTTGTAACAATCTGAAAACGCAACAAAAAAATTACGCTATATTAGTACTTAAAATAATTGGTACTGTCATTAGAATGTGAAGGAAAATATTTGTTTTGCAAATTCGTTGAGCTGTCCCACCCACATTTCAATTTTAACTATTGATATAAAAATTTTTAGGTCAAAATAACCAGAAAATCATTACTTATCGCAGATTAACCAGCTGTGAACTGCATTACATAGCTCTGTAGTAATTTATCACGGTGACAAGTTTTTTTTTTTTCATAAACCTATCATATATGTTAATATTTTGCAACAAAAGAGAAAAAAGCACTACTGATGAAGCTTATCAGTGTAATACTACCACAAATCGTGGACTGGCAACCAAGCGCTACGGAATACACTATAGTACAGACTGTACTGCGTACCTATAGGCCATCAACGGTTGCTTCCAACTTATCCGGAGCCCTGCTAAATTTATACTTCCATGATATTCCTTCGCCTCACGAAAACTAAGCTTAACTAAGTCTAGCAAATTACACCAGAGGGACAACACACTGCATTCGTGAGCACTAGTTACGATAATATTTTGCATAAGAAGTATTTCTTACAAGGCATTACCAACATACCTAATTCTTTAGGTTTTTATTCATGTTAATTATAAATTAAATATTATAGTTTATAGATAAAATATATGTCTAAGATCTATTTAACAAACAATAGGTTTCTTTTATGTTAACAGCTGTATAAAACGATAGTGACACACGACAAACACGTCATACATTGGATTATTATTAAAGATTCGATTAACAAATTGTGAAGAAACTCGAATAGACTATCGCTCAAATCAACACAGGCGTTAAATGAAGAGCCTACATAAAGTGTTTTGGCGGGAACTCGAACCCGGGAGGGGCCGCGGTGGCTGAGCGGTTAGACCGGTCGACTCCCACCAAGGCGAGCCGGGATCAATCCCCGGCCGGATTTTCGCAAGTGGGAATCGTGCCGGACGATGCCGCTGCTCGGCGGGTTTTCTCGGGGATCTCCCATTTCATCCGCCCTTGCATTCCGGTGCTGCTCCATTCTTACCTCACTTCACCCTCACCGGCTCTCAAGACCTCGTTGTTAGGAGCCGTCCGAAATCTCTGAACTCCGCCAGGACGTCGAGCGAAGGCTACGCTTGCCTGGATGTCGTACTCACCAGAAGGCACTTCATAGCGTCGCCGTGCAGATGAGCCCGCTATGAGCAAGTGCTTGTGTGGTTGAAGGAGTGATGTGCTCTCGGACATCCAGGCAGGCGGTATATATAGCGGGGGGCCTGGCTTCGCCCCACGCCCGGCCGCGCTTGGAGGGGCCCTCTTCATTTGACTTTCACTGTCCGGGATCAACTTTTTAACTTTGCATCTTTGTGAACCCCTTCCTCCTCCCCAACCCCCTCCTCCTCGTCATCCTGCTGCCCCTTCGCCTGTCGCGTGCGGTCGCTCCAGGACTCTTACCTGCCCCTTATCCAAGGACTCCAGCCATCCCGGTGCTCTTAACGCCGGTGTTGCTAAGGGTCATTTTGCATTGCTTCCAATTGTTTGGTTGCAGTGGCCCCACGAATCCAGCGTAGGACCGCCGAATAGCCTTGCAGATGTGTAGGGGTAGTGAAATTTCGCGAAAAAATTTCAAGACGAGTTAAATTTCAAAACACTGTAGGGTCGTTTACCTAATTTGATTCGCTGAATTACTTTTTGACCCGTGTTAACTACCTGTACACGAATAACGTAGGAGCCGAGCCGATGTTACCAAGTTCTGAATGGCCCGGTCAAATATGGAAACGCCTTCTCAAGCACACACCAACAAATGGAAATAGACAAACCGCTGTTGGGTGCTTACAGTATTGAAGTCTATCGTGTAGGCCTACTCATATTTTTTTTCGTGAAAAATCACGAGCTCTGCAGATGTGGCAGGAAATCTTTAAACCGCATTTACAACGTCCGCTTGCCAGCAAATTGACGTGGGAGTTTTGAACGTCTGATGCAGATCCCGGCCGGCCGTGTAACAATGTGTTGTGGACTCCTGTAGTGGACTTCTAGTTTCGCTCTTATTATTGTACTGTAGAGTGGAGTGTACCATATCACATGTGGAACTTCACGACGTGTCTTCATCTCAGCAGTACTGTCTGTTTGGTGCGGTGGCCCACTCACGAACATACGCTAAGATTCGCAACCGCTTTGACGAAACTGTTGGTCATAATAATAATAAATTATTATTATTATTATTATTTTTTTTATTTTTTTTTTAAAGCAACCCCCAGTTGTACAATTTACCAATCCCCCCTTTCTCCTTTTCTACTACCCCCCTCCCTCTCGTAGACTACAGATGAGGTAAAGGCTGTTCACGATCAAGTGAACGCTTTATAAATGAACCTTAGAAAAAAGTCACTGTCCCTTCATGCATATATTTTAATGGGCGCTCTAATTGATATTCGCCCAGTAAAATTGGTAACGATAGATGGAAAGTAGTTCAATAACATAACGTCGTACAAAAAAATGTTCGCTACCATTTCTGATAACTTTAAAATTATTTATTTTGCTTTCAGTTTTTTTAATGCATCCAAATGTGAAAATGAGCACATTTGTATAGTATTTCCTTTCTTAATAATTTCACAGTTTCATTTGAGAGACGCATGAATAAAGTGATGATGCCCATGGCAATGTTAATTTTACATCAGGTGGAAGAATACACAACGTGTATACAAGTAGATACTAAGCAGGGCTTTCAAAAGTGCTAATTTTACGGTCAACATCCTATAGGTCGATTTTCATCGCCTTCTGAGTATTTTCCCGACTTTGACTCGCCCATCGCTAATGGAGTTGTCAAAGTCGCATGTTCAACAGTGATTAACGTGTTTGTTTACATGCGAATCTTCAAGATAGTTGCCCTTTTATTATTAAAATGCTTTGACTAAACCTCGAATGCGTTCTAGTTGCATAAGTTAGAAAACATAAGAGTACGAACATATCTCAAAGAACTTGGAAGTACTTACTGTAAACAGTGTTGTGAGCCTCAAATCTTATTCCCGTCGGTTTTTAATAGAGCTGTTGGTAGAAAGCTGGGACTCGGATAGTAGTTATTTCGAATTACTGTTAGCATACGTAGATCCCAGGCCTTACGTGGGTTCACAGATAAAAAAAAAAAGAAAAGTTGCATCTAAATTACTATTTTGTGAGAATTCGTCCTTCCGACTTAAATATGTGGTGAACTCAGAATTATTCTAAGGTGATCACTAAAATGTTCGTTACTGTGTTTCCACCCCAGAATATCTGGCAAAAAAAAAAAAAAAACTTGTTCGTTTAATGGGGTGTACAGAATTGCAGACGTTTACCTGGTGGCTGAATATTGTCGTTAAATAATCTCTCATAAATATTGTTTCCACGTGACTGCATATACTTTACCGCAAACGGTAACTATGATATTGACGGGAAATTTTGGCAGTGAAGTGTAGAAATTATATCTATCTATAAACGTCATATTAATACTCTAACGTTTAGAATTATTGGCTACTGAAGACAGTTTCTTCTACGTGAGAATTGGCGTAGTATTAATAGTTCCGTGTTCCTAACAATTTCACAGTATTTCTCGATCGACGAATGGCTGTTATCCAGTGGCTGAACTGCAACATTAATTTCTCCGAGTGGTGAAATGATAAACGGCCGGCAGAAACCTAGACGCGCACAAACTCTATTTGATTACGGTGCTACTCCGCTGCATTAGTAATGAACAATCGGATAATTACATGCTGAAATAAACTGGGGATGATCATCTTCTCTGCTGTCCCGCTCGCGTATGCTATTTTGTTTGTACTTATTATTGGTCCTGTAGAAATAAGCCACATTACGTACTTACAACACGCTAGATTGTGTTGCATAGCAGCAGCATCTACAAATTTCATGCGGTCCAGCAAAACTTTTCGTACTATACCTACGTCGCGTTAATATATAGAATAATGTTTTCAATATACACTAAAACTGGAATAGTTCCTTGGAACTCAGTAAAGAGAAATACATATATACATTATTGAACTTCTCAAATAACTCCTTATATTCAATCGTGTCTTGTAAACCGTAATATGTATTCACTTAAACGACTAACGATAGTATATCTCTCTCAGTTTCGACTATTTTCAGTAAGGGTGATTTATTTATGTTAAATTTTAGGTTATTTCACGTAGTTCATTTTCACATCGGCTTGCGGTATTATAAAAGGCAGTGATTGTTCGTGACTATACCTCATAGTTACATCCATTACGATATTATTTACTTATTTATAGACTTTGAAGTTTAGGTTGTTTCGCACAGAAAGATAACAGATCCTCCTAAGAATAGTGGGCTCCGAAACAACTTGACGATGGGTTAGGGACTTAAAATAATAGAGAAAACTGGCCTGGTATCATAAAAGCCACAGATAATTTTGTATATATTAATTAATTTTATGGAAAAATGAATGCTTGTTTGATATGATGAGATAGAATGCTTTAATTATGCCAGCCTTGACAAATAAGTTTCTTTTCATAAAATTAAGTGTATGTTCTTTCGGTACATATTTAGCCCAAAAATAGGAGAACTACGGCCCATGAGCTTGACTTCGAGTGGAATCTTTCCAAAATAACATTGGTGAATGGCCCGAGGACATGATTGAAGTGGCTCGTATTGGCACGAGAGACGTTTATTACTAACAGATTCAACAAAACGCAAGGATGGGAGCGCACGTCTAACTGCTATTTCAGATAGTAATTGGTTCGCATAGACCTGTGTGGTGTTAGGCCCGTGATTCATTTGTGAAACTGGTGTTGTCATATTTTCCAGGCGTGATATCACTGTGCATTTTTGGAAATGGGTAGTACAAACATTCGTACGTTTCACTTGGATTCGGGAACTGCTCTTCCCAGTGGACAAGTAACGGCGTAAGACGTAAAGGCATGCCGTAAACTATCTTTCCAGGACATGAGTACCTATTCCAGACCCTGTAACTTAGTCTGCAATAAGAACTGATCGTGTTGCCCACAGCACGACAGTGAGACGTGAGCTTCGCTACGACTCTAAAAAGGTTCCCTGCTCCTAATTTAGTCAATGTTATAGAGAGTGGGGGAAAAAAAAAAGAATCCGGCATTTGCGTGCTGTGGTCAAAATTTACTCAAAACAAATACCACCCAGCGAGACGAAAAAAAAATTGGTAACACTTGCATTCAGGAGCAGTCTAGTTCGATCGTCGCTCCTAGCTATTTTGATAATGGTGTACAAAGGTTTCCCGGAAATCGCTCTAGGCGAATGCTGGGCCTGGGCTCTTACTATAGGCCATACACGGTTACCTCAGACTTTTCTGAGGACCTGCTGAAGTTCTGCTTCCAGTGTATTCCTACGCCTCGTGCAAAAAAAATAGCTTAAACGAGTATGGAAAAGTACACCAAAGTTACAATGTACCGCATGCGTGCGTACTCTCTTTAATAACGTTTGGCATAAGCACTATTTATTACTAGTCGTTACCAACCCACCTATTTCAGTTTTCAATCATACTATGAGGTATTACAATTGATGGATAGTATATTACTGAAAGTTTAATTTAACCCAAAAATAAGACACTTTTATGTTAACAGCAGTACAAAACGCTTATGACACTTGGCATATTTAGGAAATAACCAAATTATGTCGTACATGGTGTGATTTTTCAAAGGTTACATTCAAAGAGTGTGACGGTACCGTGATAGAAACTATACACATTATGACCGCTTGCTTTCTCAATACGGGGCAGTGGTTGGCGCAGTGGCTAGAGCGCTCGCCTCCCAGCTGGGAGAACCGCTCTCGGATTCCCGCACGTGGGAGTAGTGCCGGTAAATACCGCTGGTCGGGCGGGTTTCCTCGGGTATCTCCCGTTTACCCTCGCCCCGCCTCTGCAATCCGGCGCCACCCCACACTCACCTCGCTCCATCCTCGTCGACACCCGTGATCTCGTCGTTAAGAGCCTCACAAACCTCTGGACTCCACTTTCTCCATGATATACGCTACGCTGTTCACGGTAAAATTAGCACTTTTGAAAGCCCTGCTTAGTATCTACTTGTACACACGTTGTGTAGTCTTCCGCCTGATGTAAAATTAACATTGCCATGGGCATCATCACTTTATTCATGCGTCTCTCAAATGAAACTGTGAAATTATTAAGAATGTAAATACTTATAAATCTACTCATTTTTACACTTCGATTAATTAAGAAAAGCACAAAGCGAAAGAGGTAATTTTAAGCTGTCACAGATAGTAACATAACACTTTTTATTTGACGTTGAGATTTGGAACTACTTTCCATCCATCGTTACCAACTTTACTGGGCGAATGTCACACAGTGCGCCCATTAAATATATGCATGGAGGGGCATTGCATTTTTCTAAGGTTTATTTATAAAGAGCTTACTTTAACGTGAACAGCCTTCAACTGTACGAGCTATTAGCTTCATACGTAGCTATACCTGTCGATGAGATGTTAGGAGATAATCAACCATAAATCAGGTTTAGCCTATGCATGCGCCACAATTGCAAGATTTACATCAGAAACACTTCCAACCACTTAACGTTGAGACAGTCGACTATTTACTTTAAGAAAGCCGAGGCCACTTTAATTTGCGTCAATATGGTTTCCCTGCGTTCTTTCAACACCCGTGATACTTTTATGTGGAAGGTCAACTGGGAAGGTCGTAGGTTTAACCGCGTATCGAAGCAAAGCTGGTGTTGATAGGGTGTTCAATCAAAACTTGGTTTCTGAATTCTAACGCGAGAAGGTTCATAAGTTGCTCGGAAACACTTGTAATTTACATCTGTGTAACCGTTCGACGTCAAATCGAGGCAATACGTGTAGCTACAGCTTGTTCGTCCAGCATGTAAATTGCTGACGTACATCAACAGCAAATCCAATACTTCCCTTAAGTTTGACTGTCTCCCGCTTAATCAGTTCAAGGAAAAAAAATATAATTCTTACGGAAGACGAATATTCATAAAAAATAGTTTTCAAGGAAATATGAGCGAAATTCTTACTGAATATACTGTAACGGGCTATGACCGTATATTGTGAGTGAAATTTCTTTTTCACTGACAAAAATGTTAGTTTTATTATTCGCACTCGTAAAAACGTCTCGCTAGGAAATGCGTTAGTCATTAAATTGCTTCAAGACTCGGATCCAAAAAAAAAACTTTAGATTTTGAAACATGCTAGCGGATGATCATAAAACCCGAGAAGTATCTGTTGTAGTTTAGATCGAATTCTTAAATTATACCCAAAAATTGTATCTACATTTTATTTCCTGCCCACATTTAAACTCCGTAAATCTATATCAGAATATGGCACTTGGGAATGCATGACAGCAGCACCTTCAGTCAATTTTTTTTTTTCTGCGGGTATACCTGGAACTGTTCCAAAAATCGCCAGATATGTTATTAATTATTTTAATATTTTTTTCAACGGCCAAGCAATAAAACATTATTTTATAAATGCCTTAGCAGTAATTGGATTACAGTTAGCTCCAGCCGTACAGAATCGACCGCAGAGAGAAACAACTGTTTTACAGCCGTCAGTTTCAGACATATTTCAATACTTTGCATAATTTCACTGCTTTTACTATGACGTTGGTGGTAACGAATGGTTTGATTTCGGCTTGTATGTATCGCCCTCGCCACTGAAACACCGCTGGTAAATGTTGCCGAAAAGTGTCGTTATCTCTTTGTCGTAGTCGCTAACATGAAGCATCATACATCATTTTGAGATGTCACCATTGTCGTCAAAGAACTCTCTTCTGTCTTACACACACACAAAAAAAAATTCTGTATGACACTCGGCCTACACAATGCATGTCTCTAATCAGTTCCGTATATAAGCTAATACAAGCGGCTATGGCTGTATGATATTGCAATACATACATATATATATATGTATATATAATGCAGGAAAACATATCGCATATCGTTAAGATCGCAATATTAGTGAAATGCGATGTCACCGACATGTGATATAATAAACGATATGTAATGTTGACGATACACGAAATAGACGATATGCGAATTCGATGACTCGTGATGTAGGTATTATGTCGGTAAGGGATATTTGCGATATCAATATAATCGATACTTGAGATATATCGCTATCGATTTTTAATACAATCGGAAAGCGATATAGCGAACCGATACTGACGTCGTCAATATGTTTCAAAACGATATTGAAAAGTGGATCACCACAGCCATACCAACTGGCTATACGGCAGTCTGAGCTGTAACTACTATTATAGCTGCGGTTAAAGTAAAATTCGTTTGACAAACATAACCAGCCGTATTTTTCATCTCAAATTTGCACTTGTGGATGCGCAGTGCGTTCGTAAACTTAAGATTGTTTTATCCTCATAACTGTATCCTTTCTTGCGTTTGGGCGTTTAGTTTGGTAAATTATCTCTGGAGAATAGCAGCCAATGTCACGATATATATATATATCTGCGTTAAACTTAAGAGGTGAAATGCAATCGTGTGTTTACAAAAGATCGTGGGTGCAAAATAAATCAGTGATTGGGTCTATGTGGGAGTTACTTTACGTAAAATAGTTTGTCAGAGGTGTGAAGTTCTCACGAGGTGTGAGCCAAGATCGCCGTGGACGGATGCCGGCACGCCACAGCCTGCGGAAAGTCGAAGTAAGGTGATAATGCGAAACTTGCAACAACGAGCAGTGGTCGAAACTGCCTCGGTCAGCGGAGTGTGCCTTTCCTTGCACGATCAGTTACCGCTCGATGACGTCACCGCTCGGACGTTTCAGTGACCTGAATAACCAGTTCCGCCAGTGCGAGATTCTTTACGGAGTGCAGGAGGGGTCTCGGTGGCCGAGCGGTTAGCGCGCTCGCCTCCCACCAGTGAGAACCGGGTCCAATCCCCGGCCGGGTCACTCCCGGGTTTTCGCAAGTGGGAATCGTGCTGCGGACGATGTCGCTGGTCGGCGGGTTTTCTCGAGGATCTCCCGTCCCTCCCCCTCCCCATTTCATTCCGGCGCTGCTCCATACCCACCTCATTTCACCCTCATCGGCTCTGAAGATCTCGCTGTTAAGAGCCGCCCGAATCTCTTCACTCACTTTACGGACTGCATGCAGGGGTAAAGAAACTAACGAGTCTCTCTGTCAGTCTGTTGGCCCAGTTAGTTCGTAATTATTTAAGGAAGGAAAAATAATCAAAATAATAAGAATAGAGTACCCACTCCTCAAGGCAACCCTTTCAGTCAAAGATTTAATATAAAATTCTAGAATTTGCTACGAACAAATATTTAATTCGGGACTGCACTAGTATTATATCGCTCAGCCATACATCTCGATCAATTATAATGTGCGATCGATGTTATTGGCAGGTCTGTTTATGAGACTACAGTGTATATTCTCATTAGCGAATGTAATTAGCACGCGTAACGGCTACCACTTAATGGTTGCTGTTTTCTGCCGTGTATAGCGTGGACCATCAAACACACTTTCTCAGCAACGTCACGGGCAAACTTCGACTGCAGGTTAATCACGAAAAAGGAAGGAGATAACATATGTACGACTTATGGTCTAAAGCGAATCCAAATTGCGGTACACATCTTTGAAGTTGGACATGAAGCGCGAGTTTATTACAACTGCTGGATAGTGTGTAAAGTTAGTTAAGACATACGGTTAAATAATCAATGTTCTAAATCAGTAGTAGGATACAACGTCATAGTGGTTAAGTCGAAATAAGGATAGTAAAGCAGGTTTCACACGACGCCAGGCATGTTTCGCGCAAGATTTCGTACAAAAATTTTCGTACGGGAATGCCAACTAAATTTCGCTCCAAACGAGTTCACACGCAGCTAGATAAGATTTATACTGTCTTGCATCAAAATTAGTTGATTGCTCTGGTATTTACTAAACAGTCATGATGTTATGAAATCAAATATTAATATTTCTACTTTAACAAGTTCTTCAAGCTAGCCCTCCAAAAAACATTAGTTTTTATTTTATTCTCATTACACTCTCTGAACTCCAATCCATTTTTTTTTTTTTTTTTTTTTTGTTTTTTTAAAGTTATTTTCCATCAATGTTTTCTTTCCCTGTAATGCTCTTCGCACACCTCAGATTATGATTTTCTTTTACCTCTATGACTGATTTAAAACAGGTCACATGACCAGCATCAAGGAACAATAGGACCACAACTTGCATCGTCTTGCACGAAGAAAACAGTGCATGTTCTAGCTTCTCGTTGTGTGCAAGATGTGCCTTGCACACGATCTTGTGCAAGAAATTCTCGTGCAAGATCAGCATCTCGCGCAAGTTTGACACTCATCTTGCCTTGAATGAAACCTGCTTATAGGTTATTAACGGTAAAGTGAGCACTTTTGAAAGCAGTTACATCCGGAAGAATACTAAAAAAAAAAAATACCTTTTATTTTAGTCTTAGATGTCAATTTCCAAGCGCGGTGGAATATACACACTGTGTTTATTACTTACAGGACAAGATTTATTTTAAAAGGTGGTTAAAGGATAAAAGATAGCTGAAACAAAAAAGGAACTAGAGCTTCAAAAGTATTCACTTTATCTTGAACAGCCTATAACTGTGAATATTGCCTCGAAATAATCTGATGAGAGCGACAGACAGGCTTCATGGTGTTTACAGATGTTTGTTCCGTTACATATTATTCCAGACACTCAATATTCCATCTCAAAAATTTTCTCCGATATTTCTAATAAATCGGTGTTTCAGGTAGGTACAACTTCCAAGATGTATGGCACCATTACGATTCACTTCAGACCAATTGTATATGTGTTTGCTATTTTTTTCGTGATTAACCCGCAACCGAAATACGCCGGTCTAAGCGAGATACATCATTTTTATATACGCTAATCACGATAAAGCGACCGCTATTGAAATCAACCTTAGAAAGAAGTCACTGTTCCTACCTGCGTATATTTTAACGGGCGCCCTGAGTGACTTGCGCCCAGTAAAATTGGTAACGATGGATGGGAAATAGATCCGGCGAATAAAAAGTGTTAGGTAATCATTTCTGATAGTTTAAATTACTTTTTTCGCTTTGCGTTTTATTTTTGAATGCATGGAAGTGTAAAACTGAGCAGATCTGTGATATTTCTTTACTTTTCCAATAATTTCACATTTTCACTTGACCTACGCATGAATAAACTGATGAGGCCCATGACAAAGTTAATCTTACATAAGCCGTAATAATACCCAACGTGTATACAAGTAGATCTTAAGCAGGGCTTTCAAAAGTGCTCGTTTTGCCGTGAATAGCCTAAAGGACACTGCAACCTAAATGAATAATCACATATTCCATTTCATAAAAGAGATACGGGACTACAACTGTGTAGTAAGAGCTAGGTAAAGGGTCTAAATGTTCACATGAGGGATGGAATTGACGAATATCGCTATGTGGACTTTAAAATTGATTTTGTTTTGTCCATCGGGACTGTTCGACGTTGTGGTATTCGAGTGGTCTGGCCACCAAACCACCTTTCGCGTCAAGGAAATGTGGATGCATTTTCCTGAAACGGGTCGTGGTAAAACCACTTAGGGAAAAAACAATTTATACAGCGTTCTGCTGGAATCGAACATTATGATCCCCACAAGTGTGCATTCTGCAGGAGTTGCCGCTTGTTCTGCCCGCGTCATTTTCTTTGTTTGGCCGTTGCCTCGCCTTAACAGCTTGTTTTACGAGGTTATACATTTTTATGTGTCATGTTAAGAGGATGACTGTTACTCTTAGAACAATATTTTACAACCACTGATGTTCAGTCTAGTCTTTTTTTTTTTCAGTTGCTTACTTAATGACCAGCTGATAATATCATATTGAAGACATTTTCAGTAACTGTTTGAGATTAAATATTAATCATTATTGTGTGGTTTTATAACCAAACTGTAGCTATTGCAGCCTCATTATTTCGTTGATGGGGAGTCATTGAAGGCGATCCAAGACCTCTCCTTGGTCAGCAGGTACAGGCAAACTATGTGGTGTATTGATGACCATGATTCGTAGGATATTTAACAACACATTCCGTTTTAAGCCTTTAATAAAAATTTTAAGATTTCGCAATTTCACCTAATATTTTTCCGACCTGCAATTTATTTTCTGGGTAAAAACATTTTCAGAAATATTTCCCTTGTTACACCCAACACAGCCCCTGTGTTATCGTCTCATTTATAATGTTTGAATCAGAAACACCTTACTAACAAAGAGAGTTGCTTCGTATTTAACTACAGAAAACATTTTCCAACCATTATAGTGTCATCCATTATGCCTTATTTTTCCGCTTATCAAAGGTGCCGTGTATCTGTCAAGAAAAGTTAAATATAAAAACCAAAGGTTATATTTTAAAGCTAAAGTTAACCACGCTTTCTTAATATGCCTTTACTTTTTATAAACTAGGTCACTTGAATATATCTTTTTTTTCTGGACGCACATTAAGAACAGTACACACGTTACTAAACATAAATCCCGATGTATGCTTAATATTACGCTATGCAATTTTCGATTCAAAGTATTTAATTTGATTTCAAATACCCACGAAAACATGCACTCACTTTAATTGTGTATCTTAGAGTATAGGCCGTTCACGGTAAAGTTAGCACTATTGAGGACCTAGTTACTTTTACCTGTCAGCCATTTTTTTTTATCCTCTTACAAAATTGTTTGAATAAGTATTGCCATGTAAGTAATAAACACAGTGCGTATATTCTACTGCACACGGAAGTATTTATTGACTATTTTCCAAAACGAGAGGGCATTCAAAAGTTTAAATTTACCATGGATAGCCTATAACAGAAGTAAGACGTGTTCTTTACTTGTAAGGAAGCACACATCAGTACTGTTTTCAAAACGTTATGACCACATTACCTACTAACAACAGCAAAGCGGTGTCGTCTAGAGCAATAGGGGCTGTGGGGGTTGAGCAGTTAGCCTGTCCGCCTCCCACCAAGGTGAACAGGATTTAATCCCCGGCCGGGTCACTCCCGGATTTTCGCATGTGGAAATTGTGCCAGACTATGCCGCTGGTCGGCGGGTTTTCTCGGGGATCTCCTGTCCCCCCCCCGCCCTTTCATTCCGACGCTGCTCCATTATCACCTCGATCACCTTCATCGGCTCTAAAGACCTCGCTGTTAAGAACCGCCTAGATCTCTTCGCTCACTCTAGAGCACTACACCATCGCAGGTCTGGAAAATGTGCGCCTGTGCATAACTTTTCGCTACCCAGAATTTTAGTCCCGCCTCCGTTCCTATTGTTTTGTCGAACCGCACAGACCCTCATTTTTACCGGCGGCCGAGACGGCCTGTGTTTTCTATCGGATCGGATTATGTGTGCTGCTGTACATGCTTGCCCTATAGGCTGTTCACACCGTCAAATGAGCACATTTGAAAGCCCTGCCTAAGATCTACCTCTATGCACGTTGTGTATTCCTCCGCCTTATGTAAAATTAACACTGCCGTAGGTCTCGTCACTTTATTCATGCGTCGGTCAAGTGAAACTGTGGAATTACTATAAAAGTAAATATGTTACAAATCCGCTCATTCTAATAGTTAAGACGCATAAAAAAACAGAAAGTAAAATAAATAATTTCAGTTTGCACAAATGGTCACATGACACTACTTTTTTTTTAGGTTAAGATGTGGAACTATTTCCCATCTACCATTACCAACTTCACTGGGCGCTTGCCATACAGTGAGGCCGTTAAAATACATGCAGGTAGGGCAGTGACTATTTCCTAAGGTTGATTTCAAAAGTTCTCACTTTATCGTGAACAACAGAAACTTAAATGGTTCCGAATTTATCGGCTTGTGTGCCACGGACGTTACGATCTCGAGAAGTTATTCGCAAATTCACCTACACGTACACTGGAAAATCTCGGAGGGCATTTCTTGTCCTATAAATGCATGGTACCGTTCTTGCAGCTGCTTAGGAAAGAATCAATGCGTAGGGATTGGAGTTTAGAAGTTCGGGTGACTATAAACACCGAGGTCGTGAGAGCCGACGAGTGTGTAGCGAGGTGAGTAAAGAGCAGCGCCGGAATGCAAGGGCGGGAGGGAAAGGCGATCCCTGAGAAAAACCCGTCGACCAGCGGCATCGTCGGACGCGATTACCGCATTCGAAGATCTGAGAGTTGACCCCGCCGGGAATCGAACCAGGTTCGCTTAGGTGGGAGGCGAGTAGTCTAACCACTATACCACCGGGACCCCACAAACACGAAGGGATGTTCCAGTTTTGTATAGTCGTGAGGTTGAACGTCCGCTGCAAACAATTCCTAGTCAACTTCCTGATGTGTAATGGAAGTTTTTAACCGATATATTGTAGTACTAGGTAAGTTTCAAATATATGAATGTTTAGCGTGGCTCTGTAGTCTATTCCAGGTTCCTTCACACTATATGAATCAGTTCTTTGAAAAATCCCTACGTATGTGACGTGTTAGTTTAGTTTTTTTTGGTACTTAATATATTGCAAGTGTTTCATACTCTTGTTAGCATAAAATAGTCTTTTTTTTACTAAATTAATTTCTTATATTGTTTCAATAACATTATAATATTTAATTTGTAATTTATATGAATAAACAGACATAAAATAATTTAAGGCTTAGTAATACATAGTTCTCGGCTAATTATTACTAAACTTATTGCGCACGAACGCAGTGCGTTGTCCGCTCGTGTTTTTCTAGACTTGGTAAAGCATTGTTTGCAGGAGGCTGAGTAATAGCTTGAAAGTAGAACTCTTAGCAGGCTTTAGGAAATTTGTAAGTTGCCAGGATGGACTACGTACAGAGGGCGGTAGCTTCCCTAAGCATTTGGGGGCCGTAGTAGCGCAGCGGGTAGGGCCCTCGTCTCCCACCAAGGCGAAATGGGTTCGAATCCCGGAGGGGGACCCCCTCCCGGATCTTCACACGTGGGAACCTTGCCAGACGATGCCACTGGTCGGCGGGTTTTTCTCGGGGATATCATATTCCATCTCACCCTTGCATTCCGGCGCTGCTCCATTGTCCCCTCATGTTACCCTCATTGACTCTCAAGACCTCGTTGCTAAGGCTCGGCCTCACCCGCCATGTTGAATTTTCCATTTATATGTCAGAACTTCCTTTTCAGTGAATAACCAGATATTTGTTACTATAGCATTATCACAGTTGACAATCCCCTTCAAATTTAGTCGTCAAACTTCATCCAAATGTGATATGGTAATTGTAAAATGGCATTAATCTGTTCATAATTCTCGTAAAAATACGGCATGACTACTTAATGAATTTTCAGAATTTATGTTTGTAATTAAGCGTAACGTACATTGTCATGATTGTATAGTAGCAGTTTCGTAATAAGTGTCGGTATACAACTGAAATAAGCTAGAACCAATAATTCGACATGGCGTGTGGGGCCGAGCCTTAAGATCCGCCCAAATCCCTCTCAATCAACTGTAATGGTATACTTGCGAATAATTTCTTACAGTGTTCTTATACTTTAGCGTTATGTGTGATTTTATTTCCTTTGACTAAATCTTCCAGTGCAGTTTAGAAAGTTTGCCAGAAATTATTTTTCGGGGTGTGGTTGGTCTCGATTGTTTGACTCGAGCCTGTCAGAGCTCGGGTACTCGGGTCAAGCCCCGACTCGCGGGATTGCTCGGGCGAGATTTTCGAAAGGGTTTTAAAAGTCTCGAGTGGGTTTTTTTGCAGCGCGGACAGTCTGGTACACGTCTGCGGGCTCGACTTTCCCTACGAGTGAGTCAGTGTCCACCCTCTCCCTCCTCCTCTCTTTCTCTTTCTCTCTTCCTGCATTCCCCCGCTTCGCCGCTGACGCCACGGGCGTGCTTCAAGCCCTGCAGGACTCACAATTACCGGGGCGTGGGTCGATACACATTGACGGCACTCCCTATCTCTACCCTCATTTGCGGTCGCGGTTCGATTCCTGGTAAGCGGAAAGAAAGGAGAACGCCGACACTGGTTTCCCACACGTGGGTAACGTGACGGACGATGCACGCAGCCCAGAATGCCCCCTTCCCCTCCCAGTTCTAATGAGAACCTCCGTTGTTAACCTCCGCTTTTTATACCAAACTGTCGCTAGCTCTCTCACAGGGAGCTCGTGACAGTACTTCACAAGTCCTGAACTTTAAAATTCCGCGCTGATGAATTCAATTAACTTCACCACTCTCTTTTATCCCGCACAGGCAGGGAAAAAAGAGAGTAAAATTCAGCTATGGAAACAGCTCCCAGGCGCTACCCTGGGAATCCTGTACAAGAATGCTAGCTTTGCAGCATAAAATATGTTTGATGGGTGCGGAGGGGGGAGGGGGTTAGCTTCTCCTCGCCTCCGCAATCCAACTGACAACCAACTGGGTGGCCGAGGTCCCTCACAAGGGACCGATCTACCCCCGCGCTGAAGGAGTAGCGTCCCAGTGATGTAAAATGGCGGACCTCCGTTGTTTCGTCGTGGCGTGTGTGGAGAACTGTTGCAAGGCAAGCCGTGTATTGCTGTACCTAATCGTTTGCTAGGTTACACATCGGCCACTTAAACGTAAAGGCTGTACACGATAAAGTGAGCACTTTTGAAATAAACTTTAGAAAAAAGTAACTGCCCATGCCTACGTTTACTTCGACGGCCGCACTGAGTGACATGTGCATGGTACATTTGGTAACGATAGATGCAAAGTAGTTCCATATCTTAACGTCGAATAAATAGTGTTAGGTAACCATTTGTGATAATTTAAATTATTTATTTCGCTTTTTCTGTTTTTTTTTTTTTTTTTTTTTCAATGCATCAATGTTAAATATTAGCAGATTTAAAAAATATTTAGTTTTCTAATAATTTCACAGTTTCACTTGATCGACGCATGAATAAAGTGTTGTGGCCCATGGCAATGTTAATTTTACATAAGGCGGAAGAATACATGACGTACATACAAGTATGTCTTAAGCGGGTCTTATCAAGTGCTCATTTTTCCGTGAACAGCCTATAGCAGCGCATTTGACGTCACAGCACGTGTGTGTAATGGATGTCTCGCGGGTCTCTCGTGAGTGGTCGCAGTACACTCAGTTTCCTTGGCCCCACTCTGGTTACTAGTTACTGCTGCGTGCGCCGAGTGTTTACAGCACTGAGTAAACCCCAGCATACCATGCAACACTTCACCACACGCCACTGGCCATAACGTTATCTCATTTCGTCGAGGGCTGAAAGACTCCCCTCGGTGTCCCTCTTACCAACGAGGCTACTTCAAAGGGGCCGCCATAATTGTCATATGTGTCTCACTGTAAGGAGTCTTGCCTATTACATTATTTTTTACTATGAAATATTACAATGTAAAAACATTTAGGGCAGAAATGAATGTCGATATTTAGTTCCGGAAAAACCTTTGTGGTTGTTGAAAAGTGACATAAATCTGCAAAAATCGGTGTTAAATAGTTCTCTGTTTACAATATTTACTCATCTGTTAAACAGTCTTTTAAACTACAGTGACGATGCTGTATCTTTTCTGAACAGATTGTGTATGAAAACTGAATAGCCGCCGCTTAAAATTTTGAGAAAACTGAACATACGCGAGTCATGTTTGTATTGTTTTCCATCGCCGTCCCGATGCTTCATTGTGGCCGGGAGAGACTTTGAGGCTTTTAATATCGTTTACCAGGCATTCCCTCAAGGGTACAAAAAGTTACAAAAAACGCGAATTCCCGAGACATAACATCAATAACAGAATTTGAGCTACATATTATTTTTATGGGCTCAGATTTATTGCCAAGATATTTGAATGTTGGTAAATATCATATACAGCAATGGCTAATGCAGTCTATAGTTTCCGGTTTGAAAATTTCTGAGGGGGGGGGGATTATGAAATAAACAACACAATCAGTAAATATTCCAAAATAATTGTCTCATCATGAACAAGTTAACATTACCTACAGTTTCACGAAATTAAAATTGATATATGTTTAAAAAATATTTTTAAACAGAATTTTTGAACTGGAGCTATAAGATGAAACTTGGTTACAGTTAAGAAGATGGTTTCGTTTTAATTTGATTATTATAATGTCCTACATAATAAAATTTTATAGATTATAAAACAATATTTTCGGCATATGTACTCTTTTTGTTTTTTTTGTTTAGGGCCCATACAGAGTATATTATTAATTAAAATAAATCATCAATTTCCTATTCTAAAACTACACGTGGTACACTACAGGGAAATGAAAAAGAATACCACGATGAAAGCGTTTAGGAGCAACCACATTAGCACAAGTCATTACTAGAGGGCAGCGCACGAAGTGATTGTAAGAGCAGTGCTGGGGAAGAATGGCGAGTTGAAGTGGGACAGAGTACACAGACGTGGCCAGGTGAGTATAGGGAGAAACGTGTGGTTGCAATGGCTTCACTGCACTGCGGAAGTCATTCGGACATCGTCAGCATGCCAGGACGGCGAAGACGAGTCCCGCTGGTGCAGTTGGCGGAGTTCGAACACGGTCGAATAGCGGGACTGCAGGAAGCTGGATGGTCATACCGGAGAATTGCGGGACATGTTGGAGGAGAAGTGTCAGCAGTGCATCGATGGCGGCGCCGTTGGTGAGAGGAAGCTGCACGTACCCGTGAACCTGGTTCCGGCATTGTACGAGCGGCCGTAGCGGATCACACGACCACCGCGGAACACATTTGATGCGATGTCACTATAGGTGTGTCTGCCAGCACCATCTGCAATCGCTCGCTTGAAGCTGGTCAGAGTTCTCCTCACGTTTCAGTACCCGGTGGTGTCGAGAAAACAGTACCCGGAAGGAATAATGGCGAAGCAATTGTTCACTGACGGGTCCCGGTTCTGCCTTGGGACTAATGACGGTCGATTGCGCATTCGGCGTCGATCTGGTGAGTGCCATTTCCCACAGTGCATATACGCCAGTGACACTCGGATAATGTGACGATGGCTGTTCGCATCTGGTGTTAACACGGGGGACATTGACGAGTGTACGGTACATCCAAAACGTCATCCAACTTCTTCTGTCACAATTTGTGAAGGGGCAGGGGGGTGGGGTGTGCTGTTTCAGCAGGACAACCGACCGTCCGCACATTCCGCTTGTGCAAATCTAACATGTTCGTCGAGATTTTCGTCAACTTCCCTGGCCAGCCCAATCACCATATCTTCCCCCCACTGAGCATGTGTGAGACTGGCTTGGACGTCTTCTTGCCCGATCTCCTGCACCATTCATTGACGACACTTGCCCAGCTCAGCTGCCAGATGCAACGTGCGTGGAATTCTACTTCGCAAGCCGCTATTTGTCACCTCTATGATCGTTTGCAAGAACTTCCACCTGCATTGTTGTTCGAGCAGGTCACACTAACAACTGAAGGGGCCACGGTCGCTGAGCGGTTAGCCTGCTCGCCTTCCACCAAGGCGATCCGGGTTCAATACCCGGCCGTGTTACTCTGGATTTTCGCATGTGGGAATCGTGCCGGACGATGCTGTTGGTCGGCGGGTTTTCTCGGGGATCTCCCGTTTCTCCCGTTCTTTCATTCCGGCACTGCTCCTTACCTCAATCGCCCTCATCGGCTCTCAAGACCTCGATGTTAAGAGCCGTCCAAATCTCTTCACTCACTCTTCACTCACTAACAACTGAACGATATCTTGGCACACCTCTGCAGACATTATTTTCCGGCGGATATCCTTGTGCGAGTGATCGTGTCCTATATTCTGCCTTTTATATTTTTTTTATATTTATTTTATATCTTACAAAACGTCCGTCGAGGTGTTCTATTTTCATTTTCCAGTAGTGCATAAACTATTGATGATGGTTTTTCTGATTCAAATATGCAGCCATTAAAACAACCCAAGTCGAAATATATTAAGTAGTTCACAATAAGTTCTTTATTTTATATTGTGTCGATTTACGCGCAGCGAGGCCCTTCTGTTTCCCTAAGACTTGTCACACTATTAATTTTTTTTTCTCCGAATATATTTCACAAATAAATTTGAAAATTAAATTTGGTTATTAAAATCACTCCACCAAATAAAATTGGTAGAATAATTTTGAATATACTCAACAAGAATGTCACACAGTCTAAAATTTTTATTTGATTAACCTATTATGATTTTTATTAATACATAATTTCAAAGGTGGGTTACTGCTGCTGTGTTACCATGCAGTTAATTACGGGAAGAATACTTAAATGTTTGTATTTTATTTTCGTTTCTGAACTAAAATTTATTTTAATTTAAAATATACATTTGCAGCGTGATTAAATTCATCGCCAGTGATTTCTTCTACTATAGTTTTTCACTGTGCAATTCTAACAGCATTCATTTCCTGACACATAGGCTTTATTGTTTGTTAATTTCCTCCATCGCTCTATTTCATATCAAATTACTGGATGCAATTTTCCAAGATTATTGGGATTGGGAATGGCCTTTTTCGATGTTCTCGATTCTAATTGGCTGAACGCGTCAAACATCAAAGAATGCTATAAATTAGTCCAATATACAAAATGCCTGATGGAAAATGGAACCATAAAGAAAATTCTCCCATATAAATATGGCGGTGAAGAGGTTTCTACGACGTCAAAACCGTCCACCTTCCTTCGACCAACTTTGTTTGAAGCGCTTTGATGAAAAAATTTCACAGTGTGAGGCGGTTTTAAGATAAAAGTATTTTCAACGCGCATTTAGGCAAAGACATGGAAGACTATCCCTTTTGGGAACAATAGTTTTTTATAGCTTTTTACGTCTCCCATTTATGCAGAGGTGATGACAAGGGGCAGGGCTACATACTCTCTCTAACTTTAACATACTTCTATAGGTTGTTCACGGTAAAATGAACGCTTTTGAAATCCCTGCTTAAGATCTACTTGTATACACGTTGTGTGTTATTCCGCCCTATGTAAGGTTAACAATGCCATAGGCCTCATCCTTTATTCATGCGTCGGTCAAGTGAAACTGATAGATAAGTAAATACTGTATAAATAATATAATTTGTACACTTCCATACATAAAAAAAAAAAAAAACAGAAAGCCAGAGAGAAAATTTAAGTTATCACACATGGTTAACTAACACTTTTTATTCTACGTCAATATATGTAACTAATATCACCTCCATCGTTACCAACTTAACTGGTCACATGTCACTCAGTTCGCCCGTTAAAATATATGCAGGTAGCAGCAGTGACTTTTTTTTGGGTTGACTTCAAAACTGCTCACTTGATGGTGAACAGCCTTTAAAAGACACCCCAAGACGATCCGCGTTCAATCCGCGGCCGGGTCACTCCGGATTTTCGCAGGTGAGAATCGTGCCGGACGATTCCGTTGGACAGCGGATTTCCTCGGGGATCTCCCGTTTCCCCCACCTTTTCATTTCGGCTCTGCTCCATACTCATCCCCAATCATCCCACTTCGGCTCTTAAGACCTCGATGTTTAGAGCCGTCCAAATCTCTTCACTTCACTTTAAAAGGCACAATTACCAATGATCTTTCAATCTCGGAATCACACGATGCAAAGTGGTCTTGCTGACCTCCATCTAGATCCTCATAATCGAGCCTTTCGTGGTGGAGGAGGAGGAGAAGAAGGAGGTGGAGGAAGAGGATTCTGAAAGTGCTCTGGTAACAAATCCTCCGGTCCGGTGAGATGCGACCTGAAGATCAGAAGCTAGTGGCCCCGTTGTAAAACATCGGGCTCACATTCGGGAGGTCCTGTGTTCGAATCCTGGTTTCCCACGGTTTTGCTGAATCACTCCAGGCGAATGCTATACTAGTTCCCTATCACAAGTCACGGACGATTCCTTCCGCGCTCCTGGTCATCAGAGAAATTTGCTCCGTCTCTAATAACCTGGCTGTCGAAGAGACGTTAAAGGTAGTGATGGGACAATCGCTTATCAAATAATCGCTTATTCGATTATTTAACCATAATCGATTCCCCGATTATTTTAAAGCAATTATATTATTCGCGATTTTCAACTGTTTATACTTTAAAAAACCTTGCCGATACCTACATGTTTCACATGTATTAAAAATATATAATAGAATTTTGAAATAACAAATTTTCAAAATAGCAGAAATTATTTAAAATAATCATAACAAAGTTTGGTGAGAATGTTAACTTTAAAAAACTTTAAAATTTTCAAACGAATGTTTAAAAATATACAGTATTTGCGGCCAATTTTTATTTATGGATTAGAACAAGACAATAGATTATTGTTACCGATTATTTACGCGATTAAAAAATAATCGTAATCTATTCATTCGGATTACAAAATTATGCTATTATCCCATCACTAGTTAAAAGGAGACCCTGGCAAACAACATTAAACGCCTCAAAGTCACATCCGGCCATAAGGTAGAATTGCCATGGTGATCGAAAATAGTGTAAACAAACTTCGCGTGTGTTCTTGTTTCCACGGAATTTTAAGCCGAGATTAGGGTATTTAGTACAGCAATTTGCACTGAGAGAATGGTTTGTTCCTGCCAACTTCTTTCAGGACACAACGTGCATTACAAACAGCCCTATTTCCGAGCTCTCCAACGTAGGCGAAATGCGACTTTTCGCACTGCCTTACTACAAGATGTACTCATCGGAAACACTCAAAACTAGTATAGTAGTATGTAGTTCACTTTGTTACAGGCTTCGCACTGATGAAATGTTAGTATCGCCGCTCGGTCACTTATAGGCTATTCACGGTCAAATGAGCACTTTTGAAAGCCCCGAGTTATGATCTCCTTGTATACACGTTGTGTATTCCTCGTCTTATATAAAATAAACTTTCAGATGGTCCCAATCATTTTATTCATGCGTTGGTCAGCGAAACTGTAAGATTATTAGAAAAGTAAATATTTAACAAATCTGGTTACTTTTACACTTCGACGCACTATATAAAAACAGAAAGCGAAATAAATAATTGAAATCATCGTAAATGGTTACCTAACAATTTTTATTCCACGTTAAGACATGAAACTACTTTCCACCCATCGTTACCAACTTTACTCGACGCATTTCACTCAAGACGCCCGTGAAAGAGATACAGACAGGGGCAATGACTTTTTTGCTTAAGGTTGATCTCAAAGTGCTTACCTTATCGTGAACAGCTTTTAGTTACATCGGTACGGGAACACTGCACGACATTTCAGTACCTCGCGTGTAGGTGCACCGGGCTATACAAAACGTACAGTGTATGATCCGCGGGCTGGATCATGTTACTGTGGAATGCCATCGCACCGTTCGTTTGCACGATACACGACACCTCACACTAGGTCACTACGCCTATGCAAGTAGGAACTCCACGGGGATTAATTATATATGTGTGAAAGCTTACTGTCGGCACTAAAGGAAAATGTTCGAAATGCCCTCCATCAGCACGAACACATGCATTAACCCGCCGTTGCATGGACACCCAGATGCATTGATGGATTCCTGGAAAATTCCTGATTGTTTATCACCACGCCACAATACGATTACAGAGAGTGCCCACAACGTCCGCTGGGGTTCCATATACCAGTGCCTTTAAATGTCCCCACAAAAAATGTCTAGTGGATCCAAATCAGGTCTCCTAGAGAGCTGGTATGGCTCTGCCAATTACAACTACGATGGCATTCCACAGTAACATGATCCAGCCCGCGGGCTGGGTTAATGTATCACGGGCTGTAGTAAAGAAACGAAGCGTTTGCAGACCTATGTTAATATAAATGTTTTTTCATCCTCCAGATGTGAGGAATGTTTCCCCGAAGTATTGACATGCAATTTTGTAACAACTGTAGGTACGACGTTTGGTGTCGCCATTATAGTTCCCTGGCTGCTTCTGTGCCTTGAAAAGCCATAACAGCTGCAGGTAAAAATGACTGTAAGCCTGAGTTGACAAATGAAAAAAAATTATGAATTGAGAATCATGCAGGAATCGCAGTTCTCGTGAACGAAACTGCGCGCGTCTTCCGGATTTACGAATCGCAATTCACACGGTAGTTCTCAAGTCACGCTAATGAAAAAGTTGCGACAAGCCGGTCCTGTTTGTATTTGTACCTAGCCTAACCTCCTATAACACTACCATGTAGTCCACTCATGCTTAATTCCAAATTTCCGAAGGCCCGCTAAAGTTCTACTTTCAATGATACTCCTTCGCCTATTACAAAGAAAACTTAACCTTGTCTAGAACTACACCGAACACGCCAAGCAACACATTCGTGCAAGCTTAGTGTAATAATATTATGCACAAGAATTTTTTTCTCACTAGACACTTTTATGTTAAAACATGTATGAAATGCTTGTGACACGTAGAATATTTAGGAAACAACCAAACATGTCGTATAGGCTGTTAATGGTAAAGTGAGCACTTTTGAGGCCCCAGTTAATTTTTCTTTCCTTAATAGTAGTAGGTGCGTGATGGTTCTAGATACAAAGGGATGCCGCCTTTATTGATATCAAAGTGTTAAATTTATTGAAAAGTTTGATTAAATTGATTTAAAGGGTTAATTAAAAAATGGAAAGGGTGAAATGTATTGAAAGGATAAAATTTAATGAAATGGTTAAATTTAATGAAAGGGGAAAATTTATTGAAAGGGTTTTAATGTATTAAAAGGGTTTATTTTTTGCATGTTTGGTGCAAGAGTGTACTAAGTGTCCAATTTATTAGTTTCTTTCTTTCTTTTTTTGGTTGGGGAGGAGCTCAGGTACATCCTTACCCTTGAAACTCTAGCACTCGATGAGGTGTAATATGCTGGGTAATATGTATATATGTGGTGAGTTTTGTGCAATAGTAGCCTAAATGTAATTTTTTTGGTTTGATAGTGATACTGGTCGTGGATGGTGTTGGAAGATAGGCGATTTTGAAATATAGTGTTATTCCAAATGAATGACAGCATTGCACTAGAGAAAAAGTAATTTCAGAGTGTTTAAATGAGTTCTGCCTACGAATAAATTACACGCATCGAATCGCAAATTTCAAATTATCAGAAATATGTGTCTCCAGTATGACATCATTATATAATGAAAATCAATTAAACGCAAAGACATAAATACATCTACAATGTGATTTTACTACCCCGAGCTCTATGTTAGAAATATAATTTACACAAGAGACGTATAACGAATGAACACAACTGCGTGAATAATATCTGGTGTCGACAACTCCTAAACGATCACAATTACATGACTCTCCAGTATGGAACTAATTAATTAACGAATTTTAAAAAAATGTTCTATAAATTAAACATCAAACAAACACAATATCAAGATACATGTAACACTACTTGATGCCTGTAGTGCATACCTGACAATATTTTAAAACACGTCCGTCTGCCTGTGAGACTGGCAAGGAACTTCTGAAATGGAATCCACACATTAAAATTAATTGTTTAACATGCATAAAAAATAAAACATTTAATATAAGTTCATTCGCTCAGGAGGTCGCTGCAGCACTGACTTGGATATAGAACTTATGTCAATGTATAACCTATGTTGAGAGCAAACATAACCTATGTCGGCCTACGTTTGATTATAGACTGAGGTGAAGATCTCGGAAATTTTTAATGAAAATACAAAATGGTTAATGAACACAAGTACATTAAAATTACAAAACACATAATGAAATCGCACAAGGAGCTCTCTGAAAACACATCCATCTGCCTTAGAGGTCAGTCAATGAATGACTTTATCGTATGACTTGCGCCTGCTTATAAGCTGTTACATATACATGGAGCGCAGCTGAGGTGTAATTTACGACTGCATACTACTTGAATTATTTACCACCAGCAGTGCACGACCAGTATTGGGAGATATGCACATCCATTTTTGATATCAGTTGTATAAAGCCCGCCCCCTTCCACAAGCACTTATTTTTTTGAGTCTGGTTATTAAGTAAGGTACTATGTTATTGTCATAAAGTTCACCAATATTGGATGAGTGTAGGAGAGGGAGGGAATTACTTTGATAATATAAGGTTTGCGTAACATCTTCCTCTGACATGAGGGATTTCAAGTACTTACATGTTACTGTAATAATAATTCTAATAGGCATGGGTGATGTTTTAGTTAAATCTATCAAAGGAATTCTGCATCTCTGGAAAAAATGAGAAACATCTAGATCACTATTAAACCTATTGTTATACATCTGCATGTCAGTTAGCCTGCTGGCGAATGCGCTAGCCAGTATCTCGTATCTGAGATTGGATGATGAACTTTTCACTGAAGCTGAAGAGTCGGGAGTCAAATTACTCTTTATCCTTGAATTAACATATCGAATATTTGGAGGTAATTCAGTTGTTGGAGCTGGAAATGTTAACTGTGGAGCTAACTATGGTACTGGCTTAGGATGTGGTGCTGTTTGTGGACCAGATTGTGGTACTTCCTTAGGAGCATATTGTGGAGCTAGCTAAGGAGCTGTCTGAGACGGTGGAGAACCAGTGTTGCAAGTTTTACTATGTTTATTTAAAGCATTGATCTGAGAAAATTGTTTCTGGCAGAAATCACACTGAAAATGTTTTCTTGAATATTTCATTCTACACGTTGTTCTCCCACGTCGATACAAGCTGCACAGAGCTGTAAATTCTTTACTGCAGAAGCAACACAGCAAATACATAATTTATTCTGTAGTATTACAAGACTACAATGACACTGCAAGGCATACACCTTTTATGTGTAGTTATAGGTAAATTTGGGAAGCAATTCAATTAAATTATTCATTGAAACATAATAAGTCTGAATTTAATTGTGTTTACAGAGTTTTGTGTATTAAATTGCTTTAAAATTACAAAATTTTTATTTAATTACTATCCTGTGCACACACCTTTGTGTGGAAACACATTACATTTGATTGTTAAATGGGTGCAGACAAAGTTCATGTAACATTTGATTGTCAGAATAAGGGAATATTACAATTCATGCATTTGTAAAGTCAGTAAAACAGAAAAAATGGTTTAAAACCATATCATTCTATACATTTTTCTTACATTTGCTTACAGAATACATTCTCTCATCACTGTGTGTTTGCAAAAACATTTTATACATCATATATTTTCCATTCTCTACTTGGAAATATTTATAGTATTTTTAATGTGTTTGATTGTTATAATTTTCCGTGTATTTAGGTTCATGTAATATTATAAATTCTGTTAAATCAGGAAAAGTTTAATAAAAGTGTGAATACACTTATTCGAAGCTCTCTGGTAGACTTGTATTTGGATAGGACATTTTTTTTTTCAGATCTGGAAAAGATATTAGATCATTACATTTTTCACCCTCTAAGGGACATTGGATATTTTTTAAATGAAACAACCCATAGCATATCCCTCGAAAATGATGTATTATTCCATTAGACAAACAAGAATAATTCACACTTGTGTTTCCAAGGGGGACAGACATGTAAATAATAGTTGGGTGGAAGAAAGACATGTTTACAGTAGGAAGATCACAAAGATACTAAAACTATTTCTTTCCAAGACAAAGTCGAAATGGTTTACTCTAAAATGCTAATAACTTGTAGATATTCAAATTAAATTTGGATTTCTGTATGCAAGAACAGGTGATTTCGTTTTTTTGTTGAACCATATTTACTAACTGGTGGATAACATGCAACCAAATACATTTTATATTAAATTTCATTCGTCATAAATAATGCCATATCACTTGAATAATATCCAAGGGTAATTCAGGAGGAGAATCATGATAGTCTATTTCACCCCAGTCAGACATCATTGCCAAATTTAACATTAATTTTGAGTTTTCCTCGGCAGAGAAAAACATTGAATTAGATCCATATGTTTAACATAATTGTTTGCACGAGGGGCAATTATATTCTCTCTGAATACCTATTACTTTCATGTCATACACATTTTGTAAAATTCGTTTTCACTTGACTCCAACTACATTTATTTCACAATTATTTATGTAATGTTTGCAAATATCTTCAATGTTTTCATACTCAACACACCCACTCCCCATTTTAAACTGTTGTGATGGTTAGTAACCCATCTATTAGTTTTCTTGTATTTGGGAGTTAGATATTCCCATTCAAATGGTAATTTGAAGCTGAATACTGTTGTATGTTCTTCTATATCAGTAATAGCTAATTCTTTAATGATGCATTTTTCTACAGATTGAAACCATCGCACATTGCAAAACACCTCGTCAAAGCTGTGGCTCATTGCCTACTGAGTCAATTAATTATCTTCACCAGCTTATCTCTTACATTGTAACTCACTAATCTATCGTGAATGATCAGAATGTAAGCTTGTATATTTGCCAGAATTGGTGTATTTGCAATAATTTCAATTCGTGAATCAATCATGCTATTTGTAATTGTGCCATCTTGTTTACTTACATCAAACACAAATAATGCTCCTCTACTTTTACTTGCTTATGGTTCTAGGATTGGGAAACTGGTTTTGTTATAATATGTTTCCTGAAACTTTGAATACATATCTTATATGAAATAAGGAATTCGCCATTAGCAAAATTGGTATTAAAATCCATATAGGGGTAAGCTTGAATGTTTGGATACAGTTCAATATTTTTCATATCAGGATTATCGAATACTGATATATCAGCTTTTAAATTGTTTTGTCGATTTGTTTGGACACAAATAACATATCTTGGTTTTTCTGATGAAAAACTTGATTTCAAACTCTACATTACTTTATTAGGCTACCAGCACAGTTGTAAAAACCTCTAAACACCACAATCTGAAAGCAGTATCTAAGTTCTTCCCTTTTCGATCAATTTTAAAAACTTTACACATTCATGAGTGTTAATTCCAATAAGCTGCATCAACCATTCCACACTGTTTAATTCAAATGTAACACCTTCCTCATTATTAGCTGTATCATATATGGCATTCAAATGTGTATTGCTTTTAGAATAACTAATTCTTGTATAGCATTTAATATGACATGTTTTTAGTGTTCAGTAAAGCCAAAAGCCATACTTAATGCTATAACAATTTTGTATTTTCCATCTGGGCTTATTTGTAGTGAGTAATCACTAGTATTGCTCTACCCAGCCAAAATCCCTGTGTGAAAATCGTTTACAGTTCCAGAGAGATAGTTCTTTCTCATAGAAGTAATTCCAACATCTTGTATTTGATCGATTTACACTCCACTTAACAGATATGTAATTCTGTCGATTAAATGAACTATTCGATTTCTTACTATTTTTGTAGTTGCTGGATTGCTTGCATGGGCTGCCTTTTTAGTTGTTGCTCTAAACATTAAACGTGACTTCCATGGTAACATGTAATTATTGTGATTTTGTATTGAATCCTTATTTCCAGAGGAAACGTATATGGACTTGATTAGAATCGTTCATACACATGAATTTCCATAATGGTGATTGCATTTTCATAGCTAGTTGGTTCTTCAACATAGAGTATGTCTTCCATATATCCTAAATCGTTTAAATACAATTGTAGCATTGTGTTAACTTCATGGGTAACTTATTTGCAGTGACAGTTTTATGCTTGAGTTTACATCTTTTTTTACTTTCTTCCTTCGAAATATGTTCCTTAATGACATATTTCTTAAAAGAACTGTCTACTTTACATTCGAATTTGATATTGTACACTGATACCCATGCGACTATTTATATAGCTTTTTTAATGTAAACATACAGTAATTTCTTAGTTTCTTAAATTAATAAAGTATACCATCTTGATCAACAATTCTAACAACTATTTCATCAACATGATTCACTATTACTTGAAGATATATCAAAGTATTTGGTTTTTCTATTATTTTACATCCTGGAGCGACAGCACACATAAAATCACGTACTGTATTTGTCGATTTTACATTCAAATAAGAACTGCCTTGATCATTCCAGTGCCAAACATTTGACAAGTTTAGTACCTGGTCCGCAATAATTGTATTTTGGTAAATTAAATTCAAAGGGTAATTTATTAATCAATGTATTTAATATACCACATTCATTTTTGATATGTTTATTACAAACCATTGCTTTCAAATGTACACAAACCTATATATAGACCTACAATTATAGTTTTATGTTAGTATGTTATGTTAGATATACAATAGTATCTTACATTACATTATGTTACAATTTGTTATATGTTACATTAGTATATTACATTATACTATGATATGTTATTTTGGTATATTACAATACATTATAATACAATATGTTAGTATGTTATATGTCACATTAGTACATTACAATATGTTATATTAGTATGTTACAATATGTTACATTAGTATGCTACAGTACATTGCAATAATACATTATGTTACATTAGCACATTATATGACATTATACTGTATAAGTGTGTAGAAATTTAGGTAATAAAACAAAATGTAAATATACCTGTAATTGTAAATATGAAAGAAATGTAATTGAACAGAAACATGATATTCTTTTACCATCAACTATAAGCTATATAATAAACAAACCTTCTTCATGTGAAAAAAAGTCTGTTATTACGTTATTGTTGGAATATCCTAATGGACTTAAATTGTAAAACGTACATATGTGTTTTCTAAAACAATATATCAATAGAAATATTAATGCTTAGTGACCATTTTATAATTAATTGAAGGATGTTATATTTCCCTTTTGTAATTAAAGAAGACATAGTACCCCCGAATGAAGCATTGCCCAATTCCGTATTTATTGTTGACGATGTTTGGTGTGAACCATAGGGTGAAATACAGCAATATTTCAGTTTGGTCGACATTCAAATGTTGATTTTTTTATCTATTTCAAAGTTACACACGTATGCCAAAACATAATTTGCACAATAATGTAAATATGGTAATTGTGTTTCAAATGGACAATATGAATCTGCAACATATTTACAATGATCATGTTTTAGGCGATATGACATTTACAAAGTTTAAATATATGTGTTTCTACTGTTGGAAAGACCAGTATGTTTTTTTTTGGTGATTATACCACTGTTTCCCCTACATAAAAGCATATATAGATTTGGTTTTGACAGTCTTTTACTTCAAGGCGAAGAACAATGAGTATTTTAAAGTTTGGACATAGTGGTATTAAACCTAATCATTACAATAGCTGTTTAACCAAAAATCGCAATGGGGATTGTGTTTTGAATGGACACATATTACATAATGTGGTTATGTTTGTAAAAGATAGAGATGCTGTAATAAATGTTACATGGAAGACTTAAGTCTCAATTAAACAATTTTCAAGAGAAATTAATCAAGTTAGTTGGTTAGAATGATAATGTTTATAAAAACATGAGCGCAATTGCAAACATTTTAACCAATATTGGTAATGATTTGCAGAGTAATGAATTTAGAATGTAAGAATGTTAAAATGGATGTACAACACAACTTACAGAAAGGCAAGAAAATTTAAGAGTTGTAATCAATGAATTGGTAAACTATACTATTGCAAGACAACTTGAAACACGAATGGATCAAATAATGCAATATATAAGATATGAATAGATTGACAAAAATTTGGGTTTATTTATGCAAATAGGTTTGAGAAAGCAAAATAATGACTTGGAAACAAGAATAAATTATTTTACTAATGATTTGAAAGCTAGAACTGAAACAAAATTAGATGTTTTAAGTAAATTTGATAAGATTGAAAAAGCACAAACTATTTGACCTACTGCATCAGTTAGAAAAGCAATGACTTAATCCATATATAAATAGATTGAATTTAATGTAATGTAATCAAAACATGTCTGCTCTGCTTCTGAATTAAATATTGTAATATCTGCTGTGAAGGAAAAATATTTACAAGCCAAACGAGCCCCTTTATGGGACAGGATGTTTTAAACAAAGAAATATTTAAACACATTACGAGTAGAATGGAAACATTTATTCTGTGCTGAGTAAGCCTAATGAAACAGCTTTGGAAATTAAAACTGAAGATGAACCTTTAACAAAGTAAAAGCAAACTCTTTCTCATTTAACACAACGTTATTTATGTTTACAACATTCCTCACCTCTATGCTATACGACATTTGGTGTTTATCGACATGATTGCTTCCTGGGATATTCGGTAATTAAATTTTTTCCTGGCAATAAAATTAAAATTGGTGATTACATAACTGATGTGTGTCAAGGATTGTTTTAATTATTGTTTAAAAACTTTCCAAATGGATATTCCGATAATGATTTGCAGAAATATAAACTACTTATTCGTTCAGGAGATGAAAACCATCCTAAAATACATTTAATAACATATACTGTCGGAACTGGACTATATAAAGATGAATTAGGTGATCGTTTTTCTCCTATATATTGTAACTCTCTTAATGAATTGGTCGATAGGTTAAAACTTCTCATCGGTTCGAGAGAGTCTGGGAATAATTCACAAATGAACGAAATTGTTTCTATTATTGAAGAGTTTACAGAAGATGGTTATATTACGAATGGAGGTTAGTAATATTTTTGAAGAGCTTCACGCTCCTGCAACAATAGAATATCCTAGAAGAAGAGTTATAACTCATGGTTTAAATGATCTTTTTCAAGCTGATTTGTGGGGTATACCTTTGAAAAACAAAACTAGGAAACAGATTACCAATGCAATGAAGATCGTTCTGAAAGAGAGGAAGCCAAATTCGCCCCAAACCAATAGCAGAAACGAATCATTATCTGCACCATTCCAGAAATTAATGACTGTATATAGTATTAATCACTATACAATGTACTCGGAGCTTAGAGCCAGTGTTGTGGAATGTTACAACAAATCGATTAAATAGTTAATATATTAACTTTTCACATAGAGGGGAACTTACATATGAATTGATGTTTTTCCTGAAATAGTTACATTTTACAATTCCAAATATCATAGAAATACCAAGATGGCACCCAAAGAAGTTATAGATGATAGTTTAATGAAAACTATTTATAATAATAATATTAAAGTCATCGACAAAAGAAAACCAAAGTTCCAAGTTGGCGAATTTATATGTATCTCGAAGCAGCAAGGAATCTTTGAGAAAAAATTTACTGCTAATTGGTCTTATGAAATATTTCAAATCATTTCTATTAGACAATTATATTCCAGAGTGTATTACCTAGAAACCTATAACAGAGAACCAATAAAAGGCGGATTTTATGATCATGAACTGCAAAAAGTCAGTACTCCAAATGAATATATGGTTGATAAAATTATTAAAAGGAAGAAAGATATGTCCTAGGTTCGATTAAGAGATTCTCAAAAAATTATGGTAGTAAATAAAATATTTTAAATTATGTATTATTTGTTATTTTATTTAATAAACCTCTGGATGGTGTTTCGATGTACAATTTATTGTGCGATCAATCTCCTTGTTGATTGGGTTATCATTTCATTAGATTAGTTTTAAGCAATAATCCATTATATTTATTTCCTTTAATTTATGACATAATTCGTTGTGTTTGAGTCCTTTTAATTGTGACATAATTTGTTGTGTTTTATTTGTAAATCAATTGGTATCTGCTATAGATTAATTTAATTGGTGAATCGCATTTGAGTGTATGTATTGTAATTCGTTGTGTTTGGGTGGTATTCCGTTGCATTTGATTCATTTTAAATGTGACATAGTTGATTATTTTTTATGTTAAATTTCTTGGAATCGGGATAAAATTTCGTGTAATTTTTCAACATAAGGCATTTGGGGCACAATTCCATTTTAATGTTATATAGAATATATTTGTAATGTGATATAATTCTTAGAACTTGGATAATGTTTCCCAGAATTTGTTTCTCAGATTAGATTTCTGTGCTATTTTGCGTTTTTATTTAAATTCAATTGTGATTTAATTGATTGCTAGTTTATCGGAATATTTTTGGTGTTTCATAATTGTTTGTGCTAGGTTATATTTCTTTGCTTGTAATGAGACAGTTCTTGGTAACTGGTAAGTATTAAGAGAGCAAAATTATATACCCCATGTTAACAACTTTTTTTTTGGAAATTGTTATTAAATTTTTCTGGTTTAAAATTTTATTTAAAAAAAGTGTAACTGTGTACACATTTTTATAGCATAAAGCTCATAAATTTAGTTTTTACAGTTCATGCTAGTTTTGATGGTTTACACTACTTTGACTGTGAAAGATTTAAAAATTAAAAAAAAAATTGGAAAGCTTTTGCTATTCAAAACTGGGGTTAAAATTCAATTAAATGTGTTGTGAACATATTCCGCTTGATCCAAATGTGTAGCTGGGAAAGATAGACTAGGCAAGGCAGGTCCTGGGATATGGTAAATTGTATAGTGAATGTGAGCTGCAGACCTGTATTTCGTGTTGCAGAGAGAAGTCAGCAGAGTGGTGGGCTGGAGAGACTGGCTGAAGTTCTTCTGCTGTCGTGCATGTGCTCCCAAAGGCTTTGCGTGATGAGCCCTATCGGGGTAGAAGCGGAAGTTGTCAGGCGGATGGAAGCAGGTGGGTTTCGATAGTGGCACGCATTCCAGACAGTGACAGTTCACTGAACCATTTTTCATTCTTTCGCCCGCACTGGCTAATCCACAGTTCCACGAGTAGCCTATAACTCCGACTCGCATGGTTTTACACTGCTCCTCATGCAGCTCATCCTCATAGACTCTCAAGACCTAAGTTTTGCTCACTCCCCACACACTCAATTCTCGGGTGTCCGCTATATGGGTTTGTCCACACGGCTTAAGAAGGACCCACATCCATACGTTTTTGTGAAAACACGTCACTGTAGTAGACTGCCTGTCCCAAATATATTTGGAACTAATTATTACTTAACTTAGAGTATTAAACTTTACTGAGATCGTGTTATATTTTACTATACAGTAGTATAGTTATAATGTAGGCTAGGAAAAACTATACGTGAAATAAGCACATGATATTTCAAAAACTTTCCGAACAAGTTTGTTTCATGTAATTTATAAATGTTTGAAAAAATAATAATTTAACTTGCATATTGCTTACATCTAATAATGGTGTTCTAAGTTAAACTTGTGTAAGTGGAAAGATGCATGGTTTTAATTACTTTTAAAAAAATATTAGTATGTTAAAAAAATATGTCTTATAATTGTGTTAATATTAAAATGAATCATTTATTAGTTAGATGTTTGCTGGAAAGTGGGAAAAACTTTTGTTGGAAAACAGAATAAAGTTTGGTGGAAAATTGTTTATATTTTTATTGAATGTATTGTGTGATAAAGACATTTGGAATGTATTTCTTAGTGGTGAGGAAAATAAAGTTTCCTCAGAGTGCATTGTGAAATTTTTTACCTCACTGTGAATACGTCAGGCTCTTGCATCTCGTAAAATAGGAGGAAGCTTCAGTGTTCAGCGAAATTTAGCAGTTTATTAACAAGAGGGTGGAGAGGGGGCCAGCCCCGGTCAGTTCAAAAAACCGCTACTAACCTGAGGGATGGAGTCTTCACGACATTTTTCACAAAAGTCTTGCTTTGTCCTTGAAGCAAGCCTCCGTTCCTTATTGATGCAGCTCTCGTGTAGCAGAACATGCTTTCTGGGGTGAAGGTAGGGGCCTGCATGGACTGGTCATTTCTACGAACAACATGTTCTTTAGTGGTTTAAGGGGATGGGGTCTGCGTAACCTTGAATCGATAGCGCAGGCTCTGCAGCGCTCTCCGTGGACAGGGCCAGTCATCCGAAAAACACTTTCTGACCTTGAGAGGGACAGGTTTTACAAAGTGTTGTATTGGAAGGGGCAGTACTTGCCTGGTGTAGGCAGAAAAAAATTGTAGTATGTCCGTTATTTAAAATAATTCTCTTTTATAAAGTAGTGTTATTTTTATACATTCTCATAGTTGTAGGACGAATAGTGTAATCAAGTCGTTAATAGAAGCTTGGTAGGGAAGTAGGTTCTGTCAGTTGTAAATTTCAACTCAGATGTGCTCCACGTATATACAACAGCTTATAAGCAGCACTGACCTGAGGCAGACGGATGTGTTTTGGGAGAGCTCCTTGTGCGATTTAATTATGTGTTTTGTCATTTTCATGTAATTGTGTTTGTTAACCGTTTTGTATTGTCATTAAAATTTCCGAGATTTTCACATCAGTCTATAATCAACCATAGGCTGACATAGGTTATGTTTGCTCTCAACATAGGTTATAAGTTGGTGTAAGTCCTATATCCAAGTCAGTGCTGCAGTGACCTCTTGAACTAATGGACTTGTATTAAATGTTTTCTTTTTTATACATGTTAATAAATTAATTTCTTTTAACATGTGGATTCCGTTTCAGAAGCTCCTCGCCAGTCTCACAGGCAGACGGACTTGTTTAAAAATATTGTCAGGTATGTGCGTAAGGCATCAAGTAGTGTTACATATATCTTGTTATTGTGTACATTAGACGTTTAATTTATAGGAACAATTTTTTGATCATTAATTAATTACATACTGTAGAGTCATGTAATTGTGATCGTTTAGGACTTCTCGAAACCAGATATTATTCATGTAGTTGTGTTCGTTCGTTATACTTCTCTCCTGTAAATTATATTTCTAACATACAGCTAGGGGTAGTAAAAATGTTTTGAAGTCATGTTCATCTATGTATGTTTAATTGATTTTCATTACAGAATAATGTCATACTGGAGACTCATGTAATTGTGATTGTTTGAAATTTGCGATTCGATGTGTGTAATTTATTCATATTTAGAACTTGTTTAAACACTCCGAAATTAGTTACTCTCTAGTGCAATGTTGTTATTCATTTTGAATAATACTGTATTTCAATGTCGCCCATCTACCAACACTGCCTACGAGCAGTATCACTACCAAACCAAAAAAAAAATTACATTTAGGCTACTCTTGCACAAGAATCACTACATATATACACTGTCCCCAACACGTCACACCTCATCGAGTGCCGATCTCCAAGGGTGAGGACGTACCAGAGCTCTTCCGCAACCCACAAAAAGAAATAAAGAAACTAATAAATTTGACCCTTAGTACTCTGTTGCACGAAACTCACACAAAAATTTCAATACATTTAACCCTTTCAATAAATTTAACCTTTTCAATAAATTTATCCCTTTCAATAAATGTAACCCTTTCCAATTTTTAATTACCATTTCCAATTTTAATTAACCCTTTCAATCAATTTAATTAACCTTTGATATCAATGAAGGCGGCATACCTTTGTATCTAGAACCATTACGCCCCTACTTCTAGTAATATTTTCTCCTTTAACCACCTTTTTAAATAAATATTGCCATTTAAGTAACAAGAACAGTGTGTATTTTCCACCGCACTCTGAGTTATCGTCTGAGGTTACAATAAAATATATCTACTGACTGTTATTTCAAATGAGAGGGCTTCGAAAAATGCTCATTTTACCGGGAGTGACCCAGCCGGGGATTAAACCCGTTTCGCCTTAGTGGGAGGAGAGCAGTCTAACCGCTCAGCCAGCGTAGCCTCATAAACACGCGAAGAAATCTTAAATAGTTACCTTGGGATGAATTTCCAGTAAGTAAATATACAATGCAACGTGAAAGCGACATAGTGGTTTTAAAATGGGTGGTTCCCATTCATACTATTTTTACTTCTCTCTGTAAGCTTCCATTATACTATCGCAAAAAAAAATATTTATTACTAGTGACACGCGACAAAGTGAGACGTATTTTGGTGAATATGTTGCCATGTTTATATAAAGTATGAAAATTGCCAGCAGTATGCGAATTATCTTGTATGTTTTGTATTTAGCTTGACTGTATTTAGCTTAAAACAACTTTAAGATTAATTAGTTTTATATGTAAATTTTTAGGTTAAGTTATTTAATTTATTTTGCCTACAAACATTTAAGAATATTTCTCTTGCGGATTCTTCTAAAAGGACATTGTGAAAGGAAAATAACCTTAGACATGTTTGGCAATCAAAATACTAAATTTCCTTTTATATATGAAATATAAGTGCTTCATTTCTAATGTGCCTACATACGTTGTATAAATAGTTATTATTATGTAGCCTGTAAGTAATAATTTTTTTTCAAATGTACTACATATGTGAATTCGTAAAATTGTTACTAGGCAGGTTTTCTTTTTTAGGAACAATGTCGAGAAATAATCTCAAAGTTGGCGTAAAATTTTAGTTATATAGGTAAATTTGAATTGACAATAAGCGTATTGTAGTGAAATATATTACAGTGTTGTAAATTATACACGTACTTCTCGAACATTTGGGGGGCCACGACGGTGGCTGGGCGGTTAGTCAGCTCGCATCCCACCAAGGCGAACCGGGTTCATTCCTCGGCCGGGGGGATTGTGCCGGACGATGCCGCTGGTCGGCGGGTTTTCTCGGGCATCTCCCGTTTCCCCCACCCCTTCGATTCCCATTCTTCACCTTTTCTCACCTAATTTCACCCTCATCGGTTCTCAAGACATCGTTATTAGGAGCCACCCAAATCTCTCAACTAAACTGAACTCGAACGTGTAACGTAAATCGTAATTTTCTGATGATTTTGGTAACTTTCGTAGTTTGTTTTCGTAAGTTCTTCGTTTACAGTACTGAATTGTTGTTGGTTGCAGCGACGTAAAGAGATCCATATTACGTTTTCTAATGGTAGTCCAAAACGTGACAGATTAAAAAATCGCACGGTACAATTGGCACGGAGGTCGTGTCGCATAGCTGGTGCACATTTCTTCCTCCAGCGTGATTTGATTCGGAATCCCAACAGAACAACTCCTGATTTTCACAAACAGTTTGCGGGTTTCTCTCGTGGTTCTTCCATCCCTCCCAACACCCCCCCTCCCACCGAGTGGGTTTCTTCACTACTATAATACCCATCTCGCTTAATTCTCACGTCGTTGTTCAGCACCTTCCATGCCACAACTTATGCAGTCTGACACGACAAATCATAAAATTCTATGCTGAATCTGTATTTGAAATCAAAGAAAGAGCCGAGGAAATATTAAAGTTTCGTAATGGTTCCACTTCGATCCCTAAACGGGTCAGAGCATTTCCCCAAACACGAGCTCGTCCGCCACACGAAATTATTTCTCTTGGCGAAGCTGCGACCAGTTCGTCGTCACGACCGGGAAAATCTTGCCAACTCATCTGTGGCTGAAGAAACAGCTTAATCCTCTACAAACACTCGAACAGGCGCTAGTCTCTGGTATTTGTTGACTAACAGCAGCCTTTCTTATGAATGTTAACTTGGTATGTTGTTTGTTCAGCTGCATGTCTGTCACAGATATCAACAGGCCTATTCAAGTGAGCCGCAGCTTCATAACACCTTGTTATCATCTCTCCTCGTTATTTTTTTTTAAATATAGTTGACGAAACGATCGTGATTTAAACCTAGTCTGTACACAGACTGCGCATCGCTAACAAATGGCTACATCAAATGTGTGCACATGTTGCCATATGAGTAGGGACCTGCAAAATTCGCGTTATTTTATTTTTCATCAGGTTAAACTTCACAGTACTTTACGTAAAGGAGACAGTGTCGTTTCCCCATCGGCTGCTGCGTAGATGTGATGTCACTACCTTTTTGTACTGAACCCCACGTGATTGAAGCACACAATTGCGAAGTGTTGATTTATTCGCGCAAGAGTTGCCCATGGCGTGTCACGTGAAGTGCACGGTCCAATGACGAACGTACCGCAAATATGCACCTGTTTCAAGTTTAACGTGTCCCCAAATAATAACGCACATGTAGCAGGTCCCTATATGAACAATCTCTTCTCGGAAGAGGTATAACATTGTCGCTAGAGTTTAAAGAACTGTTTTACAGAAGAGTTAATATCGGAAACAGAATGCTACTTAGAGCGATTTTTGCTGAATTTGACACTGTTCAACGACCACATTTATAAATTGGCAACAAAATATCGACATTCATTTCCGTGCTGAAAGAAGATCTGCGATGAAATATTCCTCACTTTCATTTTTCAATTATAATCGAGTGAAGAGATTTGGGCTGCTCTTAACAGTGAGTTCTTGAGAGCCGATGGATGTGATGGAGCAGCGCCGGAATGAAAAAGGGGCGGGGGGAACGGGAGATACCCGAGAAAACCCGTCGACCAACGACATCGTCCGGCACGATTCCCACATGCGAAAATCCGGTGACCCGGCCAGGGATTAAACCCGGTTAGCCTCGGTGGGAGGCGAGCAGGCTAACCACTCGGCCACCGCGTCCTCTCAATTATAATTGGCACAACTCTTTAAAATGAAATGAGACACCTATGACCACTCTCTGTATCTAAAAGTGTCACATTAGCACACATCTCATATAGGACCCGAAACATGGCATTGAGGCTTCCTGCTCCAGGAGTCAGTCAAGTCCGGTGACTGACTTGTTAAAGAACTTTGTACTACCATATAACGTAAAACGATCATCTGGTGATCAATGACAATAAGCGAGCGGCGAATCAAGGCGCTCAGGACGAGCAGTCGTGCTGCACCAGACGGTCTTCATTTCTGACGAATCATCGTGATCGTTGCATCACAATTCAGTGTAGGTAGCGATACGTTCATTCCCAGCGTGCTGTTCGTATCCATTCAATAGTCGCCAAAATGTCATCTAATGGCTGTTCACGATAAAGTGAGCACTTTTTAAATCGACCTTAGAAAAAAGTCACTGCCCCTGTCTGCATATACTTTTAACGGGCGCACCGAAAGACAAGCGTCCAGTAATGTTGGCAACGATGGGTGGAAAGTAGTACCATATCTTAACGTTGAATAAAAAATGTTAGGTAACAATTAGTGATAAAAAAATTTTTTTTTTTCGTTTTCTGTTCTCTTAATGCATCAAATTGTAACAATTATCAGATTTGTGAAATATTTACTTTTCTAATAATTTCAGACTTTCACTTAACCGATGCATGAATAAATTGATGAAGCTCATGGCAATGTTGATTTTATAAAAGAGCAGGCGAAATAATACACAATGTGCATGCAAGTAGATCTTAAACAGGGCTTTCAAAGATGCTCATTTTATCGTGAACATCTTATAGACGCGGATAAGTACTATGTATTTATTTATATAAGCGTTAATAAGAGCTTAAAATGAAGTTTGTGTGGTTTTACTTTTCACAGTTATAAAAATGGAGTGGTCTCAATAAAAGAATAATTATTATTGTAAATGAGAAATATAGGAACATATTCTTTAATGCCACTCCACCATTAACACTTTGTTCCCTTAATGTTGTTACATGTCGCTACCTTGCAACGTCCCAATCGAGTGTGCGAACGAGGGTGACAAGGATGCTATTAGCAACCCGAGAAGTGCGTGGAGATTTACAAAGGCGTGCTGCCGCCACAGAGATTACCCTATCAGGACCCGTGTGCTCCCGTCCTTGAGCGGATTAAATTTCTGGGGGTTATCGTTTGAATAATATTCTGGTCATCGGCCTTGCCAGCGAGACTCGACGTGCAGGGAACCTTCTAGATTGAGCCAGCGAGACTACTTAAGCATCGACGGGTGTCCAAGCTGACAGTCTGGAATTTGGATGGTTGTACGACATCAAGTGCCATGTGTGCGAAGACAGCAGAGCGACGAACCAGCAAAGCGACGATTGGCGAAGAGAGTGGCCAGTGGAAGTGAAGTCTGCGGACTGCGAGCTACGGTACAGTGAAGGGTGAGACTGCCGGCCGGGACTAGAGAACTGGATGTGTGAGTGACAGACTTTTGGAATGATGGTAATTTACATGCTGAATATGTGTAATAAGTGAGTGTGAATTAATTTACTGTAATCAATATAGAGACATTGAGAGGAACTTTAATGAGAATAGAGGTAAGACATTAAACATTCCGTTCACTGAGAATAATAAGAGTAATACTTGTGGTAAATATTTTAATGTTCTATAAAATAGCTGCGTTAATCTTTTTATAATTTTTAAGACATCCATCCCTCACGAACTCGGGTATGACCCTCTGGCGTCTTGTAACAATATGTATATCACCCGCTTTTGTCTTTCCTTCATTGATATTGCTACGAGAATGGTTCAAAAACTAATACAAGATCTCTCACGAGTCTCATTTCCTCCTCCTGTCCAAGTTTCCCGACAGGCCGCAGCAGAATCCCATAGTTTTGTTACGCAGTCGTTAGATAGCGGATATGTTGCGCCAAGTCCTAGCTCGCAGTATTAGTTGTAATATGGCTGCGCTCATGGAAACATTGTCAAACGTGGAACAGTGTAGTGTGGTCAGGTGTTTACTTCCGAATGGCTCCTCACCATCGTCAACTTGTCGATATTTACGGCACCAATATCATGCCATGGAAACAGAGTTTGATAATGGCAGGAGAGATGTGGATGATGAGAAACTATTTTGCCAGACAAGCACGTCCATCAGAGATGTCAATGTGTGATGTACTGAAGGTCTGATTCAGGACGATCGTCGCATTTGACTTATCGATATTGCTAAGGAACTCAACATCTCAGTGAGCAGTGAGAACAATATCGTGAGCAACTGGGCTACCGAGAGATGCGTTCACGCTGAGTGTCAATGCAACTCACAGAAGGTCACAAGGCCTCAAGGATGTAATTGTCTCTCATGCACTTGATGCAGTTACATGAGAAAGGAGTGTCATTCCTGCACCGTATTTTTTTTACAGGGGTTGAAACGTGGATGCGCCATGTAACACAAGAGACGAAGTGAGCATTTATGGAACGGAAACGCACATCGTTCCCAACTTACAAGTAATTCAGAGCAGCTCCATCCGCGAATAAAGTTATGGCGACGATCTTTTAGGACTATAAAGGTGTGCTTCAAGTTGATTTCCTCAGCAGGGCAGCAACATTTAATGCCACCAGTTAATGTTCACACACTGGAGTGGTCGCGGGAGAAAATTCACAAAATTATCAACTTGGACTTCCCGCAACAAGCTTCATGTTGCTGCAAGATACCACCCGACCACCACACTCTGCCACGGATACGTATGCGTTCTTTCGGGCTTTTCGGTGGGAGATACTGGGCCACCCTCTTAACGGCCCCAACCTGCTAATATATAAAACTAAGGGTTAACCCGTGACTTTTTTTGTATTGTCGCGGGGCTAGAACAGTTGCCATGTTAAAAAATTTGGTTATCAATATCATACAAAGACTGGAAAAAATATTGCATAAATATTTGTATGTAGTAATGAAATTATGTGAAATTAACTCAACATTGAAGTGACTGCGGTTCTACATTATATTTCTCTATCCACTTAGCCACTGCGGCCCCACTAAACATAGTTCTATCCATTGTGCCACTAAGGCCCCACTTGGAATCGCTCTATCCACTGAGAGACTGCTGCCCGCTTGGAATCTGTCTATCCACTGAATTTCTAAGGCCCCACTTGATATAGTTCTATCCACTGAGGCACAGCGGCCCAACTTGGAATCTCTATCCACTGAGCTACTAAGGCCCCACTTTATATATATATATCTTTATATATCTTTATATATATGTGTGTATATATATATATATATATATATATATATATATCCACTTGGCCACTACGGCGCCACTTGATATAGTTATATCCACTAAGCCACTGCGGCTCCATTTAACATAGTTCTATCCCCTGAACCACTAAGGCCCCACTTGGAAACTCTCCATCGCCTGAACTACCAAGGCTCAATTTGATATATATATATATATATATATATATATATATATATATATATATATATATATATATATATATATATATATATTGAACTACACCAAGTGGATATATATATCCACTTGGTGTAGTTCTATCCACTAAACTGATGTGGCTCCACTTAACATAGTTATATCCACTGAGTCACTAAGGCCCCATTTGGAATCGCTCTATCCACTGAGTCAATGTGGCCCCACTTAATTAACTCAACATTGATGCGAGACATTTAAAGTAAACAAGAATGATATTCCATTACCTTCATATCTCTAAGCAATATTCTCTATGCATAAATACAAAACTTTCATAGGAAAAAAAGTAATAAAAAAATTAGTTTTAGGGTAAAAGGTAATGATTGCGTAATCTGATCGTGCTGAAATTCGAACTTGATCTGTATTTCACCGTGAGTATTCGCTCTGCAAAATTTGAAGAATTTCTGTTGAGTTTCAAGGGACTTAGAGAAATTAAAGACGTACAGACAGACAGAAAGAGATCGTCTACTTATATAGAAGGATTTTTTCCCTCCATTTATGAAGATCGTCACATTATCAATGCAGTTTTCATACCATACATCGTAGACAAATCAACCGATATACACAAAGAGATCCTCCTTTTGCCGGATTTTTTTTTGTAAAGTAGTGTCGCGTGCGTAAAGTGAACATATTGTAATATTTGCGGAATAATTCGACTGATTTCCACAAAATTTTGCATAGTTACATGATTAAAATTGGGTCAGGCCATGTTTTTTCAAAATGGCGGCGATATAAACATTTCCATATATTTGACATAAAAATATTCAACAATTTAACTACTTCAATAAAACTTTTATGCTGATATTTCCTATTACAAACATCGTGTATAGAGCCCCTTTTTAACCAATTTAGTAATATAACCCCCAGTTAAGGAAATAAGGGTTCTTATATGCAATGTCTCGGAGACCAATCAACCATCCTCCAAATTTTTCAACACTATATGCTGTTCTCGCTAAAATGAGCACTTTTGAAAGCCCTGTTTAAGACCTAGTTGTACGCACATTGTGTATTCTTCCGCCTGATGTAAAATTAACATTGCCATGGGCTTCATCGCTTTACTCGAGCGTCGGTCAAACGAAACTGCGAAATTATTAGGAAAGTAGACATTTTATATACCTGCTGATTTTCACACACTGATGCATTAAAGAACGTAGAGCGAAATAAATAATTTAAATCATCACAAATGGTTACCTAACACTTTTTATTCGACGTTAAAGTACTGAACTACTTTGCATTTATCGTTACCAACTATACCGGGCGTACGTCACTCAGGACGCCCGTTGAAATGTATGCACGCATGGGCAGTAGCATTTTCCTACGGTTGATTTCAAACGTGCTCACTTTATTGTGCACAGCCATTAGTAGCGTTACGGTAGGCCGTCTAAACTCATCTGTTTTAGTGGCTCAGACAGCTACTTCCAATATGATGTCCGTGTAAATATTTCAGGTTAGTGAGCCCTAATCATTCAAAACATTAGACTGATTACATCCGAAGTTGAAGCTCCGAATCCTACCTCCGTGATGCGGTTGATTGCAAGCTAGCTTAAGTTTGTGAGTCTTTTTATGAATCCGAATCCCGGGCAAGTCGCTCATGTATCTCGATTGTCTCTGCAATGTTTCACAAGTTTGTCGTTTCATCTCTAATGATATTTCTGTCAATGAGACGTCAATTCCTACCTGCCGTCTAAGCTTTCGAGAACATCAGTAAAATTTATCTGCACGTATGTAGAGGAAAGTAGGCTTGTTAGCTATCTGCGACTCCTTGTTTTTTGTGTTGCTAACCGATTCCTAGCGAGAATTTCTTGACTTGCTGTCACCTCCTTCGTTTCACCTCTGCTTCGGTGGCCATTGTTCACCAAACGCGAAACGCAGCAGTGGTCAAATTAAAGAAATTTTAAGTTCCGAACGCATCTTGCCCGTGTCGTCAGTGGAAGTGCGGTGATTTGTGTGAGTTACAAAACAGCTAATCACAGCCACACAAGCGAGTGCGTGGTTCGATATACCGCAGTATAATTGGTTCGTCAAATCGTTACTTCTTTCAAGATGTCAGTTCCTCATCCGGCTGGTTTGATTGTGTTTAAGTTTCATCATCACTGTTTATTTAAACCCAGAATTTCCTGAGACCAAATCGTGCAGCGGTAATGACGAAGGCGCATTTTTTTTTTTTTTTTTTTTTTTTCTTCGTAGAATGTTTTCGATGTGTGTTGTAAAGTTACATGCAAATTTTAAAAATATTGCTACAAATATATGTTAGTAATTAATTTTCTTTTCAGTTTATTTGTGCGTGAAGTTTCAATCTTAAAACGTAAAAAAAAAAAAAAAAACAGAGCAATTCTTCCCATGGCGAGAATCAAATGAATAAACTACTTATGTAATGTCACGAAACGTTAAACGAAATAATAAAATGAGGTCTTGCTGTATTCACATTGCAGTGTGTACATTCGCATTACGATGTAATAGTCAATTCTAACTTCGTCTAGTAAATAAAGCGTGATGTATTTTTGTGACAGCAAGGGCACCAGCGTCTGTACCTGAGTTGAAATCTTAACCAAATAAAATGATTAATGTATATAGAAAAATATTTTTACCTTAACATAAAATCGTTCACCCACCGCTACATAAAAGTTAAAAAAAAAAAAAACCTAGATTTTACTTGAAAAAGTATTGGTAGTTTTAAATTAGGGGGGCATCTTAATATACATTTTATTGCTGGATCCGAGTTATTTTTCTGATAGCAGTATAAAAACAAAAACACCAAAATTTTTCATTGTTTCAACATTACAATAAGTGATAAGCGTAATGAAGATGTTGCTCTCCAGTCTGAAAAAGATGTTCAGGGAAAATGAGTAGAATTAAATATGATACAAACAACATATTATTCTCGACTGCCATCTCATTTTGACTGCGTTTCATCTTTCATAACGACTCGCGACATTTAACGAAACCTACAAAGAACTTCTTGCAGCATACTATCCGAGAACAATGTAAAGGATGTTTGCAAATTCTACTTCTTAACAATCAGACGAACGAATATGTGTGTGTGTTTCTATCAGACGTTAAAGAATTAATGACATGTGAATGCGGAATGAAACAAGTTTATTGCGTTTACACACACTTAAGAGCAATAGGAAAAATGTTTTAACGGCAGAAATTTATGGCTTATTTGTGGATAGCATTCAGGTGTGTGTGTGTGTGTGTGTGTGTGTGTGTGTGTGTTATATATATATATATATATATTAGTATACATGATCTTATTCGCTACAGAGAACTATGAACTCAGTCCGCCAGGGTGCTGTTCATTAAAAATGCTTTTTATTTGATCTTATTAACACAAAAAACTCTTAAACATTTAAACATCACTTACAAGAACTACATACTTACACAAAAAATTTTCTTGACCGCATTTTTTTTGTTTAATGTTCACATCATAATCACAATTCTAGTGCTCTGGGGATGAATTTACACATGATTTCTCAGTTAACCTTGTTAAATTTTCTTTAAATGTTTTTGTTCGTTTTACTCTGACATCCGAAAATACTCTAATTATTATTTTGACAAGACAATGTGGGAAAATTATGTGACCTAAAATTATTTTATGAGAGGAAGGCGTACTTACAATGGAAGTCTACAAGTTGAACGATATTTCGCACAACTATAAAAGAAGAGAGTAGTTGGTGATAAGTACCTGTAAGGACTGATTTCAAAAGAGTTTAAACTACTTTGCAGTCTGACCTTGGCAGCACGTAAAATGATGGAAGTGCGAGGATAGAAACGTAAAGTGGTTTAATCCTACTGTTAGGCTGTCATCCCACCTCGTGCTGAGTAAGCTTAACCAATCCTAGAAAATTACACCTATGAGACAACGCACTGTATTCGTACACACTCAATTTAATATTATATCGCATTAGATTTATTTATTACGAGGCACTAGCATTACCAACAACCTATGTTCTACCTGCTTTATTTATATTAATTACAGGTGAAAGGTTATTTATCTACAGATATAAGTACAAATTGAATTTAACCAGAAATAAAATACATTTATGTTAACAAAAGTATAAAACGCGTGTGATACATGAAATGTTTAGATAAAAACAGAACACGTCGTAAATGGAATGATTTTTTCTAAAGGTATGATATACACTCTAAATCTGAATCAGTGAGAAAGTCACTGTTTTTCAATAAATTAAAAGTATCTGACTAGTCCAACAGTCACTTCAGAGAATTTAACTGATGAATCCGAAAAAAATACCAGTTTTCCTTCACTTATTTATTTAGTGACATTTTCCACCGATTTATCAGCAATTTTTTTCACTATTTTTCAGTGATTTGTTTTTTGACTGATGGATGAGTTAAACAGCGTTTAAAAAGGGCCGTCAAACATCGTTTAATAATGGCCACCAAAGAACGTGTATCAAGTGAAATAACCAAAAAATTGACTAATAAGTCCAATAGTAAATACTTTCTAAAATGTGTTTCGTATTTCAAAACACCATTTTACGAGGTAATATGAACATTCCAGCTTTTCATTCCGATTTTACGTCTTTCATTTCCTTGATGTCATGTAATCCGTTTGAAGGTTTAAAGTGCATATAATGTGATGAAGAGAGTGCACTTGCATGTACTATTAGTTTTAAAAATCCTAATGGTACAAATTAAACCAAAAACGAAAAGTAAGGGCAAACAATTTAAAATTACGTGCTTTCCATAAATAACAATAACTTTTGCTTATCAATTGTACTTGGTAGCGCAGATGGCGAGGTATCGATCTAAAAGCAAAGTTAGAAGGGTGTGAGTTCAATCCCAGCCACCACCGAAAAAAATTTTACTTTTTTTTGGAGTTGGCCGTCACTCATTCAACCAGTGAAATTATTTCACGTCACTGATTCAATCGGTGAAATTTTTTTCACTGAAAGAATCACCGGTTTCCCACTGATTCTAAGTGGAGCCATTTTCACTGATTCGGAGTCGTTGAATTTCACTGGGGAAAAAGTGGTTTTCCAGTGATTCGAATTTAGAGTGTAAAAAACGTGAAAATACCGCGAATGGACTATAGATACAGACATGCAAAATCATCGTCATTATTTAGGGCCAGACAAAACCGCAAGTTACCGTGCGTTTGATCGTCTTCAGGCATTGATAGGAAATATGTCTGGTACACGTAGGAGAACTCTCGAGCCAGTAACATTGGTTCAGTGGTGGAATAGCCAATCTATTTTAAGGAGATCAAGCAGGCAGGTGACGTTGATAAGTGCAGCGGCCAATGAAACCACAGGTGGGTGCTCACGTGTTTATAACGCAGTGGAGTCTATCCTCTCGCCCAAAGGTTGGTAGGTAAGGTAGGTAAGCGAGCTTGAAGTCTCGTCTATTGCAGCGAGATCATTAGAGACGGCGCAAGCTGCACAGGGAAGAGGTATTGTGGAAGGAATGGAAAGGAATCGGCCGTGGCCATCGTTAGGGACCCATCCCAGTATTCACCTGGTGTGATTTCGGGAAAGCACGGAAAACTGAGATCAGGATAGCCTTACCGGGAATCGAACCCGGGTCCTCCCGAATTCGAGTACAGTGATTTACCACTGCGCCACCTCGATCGGTCTCTCGCGCAAAGATAACGCGAATTTTGCACGTCCCTTACTACAGAGCAGGGCTACCACCAGCCGTGGAGCTGAAATCCTGGCCCCTGCGTATAAAAATCCTGTAAGATCTAGGAATCATTAGGTCAAATCCTGTAAAATCCTAGGAATTAAATAAATTGTAAATTACAGAAAAGAAGTAGATATGAAAGACATTTAGATGTGTAATGTAGTTGTTTTGGTTTGGAATGTACAAACCATGGTAATTCGTTTTGCCGTTCCCACTTATAATTTCGTTCGTATAGTCCATTCGCTGTTTCTTCGGCCTTTTTGAATCAAACCTTTGAAAATCTCCCCATATATGACGTGCTTGGTTGTTTCCTAAATACGTCTGCATGTTTCACAAGCATTTTATACTTGACTTCATAAGAGTTACTTTTTTTCTGTTAAATTCAAATGTTATTAATATTTTATCTATACATAATAATGCTTCATTTATAAATCATTTGAATAAAAACAGTGAGAAAACATGTGTGTTGGTAGCGCCTAGTAAGAAATAGTTCTTATACAAAATACTGTTACAACATAGTGCGCACGAATCCGGTGCGTTGTCCCTCTGGTGTAATCTTCCAGACTTAGTTAGGCTTAGTTTGCACGAGGCGGAGGAATATCCTGGAAGTAGACTTTAGCAGGGCTTCAGAAAAGGTCGAACATACTAAACAACTGTATTGGCGATAATTTCCATTTCCTCGCCATTGTGATAGCAATGCCAAATGCAAAACACAGTCGCCAAATTCGGACTGCATGCGTAAAAACGGCAATTCGTGGCAAAGGTTCTTTTAAATAATGACCTCGGCCTTTGCATGTGATCGTACAGCCAAGAACAGAAATATGTAGATAGCAGTGAATAATTAAGCGACATATTTTGGACATACATTATTTGGAAGCAATGGCGTTATCCACCTACATTATAAGAATCTGTCAAACAAATACATCAGTGAAACACACACACCTCTCTGTGGGCGCTACGTCGCCACTTTGAAAAAAAAAAAAGTTTGAATTTATAGTGTGTTAGAAATCCGTAAAAACGGATATAAAATATGTTGAAACGGCAGGCCTGCTATAGAGAAATGTATTTCCAGTGAGCGAGAGACTGGGTGCAACTGCCCTTTCTAGCGAGCAGAGCGCCTCGTCGCCTGACCGCTGCAACTTGAAGCCGGGTCCACTGCGGGGAAATCCTCGACACAGAATGTTGTAGCAACGCCAAGAGCGTGCTGTGCCAGTGCGGACAAAAGAGCGGAGTGTTCTCCGCCGCCGAGCGGAACGGACCTGTTAGCAAGGGCGCCAGCCCTGAACACGGCCGCGCCGGCGCGTGCTCGCTCTCTCTCTGTGAAACGAATTGCGAGAGCTGCTCTGAACGTCAGTTAGCTAGCTTGCACAACAATGCTTGAAGTGTGTTTTAAGAGTTCTTGAGTGCAGTTTGGTGTGCGTAGTGCTTAATTAGCTTCCGTAGGATCTTTTTTTTGAATACACGGGCGTACAAAGATGTTGGACAAGTCAAATTACAGTATACAAAGTCTATACACGGAGCATAGTAAACACACACATATATGTCCGATTGCACATACACACATCATATCTATTCTTCGTAATGTGTCTAACCTTCTTCCGACAAGCTGCGGGGCGTCGTCTTTTTTTTTACTGAAATAGAAGAAAAAGCGAACGAGATAAACCGGAACAAAAAATATGTGCAATGAAATGCTAAGCAGTGAAATCTTATTTTTTGTAGTTTATATATTCTTCTACACTATAAAATGCAGTATTAATAAAAAAAATTCTTTCGGCTGTTTTTTGAAAAATTTTTGGTTAGAGAACCAAATTTCTTGAAGGAGTATGTCGTCTACACTGTACAAATTTTTCTGGTAAAATTTCTAAACTGTATGGAAGTTTTTAACCTTACGCTGTATCGAAGTAATACCGCACATCAAACTACATATGTAGGAATGTTTAGCGTCTCTACTAAACGAAATTTGTAACTTAACTACATATTTGACTGTTTTCTGAGCAAATGTAGGTACGTTACAATGAAAGTATGGGGGGAAAAAATAAAAAAAAAATTACGTTTCCCGCTTTCTCGCTAAGCGTATATCTAAACTGGTATGGTATATTTCCGAATAATTTCTTAGAGTCTATGTCAATATTCCAGCATTTCCTGAACTTTTTCATGTTTTAACATTTCAAAGCTGATATGCTTGCCATTTTCCCGGAAGTACCGGAGTAAATTTTTGTCTTGGATCGTAGAGCTGGATTTCACCTAATTTTCTTAATAAGTTAGTTACACACAGACTGGACAACACTTATCAATATCTATATTATATTCCCAAACATATATATACCCGCATAAATCCTAAGAGGAAAACTTTCGTTGCTTTAAGCAGTTTGTGATTATCTCAGTTTTAATTTATGTATATTATTTCATATGTAATCTTTGTATTACTCAGCAACAAAATAATTTTTCTTCGCCAAATTTATCTTTACTCTAAAAAATTCACTCACTTTGTTAAGAATTTATTTTCTCTGTATTGGACTTAAGTTTTCGTTTTTAACTGGATGATACCTAAAATAGTTTTTTCAGAGGCGAGGGAAATAAATAAGAGGCGTGAATTGAATTTTAGCCAGGATGTAACTAAATGACATTTCGTAAATTTTAGGAGTTTTAAAGGGTAATATAATTAATATTTCTCATCCAGGAAACTCCGGCCAGAAATGTGAAATGGCTGATCTACACAGCAGCTTAGAATTACTTGAACTTTAATCCCGTTGTAGCGAATATTTCACTGATTGGTTATGCAATACTTGCAATACAACGCCGTGTCAATTGACAACACTGCATGAGCTTACTGCGGGCGTCTTCACAGCGTCTGGTACTTTCAGAGTTGATCGTGGCATCTTCCAGAGAGTAGGACATAATACGCTTCGTCGTTGCACGCTGTGTAAAGAAAGCTTTGCAGTCGCCAGTTCGAATATTTGCTGTGAATGTGAAAAGCGAAAAATATTTCCATGCTTAAATTATTCTTTTTTTTTTTTTTTTTTCTACGTCCGGTTATTCGCAGTAACGTGACTCATTCCTGTTAGAGCTGTGGAACTGTCATTTTGTATTTGTGCCTACGGATTTTTCAGTGAGAAATGTTCACCTCGTCACCATCTGCAACTCGAATTTGTGAAACGTTGCTCATACACATGCTAAATGGAAGGTATATTCTCAGAGTTACAACACGTTGCCTTTTAAAGATCATACACTCTATAAAATCAATAAGATGGTTCATTTCGACGGGGTTGGTTTTATTGGCTATATATTTGAGTTAGCAGAATTAACACATAATGCAATAGTTGATACAATGTATTTCTTTCGAATAAAAATATTTGACTGTTTTAAATAATAACGCAAGTAAACCACAATATTAGTTCTTATGCAAAATAATTGCTTCCAAATTTATATAATTTTAAATAATAAAATTTTATAGTAACAAAATAAAAAATCTTAATTTTGGGTGGATTTCATTTTCTTAAAAGTTCCTGTAAGATATTTTGTATTAAAAAAGTATTTGTTCTCCAATATTAATACATTTCGATATTACTAGGTAATCTTCTTTATTTTTAGAGAAACTATGTTATGCAATGTATCGACTATTGCTGCACATGATAGTCACATGCATTAAAATATCTTGTCAATAAATTTAATCTCATCAAAATATATTAAGTAGTTCAAATTCTATCCTTGATTTTATGCTTTGAGAATTCAGGCATTGCCAGATCTTCCCATTGCTCTAAATAGGACGTCAAGATATCAAACTACTTTGGTGCATCGTACCTAACTTTATCTGTTCGGAACATGTCAGTAAATATGTAAGTAGAAATCGACGCAATTAAGAGTAGGAACTTTTTTTTTCCATAGGTTGATTTCAAAAGTTCTCTGTTAATAGCGGATGAGCGTAGGGTATGTTGTCCGACCACACATTATGGTCACTGGATGTCTACAGGCTTTCTACTCCAGTCGAGTGTCTCTTGCAGACTCCATATTCGTATTTGGGTCGGAGGTGGCCGTCCTCGCTATTAAAAGCTTCACGTTGACGTAACGAGAAGGTCGTACTGGCGATAGTTCATGTCAGACCCTCCGGCATGAGAATCAGTTTATGAAAACGCAGTTTGGACACGATGGATCCAAGATTTAGGAACGCCAACGTCCAGACAGTGGGCTGAGTAGCTCGTCAGCTCTGCCCAGTGAATTCGCTGTCATGCCATCGGCAATATATGAGTTTTTCGACGACAAGGAGATTAATTTGTAAATATCATAGGAAGGATGTTCAATTCAGGTGGAAATAATTGATTACTAACCCCTCCGTACTCTCCTCGCGTTTTCGGCAGATAAAAACAACCATTACAGTTTCCTGGTTACAGTTATCGTTTACCACCGCCATGAGTTGTTCTGCCACTGCTGAAACTATGTATTCTCCTGCACATCAGCGGTTTCCGGAGAGAAGTAGCATAATGATCGGATTCAGGCAGGACATCTTCCCAAGAAAAAAAACAGTTGTACTCGCGAGGCTCCTCTTGTGTGGGCAAGACCACTTGTTGCAATAGAATACTGCGTGGCGCGCGAATTTTTTTATCCGGATGTTGGTGGATTCCAGTTCCAAGACCAGGATGATAGCTTTTATGATGTCGTAGTGTTCGGAAAATACAAATACGAATATCGCTGTGACAGTTTCATAAAGCGTCTGTGTGGAAGAATGTCTGTGGGACAGCCAGTGAAAGGTGGATTGGGTTTTGTCAGATCGTGGATAAAACCTATATGGTTTCTTTCTAATGACCCTCCACCTAACAGGGATTGGTTTCTGAATCGTACCATTGTGGTTAAGGCTAACGCCGACGTCAGATATTCTCTGGACAGTGAGTCATCAGCAGCAGAATAATAAATAAAGAGATTCACGTCATCAGTCTCAGCTGCTGACAGTGTAACAAGGAATGCAGCCAACATAGGCACTGTAGATTTACTCATTTTTTCAGGTAACAGTCGCGCTACCAACACCAAAAATAAAATGGAGATTTATTCATGCCAGAAAATTGTGAACTTGGAAACAATTAAAAAAAAAAACCTTTTCTCAATTGACTACTGTTAGGTGGTGATAAAAATAATTTATTTTGTAATGTATATACAATAAATAATACAACACAATTTTGTGACTTCACGATATCGTTGCGCATCTGCCGCCCTATACCACTTGATGCTATTTGTCGTATAGGCTGTTCACGGTAAAGTGAGCACTTTTAAAGGCTCTTATAAATTTTTCCTTTCATCCAATTTCCATTTTTTTTTCTGCTTTTTAATAAAAGCATTGCAATGTGACCAATAAACACAGTGTATACATTTCCCCAACCTTAAAATTCAATGCCTTAGGGTGAAATAACATATATTTGTTAGTGGCTAATGCCTGTTGGGAGGGTCTTAAATATTGCTCACTTGACTGTGAACAGCCTATATATATCTTGTGTTTACGAAGATTATTGATTTTCAAATCTGTTTGTAAAATATGCCTTAACAAGTATTTCGAGGAAATACGGCGCCGCAATAATAAAATGCCTAATGTAAAAAAATATATTAAATGTCATTCCCTAAAATCGTGTTTACCCATTTTACACGGGATTGACAGTGGAAATAGTGATAAAAAAAAGGGACTTCGCTTCGACTACGTTAACGTTTTAGAAGATGGATTCTCTTAGACTCGATGATACTCGTGTTCATCCATATACGTTCGGTTTACATGATACCCAATGCCTGAATTCTTAGGTTTTCATTTTATTAACGTACTTTGACGAATGTAGGCAATAAAATCTTATAACTTAGAAGAAGAGTTCGACGCAGTACATGGCAGTATCGTTTCTCTCCTTAGTTTCTATGCGAGGGACTCGGAATCCAGTATTATAAGTGGATCCATCAAACTTGGCCATGTGATTCATTACGATATGCACCCGGTGTTTTAAATAGGTATTTTGCTCATTTTACTTGCGATCTGATTTTAAATAACTGAGAATAACTTCCGGTTTCCTTGATATGAAAGCCATTATTATATATTGGTACTTACTGAGAAAATAAAATAGGAACCTACCATACTATACCAGAGACTGACACAAGAATTTTGCACCCTAATTTTGATGCCAGCCACCACTCAGCTACGAAGGTGTTGATAACCAAATCAGCACTGCGACGAGACAGAAAGTTCTATTGTAACCCTATGGATATGCCATGCCCTGGACTAGCAGTTTGCCAGAGCAATGGCACACTTAAAAATGGGGGGGGGGGGGGGGTAGGCTCAGTGTATTTGGATAACAGGAAATATTCCGCAGTGCGTAAATGATAAAAATAGTGTAACTAATTCATAACCTGTTTAGTTCTTTAGAGTAAATGGTGTGCATAATCTACCTAGAGAAGTATTTATCATTGCAGTTCACGTATAAATAAGTATAAGCAATCACGGTACTGGGCACCAAAAATAAAACTTTGGAAAAAGAACTGCCCGGAAACTGCATGTGTCAAATCAGGGTTACTTCCAATTGTTTTCTGAAGCCCTGCTAAAATTCTACTTCCATGATATTGCTCCGCTTCGTACAAACAAGGCTGAGAAAATTACACCAAACAGCCAACCCGTGCATTCATGCGCACTCTCTGTAATGATAATTCGCATACGAACTATTTCTTACTGGGCAGTACCAGCAAACTTATCTTGTTACCGTCTTTATTCGTGACTAGATAGAGATTTCTGGACATTCGCCATTGCGATGCAGATGTCTGTCGTGGAAATCAAGACTGACCACACAAAAAAAATACTTCAATAAGATAAGTATCCTACGGACGAGAAAATAAATATATGTATACAACACTGAAAAATTACATCAAGGAATAATCAGAAAACAGAACCGCAACTAATTACGAAAAATATATGTATATATACGCAACCAACAAATAAAATGTAGAAAGCGACACAGACTAGACACTTGAAAAAAGTTGGGACAACACTGACAAAATAAGTAGGAACGAAATGGGACAACACAACAAATAAACGCACTCAAACACAGTAGTTTTACCAGACACGACAGAATGCAAGCCAGGTATGCCGTAGTCAAGAATACATATACACAAAGCCAGAAAATTCTATGAGGTAATCGAGTCAATTAAAACAGAACGGTAAGCTAAGTGCGGAAAACCAATATACTTTATATGTATACGAAAAAAAAAACAATATACGACCAACAGACAACACACCGATGACGACACAGGCTAGTTATCTTCTTACAGAAACAACAAACACGACGAAGAAACTCGCACACAGTAATTTTTTCCAAAACAGACAGTATGTGACGTTCCGGGAACTGCTACCTGTAGGATAATTGTCTTATTTAAGTACTTTTTTTGTGTTCAGACCTATTTCCATCACAGACATCTGCATAGCAAGGGCGTGTGTCAAGAAATCTCTGTCAATTCATTCACCCCCCATTGTATTATTCAATCAAAGATCACGTATTTATTCGTAGTAGTTATTCATTATAATTTACAGATGAAATATAATTAAAAGTTAAATTCGACGAAAAATGGTAGTAAAAAAAACGCTTATGATATAGGCTTTTCTCGTTAAAATGAGCAATTTTGAAATCCCTGCTTAAGATCTACTTGTACACATGTTGTGTATTCCTCCGCCATATGTAAAATTAACATTGCCATGGGTCCTCATCACTTTATTCATGCATGCGTCGGTCAAATTAAACTGAAGAAAGTAAATACTTTACAAATCAGCGCAATGTTACACTTCGATGGATTAAAAAAACAGAAAGCGAAATAAATAATTTCAAGTTATCACAAATGGTTGCCTAACACTTTTTATTCGACGTAAAGATATGGAACTTTTTTCCATTCATCGTTACAAACTTTACTGGATGAAAGTCACTCAGTGCGTCTATATAGATAAATGCATTAAGGGTCAGTTACTTTTTCTGACGGTTAATTTTTAAAGTGCTCACTTTATCGTGAACAGACTTTACACGACGTATTTAGGAAACAAACAAATACTTCATACTTATGGCATGTTTTTTCAAAGGTTTTATTTAAAATGTGTGAAGATACTGCGAATATACTATATAGGCTATTCATGATAAAGTGAGCACTTTTTAAGGCCCTGCTAAATTTTTTCCTTCCAGTCAATTTCTATCGTTCCGCCACTTTTTAATATAAATATTGGTATGTGACTAATAAACACAGTGTATTCATTACACTGATCTCAAAGGTAAACATCTGTGGCTGGAATATATATATATATAAAACTGATCATTGCCAGTTGGGAGGTCCTTAATAAGTGCTCATTTTACCGTGAATAGCCTATACAGACATGCATGCAATCTCCCTGTTAAGTTGGCAGCGAATTAAGCAAACCAGTTTTTAAATATTGACCTTGTATTGCGAGGATAACGTTTGAAATATTGGCACGTCGAGAAAGTTTTTTTTTTCCTTTGCCGTAAGATAAGCTTCAACCTTAGAGAACGAACAGGCACTCTAGTATCTCGCGTTTTCGCTTGTCTGGCTCCTAACTTAAATAATTAAAGGCTGTTCACGATAAACTGAGCACTTTAGAAATTGACCTTAGAAAAAAGTCACTGCCCCTGTATGCATATATTTTAATGGGTACACTGAGAGACATTCGCCCAGTAAGGTTGGTAACGATGGATGGAAAGTAGTTCCGTATGTTTACGTCGAATAAGAAGTGTTATGTAACCATTTGTGATAACTTTTAATTATTGATATCGGTTTTGGTTTTTTAATGAAATCGAATTGTAATAATAAGCATATCTGTAAAGTATTTACTTTCTTAGTAATGTCACAGTTTCACTTGACCGACGCACGATTAACGCAATGAGGCCCATGGCAATGTTAGTTTTACATAAGGAGGAAGAATACACAACGTGTATACAAGTAGATCTTAAGCAGGGCTTCCAAAAAGTGCTCATTTTACCGCGAACAGCCTGTAAGCGCATGGCAATGTAAACTTTGCACGTGGCAGAAGGACACAAAACGAGAAGAATGGTATGTCTTAAGTGTAACTACATTATTCTGTCTCTCTCTCTCTCTAAGGGAAACTAATTTCACGTGTGGCCCTGCACCACAGTGTTCGCACGCTATTTCTGAGGTCCGGAGTAATGCAAACAATCCATAGAATGTCTTCGCGGTTGCATCTCTGCTCCGTTGACTGTCGTGAAGTTATTGCGTTACCATGCGACATACAACACCAAGCTTGAACTCTTCGCTTGTATGGCAGAAAAAATACTTTGATATGCTGCTCACGGTAAAATTGACACTTTTGAAAGCTCTGCTTAAGATCTACTTGCATACACATTGTGTATTCCTCAGCATTATGTCAAATTAACATTGCCATAGCCCTCATCAATTTATTCATGCGTCGGTCAAATGGAACTGGGAAATTATTAAGAAAGAAAGTCCTTTACAAATCAGTTTAATTTTACACTTCTATGAATTAAAAAAAAAAAAAAAAAAAACAAAAAAAAGTGAAAGATATAATTTTTGGTTATCACAAATTGTTACCTAACACATTTTATTCGACGTTAATATATGGAACTGCTTTTCATTCTTCAATACCAACTATACTGGACGAATATCACTCAGTGCGCCAGTTAAAATATATGTAGGAATGGACAGTGACTTTTTTCCGAGGTTCATTTCTGAAGTCCTTACTTTATCGTGAACAGCCTTTAAAAGTAATTTTCTGTTTTTAAATTTATCGGTGTTTACTGTGAGTCTGTCCTTAATATGGCCTTACTATGGCGTTTAGTTCTCAACAAAATATAGAGTTATTTTCTAATCATACTTTTTTATTTTTTAATATTTTTTGTAAAAATTAGTTGCTCCTGAACTGTTCAGTGAACAGGATCTACTCGCGGGAATTAGTCTCACTCTATAACTTCGTATTCGTTCGAATTAAGTGAAGTGAAGGGAATATATTTGGGTGGTTCTTGAGAGCCGATGAGGGTGACTGAGGTGAATATGGACCGGCGCCGGAATGAAAGTGTGGGGAAACGAAAGATCCCTACGAAAACCCGCCGACCAACGGCATCGTCCGGCACGATTCCCACATGCGAAGATCCGGAGTGACCCGGCCGGGGATGGAACCCACATCGTCTGGGTGGGAGGCGGGCAGGCTAACCGCTCAGCCACCGTGGCTCGTGTTCGAAGTAAGATTAATACTTCCAGAAATGCATCCAAAGGAAATAAATCCAGTACATAAGCGGAACGGCCGCCGCCGAATATCATTAAGGTGAGTGTAGTGGGCAGGTTTGGGTGGCTCTTAACAACGACGTCTTGAGTTCCGAAGAGGATGAAGCGACGCGAGTACGAATCAGCGCTGGAATGCAAGGGCGAGGGAAACAGGAGAACCCTGAGGAAACCCGCCGACCACCGGTATCGTCCGGCGCGTTTTCCCACGCGCGAATGTCTGGGAGCGGCCACGCAGGGGACTCGAACCCAACTCCCCTTGTTTTGGGACGCGCTCACTCTTAAAGACTGGTCACGTTAAAGAAAGCCCTTTTGAAATTAACCTGAGAAAAAAGTCACTGCCCGTACCTGAATATATTTTAACTGGAGCACTGGGTGGCATACACCCACTGTGAAGTTGGTAACGATGGATGGAAAGTCGTTCCATATCTTAACGTTGAATAAAAAGTGTTAACAATTTGTTATAACTTATATTATTTTTTTCGCTTTATGTTTTTTTAACTCGTCAAAGTGTAAAAAGTGAGCAAATTTGTAATATATTTACTTCTCCAATAATTTCACAATTTCACTTGAGCAACACATGAATAAAGCGGTGAGGCCCATGACAATGTTAATTTTGCATAAGGCGGAAGAATACACAACTTCGATACTATTAGATCTTAAGCAGGGCTTTCAAAAGTGCTCATTTTACCGTGAACAGCCTATACCTCTGCGCCAAACTCGGCAACCGCCATTAAGTTGGCAATTGCAGTATCGATGAATTCTTCCGCGATAGGTATTTTACTTGTTAGTCTGTTTGGTCGTTAGTGTGCGTGTCTCGCTAGATATGTTCCTATTTTTTGTAATTTTTTTTTTTTTTTTTTTTCCTCGTTCATTTCGTACGACGCCACTTTTACTTGCTTGTGAATTAATATAAATTGTCTATTGAGTTTGTGCTTCCGGCTGTTGTTTACGAGTTGGTTGATGATAAAAGTCCTTGATATGGTTACCCGAGAAAGCTGTGCAGCTTCGATCTGCGGTTCCCAGGTTCATTGGACTCGTGAGTGATCGATCCATTAATTTACACCCTGGATATTATCTCCGGCTTCGACCAGTGGTGCGGTTTATATCTATCGATTCCCATATGGAGCGACAGCCGGAAGCGAATGTCAAGAAGCGGTGCGTGGGAACGCACGACGAGTCTTAAGATAACCAGACTTACAAACTGAAGAAATGAGCTGGTGGGGAGTGTGTCACACGCGCGTGTCTGAAACCTTGTTTGCGGTTCGTCGGGAAGAGTTTGCAAATGTCGCGCGGTAAACTATATACTTAACGACCGCTTTCTCTTGTCGTTTCTGGTGGTCCAGGTAACCGCGACGGCTTGACACACTCTACAGGCAAAAAAAAAAGGTGGCATCGTTTGTCCTTTAAATATTAGATAATAACTGGACATCTCATAATAACGGCTTAAGAAAAGAAATATATTCTCTATGTCGCAAGCGTTTTAGGGACGGGTCACGAAATGTCGCCAGGTGCTGGTAGCTTCCGTGTATAAATTACTTGCGGATTAAGATTTACCGGCACAAAACATAAGATACTTTTTTTTTTTTTTCAGTAAACTTAATATTTTAATCAAAATTTAACTATTATTTACATATATTCGCATCTTAAGGAAGTTGTCGTGCTACTGTACCTACTGGAAATACTGCGTTTTGTATAAACCATTTTCTAATTAGCGGAATTCGTTCACTGAAATGATCAGTATCACAGGCTGCTCCCGGATAATTTAGCGTGCTTGGTTTTAATATGTATTGTAATCCTACTCCTCATTTATAGGCTGTTCACGGTAAAGTGAGCACTTTTGGAAGCCCTCTCATTTGAAATAATAGTCAATAGATACATTTTATTTTAGCCTTAGGAGTTAACGTTCGAGTTAAGTGAAATAAACACACTATGTTTATTACTTACATGGCAATATTTATTTTATAAAGGTGGTCAAAGGATAAAAAAATAACTGAAAGGAAATGTAACTAGGGCCTCAAAAGTGCTCACTTTACCTCGAACAGCCTATACATGCATGAATTGCCAGACAGCCTTAACTCACCTGCTATATCGATAATGTTTCCATATGATACAGTGCCATAATCGCTGGTAATTCGAAGGAACTTAGACTTGACTGATACTATACTAAAAAATTGAATCCACTGATTGCAACCAACAGATTAAAACTTAACACGGCAGAAGACACGTTCCTTGCAGTTTGTTACTAGAGCACTAGATGATCAGATCTAGTGTTCATTGTGGAATGCGTGAAAATCATATGTTGCATAAATACCACATTTATGGCTTTTTATGTTGACGGTCAGTTATACTGAAAAAATTAAGAACTCATGTTCAGTGTACATATTTCACCGCAACTCAGCTCTGATTCTTTTTTTGGCGAATATATCAGACATTTTAAACGAGGATACAACATTAATTTTTTTTTTTTTTTGTAATTTATACTTTATAATTACGTACGGCACCAATTTATGAGGAAACTCAACTCACATTTAAAGATGTATACCGGTTGCAGAATATATATTTGAGAATAGTGTATGGCAACTATTAGTCTGAATCTTATAGTTTCCCAGTTCAGAAGTTTTAAAAATGTCGTCTGGTGTTAATAGAGTTACTCATTATTAATGTATATACTTAAAAAAAAACTATTATCTTTACAAAAATTTAAATTCTGGTAAGCATAAACGAGAAGTAGTTTTTACAGATGCCACTTGTAAATTTAACTTTGCAATAAAATTACACTCTCTAGTAACTAACTACAGATCGGTTCAGCAAACACGGAGGTGCTTGCAAGATATGTTTGGCTAAGGTCACCACCCCCCTCTCCCTTTTTGGAAAATTTTCGTCGTTTCGTGTTTACTATCATGTCTACGAATTACACTGTAAGAAAAAGTGTAAAAATACATGTACAACCTTTTGGTAATTTTACGTGAAACGACCATGTGAAGTCGCAAAATTGTGTTGTATTATTTGATGTATATACATTACAAGATAAATTATTTTCTCACCACCTAACATTTGTCAATTGAGAAAAGGTTGTTTTTATTGTTCCTAAGTTCACAATTTTTTGCCATGGATATATTTCCGTTTTAATTTTGGTGTTGGTGGCGCTACTGTGACCTGAAAATTAGTCCTATGTTGGCCGTACTGGAATGTATACTGTCAGCAGCTGAGGCTGATTGTGAGAGTCCCTTCATTTATGAAGCTGCTGATAACTCAATGTCCAGAGGAGTGAGTGAGTGGAAGAGATTTGGGCGGCTCTTAACAGCAAGGTCTTGAGAGCCGATAAGGGTGATTGGAGTGAATATGGAGCGGTGCCGTAATATATGGGGCGGGGGGGGGGGAAACTTGATATCCCAGAGAAAACCCGCCGACCAACGGCATCGTCCGGCACGATTTCCACATGCGAGAATCCGGTGACCAGGCCGGGGATTGAACCCGGTTTTCGTTGGTGGTAGATGAGCGAGCTAACTCTCGGCCATTGCAGCCCCAGTGTCCAGAGGAGATTTGACGTTCGGGTTGGAATCTACACTTCCTCCTGAAACTACTGAAGGTTTCAGCAGTAGCAGAACAACTCATGGCGGTGGTGAACGAGAATTCTAACCGAGAAACTGTAATGGTTGTTGTTATCTGCCGAGTATGCGAAGAGAGTATGGAGGGGTTAGTATTGAATTATTTTCGCCTGAATTGAAAATCCTTCCTATAATATTTTCAATTTAGTCTCCTTGTCGAGACCCAAGGCTATGTTAAGTTTATATGTTTTAATGCTGGAATGTAAAACATGCAAGTGTGATTGTTTCGCGCAAACCAGGGAAGGATAAGACACTCCCACTAAATTATAGGCCAATTAGTCTTTTAAATGCTCTTTCTAAATTTGCGGAATATACAATCCTGAGACGGATTAATTCTCATGTCAGTAATAATAATTTACTTCCCGAAGAGCAGTTTGGCTTTAGACAAAAGCACTCCACGACACACCAATTGGTGCGAATCACTTAATATATTAACCATGCCTTTAACTGCACTGAAAAAAATATATATTTTGTGGCGGTCACTAAATATTTTTTTCAGTGAGGAAAGACTCTGTAGTCGCAGATTTCCTATACATTGAAAAGGCTTCTGATCGAGTTTTTCATGCTGGATTAATTTATAAATCATATAAATTAAAATTCTCCGATTGCTACATAAAATTATGAGCCAGCTATTTAAATCGCAGGACCTTTTCTGTCCAATGCGAAGGGGCGAAATCAGAAAGGAAAATCATTTATGCTGGAGTGCCTCGTGACAGTATACTTGGCCCAGGTTTATTTAATATTTATATACATGATTTACCGAAACAAGACCACCTACCGGTGGCATTCGGTCGCTATGCCGATGACACTGTAATATTTAGTCGCTCGCACGACCTCGGCTTAGCAACACGACGACTGAAAACTGTCTAACAGCCTTTCAAGAATACTGCACGAAATGGCGGGTCGAAATCAATGTCGGCAGAAGAGAGGCGATCGTTTCCACGCGCAGGGCACTGCCCCAAGTTGCGAATCGCCCGTAAATCACTTTATTTGCCGAACCCGTACCCCATAAAGATGTTAAATATCTAGGGGTACATATGGACAGAAAGTTGACCTAGAAAGCACATACAGACGCCAAATGCGTAAGTGCATTCGCCAGACTCTGCGCCCTATACCCTATACAAAATAGACGTAGTGCCTTAACACGAAACACTGCAGTATTGCTATATACCATGCTCATACGGCCTGTTATAACTTATGCTGCGCCCACATTGTCGCATGCAGCTAAAACTCATATCAAGATACTGCAGACTGTGCAAAATAAATGGCTGCGAATTGCGGCAGATGCACCTAGATACTGCCCCATTACAGATTTGCATAACGAATTCAAAATTGAAAAACTAGAGCGCTTCGTCAAAATGGCGGAAAAATTTTACAATAATTGTGCTACACATGCCAACCCGAAAATATCTAGTCTCGGCGATTATGGCCCCCACGAAACTCAGAAATATAAGCGGCCTAAGAGCATTTTAGCTCACAGGCCGTCTGAAAACACCGAAATTCGCAATGCAGGCCCTCAGTCATGCAACCGAATAATAATTAATACCGGAAACCCGTAATTCTGCAATACATTAAGTACAAAATATACTCCGTGACAAAATAATTATCACAAACTTAGCGAAGCACTATGTGATCACAGAACAAGGCAAAACATACGCCATATAGCCCTTGGATGGTGTCGGCCCTGTGACGTACATTGCACCCACGTTGCATCACACACACATGTGCTACAAAGCTTCTCTCATCCGACAGCAGTTTGTATGTATGGTCCGCCGCCACTGCCGATTCCAAGGAGGTCTCTGGGCAGTTCCAGCGACAACTGGGGGGACTGTGGTGTAATGTGCTCTCTGCAGCAGCTGGTGAGGGTTGTGGAGTGGCACACCTACACTGACATTCACACACACCTACATTCACACTCGCTAACATATACTCCACTACACTCAGCTGCACGCGAGGTCACAGACAAGGTGATAGAAATATTATCCCTAGTTTTAAGTTTCTTTTAATTTTCTGTAGCACACTAACACTCTTCCCTGTGTTACAGAGAGATGGCTGGCATCTGTCGGGTGGTAGGCTCAGTTCTGTCCCCCGCCAGCAGGGTCGCATGGCGCGACCCTGGTTATCAATCAGATCCGACGTAATTTACTTTCACCCTGCATCAAATTCACATAAGTCTATCTTCGCAAACTAACACTACCCTACTTTCTCCAGCTGTAATCCAATAAAAGAATTAGATTTATCCTCCGCGACTGTAGCATAGTTTTATCCAGGCCCTCTCCGTTTTGCCTGGTTTTCTATGCCCCTTAATATACCCTTATTCTTTCGGGGTGTGACCATGGCTACAATTGCGGCCATGGCACCAGACAACCCTGCTATAGCCGCGATGCATGCGCTCATTATAATAACTAAACACGACCTAAGGCGTAAAGGGCTTGCCCTGAGATGCATCCCATTCCCCAACCGTCTTAGCTACTAACATGCATGCCGGAGGGCACACAGAACTGTGAAGGTGCTCACGCTGGCGTAGCGGGATTTGGGGACTCGCCAAAAAACCAAAAAACCAAAAAAATTGAAGTCAACCGTTATCCACATTTTGGAAATAACTTTTTATATCTCTGTTAACCCACGGAGCTACAAAACTGAGTGACTTTACATTAGAATTATAAAAATACTCATACAAAATGTTATTTACCATCATAATAAGTGAACATTTCAGACTGGTATGGTAACATTACACCTAGAGTGTACATTTAATTGGGTATGATGAACATTAAACAGTAACAGACTTGTGTAGTAAAATACTCATACAAAATGTTATTTACCATCATAATAAGTGAACATTTCAGACTGGTATGGTAACATTGCACCTAGAGTGTACATTTAATTGGGTATGATGAACATTAAACAGTAACAGACTTGTGTAGTAAAATACTCATACAAAATGTTATTTACCATCATAATAAGTGAACATTTCAGACTGGTATGGTAACATTACACCTAGAGTGTACATTTAATTGGGTATGACGAACATTAAACAGTAACAGACTGGTGTAGTAAAATTACCATAACAATGATTGTGTTAACTTACAATGTGTGGTAGAAAATTAGTAGCTAGTATACTAAAATAACATGTACAGAGTACATGTGATTTAATAGGATGGTTAGTAAAATAAACTGACAGGTATGATAAAAATACACTAACGAAGTTAGTATGTGGCTTGATATTGGTAACAAAAAAAAAAGTAAAATGACACATACAGAGCACGTGTGTTTGAACATAATGATTAGTAAAAAGAATAACAAGTATAGTAAAATTACACTGGCGTTGTATTTGTAAATATACATGGGAGACAGAGTAAAAGTACACGTACACATGTACATGTAAAAATACACGAACGTGTGTGGAGATTGTGATGCTACGTACGTTCGTGTAAAATTTACACAATGTTTTTTTTTTACAGTGATTAATAACAGGGAAGGAGTTTTGGTGGATAACGTGTACAGCACATACCGTCTTATGATTTTTATTTTATTTTTATTATAAATGTGGAAACAGAGGAGAAAACGGACGGGAGTTATGTTTAGCTGCAAACCTGTACTGAAGAACTTGCTTTCTTTCTGGTTATTGTTTAATGAAATCACTGGTGTGAATTTTTGTAAATTACGAAAGCCCAGCATAAGATCCACTTCTCTGTCCAATTTGCAACATTCGGCACATAAAAAAAGAATAACATTACCATGGACACAAAGATTTTATTCAAGGATATATGAAGTGAAGGTATCGAATTTTAGGAACGTAAATGTATTACTAGTATGGAGATTGTCACGCTATTATGACCATAAAACAAACAGAAATTTAATGCAAAAATCAATGTCCGCAAATTTATACACGCTGCGCCTTTGGTACGATATTACGTCATGGAACTAACTTTTCTACAATTGCTACCATTTTTAATGGAGACTGCTAGTAAGCGTGTACGCAAGAGTATATGCGGTTATCTTATTTATCTAGCGCCTGTTTCAAGAGCGGTCGATGCGCTTGTTTTCTCGTCCAACTCGAGGTATCTCTGTAATCGTGCCTCTGTATGGCTGGTAGCGCCGTTGTGAGGGCAAACAAGCTAGCTATCACAACACATCGCGCCTTCTCTTTCTACGAGACTCGCTCACATCGGACACACTGCACGTCTGCTAGAGGAGAACGTGTTTTCTCTCTTGGGCCTATTTTCATAATGGGACACTTGTGACCGTCGGTAATGTTCGCATAAAAGCTGGGATCACAATTGCGCGACAGCCGCGACACCAATAAATGCCAATCAGCATTCAGACGTCTCTGATGTCAACGCGACAAAGTGGCGAACGCGGCAGGATTTCAGATTTCTAATTTCGTCGCGTCGCGGGCCACGCTAATACGATCATTTTTTTTTAAATATATATATATATATTTTATGCAAAGCCAGTAAGCATTAAAATAGAGTGTTGTCCACAGCCACCTTTTAAACCATTGTAAACATTAATGGCTGTCGTACAAGAGACTAGCAGCTGTGACAAGAAAACATTCGCGTGTATAATTTTTGTATTTTTTTGTCGCGAGGCGATAAAACTAGTGTTCACAATAACGCGGATTTTTCTTGACGCATCGCGGCAATCGCGTTGTGTCTGTTGCGCGATTGTGATTCCAGAATAAGACACTCGAGAGACACTGGCGTCCAACAGTACCAGAATGGCGTATCTAAGTTCATAAAATAAAAGTAAAGTAAATTTATTTATTTATTTATTCACAAAGTTATTATTTACAACATTAAACTATATATTTTCATTACTATTCTTGATATTCTTGGTTAACGCAATATGTAACGTCTATCTCAATTCTAATTAAAGTTCTCGCCAAGGTCTCTACGTTGGTTGCAGTCACTTAACACACACTCATTATTTACTCATATTATAATTGTTTATTTACATAATTCCAAATGCGTTACCCTCACGCATCCAGTTAAACAGTCCCGCCGCCAGTTTCACTCTTCACTCTACCGATGCTCGTAGTCGCAGACTTCGCCCCTGCCTGGTCTCACTCGCCGCCGCTGGACGCTCTGCTGGCCCGTTGCTTCGCTGTCTTCGCGCGCTCATCGCTTAACGTCGCAGAATCCTCCAGACTCATCGTCTGTTCGGCGGCCCGTCGCGGCTTAAGAGGAGAATGTGAAGTGAAACATTTTTTCTTTTTTTTTTTGTAAATTCGTTGTTTGCGCGTATTCGCGTATCTCGGTAAATATATGTTCTGTAAACACGACATTTTGCTATAAAAGGTAAAAAAAAAAACTATCATCTATGACTCTACGTTTTTACTTATTTAACAAATTAAGTACATTCACGGAGAAAAAAATTGTGAAATAAGGTCAAATACCGCATTTTTGAAGCTACTTTGCTGCCATTGCGACTGTTATAAACGACGTGGGTATGATTTGAGGTTATGATACTTTTTATGTAAACGGCTGGTTTGAGATATTTGTATACTTCCCCATACCAATTATTAATGGAATTATATTAATTTGTAGTTAGTAAAGGCTGTTCCCGATAGTGTGAGCACTATTGAAATCAGCCTTAGAGAAATGCTACTTCTCCTGTCTGCATGTATTTTAACGAACGCATACCGAGTGACATGAGCTACATGTCTGAGTGTCTGGTTTTTTAACTAGGTAAAATCAATAAGGAACTACAGGATACTGAATAATGCATGAAAGAGCCAGCCTTCATGAAGTTTTAAGACTAAGCAGGTACACAAAACTATGAATTTGTAATGAGAACTCCGTACTCTTCCACGTACACGACGATCATATGGCACTCTTATGTAGAGAAAATTGTTTTGTAGCTTCTTGCGTGAAATACATGTGAGTATAGGCTGTTTACGGTCTAATGAGCACTTTTGAAAGCCCTGCTTAAGATCTACTTGTATACACCTTGTGTGTTCCTCCGCCTTATGTAAAGTTAACATTGATATGGGCCTCATCACTTTATTCGTGCGTCTCTCAAATAAAACTTTAAAATTATTAAGACAGTAAATACTTTACAAATCTGCTGGTTTTTACACTTCGATGCATTAAAATAACATAAAGTGAAAGAATTAATTTTAAATTATCACAGATGGTTATTTGCACTTTTTATTCGCCGTTAATATATGGAACTACTTTCCGTCCATCGTTACCAGCTGCTTTGGGCGAATGTCACACAGCGCGCCCAATAAAATATATGCATGCAGCGGCAGTGATTTTTTTCTAAGGTTGGTTTCAATAGTGCTCACTTTATAGTCAACAGCCTTTACCATGATTATTTTTCTTCTGGCGCAAGGGCGTGGGGCGTCGGAGCTCGGAGCACCTCCTGCTCTATCATTCCGATGCTCCGATGGCCGTATTAGAAGCCAGTGACCGTTGACCTTTGACCTTTGGCCGTTGAACTTTGAGCTCTGGCTTTTGACTTTGACCCCAATAATAAAAAATATAAAACTATTTCAATACAAGAAATTCAAAAAATCCCAATTTTTTAAAATAAATTTTTAATCATTTTAATAATAAATGTTTCAGGATTTTTTAGAATTTTTTGGCATATTTTTTTATATTTGGTTTTTTTATATTTTTTTTGTATTTTGGGGTCAAAGGTCAATCGTCAACGGTCACTTACTTCCAAGATGGCCGCTAGGGCGTCGTAATGACAGAGCAGGAGGTGCCCGGAGCTCAGACGCCCCACGCTTTTGCACCAGAAGGAACATAATTATTCTATTCATGTGTATTATTTTATTTATTTTTATGCGCCTTTATCGTGGTGGCTAATGTCCGACTACTGTATCTTCAGACGTACTGTCAATACGTGAACATGTATACAGCAGGCGACCGCAAAGAAATCTGCTATTGATTACATAGCAATGCAAATTCAGTGTGCTGGGTGTACATAGGATTTTATTTTTTTATACCACCCTCGCCCTTAGCTTTTGCTCGTCAACCCGCATAGAGCTTATAGAACCGCAAGGTATATCGTCGCCTCAAGGTGTGGGAATCAACTACCGCTTACATGTAGTCAATTTTGTAACCATACTCGTCAGGACACAATAAATTAGCACCGTGACCTGAAATTCTGTAAATCAGATTTCGTGGAGACATTTTAAGTTTATCTATACGTAACGAAATGTATTTTTAATTCTTTAACGGTACCGCGTATATTAAATTCAAAAATGTGTTCTGATGTGCCAAAATTATATTTAAAAAAAAAAAGCAATATTTATGTATTAATTCATATTCTGACACCGCGGCTCTACAGCTTTCATGCCATGTTTTTCAACTTCACTCACGCAATAATGTGTACGTTTTAATATCAGTGTTTCGCTTGTGTAATTTTGAACCACTCATCAATCAAACCAAGGTTTCGTGATTTTTCTGCGCTGTGGCTTACACCTCTTCATTACGTATCCTTGTCATAGATTCAGCCATGTATAGAAGGATGGTTTCACTTCCAGAGTGAATGGGTAATGAAGTGCTCGTTTTAATATTATCTGTGGGAATTTAAGCGCAATTTCCATACTACTTATTGTAGTAACAAACTCGTTACCACAACTTTCAATGTGCATCTTTGTTCGCTGCTAAGCGAGTACTTAGGCCTACAAAAACCCTTGCTTTGTTTCTTTTTCCAGACGATTAAAAAAAAAAAAATATATATATATAAGTTAATATCGCCACGGATAGTGATTTCTTCCCGTTCGTTACACTCTTGCTCATTAAAATGTTGTTTTTAGCATACATAAGTTATTATCACGACATATTGGTATTCAGGCACGTCTAAAACCAATATAAATTGATTGTGTATGACACATTAAAGTTTTGCTGAGAAGCTAAGGTTCTTCACTGCCAACATATAGTCAATACACCATTTTAAAATCATCCTTTGAAATAAATATATGTTTTAGCGTAACCACTTACTGAATTATTAAAGTTGGTACCGTAAAAGTATTATCTTTAAAGTTGGTACCGTAAAAGTATTATCTTTAAAGTTGGTACCGTAAAAGTATTATCTTTAAAGTTGGTACCGTAAAAGTATTATCTTTAAAGTTGGGACCGTAAAAGTATTATCTTTAAAGTTGGGACCGTAAAAGTATTATCTTTAAAGTTGGTACCGTAAAAGTATTATCTTTAAAGTTGGTACCGTAAAAGTATTATCTTTAAAGTTGGGACCGTAAAAGTATTATCTTTAAAGTTGGTACCGTAAAAGTATTATCTTTAAAGTTGGGACCGTAAAAGTATTATCTTTAAAGTTGGTACCGTAAAAGTATTATCTTTAAAGTTGGTACCGTAAAAGTATTATCTTTAAAGTAGTGAACTCTGTAACTAAGGGTAGTGACATTTTGCGAAAATATTTTGAGACAAGATACAGTCCAAACCACTGTGCGGTCCTAAAGCTTTTTTTCGATTGGCTGAAACAAGTCCTGGTCCGTGTTTACAGTTTGCGCGCGAATCACGAAGTTACAGTGTTGGAGTTAACGGAATCCTCAGTGGCTCAGTCAAATGCGGAAATGACACGAGCAGCCAATGGGCTTATGACAACAGCCTAGGTGTATATATAGTGTCGAAGTCTACTGTGTACTCCGATTTTTTCCCGAAAAATCAGTGGCCCTAGCTGTGACATATTTAAATTAGTTTTTGTTTGTTTTATATACGCGAAAGAGTAGCCTAATATTCGGAATATGGTAAAGTATTTATGTTCCTAGCAATTAAAAAATGCCACTGTATCGACGCATGGATAGAGACCAGAGAAATTCGCGAGTTCAATGACCTGTAGGCTAGACTTCACAGTATTATATACACTCATACAGATAGCAACTGTTTATTGGTTGATTGTTGTGGTAGTAAAAGGCGGTGGTTGGGCGTACATTTTATTGCATGTTAGTTATTGGCTCATTTATCTCCAGGAGGTGTCAAACAACGCGTCGACCAATTACAAAAGTAACATGAACGTACAAGTGTATGAACTCCAAATTGTCTAGAAATGAACCCGCAAAATTCTTGTGTGTCTACGCATGGATAATGTGAGCGAGCCCTCGCGAGGTTAATTTTACATTTGACGGAACAATAAAAAAGGGGAAGAGAAGTATATCTTCAGCAGGGATTTCAAAAGTGCTTAATTAAAAGCGAACAGGAGCTTACGAAACTACGTTAAAATGAGCTCAATCTATAAGCAGGAAAATATGTTTACGAAAGTTGCATTCAGAAGCTCCCAGTTACCCGTTAACTAACTGCATCCTGCAGTCTGTAAAGTATTTTACAACCAGAGAGAAACTTCATGTGCGAGGAACACCTCCGTAAATAAAGTAATTAAAATCACGGGGATATGAATCATAAAAATTGAAACTGCCGGAAATCAGGACTGGGCCACACGCATGCGATCGACATAAATTCAAGAATGCTAACAAGTTCGCGTTATCCGAGAGGCAGTCTGCTTAATGGGCGCGGGACCACGCAGTAATTGAGCGGATGTTGCCGGAGGCAGTAGAAACTCTCGCGAAGGGAGAAAAAGAAATGGCCCAGTTACCGTCTTATTTTCGTTTCACCGGACAGCGAGATCCAAGCGGGAAGTCGCTCTTTGAGTTGATCGCCACGTTCTTAGAAAATTTTCGGAAACCAAGACCGCCGGAAACATCTTACACCAGTGGTTCTCAATATGGAGAGAACCCTTTCACCCTTGAGGAAGCGTGAGATATTGCAGAGGAGACGTTATAAATAAAAAGATAATAAATAAAAAAAATTAAAGGAAATTACTTTAAACAACATTGAAGTTTCAATTACAGTGTTAACGCTTTCACACCCACATTAATTTATAATTTTGGCGTTGCAAATGAGATTTTTTTTTTTTTTTCGTGCTGTACTTAAACTGGCAAACAACTTGTTTCCTTGTCACAAACAACAAGCTATAGGCTTTGTGTTCGGTGATATAGGCTATTCACAGTAAAATGAGCACTTTTGAAAGTCCTGCTTAAGATATACTCGTATGCACGTTGTGTATTCTTCCGCCTTATGTAAGATTAACATTGTCACGGGCCTCGTCACTTTATCCATGCATCGGTCAAGTGAAACTGTGGAATTGTTAGAAAAGTACATATTTTACAAATCTGCTCATTTTAACATTTCGATGCATTAAAAAAAAACAGAAAGCGAAATAATTATTTAAGTTATCAGAAATGGTAACCTAACACTTTTTAATCGACGTTAGATACGGAACTACTTTCCCATCCATCGTTACCAACTTTACTGAGCGCATGTCACTCAGGGCACCCGTTAAAATATATGCAGGTAGGAGCAGTGACATTTTTCTAAGGTTGATTTCGAAAGTGCTCGCTTTATCGTGAACAGCCTTCAGTGATATGAAGCAGTCATAGTGAGCACAGTAGGTCGGTTTAGAAATCAGTTACCCACTGGGTAGATCATCGGATACTGAGACTCTCAGATTATAGTACCGGTCAAATATAGTCTTCCTGTGCAACATGTAGATAATTGTCTACAGTGAGAATGAAAGGGTTAATGCCTAATCCTACAGTGTATGCGTGTAAGTATGTGCATAAATGTGTTTCTATGTGCTTATATTTGTGTGTATATGTGTATACTACCAGAGTAAATAACTTCGTTGGCTAGCTGGCACCTCGAGTGTAGAGGGTCATGCACAACGGCGTCTACGAACTTATTGACTGTACTATACCGTGTATGTATATACAAACCACCTATTGCAATACATATGTGGTGGATGACCTCGTATGTATGTATGGTGAGCGTGTGATTCGAAAGGTTAAGAACACCTGTTTTAGACGATGAAACTTTTCTCCAGCTTTGCAAGTTTCCTTAAAAGCAAACGGACTTGTTACGGGGGGAAGGGGGGGGGGGGGTGGTAGAAATCCCTATTGAAAAGTCATTGAATATTTTTTCACGATAGCTTAAATGTCGTCAGCAGAATTAGGTATTTTTGGAAAATGTTTTTCTATTTACACTGTCATTTATTTCGCAAACTGCTACAAAATAAGTTAGCACTTCGGTTGTAGCTTCACTGTTCCAGAAGCCTTTCTGGCCCATGGATTGGAGAATTTGGAAGTCAGATGACATTAAGTAGCACTTGAAGGACATGTAATAAACAACACAATGCTCCAGTCGCCTTTTATTCACAAGCAACAATTCGAATGCTCTCTGTAAATATGCCGATTGGGCATCGTTTTCCTAAGGACCTCACAAGACGTCTTAAATCTGCGCTTGCAAGAATTTGTTAAACTTTCACTTGTGTTAATTTCGCTTTACTCAGCATTTAATGGCAGGGTAATTTTATTACTGTTTCCGTATATTTTTTAGTAACCTTGCACGCAGCTAAAGTGAAACCCATTATTTAATTTTAGATACTATTTATACGTTTTCTTAGGCAGTGTGTGATAAAGTTTGCATCACTGATTATCGATTACGCTATTGTGATATTACTGTGTCTGTGATAACGACGTCATTTCAGTTCCTCTGCATTCTATTTTACACAACTTTGCCACCATTTGTCCAAGGCAAAGTGTGTTGTTTGGTTTGTTGGTTTTGAGAAGAGTTGGGCATGTTTTCAAGGTCGGCTTTGAGCTGTGATATTACTCGTTGCTAAGGAGTGACCACATACAAGAGTGGGCATTTTGAGAGTTTCTTTGAAGATGAACGTAATGCTACAAAAAGTGTTCTACGTACGCTCCTCCAAACCAAGATATGTAATGAGTTAGTGAAGAGAGTGGAGAGATTTGGGCGGCTCTTAACCCATTCACCTCGAGTGTACACAACTGTGTACATTACGCACGTGTCCGTAATTTTTGGTCTGTGCTGCACACTGCAAAGCTCAATTACCACCGATCTTACCTGTGGGTAAATGATTCGCAAACCAGCTTACTCTTCTACGACCTAATTGGTTCATATAACTGTAGCCGAACATATAGGCTACAGCTCATTGGCTGTGACAACGAAACAAGTACTGTGGTGACTTAAGTACGGCAGACATCATAAAATATTTTGTTTGCAACACCTGGCACCGTAAATTAAAGTCGGTCTGAAAGGGTTAACTTCGCGCTCTTGAGAGCCGATGAGAGTGAAGCGAGGTGAGTATGGAGCAGCGCAGGAATGCAAAGGCGAGGTTAGCGGGAGGTCCCTGAGAAAACCCACATCTAAAAATTCGGGAACGAACCCACCAGGAATCGAACCCGGTTAGCCCTGATTGGAGGCGAGTAGTCTAACCACTACTCCAGTCCGGTTTCGTATGAATCCGAAGTAAATAGTTTACGTCAGGAGCCCAGCGGCACTGTAAACACACCGACGCAAATATTCTAGGCGAATTCTGGGAAAGTTCTTTACACAGGCTATGACCGATTCGTTCCCCTTTCTTGGTTTTCTAAACCAAGGATTCCGTTTCTTATGATCCCACTAACAGTGCGTAGTTCGAGGTGATTCTCTACGTCGATTCCATAACAAACAAAACAGTCTAGGAGAACTTTGTTACTGCAGGGATACTGTACCTAAAGAGCTGCAAAACTGATTTTAATGCTTGTTTTTGAAATGAGATTTTGCCAGGATGAATTTTATTTAGGTCGGTGACGAAATTTTCAAATCTGCAGAACCTACTGTTTTTACCTATACAAGTTATTCCCGCAAGAATTAGTTTGTGAAAAAATCAGGGGAAACTTACTTTCCCGTTTTCTGATATTCGTAGGTTAAGGACCGAAAGAGCGTCATATTATAACACTATTTTTTAATATAAATCTTAAATAGGAGTCTTGCATTTTCTATGTAATTGGAGTATAATTTTTCCTACTTGTGGTTTGTTGTAATGAAAGCTTTAATGAATGTAAATTTTCAATCACGTATTGTTGTAAGTCTGATTTTTATTATTTAATACAACAGTTTTTTTATTTTAAATGATAGTTCGTATTTAATGTTGAATGGTAATTTGTTTGTGTATGGCGTGAAGTTGTGGTTTACAAGTTTGTGGACTATAGTCGAGGATTGCAGGTTACTATAAAATTTGTTATATTTTAACCCTAGTGCCCTGAGGCCTATGCATTCTATACTCAATTGTTTCTAATTTGTTCCATTCACGGTTAATATGTAACTTTTCAAAACCTTCGCAGTACACAACAAATTGTGATTTTTCTGTTACACTATCATTGCACCTGGAAGAGAATCTATATTCACCACCTAAATTCTAAACCAAAATATATGAATTATTTGACAACACTGTACGTCAATTTCATTAGGGATAGGAAAATCAATTCACATCTTAAAATACGATTATATTTAAGTTGTATTTATTAGCAAAATTTCTAACATCATAATGTATAAATAACAGTTCTACAAGTCATCTAGCATTAATGGTATTAATACAAAGGCTGCGTTACAGCCAAACTATGTTTTATCACTCTATATCAACAGTAAGAATCTCGAGGAACATTCACTCTCGCAAATGTCCTAACATGTCGATCGAAACAATGAGTTTAATTCAAGAAAGGATGCATGTTATGTGTAGTTTAAATTATATGGTGGAATTATTTATACACTCTTGTTCCTTCCAGACGTTTCTTCCCGTGGTGGCAAGTCCAGGCGTCTATGTCACTTCATCTAGTTGGTACACAGTCAGTTTTTCACTACAAGTAACCTTGAAGAGTTTTGGCATGTCAAAACGTAAGGAATTGCAAAGCGTTGCTAATTTTTTTAATAATACATCTATTTTGGTTGTTAATTTTAACACCTTTGTTATCGTAACTAGCTCGAACTTTCACTTACATGTTTCATTATTTACAGTGCTTAAGATATAAGTTAAAAAAAAAAAACCGTAAAAATATACAGCTAGCTGTCACAAGTCTAGGCTGAGCCGTAATTAATTATATATTTTCTGAAAATTGCGATTGAGACCACACAAGCGGTAACAGTTCTCACGATATTATTTATATACTAGATTGTGCTTTTATTTATATACTAGATTGTGCTTTTATTTTAAACCCCAGGTTTGATTTAAAATATCAATCATAGGATGGAAATGGATGTATTCGAAATTGGCAACAACACTAGTAAAGTATGGGCACAAACTTGATGTGCACTGTTTACAGTGGACAGCGGAAAATTATAACGTATATCAGATGCAATACCCAAAGTGGACGCAACGAAAATATGGACATAGATGCCTTATGCACTTAAGTGTATACCAGAAAGTAATGGAGTCAGACAAAAGTCGAAACTGGAAAAGGATGGGTACTGTCATTATATGCAATGTCCATAGTGGATGCCAAAAATATTTGCCGCAACTGTCAGATGTAGTGTCTCAGCTGGACACAAGAAAGTATTGACAGGGCTGACAGTATTACTTTCTGAAGTGGACAACAAGGAATTGCGAACGCAAGCGTCAGAGTATCTAAGAAGGACACCAGAAAATTAGTCATGCAGGTGTCAGATTTAGTGCATGGAGTACACACAAGAAAGTATGGACATGGAATCGGTTTTCGTTTCTTTGTAAGTGTCAGACATACTGTGTAAAGTGGACAGCGGGAAAGCTTGGTCATGAGTACCACGTGTAATCTCTGGAGTGAACACCAAGAAAGTATGAATACAGATGACGGAATTAACGTCAAAAGTAAGCATAAAGATTGGACATGGGAATAAGATTTTCTTTCTGAATTGGACACCAGGGAATTATTTATACAAGCAACAGACATACTGTGTAAAGTGGACACCTTGAAAGTATGAACGTGGGCATCACGTGTGATCTCCAGAATGGACACCAGGAGGGTATGGATACGGGTGTCAGATGCACTGCCACGAGAGTCTTGGACACGTGGTGAGAACAGGAGGCTGCAGGGTTTCGGCACGTGGTGCTAGACCTCTTGCTCGGGGCCGGCGAGCTCACGCAGGTCGACGGGATGGGCGACCGGCTTGAGCCGCACGCTGTTGGTAGACACCCGCCTGTGGAGCTGCGTCTGGCTGGGCGCTTGGTACGACTTGTACCTCACCTCCGCCTCGTCCCTTTTCAGGTCCTTGCAGTGGCTGTACACCACCACCAGCATGTGCGACGTGATCGCTGCAACATCACGCACACACGTACAACTCACTAATCACGTCACTAACAAGCTCATGAACAGAGGAATCTAGGTAAAGCATGTTAACGATAAAGTGAGCACAATTGAATTCAACCTTAGGAATATGTCACTGGTCCTTCCTGCATATATTTAACGGGCGCACTGAATGACATGCGCCCAGTAAGGTTGGTAACGATGGAGGGGAAAGTAGCTCCATAGCTTAACGTCGAATAAAAGGTGTTAGGTAATCATTTGTGATAACTTAAATTATTTCTTTTCCTTTCCGCTTCTTTAATTCACAGAATTGTAAAAATTAGCAGATATTTAAATTTTTTACTTTCCTAATAATTTTACAGTTTCACTTGACCGACGCCTGAATAAGTTCTGAGGCCGCGGCAATATAAATTTCACATAAGGCGGATGACGCAACGTGCTACAAGTACATCTTAAGCAGATCTTTCAGAAGTGCTCATTTTACCCTGAACAGCCTATATATACTTGACCCTATATATATATATATATATATATATATATATATATATATATATATATATATATATATATATTGTAATCAGTGGTATACAGCTTTTCAAACACTGAATAAATTAACTTAAGATACGTAAATTTTCACTAGAAATGTAAGTTTATATGGGTGTATAAATTATTTCGGAAATGTTTTCCATCAGCTAATGAGAAAAGTAATTTTTTTTTACTACATCCTTTGAGCTGATACTTATTAAGCATGCACGAGCACATGAAGTGTTTATAATTTAAGTTCATTATAGTATAATTATCACTATGTATGAAATTACAGTAACATTACTTCTATTTCCATATCCATCAGTGTGCCAGTGCCCTGGCACTGTAATATTTGATAAAAACTTGATATTGTAATAAAAAGTACGGTGTAAGAAGAAATTTCCTACTGTCGAAAATACTGGCATATGTTAATTTTTTTTTATGTTAAGATTGCTGAGGGTAGTAAGTTTATGTTTTCCCCTCTCCCTTCAATTAAGATGATGATGCTCCTCTGGTTTCTGCACTACACACATATGCTGTAAAGTTTAACAAGTTACTAGTATCTGAAATAACGCTGATAAATATTTTTTTTTTTTTATTATTTTATTACGGGGAAGTTTGGTATTTCAGTGTTATGTTACGATTCTGGTTTACGTCATAGTTTTTCATTGCAGAATATTTGTTTTCAGGGGAATCACATTTTTAGTGAAATGTTCAGGACTATTAATGCAACCATTTATTGTTTCTTTGATTCATTGAATATTTTTCGAAGCAAAGCGTTGTTGAACAAATAACCTCAGTGGGAATTCCCAGGGTGCTCTCGTTTCCCCAAACCTTGCATTCCTTTGTCGCTACAGCTTCGGTTCTCTATCCGTGTCACACATCAGAGACGAAGGACACCCTTGAAAAGCCGGTAGCTAAATGGCCATTACTCTCGTTGTAAAGCGAACCTCTCAATTGTATTTTTCTTACATAAATTAAATATAACGCTTTAAGTAAATAAGACAACGGACGAGAAGCTTTGTTACAGCTTGTACCTCCATTCCGTTTCTCTAGGTCTAAGTCTTATGCTGCGTCACTCACATAAATTAACCATTAAATAGGTCGCCTCCTCCCTCTTGGTCACTGCAGAAACTGTGTGTATTATTTCGACTATTAGGTGAACGTGTGTTCAGCGTATAGCAGGGTTCTCAAGCTCTTGAGGCCCTTACGCCCCTTATATACTGTTGCATGAAGTTAAGCACCCTCGAAAAAAAATATATATTGTAATGTATAGAGTACATAGACATACAGAGATATAAACTTTAATAAAGACATATACTTTGAAATTATGTATTGTATTAACATTTTAATTAAAACTTCAATGTTATTTAAGATTTTTTCTTAGTTTAGCAGATACGTTAACTTTTTTTTTTTTTTTTTTGCATTTTGGTTTACAATAGGCACACAACTGAAAAAAAAAATCTAAACAGAATTTTAATGTAGAGTCTGTAATAACGGAAAAGATATTCCTCCCATTTAGAAGAATAACACATGTTATACGACCGCTGGCGTGACTAAGTATAATTTCTTTGCCAGAATCTTTCCTTATAAATTACTCAACACTACACCTCACTACATGGCAAACCTTAGAACACGGTAGAGAATTTTCTGCTTTTTCTTGTGTTATGTGTTGTAAAGTGTAACCGGAAATGATTTTATTTATGCTTTAGATTTTATTTCACAACTCAGTCTTCTCTATGATTGTGATAAGTATCACGGCACCTGTCAAAGGGTAAAAGTTTCCAAGTCGTAAAATGTATGTTATTTGTTTACAAACTCACAAAGGAAGAGACTTTTAATATTTCGATGATAAAATACGAATCTTGTGAAAGTTAACGACGTGACAAATTTTTCATTCCCAAGCGCAAATTTTACAGAAAGTTAGTCATTCCTCGGTGTGCATCATAACTCAGTTTGATACAAAAATCCTCTCTGGACTAATAACAAACATTGTCTGAATTGTGTTTTTTTCGTAGATCTGCATATTGGACAGTAGTAGGGGCATGCCGATCCTAGAGCAAAGGGGTTGAATTTTAGTCCGATTTTAATCCGATCCAAATATTTCTTAATCTGATCTTAAACCGACAAAAATTTCTTAATCCGATCAATTATTTTATGTTGTGTATGGGTATACTTTATTTTCTTTCTTTATGGGTGAGGAAGGGGGAAGCAGAAGCTCTGTACGATATTGACGGTGTGGTGTCTTGGAGGCGACTGACCAGAGTGATGTGTTGCAATGTCTTATATAGTTGTAGAGTTGAGTGCAAGTTTGGACCAAGGCTAATTTTTTTCTATTTATTCTAATTTTGAGGTGTTTGGAGGGATGTTGGTGGTAGATAGGCGATTTTTGCGAGCATATTTAACACACGACAGAATTTCACAGCGTGTAAACTACTTCTAAGAGTGGCCTAAGTGTAAATTTCAGGTTTTTTTTGGGATATTGCTTGTAGACGGTAGATAGGCGACTTTGAAAGATGCGATTTATAAGTTAGTAATGAGAAACGATTGATGACTGTTTACAGAATGCAATTCAACATTAGAGAATTTCAGAGAGTTCTACATATGAATAAATTACAAGCATAGAATCACACATTTTCAAACGACTATGTAAATAATAGTAAGTGTGATTATGTGAGTCTTAAATGTAATGTGAGTCTCGAGCATAGAAAAATAATTTACTCTATAGAGAATTTTAACTATGTGAATAAAATCTGATATCGACGACTTCAAACTCACTAAATGAAATCCAGCTAGTCAGTATGAATAAATAAAGATTTCCAAACTAGCATTTAAATTTTAAACAGATGCAATAGCGTAATAGAAATACACATACACTACTTAATGCCTCTCTCACATACCATGAGTATTTCTTAAAACACATCCGTTTGATGTGGAGTCCGGCATAGCAATTATGTCGTCTTATATGCTGTGTGTGTGGAGAGCCTGATTATATATGTGTAGCGAAGCCGATAGAAATATGAGTTGCAATTTAAGAGAAAAACTCTGCATTCGTCATACAGCAGACTATGAAACTGCAATTTTTAAACTAAAGTTTCACTATTTTCAGAGTAATTCACTTTAAACACAAATTATTTCCATCGAAGAATAGAGACACTCGGATGACGCAAAGAAGTACTTAAACCCACAAATCGTAACCGTGCAACACTATATAGAGACGTACAACAAATTTCAGTAAAATCTGCGAAACTAACGTCACTTGGTAACAAAAATAGCGAGTTGTTAACTCAAATGGAATTTTCGTCCACCGAACACAAAAATCAATTAGTTACCACAAATGCAGAATTTCGATCCGAAAAAAAATATGTTAACACACAAAAATTTATATTTTGCCGATAAAATACTATGTAAATCGCTTCTATCACTAGATATGAAGGTAGGTGCGATGCTTGTCTGTGCTGTAACCCACTATCATAAGCTTGTCGCCCACCAAGAGTGTAGAGTAGCTGTGTTTATAAAGGAGCTGACAAGTAGCAGGTCTGTCTCCTCCAAGCATACATGAGCGACTGAAGATGGCACCGAATGTGATAGCTAAGCACGCTTGGCTCCCTGAAACCCCCTCCACACCCCACGCCTGTGCACGCTGCCCCGAGCTGGCCGCAATCGTCAAATGTTTTCCGCACTTAGGCAAGATGGTAATAACTTATTAGTTGCATTCCGATCGGAGGAGACTTGCCTGCCACCCCCTCACACCCCTATCCCACACCACTCAGAACCAGCCTCACTCCACGATGCCAGCTACCCCCTACCACCTCTCCTCTGCGAGGTCCTGGGGGTCGACTACTTGTCTGCCCTCGATTACTAATTGTCGCAACTGATTCGAGATGGCACCATCAGCCTACTTGTGCTCCGATCAGGTCCTGCTTGCTTGTACCCACCCTCTTCCACCCTACCCTGCATCCCTCAGAACCGACCAGAGTCCAGAGGTACATAACCCTGTCCAAACACCCCTGCACCTCCCACCCTCATCTTTAGACCTGCTGCAACTCTACAATGACAACCACCCCCTTCCCTCCACGATGTGTCCAGAGGGATGTGGTCCCTACCATGTCGGAGGCGACTTTTTCTGAAGACCTCCGATATTGATCGAGCCTGGAGTATGTAAAATAAACAGTGTGCACAACCCAGTGTCAGCCCTGGAAATTATTTTTCGTATTTTTTTGTGAGTTGGCATCCCTGCAGTACCTGTTTCAAGACAAAGCTCCATCCTCACTAGAGTATTAAAAATGCATATTTTATAATGTTGGTTCCCCTGCTTCGAGCCGCAACCCTCAGACTGCATGCCCTGAGAGATTTCGCCCGACTTGCTGTCCCTTCAACCTTATGCTAAAGGTTGACTATATGAACAATGAAAAAAAAATTACAAGTCCCTGGAATCAAGTTCTCAACATAAGCCCTATATTTAACATTCCAACCACAAAAAAAATAATAATTTGAATCATGCAAACTACAATTTGTAAACACTATGAATAAAGGTGGAAATCAAGTCATCAGTTTACCAGTACTGATAGATATCTACGCAAAGCTATGTTTTTTCATTTAACATCAGATATTATTGAAAAAACAATTAGTGACATAAGGTATTAAAAAATAAATAATAAGTCACACTATTTGTTCTCAACTTGAAAGAAAATCTATTATATAAAAAAAAATCATAATCACTTTCAAGACAGAATAAATTATACATTGTGGTATTAAGAATACTGCATAACAACATTAAATAAAATACAATAATTTTTTAATGTTGCCTTATGAAAAATATCACAACTTAAAATCATTAATTAATGTAAATCACAACCTTAAATTAAATACAAACATTGTTCAGCTCTAACTTCTTACAAACATTACACACCGAAATTGTTCATGTATGTTACATCACAAATTATGAAGGCAAAAAATACAATTATTTGTTCATGCACAATCCAAACAGGCTCTTTTAACAAAAAAAAACTCCATCTTATGTAATTAAAACTGTAAAATATTAATTATACCATATCCTGATACAACTTCAAAATATACAATTACACTTCTAGTTACATGTACAAGCTAAACAGGCTTTTTTTTTACCAAAAAAACTCCATCTTACGTCATGAAAACTGAAAAATATTAATTGTACCATATCCTGATACAAATTCAAAAATATACATTTACACTTCCAGTTACATGTACAAGCCAAACAGGCTTTTTTTTTTTTTTTTACCAAAAACTCCATCTTACGTTATTAAAACTGCAAAAATATTAATTGTACCATATCCTGATACAACTTCTAAAATATTCATTTATTCTATCAGTTACATGTATAAGCCAAACAGGCCTATTTAACCAAAAAACTCCCCCGTTCACCATTATAATGTCAAAAGGTGTCTAGAGAGAAAAAATTTACAACATTATGTGATTGAAATAATAATAAATCTTCTAAATAAAATTTCTATCATGAATGATTTTTCTATCAAAACCGTTCCACCCGAATTATTTTTCTTTGGAAATCGTTAAAACTGAATGAATCTTCATTAAAATCGTTACACGGAATGAAATTTTTATCAAACTGAATGATTAGTCTTTGAACTGTCAAACATTTTAATGAATTTCGTTAAACTTTAAAATAAATCGTTACAACAGAATGATTGATCATTTAAAAAAATTGTTAGCTATGAATGAAATTTATTTAAAATTATTTCAAATCAAATAATGTTATTTATAAATTGTTAGGACTTTATATTTACATTCATTTTATAATGAAAACATTTGTGAAATTATACTGCGGACGGAAAAATTTATCACTGAAAATGTGAATTTTCAATACACTTTACGTCTAGAGTTAAGATCTAAGCTTAATTTGTGTTTCTTAACTCGAATAACAACTACCGCGAAGGAGGTAAGGAGATTGGGCTATAAATTATTTCTTGCTGTGACGGATTGAATATAGGCAGAGGCGGGGAAATTAATTCATCTCGTGGTGTTTCAGGTGACAATATTTCAATAGATGTCTGACTTGGAGCAGGTGATACAACAAAATTTAAATTTAAAATTTGTTTAATTCTTGCAAAAAATTATCATTGGTAAATACAGCTTTCAGAGAGATGTTTAGAGAGGGAGACATTAAATCGAACGGTTTACAACAGGCGCAAATCTTGGGTGTTGGCAGTTGTTGCTCGCCTGTTTTCTTCTTCTTAAGTCTAAAGCTCCAAACTTTGTAGGTGGGAGCACTGTGGTGGACGGTGCTGCAAACTTGGAAGATGTGGATGCAGTGTCTGATGCTAGTGTGGCCACTCTCTAAGACATGGGCACCATGGCAGATGGTGCTACAAACTTGGAAGATGTGGACACAGTGGTTCATGCTACTGTGGACATTGACACTGTGGTGGAAGGTGCTGCAATCTTGAAAGATGTGGACGCAGTAGCTGATGGTGCTGTGGACATTGGCACCCTGGTGGACAATGCTGCAGACCTGAAATACGTGGACACAGTAGCTGATGGCGCTGTAGACATTGGCACTGTGGTAGATGGTGGTGCTAACTTGAAAGATGTGGATGCAGTAAATGATGGTGCTGTGGACACTCTTGTAAGAGGTGATAATGATGGCATCACTGGTTGCAATGTGAAGGTAAACTCCTATTCCTTTAACGGAGTTAAGAAACCACTTACTAAATCATCCAAACCATCGATTAGTCTATTGAAATATTCCTAATCAAAATCATCTAGCTCTTAGTTAAAATCTTGCGTAGATAAGCTAAGAAAATAGTCTTCGTACGACCACGACATTGCAAAGCAAACCGAACTGACAAACAACTTGAAAAAGTGGAAGGGGCATAGAGGCTGAAGCCCTATTTATAAAAATGTCAAATTCCCAGGTCAAACCTTCGAGAATCCAGATTTGCAAAAGTCAGAAGTTCAAACACACATTCCCCTCTCTTCCCGCACCATAGACTTTAAAATGTCTTCAAACCAGCACCCCCAACCTTGGAGATAAGCCTCTCTGCTATGTTTCTTGAACGAGGAAATGACTAACATATATTTATAAGTAAAATAACTTCTGAATCATAACAAATAAATCAAGTATATTTAATAATCCATTAAAAAGATTAGCAATGAAATAGAGATCAACATATTTAATAAAACAATATTTAATTTATAGGAAAAAAGAAAGTAATATTATCCACAAAAAACCCTGTTATAATCCCTTTTAACATTATCTAAGATTACATTAATCATTTAAAGGAATTATTTTTCTCATTCGCAAAATATCTTACCTAAATCAAGAGACTTGATATGATTAAATTTTAGTAAATATGTTCCCATTTTTCTTAATTCGTATATTGCAAATTATAATTACGTTAAACATATATGTAAATTTTTTCTGTTAATGTATCCAAACATGATTCCAATTAGATTAAAATTATATTTTATAAGATATTTCCTTCGAATTTTTTTCTTATGATATAGGTTAGTATGGAGGAGTAAAATTTTTTTTCGTAACTATTTGTTCATTTTTATGTAAGTTTTGTGTTTTTTTTTAAATTTCTGTATATTTTCCTGCGTAATGGAGTTCGCAAAGTGAATATTAATTTTTCATGAAATAGAGGATTAAATATTTTTGCATGAGATATTTCAAACAGCTAGGAAGACATTTTGATCTTGTTAGTATCTATGGTTGAAAAATCATCGACCTGAAATCCCTCCCCTACAGGGCCAGGGATGTCCTAGGTCGCTTCCTTCGTGAAAAGCGAGTCACCGAGATTGTCTCCAGGGTATAATAAAACCAGAATGTGTTCTGCGGGGGTTTGTTGGACTGCCAACCTTTGAAATATCAGTTTCTGTAGTTGGCAGGATTGGGAAAAGCATTGAAAGAATGGTCACACTGCTGAGACCTCAGATCTCTAAACGTACCAGTTTTTTGAGACATTTGCAAATGTCATACTTCTAAAATTTCGAAGAGAGTATAAATTAGAAAGTTAGTAACGTTTATTCCGAAATATTAAAGTATTTGATTTTAGTTTAAAAATGTATACAATTGAACATACCTACCTTTTTTTCACGTACATTAACAAATTCATATTAGTTTAATGAACAGTGATTCGTTCTTTATTATTTTTGTTTACATTATTGCAATCATACCTATCCAAGACTCGAACTCAGCTTATATCAACCAAGCCTTATGCATGATGGTATATTATATTTATAGTTATGGAAAAGCGGTTAGACTGCTCGCTTCCAGAAATTTTCTCTCTCTGAGGAGAAAATATTTATCTTACTAAAACAAATTCACTTTTAATAAGGAATAGGGTAAATAAATTTCACGAAATGTATTCATTTTACATCATATTTATTTACAAAATATATACAAATACAGAATGATCCAAAATGTATATACAACATTTAAACACTAAAACAACATTTAAGCAAATAGATAAATTTTGCTCCAAACATAAACAAATTACACATACTTATATCAACACAATCAAGTACAAGACGTCGCAAAACACTACCAAGTAGAATTTACTCCAAAAATTATAATGTTAAAGAAACACCACCTTAAAAAAAAAAAGTTGCTAAAACTATTTCTTTCCAAAACAAAGTTGAAATGGTTTCCTCCAATGTGCTAACAACTTGTTAATATTCACTTTACATTTTGATTTCTGTATACACGAGCACATGATTTCGGTTTATTGTTGATTCATCTTCACGAACTAGTGTATTACATACAAGCAAATACTTTTTATAGTAAATTGCAGTCATCCTAAATAACACCATATGACTCAACTAATATCCACAGGTGATTCGGAGGAGAATCATCAGATTATGTCTCACCCCAGTCCATCTTCATTGCACAACTTAACATTATTTTTGAGTTTTCATCTGCAGAGAATCCATGTTTTACATAATTGTTTGAACGAAGGGCAATTATACTCTTTTTCAGTATCTATTACTTTCCCAGCATATACACTTTAACATGTTTTTGATCAACTCCACCTACATATATTTAAACAATTATTTCGATAATGTTTGGAAATATCTACAACATTCTCATACTCTATACATCCATGGTGATGGTTAGTAACCCATCTATTAGTTTTATTGTATTTAGGAGTTAGATATTTCCAGTCAAATGGTGATTTGAAGCTGAATACAGTTGTTTGTTATTCCATATCAGTGATAGCCAATTCTTTAATGATAATTTTTTTTCTGCAGACTGAATTCTTTGTACATTGCAAAAATCTCGGCTCAGCCATGGTTCATCGCCTACTGACTCAATTCATTATTTTCACCTGTTTATCTCTTACATTGTAACTCGCTAATATGTCGTGAATTATAAGAGCATAAGCATGTGTATTTACTGGAAATGATGTATCTTCAATAATTTCAATTCGTGTATCAATCATGCAATTGGTAATTATGTCATCTTGCTTGCTGACATCAAACACAAATAATGTTCCTCTGGTTTTAAATTATTTGGGTTCTAGGTTCGGTGAACTGATTTTGTTATAATATATTTTCTTGAATCTTTGTATACATATTATTCTAAATAAGGAATTCCCCATTGGCAAAGTTGATATATAAATCCACATAGGCATAAGCTTGACTGTTTAGATATAGTTTAATATTTCTCATATCACAATTATCGAATACTGATTGATCCACTATTAAATTGTTTTGTCGATCTGTTTGAAAACAAATGACAACATATCTCGGTTTTTTCAACAAAAAAATTAATTTCACATTCCAAATGAATTTGTGCGACGTTGGCAGTGTTGGAAAAACCTCTAAAGCCCACGATCTGAATGGCATGTCTCGATTCTTCCCTTTTTCGATAAATTTTAAAAATTTTACATGTTCACGAGTGTTAATTTCAATATGTGGCATTAACTATTCCACACTGCATAACTCCTTCCTCATTATTAGCTGTACCGTGTATAGCATTTAAATGCATTTGAAGAATAGATTAACTAATTCTTGTTTAACATTTAATTAGATGTGTTTGTAATCTTCAGCAAAGCCTAAAACCATGCATAATGGTATAACAACTTCGTATTTTCCACCTGGGTTAATTTGTAGTGAGTAATCACTAGCATTGTTCCACCCAGCCATAAGCCCTGTATAAATGTCGTTTACAGTTCCTGAGAGATAGTTCTTACCGTGTAATTAATCCCAACATCTCGTATTTGATAATTTTCCACTCCATTTAGCAGATATAGAATTTTGTCGATTAAATGAAGTATTCAATTTCTTACTATTTTTGTAGTTGCTGGATTACTTGCATCGGCTGTCTTTTTAATTGTTCCTCTAAACCTTAAACTTGATTTCGATGGTAACATGTAAATATCATGATTTTGAATTATAATCCTTATTTCCGAAGGAAAAGTGTACGGACCAGCTCGGAATGGTTCAAGCTCATGTATTTCCTTATTGGTGATTGCATTTTCATAGCTGATATGTTCTTCAACAGTAAGTATGTCTTCCATTTCCATTAACAGTATATCCTAATTCTTTTAAATGCAATTAGTTTCCTTGTGTTAACTTCACGAGTATGTTGTTTGAAGTGATCGTTTTATGTTTGCATTAATGTCTTTTTATGCTTCCGGATTTACTATTATACACAACTCCCATTATAATTGTAATACACAACAGAATACAGGTGTTTATATACTTTTTTTTAATTGTAAACGAATGGTAATTTCTTCGTTTTTTAAATTAATAAGTTTGCTGTCTTGATCGACAATTGCAACAACTATTTCATCAACGCGATTCACTATTATTGGAAGATATATCAATACATAAGGTTTTTCAACTATTTGATATCCTGGAGCTGCAGCACACGTGAATTCATGTATTGTATTTGTCAGTTTTCCATTCAAATATGAACCACCTACAATATTAACATTTATACGACATACATTTACCAACAATATATTAACCTGTTTTGATGATTTGTGTAATTCATTAGCTGAATATACTCTCCGTTCATAGCCCATCATATTTGCAATTGAATTGTCTTCCTAGAAATCGATATTGATGTACTATACATTGCACTAGTTAACGTATTTGGATTTTCACATAATCGGAAAAGTACATATTCAAGTAATGCCACCTTGATGAATGATTCAAGGTCATCCAACTCATAAGATCCTACCAGTATCACAAACTTGTATGTTTTTTCACCAATATTAGCTGCAAATAATTGGTTATGCATGTAAATGTTTGGTATCCTGTTGTAAGTAACGAATTCTATTAGATTTATTTGCCATCCTTCATCTAACTCTAATGCAGGGAAACATACCACACACAATTGCAACGAATTCCCACTTAATTTCAACATAATTGACATATTACTAATATGCTTTAATAATAAAATTACTTATATACCCTTTTTATAGCCAAAAAATGTAAACATAAATGTCCGCAATTGATTGTATCTGGCAATTGTTCCGTTTTGTAATTGTATCTTAATTGTGTGTTTTTTAAATAATTGCATATTTCAATTGGAGGATGTAAATCACCAAAACTCTCATAATATAATGATTGATTTGCATTTTTAATTAATGCAACCCAATACGTACCTTCATTTTGTTTCGAATCTAATTTAACAATCATACATTCACGAATATTTGGTTTCTTTGGTAAATCGTCGCTCATATGCACACCTTGGAAATAGGGAATATCCAGTTTCTGCATTTTTTCCACGTTTGGAATTTTTTCGTCCTTGTCCAACTTTATAGGGTTTCAAATACATTCCTTTACCTTTTGATTTACCTGCTCTACTAATAGCCGAAACCCCTCAGAGGATTGATCCAAGAGCTGTTAATGCTGGAAATAGGAACAGAATGATTCATCATGTCTTTGTTTTTCGTTTGGTTTTGTGTTTTAAGCACATGCCTCTCTTAACCTACGAGCGCATAACTTTACCAACAACCCAAGCACCTAGATTTTTACCTGTAGATGTAGATGGATTCTTCTTTATATTACTGATTTATCGGCTAGAATTGTATCTGCTGTATGTCTTTCTTTCAAATCGTTTGTTCGATCGTAATCAAAATTGTGTTGTTTACAAGCGTTATCCAAAGCATTTATTCCTTGATCATTCTGGGCCAAACGTTTTGCTTATTTAGTGCCTGGTCCGCAATAAGTGTTTTTCGGTAAATGTAATTCAAATGGTAATTTGTTAATAAATGTATTTATTACACTGTGTCCATTTTTGATACGTTTAGTACGAAGCTTTGTTTTCAACTGAACGTAGCGTATATACAGATCTACATCTATAGTTTTAGGTTAGTATGTTACATAATACTGCGTAATTGTGTAGAAATGAAGGTTATAAAACAAAATGTACATCTGCCAGTAATTTTAAATACGAAAGAAATCGTAATTGAACAGGAACATGGTATTCTTTTACCATCAAATATACATTGTATAATAATGTGGAAAAACTGGAGTTTTTATGTCGTTGTTGGAACACCCAAATGGACATAAATTTGAAAATGTATATGTGTTTTCTAAAACAATACAAGAGAAATATCTACAGTTAGCGACCATTTTATCATTAATTGAGGGAATGCGATATTTCCCTTTTACAAATAAAGAAGATATAGTGCCTCCGAACGAAGCATTACCCAATTTCGTATTTATTTTTGACGATGTTTGGTGTGAGCCGCAGGGTGAAATACAGTAATACTTTAGTTTTGGCTGACATTCAAATGTTCATATTTTTTATCTATCGCAAAGTTATGAACGTATACTGAAACATAATTTACATGATAATGCAAATATGATAATTGTGTTTAAAATGGATGATATGAATCTTCAACATATTTACAATGATCGTGTTTTAGGCGATATGACATCTACAAAGTTTGAAGATATGAGTTTTTACTGTTGGAAAGAAAAATGAAGTTTTAGGTGATTATACCAACACTTCCCCTATATAAAGGCAGATATAGACCTGGTTTTGACAGGTTTTTTACTTCCAGGCGAAGAACAATGAGTATTTCAAAGTTTGCACATAGCAGTATAAAACACAATCATTACAATAGCTATTTAACCAGAAATCGCGATGGGATTTGTGATTTTAATGGGCATATATTACGTCATATGGGTATGACTGTGAAAGATAACGATGCGGTAAACAAACATATTTAAATCGCAATCAAACGATATTCAAGAGAAATTAATATATTTAGTTGATTTGAATACTATTATTATTAGCACTGATTTTCAGAGTAATGAATTTAGAATAGAAGAACATTTAAATGGATTTAGTAAGTATTTTAACGATATGAAAAACATAGTTTTTACAATACAACTTACCAAAGTGCAATAAAATTCAAGAGTTCTTATTAATGATGTGGTAAACGCTACTATTGCAAAACAATTTCAAACAATAATGGAACAAATAATGCAATATATAAATGATGAATCGATTAATAAATGTTTTGGTATAGATATGCAAACAGATTTGAGAAAACAAAATAATGATTTGGAAACACAAATCAATAATTTTATTAATGATTTGAAAGCTAAAACTTTAGCAAAATTATATGTTATTTTAAGTAAAATCGATAAGATTGAAAAAGCACAAATTAATCGCTGTACTGCAACAGTAAGAAAAGCAACTACTTCATTCATATATAAATAGAACCTTAAACCTGTCTGCCTCTGTTTCGGATTTACTTAATGTTATATCTGCTGTGAAAGAGAAATATTTGCAAGCCAAATGAGCCCATATGGAACGGGATGTTTTAAACGAAGAAATATTTAAGCCTGTTACGACTAGATTGGATAGAGTGCATTCTGTGTTGAATAAAACCTAAAGAAGCAGATTTAGAAATAAAAATGGAAAATGAAGCTTTAACAAAGAAAAAGCAATCACGTTCTGAATTCATGCTACAATAGTTAGCTTTAAAACTATCTATGTCTACACGCGATACGATCTTTGGAGTTTATCGACATGAAAACAATTGGTTCCTGGGAGATTCTGTAATTAAATTTTTTTCTGCGAATAAAATCAAAACAGGTGATTACATAACTGATGTTAGTGAAGGATTATTTGAATTATTGTTTAAAAACCTTCCAAATGGTTAGCCTGACACCAATTTGCAGAAATATAAAGAAATTATTCGTCACACGAATGTTAATATTAGTTCAGGAGATGAAAACCATTCAAAAATACATATAATAGGAGATATAGTTAGAAGCAGAATATATAAAGATGAAACTAACAAATGCTTTTCACCTGTATTTTGGAACAATCCGAATGATTAGTCGATAGATTAAAACTTCTCATCCCTTCGAGAGAATCTGGGAATAATTCGCATACCAACAAAATTGTTTCCATTATTGAAGAGCTAACAGATGATGGTTATATTACAAATGAAATTTAGTAAGATTGCTCAAGAGCTTCATGCTCCTGCAAGGGTAACATATTCTAGAAGAAGAGTTATAACTCATGGTTTAAATGATCTTTCTCAAGCCGATTTGTGTGAAATGACATTGCTTTCAAAATACAATAAGGGGTACAACTATATTTTTACCATAATAAACATTTATTCGAAATATTGTTGGGGTATGCGTTTGAAAAACTAACCTGGGAAACAGGTTACCGATGCAATGAAGATCGTTTTGAAAGACGGAAAGCCCAATTCGCTCCAAACTGACAGTGCGGCTAATTTTTTTTTTACACCTTTCCGAAAACTAATGACTGAATATGGTATTAATCATTACACAGTATATTCGGAGTTTAAATGTAGTGTTGTGGAACATTGCAACATATCGATTAAGCAGTTAATATATAAACATTTCATATCGAGGGGACTTTCAAATGGGTTGATGTTTTGCCTGAAATAGTCCCATTTTATAATTCCAGATATCATAAAATTATGTAGGTGGCTCCCAAAGAAGTTACGAATAATAGTTTAATGAAAACTATTTATAATAATGTTAAAGTCATCGATGAAAGAAAATCAAAGTTCAAAGTTCAAAGTTGGGAAATTAATACGTATCTCGAAGCAGAAAGGGATCTTTGCAGAAAAAATAATGGTGAATTGGTTTTTTGACATATTTAAAATTATTTCAATTAAACCTACACATCCCAGAGTGTATTTGCATAAAAACATATGACAGAGATCCAATAAAAGGTGGATTCTACGAACATGAACAGCAAAAAGTCAGTTCTCCAAATGAATATTTGGTTGATAAAATCATTCAAATGAAGAAAGATATGCCCTTGGTTCGATGAAGAGGATTCTCAAAAGCACACGACTCCTGGGTTAAGAATCTAGATCTTAAAATATTGTAATACAATGTTTGTAAACGGTTTTATACTAAATTAAAGATTTTTAATTATATTTATGTGTTATTTGATTTAATAAACCTCTGCATGGGGAATGGTTGTATAGTTTGTTGTGTAATCAATCCCTTTTTCATGGATTATTGTTTCATTGGATTAGCATTTGAGCGATAATCCCTTGTGATTAAATCCTTTTAATTGTCATGTTATTCACATTTAGGTGATAATTAAGTGTGTTTGGTATGCATTGTAATTCAGTGTGATTGGGCGGTAATCCGTTGAAATAGATTCCTTTTAAATGCGAGGTATTTGATTGATTTTTGTTACATTTCTTGGAATCGGAATAAAATTTCGTGGAATTTTCCAGCTTATAGACATTTAAGACATGATTTGTTTAATTCGTTGTTCTAATTTCCTGGAATTCAAATAATTTTTCGCAGAATTTTTCAACTTAATGATATTTAGAATGTATTTGCAGAGTGATAAATATTTTGGAATTTGGATATTGTTTGCCAGAATTAGATTTCTATAGTATTTCGTTTTTTAATATTTAATTGTGACGTAATTCATCATTGGTTTATTGGAACACTTTTCTGGGTTTCATTATTGTTTATTCTACATTATATTTCTTTGCTTGTATCGATACAGTTATTGAAAATAGATTAGTTTTAGGAGAGCAAATTAATATTCCCTATGCTAAAAAACTTTTTGACAGTGTAAAACTACTTAAAACTTTTTGATGGTGTGTGCTAAGCCGTAATTTTTTGGTGGTGTAGAAATTTGACAGTGTAGATTTCATAAATTATTACAATGTCGAGTAATTCACATTATTTTAAAATTTAAAGTTTTTTGCTCACAAAAGTAATGTTTAAAGTGTACTTAAACTGAAATGCAGTTTTGTAAACACAGTTAGCTCACTTTTTAAAATCGCAATTAATTGCGCTGGCAAAAATAGGCGAGGCGAGACAGGTCGAAAAGAGTGGTATTTAGTGGCCGTGAGAAGCAGGTGGGCAATGCACATCGTGGAATGAAGTTTGGTGGTGCGGTGGGTGGCAGAGGGATTGGGGAAATTCTGCCTTCTAGACCTATTATATAGGCAGCAGCGGCGAGCATCAAACTCTGCATGAAGGGAAAGTTGTCGGACGGATGGAAGCGGGCAGGTATCGATAGTTGTACATGACGTGGACTGCGACGTCTTTCTGAACCATTCCCTCACCTTTCCAGCTCTGCGCAACCCGGTCTGGACTGCCTGCGCGAAGTTCTCAGTGTATTCTTCTCCAACAACGCATGATACACACTCATCAGATTTTGAGACCAAAGTTTCGCCTGCTCCCACATACACTCGATTCTTAGATATCTGTTAGCTGGTATTGTACACCAGGTTTTAAAATGACTCGTACCCCATATCTCTTGTAAAAATGAATCATTGTAGTCTACTTCCTTTCCCAAATAAATTTAGAACTGATTTTTACTCAACATAGAATAATAATCTTTAGTGAGATTATACTTCCCTATACCATAGTAAAATGAAATTTTTTGTGTCGCAGAGAAGTCTACACATGAAATACATATTTTTGTCTGCTAGATGAATAATATACACCAGATTGAAACTAATACAAGTTTTCGAATAAGTTTGTTTAAGGTATGTTTTCATAGGTTCAAAATAAAGTTTAACTTTGCATTGTTTACAATGTAAAGGTTAAAACTTGAATAAAATGATGTTTTTGAAAACTGGTGTTCTTTAAATGTTTAAAGTCTTAGCGAGTTAAAATTATGCCTTATAGCTGTGTTGAAATAAAACATAATCAGTGATTAGTTAAAAGATGTTGGAAAACAGTATAAAGTTTGCTGTCAACATTATAAAGTTTAAAAATCTTGTAAGTTTACTTCAAATGCTTTATATTTCAAATTCAATTTATTGTGTTAAAAACATTTGGAATGTATTCCTTAGTGATGAGGACAAATAAAGTTTTATCGGTGGTATTTGTGAAAATTTATTTAGCTGGGAACACGCCAGACTCTTGCCTTCCGAAATTTAGGAGGAAGTTCCCATATCTGAGCGAAAATAACACTTGGTAGAGGAAAGAGGAAATAGCCCAAGTTAGTTCAAAATCCACTCCTACCTCCCTAAGGAAACCATCACTTTGGCCTTGAAGAAAGCTCCATTCATAACCGATGAAGCACTCTGGGGGTGAAGGGCTGGCAAGTCGAAGCAGGGGCGTGAACACTAGAAAAGGTGCTTTCTGAATAGTGTAGTGGGGGAGGGATTCATAGCCTTGTTCTTGGAGAAAAATTCGCTTTTCATGCAAAAAAAGCTTTGGGGTAGGGGCAGGAAGGATAGTCTGAGTTCTTGACCTCGGGGTAAGTTCCTCTGGATAAGGGGTGCAGAGAAAGGTTGGGGGGTAGCTATGAGCAAGCAGGACCCGATCGGAACACAAGTAGGCATATGACACCATATTGAATCAGTTATGGCAATTGAGAATCGAGGACAGATGGGGGACTGACCCCCAGTACCTCACAGAGGAGAGGTAGTAGGGGGTTGCTGGCATCATGGATTCGAACCAGTTCTGAGGAGTTCAGGGTAAGGTTATGACAGGGTGGCAGGCAGGTCTCCTCCGATCGGAATGCAAATAATAAGTTATTACCATCTTGCCTAAGTGCCGAAAACATTTGCCGATCACAGCCAGCTAGGGGCAGTGCGGACGGGTGTGGGGTGTGGAGGGGGTGCAGGGAGCGAAGTGAGCTCAGCTGTCACACTCGGTGCCATCTTCAGTTGCTCATATATACTTGGAGGTGATGGACATGCTACTTGTCAGCTCCTTCATAAATACCGCACCTCTACACACTTGGTGGGCGACAAGCTTACGATAGGGGGTTACCGCACCGGCGAGCATTGCACCTACCTTCATATCTACTGATAGCCGTGATTTACGTAGTATTTTATTGGCAAAATATTATTATTTTTTGTATTAACTTATGGTTTTCGGGTCGATATACTGTGTTATGATAAGTAATTGATTTCTGTGTTCGGTAGATGAAAATATTGTTTGTGTTAACAAATTGAGTTTTTGGTTACCAAGTGATGTGAATTTCACAAATTTCATGGAAATTTGTAGTATGTCTCTATAAAGTGTTACACGATTACGCTTTCTGAGCTTAAGTACTTCTTCACATCATCCGAGTGTCCCTATGCTTCGACGGAAATTATTTGTGTTAAAAGTGAATAATTCTGAAAATAGTGAAACTTTAGTTAAAAACTATCCTTGCATTGTCTGTTGTAGGTTGAATGCACAGTTTTACTCTTATATTGCAGCTCATTTGTCTATTGGCTTCCCTACACGTGTATAATTAGGCTTTCCACACACACACACACACAGCTTATAAGATGACGTAATTGCTATGCCGGACTCCACATCAAATGGATGTGTTTTAAGAAATACTCAAGGTATGTGCGAGAGGCATTAAGTAGTGTATGTGTATTTCTATTGTGCTATTGCATCTGTTTAAAATTTAAATGCGAGTTTGAAAATATTTATTTATTCATACTGACTAGCTGGATTTCATTTAGTGATTTCACAGTCGTCGACATCAAATGTTATTCGCATAGTTAAAATTCTCTATAGTGTAAATTATTTTTCTAAGCTCGAGACTCACATTACATTTAAGACTCATGTAATTGCACTTATTATTATTTACATAGTCGTTTGAAAATTGCGATTCTATGCATGTAATTTATTCATATGTAGAACACTCTGAAATTCTCTAATGTTGAATTGCATTCTGTAAACAGTCATCAATCGTTTGTCATTACTAACTTATAAATCGCATCTTTCAAAGTCGCCTATCTACCGTCTACAAGCAATATCCCACCAAAAAACTTGAGATTTACACTTAGGCCACTCTTAGAAGTAGTTTAAACACTCTTAAATTCTGTCGTATGTTAAATATACTTGTAAAAATCGCCTATCTACCACCAACATCCCTCCAAACACCTCAAATTAGAAAAATTAGAAAAAAATTTGCCTTGGCCCACACTTGCACTCAACTCAAAAACTATATAAGACATTGCAACCCACCAATCTGGTCAGTCGTCTCCAATTGTTTGTCATTACTAACACATAAATCGCATCTTTCAAAGTCGCCTATATATCGTCTACGAGTAAAATCCCACCAGAAACATATAATTAACATTTAGGCCACTCTTAGAAATCGTTTAAACACTCAGAAATTATGTCCTTTGTATATATTCGTGAAAATCGCCTATCTACAACCAACATCCCTCCAAACACCTCAAAATTAGAACAAATTGAAGAAAATTAGCCTTAGTCCACTCTTGCACTCAACTCTACACCTATATAAGACATCGCAACCCACCACTCTGGTCAGTTGCCTTCAGAACACCACACCATTAACATCGTACAGAGCTCCTGCTACCCCCTCCCCTATCCAAAAAGAAAGAAAATAAATTATTCCCGTATACAAAATATAATAAAAAAATTGATCGGATTAGGAAATTTTTATCTGATTAAGTTTTGATTAAGGATTTTTTGATCAGGTTAAAATCGGATTGAAATTTAACCCTTTCCTTTCAACTAATTTCGTATCAACTCGATAATTCGATTAATAAAAGCGTCATCCCCTTTGATCTAGGATCGGCACGCCCCTACTACCTTGGACGCTCATATAATAGTTTCATGTGAAAAAAAGTGTAGACCTATTTCAAGCACACTGCAGCACGATTCAAGCTCTAAAGGTAGCTGGGAGCCTCAGAATGGTGTAAACGCTATATAATCCATCCACGGTTACTTCACACTTTTCTGAAGCCCTGCTGAAGTTCTACTTCCAGGATATCCCTCCGCCTCATGCAAACTAAGCTTAACTAAGCCAACAAAATTACATCGAGGGACAACGCTCCGAATTCGTGCACACTAAGTTGTAATAATATTTTACGTAATAACTATTTCTCACTAGGCTCTACCGATACACATCTTTACTCGCTGTTTTTAATCGTAATTGTTATAAATAAAAAATTATATTTTATAAATGAAAAGTAAATGAAACTTCACTTTAACGAAGAAGGGGAACTTTCTCCGCCGATTCGAATTCTTGTTTCTTTCCAGATTTTTTACGTATTTAAAAATTAAATTACGAAAGTACCCCTATATCCAAGTAGCTAATGGCCTTGGACCGCAGAACATACAAGGGGAGAGAAACACGAGAAAACCAAACTGACCAGAGTCTTCGTCCGGCACGATGCCCACATCCGAATATCCGGAGCGGCCCATGCCGGGAATCGAACCCGGTTCGCCTAGTTGTGAGGCGAGTAGTCTAACCACCACACCACTTAAGTATAGTACACGCCCAGATATTCCTTATTTGCGAACCTGAAACCATAAATTAAAGTAGGTCTGAAAGCGTCAAAAAAGTATTCGTCGCCAATTATTTCCTGCTTGCTGAGTTACAGACTTTCTAACCGCATCCGTGATAATGAAGAAATCTCTAGTAATTACATTTCTCATTTGTTCAGGAGGCTAATTCAATAGGATGTATAGTCGAGTTATCCCACTGCTCTGAAGAAATAATACCACTTCTCTGGCCACGGGGCCTTATTAACGACGATAGAATGACTCGTGGTTAATGTAGTGGTCACTTTGGGTGACTTGTAATCATTAAGTTTTGTTTTTATTCCGTCGTGGAATCCAAACAGACAATCATTGTATTGGTAATGAATCAATCTTCTTTGAGCTAAGGAGTGGTTGTTATTGTCTTGTTCTTTATCAATATTACTGCTCGGCTAATGCCTGAAATCTACTAAGGAGTACGCTCCACTTCCAACTAAAATACACTTAATATGTCAAACACTTCGAAGTCAGAGGCATGGAAATATTTCACCAATTTCTTGTGGGTAGTCAACACCGCACGCCTGGAGAAACTGGTAATATACAATTTGTAAGCACCAATACATTAACAACTATTAGTTCCATTGCTTAAATACAAGGTTCATCAATCGTGCCTTTCGAAGTACCTTAGTTTCATTTCACCAGATTCATTCTGCCAAACATTTCATTCCGGTCCTGCCTTCGAATGTATCCCCGGCCGGGTCACTTCCGGATTTTCGCATGTGGGAATCGTCCCGGGCAATGCCGCTGATCGGCGGGTTTTCTCGAGGATCTCCCGCTTCCCGCGCCCTTTCACTCCACCGATGCTCCATACACGCCTCGATCGCTCTCATCGGCTCTGAAGACCTCGCTGTTAAGATCCGCCCAGATACCTTCACTCACTCGCTTAGTCTAATATGTTTGGTCTCACAGATGGAACATCTGTTTCGTACAAGATGGAATGTCGGTTTTGCACCAACCGGTAGCGTTTTGAATAATTTCCCATCGTGCCATGTTGAAATCTCAGTCCATGTAAACGTCCGCACAGATTCTTCCTTGCTATGTTCTATATTGCTATGTGCTTCCTTGTCTTCACACAGTTTAAGTTTCTATAGTGAGTTCTGCTTGCTGGCCACCACGCCGTCTATAATACACACTTCGATAAGTGTCTCTGTGAAACTGGATCATTAACAAGCTAGTCTTACGCCAATTCATGTTTACATGTGTATAAATTCGATGATCATCAAACTAAACATTATATTTTTTAGTATGTATTTAATTCAAATAACTTTTATATCGTTAAACGCCACGAACATTGCTAAACCTACTTACTCAGTAATGTGTTTAAAAAATATGCTAAAAGCAGAAACATTTATGTCAATTTTAATGGCATTGCCAACCGACTGGCAGCTGAGAAATTTAAATAGGAAATCCCACGTTAAGTAAATTTCGCTTCAGTGAGTTGATTTTAAAGATAGGCGTTTCAAACGGAACTTCAAACGAATTTTCTAGGAGAAGATCCCTATGAGCGCGTATGTCCTATATAGATAGGAAGTATGTACTTTTCTGTAAAACATATTTTTTTAAAAATTCCTTGCAAACTGTCTACACATGTGATAGAAAAATCACCGCTGTGGGGAACTGCTCCTGAAAAACTCGCGAGGAATACATTTTGTTTAAAACGCCTATCTTTAAAATAAACGCAGTGAGGCGAAATCTACTTAACATGGAATTTCCTATTTAAATTTCGCAGCTGCCAGCCGATAGGCAGTGGCCGTAAAAGTATTTGTCTAGTCTCGATCCAGCTGTAGGTCCAAATTTTGTCAATTTAATCAAGAGTTCTAGGGACACGCAGTAAATCAAAGCTAAACACTTCAGTTAAAGTATCCAGAGTAATCTGAAAGCATTATAATAAACACTAGTTACGATTATTGCTAGATAATGACGTTTGCTAGTTTGCCAGAAAATATTTTGTCGGTTTAATGCATTTTCGTTTAAATGTTTCTGACACTTGCATTTGACAATTTATTGGTGGCGCAATATTTTTGGAACTTCCGTTGTACATCGGTATGGAAGCAACGGTGAATTTTTTTTTTTCGAATTCGCGGACTGTGTATCGTTTCGCAGACGGCTCAATTCAGTCGACTCACATTTTTCATGTGTTTACAGTTTTAATAATAGTTTGAGAAGTGAGATTGTGTTTCCTGATTTCTTGCCAACTTCACTACAATAATTCCCGCCATTACCGACTTTTGCGTGTGCAGTCAGACTTTTCGCGGCGTCTTCAAGACTCGTTGAATCAAAACCTTGTAAGACCACTCTATATTTATGACGTGTTCGATTGTTTCCTAAATATTTCACGTATCGCAAGCGTTTTACGCTTCTGTTAACATACTGGTATTTTATACTCACCAAAATTGTATTTTTACTTGTATTTATCATTAATTTATTTTATTTATTTATAATTAATACGAATAAAACTGAGAAAATGCCTAGTAACAAATAGTTCTCATGCAAACTGTATTTAAGTCCGAAGTAAAGTAACTGTCTGTGGAGCCCTGTGCCTGATTGTACAATGTGAAGAACTCGTGAGAAATTTGTACGGACGCCATAAAAAAAAATTGTCAGTAGAACGTGATTTGTGCTGTATACGAAAGAAGAATGTATATATGTTGATACATTATGAAATATTTTACTGCAATATACTTTTTAAATGGAAAAAAAAATTCATCGATTGAGTCCGCATTTTTAACTAAATTAAAACGCATTTCCGTTTTGGGTGGTTCAGAAAGCACAATTTACAAGCAAATCTTCTTCAAGAAAGATCGTCATAATATTGACTGTGATCATGTGTTATAAAATAATAGTAATAATGTTTCATATAAATTTTATAACTAACTTTATTTAAGTCAGTTCCAGCCATAAATTTTTGTCACCAAAGAAGCACATAAAATCAATTATAAAAATTATTTCCTACATTATTATTAAAAATTTCTTACACACGATCATAGTAAATATTATGATGATATTTAATGACAAAGATTTTCTTGCAAATTCTGCTTTCTGAAGCATCCAGAATGGAAAAAAATATTCAAATTCTGTTAAAAATACAAACTATTTTAAACGATTACTTGTTCATATTTAAAAAGTATATTTTTTGTAAAATATTTTATAATGTTGCAAAATTTGTAGGGCCTGCATTCTTCTTTCATGCACAGCATAAGTCGCACTTTTCTGATAATTTTTTATGTTGCCTGTGCTACTTTTTTTTTAATGAGTTCCTCACGTTGTACAGTCGGGTGCAGTGCTCCATGGGCAGTTGCTCTACTTCAACCTTAACCGTGCGCGCACGAATGAACGCGATGTGTTGCCCCTTTGATGTAACTTTCTCGAGCTGGTTAAGCTTTGTTTGCAAGAGGCGTATGAATAGAATGAAAGTAGAACGTCGTCAGAGCCTTAGAAATGTTGGAAGTAATCATGAACGGACTATACGGAAAGCATTCCCCCCCCCCCCCCCCATCAACCCAAAGGTTGGCGGTTTGTCTGAATGCGGATAGACAACGCAGCGAGGATGATGGTTACGTAACATCCGTTTTCGAATACGCGTGTGGGTCTCTTTATAAAGGAGAGGGCGGGGCATGGCAGGCCGAGAATGTGAGCGCGTGTGTGAGGCCAGGGGAAGGGGGGGTTAGGGGGTTGAAGGTGAAAGGCAGGACGTTCGGATAATCCAGACCGGCCTTCTCTGCCTCTTCCCCGCGACCTTTCTCCTCGCCGACAGTTCGCCGCTGTCTTGCCGCGCGTCGCGCCGTTACAAATTGGAGCCACACCGCGTCGACTATACCTCGCGCCACACATCTGCGAACCGCGTCGACTATACTCCGCGCCACATACCTGCGAACCTCGAAGACGTTTAATGGGAATGGTGCCCGAAAGCAGTATATTTACCCGATTCTCGATATAAGTCGTTTTCTAACTGGTTTGTCGGAATTTTTTACTCGACTAGACGCAAGTAATAATTTTCAACGCCTTCTTGCGTTGTTAGATATCACTACCGTCATTATTCTCGGAGCATTGATGGAAGGAAAAAAAAAAAATTGGTTTTCTTATTTCCAATCAGTGCTCTGAGAATAACGAACTCAAGTGTATTTGTAACAAAGTAATAAGGTGCTAAAAATTGTTATTTATGTCTTGTCGAGCCAAACATTTTTAAAAAATCCGCTGTATTACAAGTAATGAGAAACATTTTATAAATATAAGGTTTGCATGCACCATTCCCTTTAAAGACCGTTCACGTTGAAGTGAGCACTTTTGAAATCAACCTTAGAAAAAAGTCACTGCCCTGCCACCATACATTTTAACGGGCGCACTGAGTGACATTCGCCCAGTAAAGTTGGTAACGAAGGATGCAATGTAGTTCCATATTTTTAACGTCGAATTAAAAGTGTTATTTATTTCCCTTTCTATTAATTTTTTTAATGCATCGAAGTGTAAAAATTAGCAGATATTTAAAACATTTACTTTTGTAATAATTTCACAGTTTCACTTGACCAACGCATGAATAAAGTAATGAGGCTAATGGCAATGTTCAACTTACATAAGACGGAACAATACAAAACGTGCAAACCAGTAATCTCAAGCAAAGCTTTCAAAAGTGATCATTTTACCGTGAGCAGCCTATACTATTGACTATTCGCGGTAAACCTGGGAACTTTTGAAAACACTCGGGAATGCCCAAAGGTGAAAGACATTATAATAGAGTTACGTAGAAAACTGCGAAGAGAAGGACAACGCGAGCTAAACATAAGAAATATACGGATTGTCCCAAAATGACTACCCTGGATTTAAATGATTGTAACTTGGCAACGAATATCGCTACGGAATTCTTATTGGGTTCGGAAATGCATATAACAAGGAAGGTTTGTTGCAGGCGATTTGTTTTACTAGCTGAATGTGCACTATGGCTTCATCCGCCATTTGTAGGATCCACATTACCATGCACCTGAGCAATTTATTCACGTGTCGGTAAAGTGAATCTAAACTAAGGAATTATTATAAAAGTAAATGTTTTACAAATGTGCTAATGCTTACACTTGCGTGCTTTAAAAAAGACAGAAAGTAGAAGGAACAATTTCAGTATTCACAAATGTAACCTATATCTAACACTTTTAATTCGACGTTAAGGTATGGTACAACTTTCTTTCCGTCTTTAACAAGTTTACTATGTGCTTGTCTGACTGCTTGACAGTTTAAAATATATGCAGGAAAGGGCAGTGACATTTTTCAAATGTTGATTTCAAAAGTATTTAAATAATCGTTAGACAGCCTACAGCAGACCTGCTACTGCTCGAGGAACTCGAACGGAACCTCAGGAAATACAGAATGTCCGTAAAGTTGTGTCGGGGATTCGAAAGTCTGTATTAAGTTAACCGCAAACAGAAAACATACCCACGGCATAGGCGCAATTAAGGGAGGGGGGGGCCACCAGGGCACAGCCCCCCTTCACCCACCACCAAACAAAAAATTTCTACAAAAAAGAATAGAAAATAATAAAATAGTATTATATTCAGGAAATATCTTTTTCAAATTAATTCTATCTGCGTATGTATCATTTAAGTGATTATTAATTCTACGAAATTTCCGAGAGTGTAAAAACCTTGCTGTAAACATCCATAGACAAATAAATCTCAATTCCGAAGAGGTCATCGACATGCTACAGAAAACAGGCCGATGCCATTTGAAGTTCGTGGTCTAGGCGAGTATTCTACAACCAAGATGTCGTGCATGTACTTTTTATCTTATTGGTTAGTGGTTATTGTGAAGAGAACGATTTTATAGGGATATGCGACCTTGTGCAATTTAAAAGTGATTTTACAAAAAACAGATGATAACTTAACTTATTGGTTCATTACAATGTTGTACTTATATGGAAAGAAAAGGAAACATGAGGTTAGTAATATGATAGACAGACTAAAAAAAAAGGCAGTGGAGTCAATATCGTGACACTGAATGTAGAAATTAATTCTGACATGTAAAGAAATATAATATTTTAATTAAATATGTTATATAATGTTACAAATGTGTGTAGCTAGTCGTAAAGTATGTTAAGTGTGTCCCCCCCCCCAAAAAAAATAATTGTATTCTAGTTGCGCCACTGACCCACGGTATGCCATATAAGAAACCATGCTATCGACTTTCGTACATGATTACGTCAGTTCTATGTGGCTTCCATTTGTTGCCCTGCACACCTCTAGCCGATACTTTGGTTCTTGCCATACACGACAGCAATGTGGGCGGTGTATAGGTAGTTACAGCGTGTACTTTGGCTTGCGTAATTGTAATATGTGGCACGTGTTTGTCTTCGATTTCGTCGCGTTTTCGATGAAGAGCCGCCAACCGAAAACAACATTCGCCTGTTTGATTGTCAGCGCAAAAAAAAAAAAAAACTGGAAATAAGATTGCGCTCCTCCGCAATAACAGTAGGGGTTGATGGGGGAGGCGTGGCCTCCACGATCACCAGACCTCGTGGCACTATACTATTTCTTTAAGGGCTAAATCAAGCAATTTGATACAGTGTTGGAGTCAGCGAGACTGTGCATTTTAATACAAGGAAAAAAAAATTATCTTCCAGCATTAAAGTTGATACTTTAGCTGTTAAGTTCTCATACTTCGTCGAGCCTGAAGAATTTGGCAGTCTGCCTTTTCATTCATTCACGAAATATATATATATATGTTTATTACTTAACGTTCAGTTGCCGAGCACTTAATGTGTACTGTTTAGGTAGATGCTCGTCCACATTTTATCGTATTCGTCACATTATGTTTGTCATATTTATTGAGAAAATGGTCTCCTATTTCAAGCATTCCACATTATGAATTACGTTGCTATATTTATGAATCAGTTCTGAAAAATATGGCGGCATCGAAGCATTTCTGCTCCCCCCCCCCCTCCCCCCCTCCCCCCCCCCAAAAAAAACACGCGCACCCTTCCTGTTTTAATCGTTGGCTTTCCTAAGTTTACAAACGATTCTCATAAAACTATTTCCATCACCTTTTAACTTCGTACTATACGGTGAATTCAAGCGATTAATTTTTAGTTGCTCAGCTCTGTTTAACCTTATGGAATATGGTATATGCCAACAATTCCCACTTTTTAGCCTTTAGATAACAACTGCAGATTGAAGTCTAAGAAGTCAGCCCTTCCCAAGAGAATTCTTGGTATAGTTCATTCACGGTTACTTCCAACTTTTCGGAAGCCCTGCTAAGGTTCTACTTTCAGGCTATTTGCCCGCCTCGTGCAAACAAAACTTAACCGACTATAGAAAATCACACCAAAGGGACAACGCACCGTATTCGTGACCACTCAGTTTAATAATATTTTGTGTAAGAAATATTTTTTATTGTATTAGGCACTACCAACACACCTATTTCCTTTCTTGCTGTATCCGTATTAATTATAAATGGATTATCACATGTAAAAGTTCAAAATCAAAACCAAAAATAAGATATTTTTAAGTTAAGAGAAATGTGAGGTTCTTGTGACGCATGACATGTTTAGGAGACAAGCAGGCACGTCATAACCGGGGCAATTTTTAAAAGTTTTGATTTTTTTTTTTTTATGTGTAGATAACGGGAATAGACTATACGTCCCAGATTCCAGGTATCTGGTGCGAAGTATAGTAGCGATCCGGACAATAACGCCTGTTCCCGCGAGGTGTGTCCGAGGAGGCTGTGTGGCGGTCAGTCAGCCCGCTGGGAGCAGGAGGGGAGGGGTGGGAGTGGGAAGGGGACCTCGCCTGACCATCTCGCTCCTCTATTCGCTGATTTTCGGCCGATGCTTTTTAGAAAGGAGCCATGCCACGCGTCCAGGCTATGTACCACTTTCCTCGTGCGTGCCTCCGCCCTCGACGGGTCCACGTAAGCCTGGCAGTGCGGAGCTGCAAAGCCGCGTTGATGAAACTATGTGTTCGCGCACGAGTAATCACTATGATGAAGGTCTAGGTCTGTAATCCATTCACGGTTACTTCGAACTGTTCTCAAGCCCTGCTAAAGTTATACTTCCAGGATATTCCTCCGCCTCATTTAAACAAAGATTACCCAAGTCCAAGGAATTACACCAAAGGGACAGTGCACCGCGTTCGTGCGCGCTCACTGTAATACAATTTTGCATAAGAACTATTTCGTACTAAACACTACCAACACACCTATTTTCTCACTTTTTTTAATTTAAATTATAAATTAAATATTATAATTTATAAATACAATATACGTAAAGGTTCTATTTCACGACTTATATAAGAAACAGCCCAACACATCAAACATGGAGTGATTTTTTTAATCAAACCCTTGAAAAGTCACCTCCCACTCCCCCCCCCCCCCGACAAGTAGACTGTGTTTGTTGGTTTCCTGAATACGCGGTGTGTCACAAGCGTTTTGTACTTCTGTTAACATAAAAGTAAGTATATTATGTTTTTACTTAATTGAACCTTTACTTATATGTTATATAAAAATTATAATATTTTATTTATAATTAATTCGAATAAAACAGAGAGAGAGAGAGAGAGAGAGAGAGAGAGAGAGAGAGAGAGTGGGTTTGTTGGTAATGCCTGGTAAGAAATCGTCCTCACGAAAAAATATGATTAGCCTTAGTATGCACGAATGCGGTGCATTGTCTCTCTGGCGTAATTTTCCAGAAATGGTTAAGCTTTCTTTGCACGAAGCATGGGAGTAACCTGAAAGTAGAACTTCTGCAGGGGTTCGTAAAAGTTTGACGTAACCGTTAAGGCCCTGTCACACTGTCAAATTTATCAGTCAAACTGCTTCCAATAAGTCTGATCAACTACAGATGGACAATTATGACTTGATCAAGATATCATAAACGATACTGATCTAGTGGGACCGCCAAACTTCGCAGAAATTTTAGATCCGGTCCAATCTTCAAATTTTTTATGGAAACTGAAGCCATCGAACTTTCTCGGCCAAATGTGGAGGTGTCTATGATGTTTTGATGACATCGTAATTGCCCATCTATAGTTGATCCAACTTATTGGAAGTAATTTGACGGAAACATTTGATAGTGAGACAGGGGCTTTAGTCGACTATAACAAGCCTGAGGCAGTGATCACGAGCACCATTCGTAGCGATATTTGGAACGAAGAGCAGAAGTAAACTGCATTTTACAGAGAGACTCCTAGCTGTTCTTATAACGGGATTAATCGAAAAGTGTTTCCTGAATTACCTATTCGATATGATAGTTCAACATGATCCAATAAATAGCTGTGCAAATAACTGAGCGTTCATTATCACATTTAGAAAATTGGGTACTAAATAGACTGTAGCTCACTGTTAACAGAAGTGTTACAAAATAAATTTATATTTTAATTTGTAAAGGCTATTCACGATAAAGTGAGCGTTTTAGAAATGAACCTTAAAAATAAAGCCCTGCCCCAGAATGCATATATTTTAATGGGCGCACTGAGTTACGTTCGTCCAGTAATGTTGGCAACGATCGATAGAAAGTAGTTCCATATCTTAACGTCGAATAAAAAGTGTCGGGGAACCATTTGAGATCATTTAAAATTATTGATTTAGCTTTCTGTTTTTTGATGCACTGAAGTGAAAAAATTAGCAGATTTAATAAGTACTTACTTTCTAATAATTTCACAATTTCATTTAACCGACGCGTGAATAAAGTTATGAGGCCCATAGCAATATTTATTTTACATAAGGCGGAGGAATACACAACGTGTATACACGTAGGTCTTATGCGGGCTTTCAAAAGTGCTCATTTTACTGTGAACAGCCTATAAGCGTTTATCTCACACTTCTGTAACTGCGTGCTATTTTAATGAACTAAATAACAGATCTGAGACATACCGAAAAATAAGTTGCGTATTTTCAAAGTCACACTATTAGTCTATTCAAGTTTTCTGCGACATTCGACCATTGTAAGGTTATTCATTCAAGCATTTAGCTTCATTCAGCATGTAAATTGCGTTTTTATAGACTCGCTTTATGCAAACGATTATATATATATATCTTTATATATAATTCTTCAGTGCGTGTGTATGTCACTAAACTCCTCCTAAACGGCTGGACCGATTTTGATGAAATGTTTTGTGTGTGTTCAAGTGGATTCGAGAATGGTTTAGATTCACAATTCGGTCCACTACAAAATGTTTTTTTTTTATAAATTTTTTATTTATAAGTTAGTGTTGATCTTGGAATGTTTTACATTGTATCCGGCAGACAGCGCTGCGATCGCGGTGTCGAATATCCAAAAATATTTCATTTTACTTCCAGTTTGTCCCGATAGTGGCGCTGCGATCAGATTCAGGAGAATTTCGTAACTTTGTGTTGTTATTGTGTTAATATAACGGTCCATATTGTTACAACTTATTAAAAAAAGTTTGAAATTTTCGGATTTAAGACATATGTACAGGACAACGTCTGTCGGGTCCGCTAGTGTGTGTGTATATATATATGTATGTATGTGTGTGTGTGTGTTTGGTGTAATTGGGAAGCATGGCGCAATTAAATTTCGATTTCACTTAGAGAGCATATGCGAAGAACATAGATCGCACAAAGAACAGACATCACCATACTTGGTTAGTGAGTAACTGTAAATCTTTTGTCATCGCAGCGATATAAGTTAGTTCACAACCAGGGGACATGAATCCCTGTCTAGCCTGAGACAACTATTCCAGGTATCTGGTGCGAAGTATAGTAGCGATCCGGACAATAACGCCTGTTCCCGCGAGGTGTGTCCGAGGAGGCTGTGTGGCGGTCAGTCAGCCCGCTGGGAGCAGGAGGGGAGGGGTGGGAAGGGGAAGGGGACCTCGCCTGACCATCTCGCTCCTCTATTCGCTGATTTTCGGCCGATGCTTTTTAGAAAGGAGCCATGCCACGCGTCCAGGCTATGTACCACTTTCCTCGTGCGTGCCTCCGCCCTCGACGGGTCCACGTAAGCCTGGCAGTGCGGAGCGATATAAATGGATATTCCACACTTCCGATCAACTGGAAGTGTGGAATTTTTTTAAAACATTGGAGCGTTGGAGCGTTCAAATTTTTGGTTTGGATTTGATAGTTACAGTAAAAGCAATGTCGAATGGTCGAATGTCGCAGAAAACTTGAATAGACTAATAGTGTGACTTTGAAAATACGCAACTTATTTTTCGGTATGTCTCAGATCTGTTATTTAGTTCATTAAAACTGCTATGTTTTGTCATCGCAGCGATATAAGTTAGTTCGCAACCAGGGGACATGAATCCCTGTCTAGCCTGTGAGACAACTATACGAAGTATAATAACTGCTATGTTTTGTCATCGCATCGATATAAGTTAGTTCGCAACCAGGGGACATGAATCCCTGTCTAGCCTGAGACAACTATACGAAGTATAATAACTGCTATGTTTTGTCATCGCAGCGATATAAGTTAGTTCACAACCAGGGGACATGAATCCCTGTCTAGCCTGTGAGACAACTATACGAAGTATAATAACTGCTATGTTTTGTCATCGCAGCGATATAAGTTAGTTCGCAACCAGGGGACATGAATCCCTGTCTAGCCTGAGACAACTATACGGAGTATCATAACTGCTATGTTTTGCCATTGACTTATTTCGAATGAAAGTTAAGTAAACCCATCATTCACATAAACAATAGTCAATACCTGATATTATAGCCGGATGTTCTGAGTAAGAGATTGTCGTAGGATTAAAAATCTTTCTTATTTAATTAGTCAAATGATGACTGTACCCTCAAATTACTTTAAAGAATTTTTAAAAAAATTTTGTTTCTAGGATTTAAAAAATATGTTTTCAGTCTAAGATTTTTATAGCATTACCAATCGTTGCCCAAATTGTAGGTCCACGTCTGTACGTCCTTACGTGATGCCCTCCCTCCCCAGCAACTTCTTCCAACTTACGAATCACGTCAGACTTAAGACTGTAATTTCTAATAAGAATCTAATTCATAGTAAAACGCATTACATTTATAATGTTAAATCATATTTTATACTTATTTTCTAAATGGTGACCTCGCAGATATAATCAAAATTTTTGAGTTATAACCACAGCAGAAATACTACATTGAGTAAGCTAATAGTCTCTTTAACGTGCCTATCGTTTGTTTATTTTCAGATTTTAATTTTAATTTATATGTTCAATTTTTAAATTTCTAGGTACAAATAAATTACGCAACTTAAACTAAAATGTACTAAGATATTCTTGGAGATCGCATTTTGCATATGTATGTTTGGTTTAAGTAATATTCAATAAACCAAATATTATAAAAATATCAGATCATTGTTCAAATTAAAAGTGGTGGCCGACCCCTGCGCAAGCAAAAGGTATTCTGACTACGAAACTTTTGTGGTAAAATAGGGAAGGAACATGAATGTTACGTCTTTGAAATATTAGCAATATTCTAATGCTATACCTCATTTGATGACACCGATCGCCTGTCAGGACTTTCATGAATAACGATAAAATACAAATAATAATAAAATCAAGACGACTGATTTCCGTAGGGCTGATAACTGTAGCTCATACTTTATCTAAAAGAGCAAAATATTTTATAATAATCATAAACTATGCGTAGCGGAAATTCAGTACCTCTCTCGTGTACATTACAGCGTGATGGCAAAACTTATTGACTTAGGCCGCAGTTATACGGCATGCATAACTACTTCACTTAAACTAGTTCAGCTGTTGAAGGGGTTACGTTACTTTCGAACGAGTTCTGATCGCAGTTGTTTTTGTTCAAAGTGAACAACTTTCGTTAGTAGTTTCGAATGACTTCTCTTCGCTGCTGCACTCCTATTGGCTGCTTCGAAATAAGCAAGCAGTGTAACAAAATATTGCTGTATTTGGCGGGAATTCCTGCACCTGTGGAATTAACTTAAGTTTAAGGTTGAATGTACTAATACCCACCCATTATGCCATTACAGTAAAAGTCTAGGTTTCATAACAATTAAAGAGATCAATAGTGGTAAATGTTACAGGCTATTATAATTAAATATCATACATTTTAAGTTCCATGTTTGTTGAGGTTAGAATTTCCATAGATTTCATTCTGCTTTGGGTGTGTAACCGCGAAAACACGTTCTGTTTTTAAACTTGTTCAGACATGGCTACCGAAAGTATTTAGATGAATGTGTTTAACAGCACTCGTGTAACCAGGGCCTTAGTGGAGAGTTTCTGAATTTAACATAGTTATGTCCGCAATGTTCCAAGGCAGCCCACGAATTATGTTACGCAATATTAAAAATGCAAGGAAACATCTGATTGACTTGAGCGTTGGAGGAAAAAAAAAAGGCTTCGGGAGGAATAGGAATTGACGTAAATCTAACATCCGCAATAACGGATGAGTTTTTTGCTTCTGTCCTACGTTTTGTAGTCGCTAACCAACTAGCGATAGCTTTTCTGGCAGCGTACATATCAACGTTCAAACTCACAACACGCATGCAAGGCGAGCAAGCTGCGTTTCAGTATGTTTAAAAAAGAATGTTCTAAAATCTTTGAGCAGGCTCTCAAATCCATTTTCATACGAAAATTACTCGCACTTTAAATTAATTTTGAACTCAATTTTCAGTTGCCAGACTTCCCATAAACTGCGCTTCCAGACTATAATATTTCTAAATATGCTATGTGGATGCCCACAACACTTGTATACGACCCCGCACTAAACTTCCCTATAAATTTTTCCGATGCAGGTATTAGTTCTACATACAGGCCGAGGCCGAACATTGAGGACAAACTTGAGGAGGTAATTTCTGAAAGGTCCACGAACCAAAAATTCCCTATCGACATTATGTTCCGGAAATGTACAGAAATGCTGTAATTAGAGCAACTTGGACATGAGCTGAAAAGCAAGTGAGGCATTAAAGACGAGAAGCAAACCAGGAAGGTTGGAATCGTCAGTACGGGGATGGCATCACTTGTCGCCGGATGTAACACCACCCTTATCACACACAGCGTGTTTATGCGCAGTCGTGGAACAGCTCGGCTAGTGAGTGGAAGTTGTCAGAATGGCTGATACAACAACACAAGCATGCATTTTGTATCTCCTGTAACATAGATATTTGCACTTAGTTGTTAACTGTTTGTAGCACTACTCTAACTACAATGGTGATGTACATTGCCGGACATATGCTGGCATGGTTAATAATGTTAGTTTAATTTTCAGGAATCGGCCTCACGAAGTTAGTCACTAGAGTTCGGCCTCGCCCTAGGCCATAGACGACATCCCTATCCTTTTTAGTGGTTAATAGAAAATTTTGAAGGCCCTTCCTGGGATTAATTTCTCTGTACGTTTGTATCGTTCCGTCACGGACAACACTACCATTGTCTTTGGCCGTATCACTTTATTCAAGTGCCGATCAACTGGAAGTGTGGAATTTTTTTAAAACATCTACATGTTACTAATATTCGATTTATTACCTTTATGTCGCTGTAACAAACAACCCTGTGTCTCCAAATTTAATAACGGTTTTTTGACGTGACGACGTCGGCCCCTTGCGTTCAGAAAGTGACAGTTACGAAAGGTTGCTCTCGGATCCGTGGCTGTTACTCATTGGGAATGAGCAGTACGCTAAACGTAAATGTACGATAGTATAGGTCGGTCCTTTGGCTTCATGCTTCACGCGCAAACATATCGTTCTGACGTCATCAGGCCGCTGTGGGAGCCGTACTGAGAATATCTGATTTCAAGCGGTTTAGTATGCTTAAGACCGCTGTAGCGACCGAGCGGCTTATCCGATCGGAGATATTCTGGTATCAGTTTGTGCGGGGGGGGGGGGGGAAGGAAAACAAAAAAAAAATAACCATGACTCATAAATAATAAACACACATAGTGACTTTCTAACCAGAAATTATTTTCTTTGCCGATTACAAACCAAAATAGTTAAAAATTACGAATTAGGCGAAAAGGACACTAATTATATTAACAATATGAATAGTGCTCGAGAAGACAAATCTAATACTGAAAGGTTGACTCAGCTACTTCAATCTATTCCGGGATTAAATGAAGAAGAATTTGACCATTCTAAGCAGCAGCGAAATGCGGACGTGGCAATTGCGACATCATCACAAGCCGCATCGCGTGACGAGAGTAAGACCAGACGAAAACGACACAATCAGTGCAGACGCAAAAAGCACCACCTACGGAAGTTGTCACGTAAAAACGCCCACGGCCGTGTAGACGGCACAGCCCACCCCATTTTATTTTAATGCGAATTTAAGACTATGAAATAGTTCATTCAGTGATTACATTAAAAATGTATGCATTTACGATTAGGTTATTTTTTCAATTGTTGAGTTCAAAAGTGCTTAATTACTCGCGGACAGCCTGCGTCAGTTACATGCAACATGATGAAAGGAAAGTACGACATTGAAGTGCTTTGCGTCACGTAGAGACGATGTAGCACTTGATGAGCGTTCTAGTGTCGACCTTTTCGCTCCCCTTATTTAACTCTTCAAACGTGGGAAATAGCTCCAGGAGATGGGAGTCCTGCCAGTTAGAACCTGGGACCGTGGGGGTTCCCTATTCGCTCAACTGCTACCGAAAGGTTCGATGAAGGAATTCAAAGGGGAAACTGGTATGTAAGTTGTGCAGCAGTCACTTCAAATCCCCTCTGGAGGATAAATTTTTCAGAGGCCTCCTTCGTCCACGCCTGTATTAACTGGACAGGATTTTTGACGCGAATGCGTCTTTAAATTTACAACCATATTGTGAGGCAATCCAGAAGATTCGATGATAGCAAAATCGGAGGATACAGCTTAGCATTGCAGCTCCTAATCTATCGTATACATTCAAAATTCAATTACACCACTCGATTGCCAAAGGATCAAAGAATGTGTTACATTAAAAGGGGGTGGGAGGGGGGGGGGGTGCCACAATTTTGAGTTCGTTTCGACGCGTCTCATAAATTCCGCGTATTATAACTTTTGACTAGGAGAAGCTACTACAAGTCTCGCCAAGATCAATCGACTGCGTGTATAAAAACATCCGTGTGGCGTGGTTATGGTGAAATTGTATGAGTTTGATGTAAAAAAATTAAGAAAACTTAATACAATATCGGCCTACACCAGTCAAAAAGCCAAATCGAAATACAGCAATCGTATAAGGTTGGAAAGAGCATCTCAAAAGCAATCCAGTGATACCCATAAAACCCCATATGATAGAGTGGAGCGGTGCTGGGAGCATAAAGAAGACATCAAGGCGTCCGAGCACGTCAACGTAGACGTATTCACGCAAAATAATCGGCCGTGTCCCCAACACAGCCAAACTCTTTTTTTTTTATTCCACGTCCGATCTTTTCCATTTAGTTCGTTTTTTCCGAGCGTCATCCCAATCAGATTTACCATGTCACGTAATGTGAAATACACCGTGGAGGCACAGACATGTATCTTGTGTTAATGTGGCATTTACCATGTCACGTAATGTGAAATACACCGTGGAGGCACCGACGTGTATCTTGTGTTAATGTGGCATTAGCCGGAAATGATGGTCTCACGCGGAATTTCCGGCAGTCCTCTTTTTATATTCGATCGCGTTTTAGTAATGTGGTGAGTGTAACAATTACTTTACGACGTTCGGATTGGATCGAAAGTGTTCAAAATTAGTCACTGTCACTCCATTAGCAACGTTAATACAGGGGGGAGGGAGGGAGAGTGAAGGAGACAGAGAGAGGTGACCTGTCTTTAGGAGCCTCTCTCTGGTTGCTGCAGTGAACTAGATACATTTCCTGGCCGCACACTTACGTCCAGTCGCTCGGTTTAAAACCGGTGTGTAGGTTCAATGCTCCGTCGCGATGGTAATTTTCATCTCATACTCCCAGAGACTGGTTCAGCTGGTCTTCTTTCCAGCGAGGACATGCAGGAGCGCAGGACTTCATCTTGTTGTCTGCCTGCCAGCCTTTCCAAAGCTCTGGCCGGGGGGGGGGGGGGTGACTGAAATTACCGCCAGCAACTTTCTCATTTGGTCGCGAGCTGACAGTTTAATTTTTAGTTGTTTTCTTCGCGTTTTGCTTCCATTTCCAGGATACTCCGTTCTATACTCGTCATCCATAAAGGAAACAGGGGCCACGGTGGCTGAGCGGTTGGCCTACCCGCCTCCCACCAAGGCGAACCGGGTTCAATCCCCAGCCCGGTCACCGGATTTTCGCATGTGTGAATCGTGCCGGACGATGCCGTTGGTCGGCGGGTTCTCCCGGGGATCTCTCGTTTACCCCGCCCCTTCATTACGGCGCTGCCCCGTATTAACTTCGATCACCCTCATCGGCTCTCAAGACCTCGCTGTTAAGAGCCGCCCGAATCTCTTCACTTCATAAAGGAAACAGTATTCCATTTTCGATCGCATTGGGAAATACGAACACGAGCTTGTAAAGTACAGTACCATGGGGTGACTTGGAACATTTCAAAGGAATTTTCGTTTCCACTAGTGACAACTCAGAGTAAAATACTTTACATTTGGAAAAATTTCTAATAAAACGACCGCAAGAAATTACGTTAATTTCTCAAGGTGGACACATATGGAAATAAAAAATAGTTCTAAAACTTCCCAAGTCACCCCAGTTTCCGGTACCATTTTCCTTGAAAAAAACAATTATTTAAAAAATATATATATGCTTTATTTCAATTTTACATTTAAGACAAAAGAAAATAAGAGATTAGGGATGAAGATGGGTTGTCCATGGCGAAGGGCATTTTGAGTTATGAACTCGCATCTTCACCTCTACACTGAAAAAATAATATTTTGTAGCGGCCACAAAAATATTTTGTTGGTATTCACCCGCCAAATTTTTTGTGGTGTACGCAAACAATTTTGTAGCTGCCACAAAAGAATTTTTTAGTGGCCACAGAACGGTAACCACATTATAAATATAAATGCTATAGACAAACTGGTTCGGCAAGCTTGACACAAACAAATGTTGAAAATGTGTATTATAACTTTATGGTCTTAAGTGATATTTAATGACCGCCATTACTTCAAAGGTAGAGTTGAGCTATAGTTTATTGAAAGTTGTATTCCAAACATGTTGCTGGCATAAAATTATTCCATGGAAACATTCAATGTCATCGCCCTTATTGTGGGTTTTATTTTCGTGATGCTGGGACGGAGTTTGTTTCTTTAAGAAGAGATATTGACCAGTTAAGACTAG